>OZ034821.1:22246571-22968678 GCA_964030455.1 Linum trigynum | reverse complement strand
ATTTTTTCTTATAACCCGAACCACTTGAGCTCTTCGTACCTTCCATTAGGATCTCCTGACTCTAGGAACACCATAACATGTCTCGGTGTGGAAAACAGGATCTGCCACTCATTTTTTTGGGTGCATTCAGTGCACCCACCTCTAAAAGTGGTTATAATACATCAAATTTTGAAATTTAATGGGTAGCATTAGTCTCATATGATGATATAACACAGCTAATCAACCCATTACCCTAACCTATTAACATTCAATTTTGAATCTAAACCCAAAATCCCAAATTGTAAACCCTAACCCTAACTCTAAATTCCTAAACCCTGAATCATTCAAATTAAAGTGAATCTTGAATGATTTTTGTACAAATTCATGTGGTTCTTGTTCATCATACTACAAGGGATGATTGACATCGTTTTCACATGAATCGTCTGCTCAGAATGACGATTATGAGGCGGGTACATTGAATGCACCCAAAAAAGTGAGTGCACCGAAGACATAACCATATATATATATATATATGGTGACTACTTCGGCGCACTCACAATAATGAGTGCGTTCAATGCACCCAACTCAAAAACTAGTCTTAAGGAGTTGGATATTGAATTTTAATTTGTAGAATTAGTATAATATAATGATATAACATATAATAACAACTAATTAGCGGATTACCCTAAGCCCTAGACCTCCAATTTTGAGTTCTATCCCTAAACCCCAAACTGTAAACCCTAACTCTAACCCTAGATCTTTAAACTCTAAATCCTTCAAATTAAAGCAATTCTTTCATGGTTTTTGTGCAAATTCATGTGCGTTATTGTTCATCACAACATAAGTGATGATTGACATCATTTTGACATAAATCTCATGTTTAAAATGACAATTATGAAGCGAGTGCACTGAATGCACCCAAAAAAGTGAGTGCATTAAAGACGCCACCATATATATATATGGTGGTTTCTATCGTACCTTGGGTAAAATGTAGGGTACGACATACCCTGAGTAAGAAAAATACTATCTAAACCTCAAATTAACCGAATTTTTGGGCATGCTACTATACCCTAAACCTTGATGAGTGAACCCTAGGTCTTAGTTTTCTAAATCAAAGAGCATAATCCCTAAGATTGTGCTTGTAATTTGTTGTATATATTTCGACAAATCATAGCCGTTGATTTTTGTTTCTAATTAAATTGATCTTAGTGTATGAGATTTATAGAACTAAGACCTAGATTTTAATCCTTAAGGGTTTGGGAATAATATCATATGCCAAACTATGCTTAATTCGAGGTCTATATATCATTTTCTTACTCAATGTATGTCGTACCCTTGATTTTACCCAAGGTACGATAGAACCACCCATATATATATATATATATATATATATATATATTCTCCATTACGAATCAATCCATATACTAAATCAAAATTAATTACTACGAAAACCAGAGCCCTTACGTTCTAAAAAAAAAGCCCTCTTGCGTTGACTATATGTGTAAGTTTAGTCTATGGCACGTGTCGGACTAGCTGCATCTAATCTAATATAATTGGGAGGACCAAATTAAATTTGTGATTAATTGATCTTGGCAAAATGGTAACGTGGTCAAACAAACATGTTGTTGTATCCTCGGAAGCAACCCCTGCAGCTGGTCATGATCGATCATTGGCCGGGACACGGAAATTAAAAGGATTAACGAATTCATCTTGACTAATTAATCCTAATTAAAGAAGTTGGCTTCCAGAATCGAGACTTTGCCTAACCATATGCTTGTAGTAGTAACTTGTACGCTAAGAATGAATGAATGAATTGAGTAAATGTCAATAATTTGGTTCTTTCACAGCTTGTAGGCTGTAGCTAGTCTCTCCCCTTTCGTTTCACACACGAATCCTGAGCCCAGTTTAACATAATTTATAGTTTTTTTTTTATATAAGTTAGATTGGCGAGTCATGTTTAGTTATATTTTCATCAGCAACATAAGTTCGCAACACAACAGATGCATGCTAGTTGAAATAAGTGAAATCATTTTCAGTAGCTTCGTTTTGTTTCCAAAGGTTATTTCTTGTGAAATCATATTAATTGTTGAAATAATTTCATTCAGAGTAGTCATTGACAGAATCTCACTTGACCTACTTCATTTCTACATAACTCATTCAAAGGAGTCTTAACACTGGTATTAAATGGGGCCAAGAAAAGTAACTAAATGCATTTGTGTTTCTGATTGTCAACTTCCATAATTTCTTACAATTATCGACTAAATATGTTTTTCTTCTTCTACTTTTACCATTGTTGCTGTTCTTTGTTAATTATCGTAACTCTATTGCAACTACAAAAACAAAATTAAACTAATACTAAACGGCCCTAAATCTTTAACTTCTGCATGCGTCCAAAATTAAGTCAACACATCAACGAATCGAAGCAAGGAACCGCATCGCATCGCAGCAAGTCAGTCGTGCATGCTTCTCTAGTAGATAGACAATTGGTCACGTAATCAGATAGCTATATATGGTATCGCTTCTCAGACGTTTATCGCTTCTCTGCAGGTGTAAGGTATCGACAGGCCCTTCCAGCCAAATTTAACTCGCTCCTGCTGGTTCGAGCTTATCCACAAGCATATAACAACCAACCTCAGTTTGTTAGTTCTTCCTTGTTATCGTACAATCAAGTAACATATCAGAAATGTCAGGAAAACTTTAGGGAGAAATAGATCGAAGGCGTGACTAATCACTCTCCTTAGAGTGTCATTTACTCCCACTACGTTGTTGTTGGTAGGAATTAGGCAAACCACCTCCAAGAATCCCTTCAACCAAAGTCCGAAAGCATCAACCTTTCTGACTTCTGTGTTTGTGTTTTTGGAGAAGGAAAACGAGGAGAAGAAGATGAACGTTGGACGAGAAGTCTGGCTGCAGAAGGCTTTTATAGTGAAAACGGCAGTTCCCTTCCGAAGGGTTACGTCGTTTCACAAAAGTCGAACATCAAACAATTATCCGGATTAATTAATTAAAATAATTCCGGTAATTAATTAGCAAAAAATTCAAATCCGAACGCGTCGCGCTAAGTTCTAAGTGCGCAGTGGTGCGATTTAATATGTCAAATTAAATAACCCACACTTTTTCCAAAAGCCCACTAACCACTTTATCCAATAAACTAAAGTGGAAAGCAAACTTAAAAACTACTTGCACTTTTCTTCCCCCACCAATGTGGTATTTCCTTTAATCTCCACAACATTCACTTTGGAACTTGATGGTGCCTCCGAATTCAGATCCTTGTCACGGATACGAGTTTCCTCCTCGATCCTAAGGTGCTTCTGAATCTGCTCCAAAGTGAAATCCTCTGACGTATGAAGTAATTTCTTCCTATAGTTGTTCCATGATGGAGGCAACTTCGCAATAATTGCCCCCACCAGAAACGCACCAGGAAGAGTTATCTTCAACGCAGTGAACTTAGGGGCCAAGATTAGGAATTCATGAACTTGATCCAGAATTGAACGCTTATCAGTCATGCTAAATTTAAAGAACTGGAATGTGACAAACTTATTTGCGCCTTGTTTCTCTGATTTGTACTGGTTTGCCAAAGATGTCCATATCTCCATAGGGGTCGTCAACTGGGAGTACAAATCGTAGAGACGATCAAAGAGTGAATTGAGGATGTATACTCGGCACAACAGGCTGTCATCACTCCTCTTCTTTTGTTCAGCCTTCAATTCATCAGAGTCAGTGTCTTGTGGTTCTCCTAGCGGCACCAAATCAGGATCCATTATGTACATGATCTTCAAAGCAGTGAACACAAACTTCATCTTCTCTTGCCAGCGGGTGAAATTGGTTCCATCAAACCGATTGAGTTTGTTTGAATCAGAGGCATACGCCTTCAAAGTGCTCTCCACTCCAGAATCCATTGTCATACGAAAACAACACTCTAAGATTGACGAAAACTTTAGGGAGAAACGGATTGAAGGCGTGATTAATCACTCTCCTTAGAGTGTTATTTGCCCCCACTACGTTGTTGTTAGTAGGAATTAGGCAAACCACCCCAGGAGTCCCTTCAACCAAAGTACGAAAGCAGCAACCTTTCTGACTTTTGTGTTTGTGTTTTTTGAGAAGGGAAACGAGGAGAAGAAGATGAACGTTGGACGAGAAATCTGGTTGCAGAAGGTTTTTATAGTGAAAACGACAGTTCCCTTCCGAAAGGTTACTTCGTTTCACAAAAGTCAAACATCAAATAATTATCTGGATTAATTAGCCAAAAATTCAAATCCTAACGCGTCGTGCTAAGTGCTAAGTGAGCAGTGCGTAGTGCGATTTAATGTGTCAAGTTAAATAGACCACACTTTTTTCAAAATCCCACTAACCACTTTATCCAATAAACTAAAGTGGAAAGCAAACTTAAAAACCACTTGCACTTTCCTTCTCCCACCAATGTGGTATTTCCTGTAACTCTTTTGACTACTCTAATAGGAAATACAAGAAAATGAACTCTTGTATATTAGTATCCACCAAACTCATAAATACGAGACTTTTTGAGAAGGAGATCCAAAAGTAAATTCGTCCGGCCTTGGCCCAAAACCATAAATACTAGAAAGATGCGGACCTCCCTTGATCCACCAAACAAATATGGATCTCTCCTTGTCCACAAAAGCGGAAAATATCGTACTAATGGAGCTGCCCGATTTACGACAAGTGGTATTGTCGTACGATATTGTTCGCTTTGAGCCAAGCATGCACGGTTTTACTCTTGATTCGCCAAACCAGATGTAGATCACCTTTGATCTACCAGACAGACGCGGACCTCCCTTTATCCACCAAATAGACGTGGATCTCTCCTGTATCCACCAAACAAACGCAGATCTTCCTTGACCCTCCATATAAACTCATATCTCAAATCCTGAGGTCACCAAACGATATTGTCCGCTTTGGGCCAAACTCACACGGTTTTACTCTTGGGTGTCCTCCCCAAAATGCCTCATACTAATGGACTTGGTGGACACTAATATACAAGGGTCTCTTCCCTTGTACTACCGATGTGGTATTTGGATTGCCACATAACAATCCTCCACTCAAGACAAGGACCACGAACTTCGTGTCGTCAACTTAACGATTATCTTGATCTGTTAGATACCTTGTATCGATGGGCTTCTCGGCAGAAGGATTTTTCCAGACGCGAAATCTCTTTGATCCGCCAAACTAACATGGATCCCTCCTGGATCCAGCAAACAAATGCGAATTTCAAATCCCGAGGTCACCAAATGAGGGTCCACCAAACTAACGTCCACCGCCCCGCACCGAACCAGGCTCTTATACCACTTGCTGAAATCGGATAGCTCCATTAGTACGATATTGTCCGCCTTCGACCAAGGCCGTACGAATTTACTTTTCGGTCTCCTTCCCTTGTATTTTCGATGTGGTACTTGGATTGTTCCATAGTAAATTGACATACTAATGAGCTATTAATTCGATTGAGTTTGAGAAACTACTGTAATTTTTGCTAGTTACTTTTGGGATCGGGTTACAATACAAAATTCAAGGACTACGAAACTTACAAAATATGTGTCTTCTTATCAATGTTGTCAGAACCGAACCGGAGTATAACCCGATAATGTGAACGACTCGTACTTTACCGGTCTAACCGGTATTAGACTGTTAAAAAATCATTATCTTATAAACAATAATATCATAAGTAAAAGACACATAAGTAAGTAATTTTATAATTTAATTACTAAAATAAAATTTCATTTGAAAGTATCACTTTGTAATTTTACAATATATATTTGAAATCCTCCCTAATCTACAAGGAAAGAACCCTACCCCACCCATTCTAGTTTAGCGTCGCCCACTAATCTCTATCAATTCCTATCTTCCTCCCCATTATCTCTTTCCCTTTCTTTTCTTTTCCGTTTCGTTTCCTCGCCGCTCTCCTCCCGGATCCCATTCGTCTTCTTTTCCTTCGTCATCTTCTTTAATCGTTGATCTACCTTTTTCATCTCACCGGCAAGAAGCAAAAGAACGTCGGAGCCAAACCAAATAACAGCTGAAAAGGAGCAGGCGACAGAATGAAGAGAAGCGGCAAAGTTGCCGGTGTTGGCGAGAGAAAAGGAGGAAGTTGCAGTGGGCAGAGGTCGTTGAAGTGGTGTCGTTGACAGCATGATGGGTGTGGAGGGGTCGCCGACAGCGTGTTGGGTGTGGAGGTGTCACCAACAGTGATGAGGCCTAGAAAGTCTGAAGGAGTAATTGAGAGAGACGACAGAGGAAGTCGGACAGAAGTAAAAAACCAGTCGAATGGTTCGAGTGGGTCAAATGGCTAATCATTTTGCCCGCTCGGCGACCACTCTTCCTGACCATTCCGACTTTTTGGGTGTTCCCGACCGAGCTGTTGGCCGAGTACCAGTTTTACCGATCCAACCGAACGACTCGGTTCGACTTTAATAACATTGCTTCTTACCGTTGACACGAATTGTATCATCTATGATATGATCGTATCAAGGTCGTATGGTTCGTATCTGAAGTGTGCTAAGACGCGGGATTTTGTATCTTTTATATTTTTGATTTTGTACTATATGATTCCCCTTCTTTTCAATTTGGCCATCATCTCTAGTGATGACAATTTCTGACCTAATCCGCGCGACCCAATCTCCCCCAATCTATCTAGGGCATATATTACATGTTGCGCAGTAGCGTGAGGCGCGGCAATGGTATTGCTTCTGACGTTTCCCGCTCCGTTGTCGATCAATTCTATCACGATTTGTAGCAAAATCTACATGAATTTCTTATCTTCGGACATTTCTCAAATCATATTTCATACCAAAAAAGTTCAAGACTCTTTTTTTCAACTTTATATATTCTACCATGTGTTCTTTATGTCTTATTCTAAAAGAGTTAAATATCGACATTTTTTTAAATACAACATAAAAATGGGTCGACCCATCCTATCTAGTCTCGTACCCGTATGAGTATAATCCGCACTTAGTGCTAAACATATATGATATTGAGATACAAGTTGCGCCCGCCCAATTGGCATGATCAATCGTTTCTCTGCCGCTTAATTTTAATTTCTCTTGGGATGACGAAGCTCATTTATTATGAAGACTTCAGTCATTTCACTCTCCATGTTAACTCCATGTGTTTGGTTTCAGATTCTGCCACTCTGTGATTGACATTCTCCTCTCCTTCACTTGTACCTAACTTCACTTGCATGCGGCTTTCTATCTCTATTGATGACTAGGAAAAAAACTATGAAGTAAAAAAGAAATTTTTGAGTAGGAAAGAGACACGAAGATTTTAAATCCAACGATTAAAATTACTGCTAGAGAGAGTCACCACTACTATAAAATCACCAAGATGTTCATTTCTCGTAATATAAAGAATTATTGATAGCGTCATGACAAATTCATTTGGAGTTGTTTGCATGAATTATTTACGAAATAAGCCACTTACTCCAATATAGATATTTAAAAAATGTAGCCATTTAAAAAAGCATACATTTTGCAAATGTATTATCCGTTTACAAATTTTCAGATGGATCATCACAAGATTTATTTGGGGTCGTTTGCATGAATCATTTACAAAATGAATTATTTACTCAAATCTAGACATTTGAGAAAATGTTCACATTTTGAAAACTGGATATTTTCAATTGTATTATCTATTTAAAACTTTTTAGATGCTGACATGTCCCGTCACTTTTCAAAAAACCAAACCATAACTCAAACCAAAAACCGGTTACTCCGGAGCAACCCAAACCACATTTTAAAATAAACAAACCGACATCATTTAAGAATTTTTAACGAAAAGCCCCAACACTTGGGGCAAAATTCTCAATCTCAAACACTTAAAACGACTTAACACAGAATCTCCAGTTTATACTAATAACCATGAAATAGAATAATTAACTAATCTAACTTGACTCCTCACGAGCTTTCCGATATCCCGACGACGCTGGTACTGCTGCTCGCCTCGCCCTGCTTCTTCTCATGATCCACTTCTGCTAGACTATCCTCAACCTGGTGAGTGAGAAGGGGTCGGTCTCGTCGTTACTTCCTAAGGTCTTTGCTCTAGCCAAACTCCTTACTAAACACATTATTAGGGGAATGCCTTCGTTAGACGAAAGTCGTTCTCACTTTCATCCCTTAAACTTTACTATAAACAGTCTATAAGAGATCTCTACTCCTATCTTATCTTTAGAATTTCCTTCTCATACTCCTGATCCAAAAACACCAACACAAGGGACCACCGCGTTACGTCTCGCTGTCCGGTGTCCCTACCCTAGTATGCCAACCGCGTTATGTCTCGCCGTCCGGTTGCATACCCAAACTCAGCAATGGCACAGCGTTACGTCTCGCCGTCCACTCCATGCCCGTCAACTACTGCGTTACGTCTCGTCGTCCAGTAGTGACCCAACATACTCGATCAACTGCTGCGTTACGTCTCGCCATCCAGCAGTGACCCGACCATCTACCGCGTCCAGTAGTGGCCCAACTGCCTGGGGGTTCCTCTTACCCTCAACACATACAACAACACAAACATTCATACATAGCACAACGCGTGCCTCCACCCTTACAGGCGGTGGGATGCCTCACACACATATCGTGCATTACTCAAAATTCACTCAATAATAACTTGAACGAAAAGCATAAACGGAAAGACCTACGACAGAGATTTTACCCCCTTTACACTCACCTCGAAAAGAAGACTCCTCGATTCCTTCCTCGAAGAAACCCCTCTTTAGCCGGATTATCTTGATGAAACCTATTAATAAGAATTCATTTTCTTAGACGACTTTTCTCGATTTAAAACCCCTTTTGAATCACTAGAACATCCTCTCCTCAAACTCCAGTCCTTGAACCTCGTTCCAAGGGTCCTTTAACCCCAAATAAAGTTTTCTAGAATTAATCCCTTAAAAAACGACCATTTTCTTAATTATTTTTATCTTGGAAGAATTTTTCACCTAAGTTGAACCTTCTTATAATTCTGGACAATAATTTTCCCATGTCAATAATGAGCACCTATACCCTGGAAAATTATCAAACCCTTAAAATCACCTCGTAAAGTGTTTTATTTAATTAAAAAAATATTGAAAAATTTTCTAAAAATAGAAATACATCTCCGAAAATTCCCAAATTTAATTACAATCATCTCCTAGTCGTAGCTCAATTTATAAAATTATGAAATTCAGAAAACAACCTTCATAGAGGCTCGAAACAATTTAAAAAATCTAAAAATACGTTTTTGGAAATTCCCAGCAGCTTTAGTGACCAATCAAAATCTCTCACTAAAAGCCTGAACGTCTGATGCTAAAACCTCAGAATTGTACCCTCACGAAAAAATAACCAAATCGATTGATCTAACTCAAAGGGATCGAGTTCCCTTACCTCTAGAACGTGCCTAGGCCTAGGTTGGATGACCCGGGACGTAGATCTCCTTGTTGATCGAACCCTCAACGTCACCGCTAATAAAACACGAGCTTCAGATTAGACTATCGATAAATCGAGTTTAGAAATCGCGAAGGGGTTCGTGGTCCTTACCTAGAACACGATCGGTATGGGATCGGTATCGGAGCACAGGGTGTCGGCGCTCCTTACTTTCTCCTCTTTTTTTTCCCCCTTGACGCCAACTGCTGCTAGTCTCTTCTTCGCTCGGGATGGGTCATGGGAATAACAATTGATGGGGCATAGCTGGAGCAACGTGGGTTGGGGGAAAATATTTTGTGCGGCTTGAGGACTTATTCCTGATGTTGCTCTCGTTTTTAGGTTTGGGGAATAAAATTGGGGAAATTGTATTGAGATGGGGAAGGGTTTTGTGAAAGGAGGGCCGGCGGCCCTCTGTGGCGCCCATATATGTTTTTTTTTATAGTAATAATAATAATAATAGTTATTATTATTATTCCTAATCCGCGGTTGTAACTCTTAGTACTTAACCGTCAACCCAACCAATCATGTATTTAGGTCGAACCTAAATCTAAAATACCGGGGTGTTACATTTCCCACACCCTTGTTAAAATTTCGTCCCCGAAATTTGCTCGGAACTCATCCTTCTATCAAAACCCTTCTTATACTTCTTTCCCACGATCATATATTCTTACTATACCTACTTCGTTGGTACCTTTTGCTCAAATTAGTTTCCTTAGCTTGCAGCAATCGTGTAACCATAAGTGTCTCACTACCCTTTTTACTCCCCAGCTTGATCCAAACATGGTGAAACAAAATGCCAATTCAGCTTGTCATGTTGATCCAATTCTCCTGGTAGTTGATGTTGAACCTAATTCCAAAATCGAGACATCACATTTCCCCCCTCCTTAAGAAAAATTTCGACCTCGAAATTTGTTCGTTGTGACGACTCCAAGTTTCACTTGTGATAATCTCTTTGCAATGAGTTGGACCTCCTTCTAGCCTTGATGTATTGATCCCATGACATCTTGTTAGGCTCCCTATGATATACTTAGTTCTTCCTTTGCTTGCTTAGGTAGCCCTAGTATTTTTCAAAGTCTAACTTTCAGCTGTTCATTGGGGTTGTATCTCTATGTTCAATTCTCCTAAACTCCACGACCCTTCCTTGCACCCAGCCAAGGAGTTATGGCGACATTTGCCATAACTCCTTGGCTCTACCGGTCGATGTACTAACTGCTTGGCTCCTTCTAGAACCTTATTCTGATCATCTCACATCCCCATAGATAGGGGTGGTAAACGGTAATCCGGTAAACGGTTTACCGTTTTACCGAACCGGTAACCGGCGGTAAATGGTAAATCGTTTACCAGCGGTATCGGCAGCCGAGCGGGAAGTTGTGGGAGTCGGTTTACCGGACACAGTATCGGTAAGTACAGACGGTAAATCGGTATTACCGATACAGAATCCCCCCTCCCTACTCCTTAGTGTTGCGCTGCGTTTTGTTGCTTTACCCCCAAAAATATAAAATATTACATACATGAATGTAAGTATAGGCCTCAAAAATATTGTAAATAAGAGTTAATAATAAATTATTAATTATAAAAATGATGAAAAAAACTAAAAAAATCAAAATATTCCAACATTACCCCACTTTCAGAAATTCGGTTCGGTAAATATTTGGTAAACCGACCGAAAAACCGCCAGAAATCGCTTCTCACGGTATTTCGGTAATACCGGTTTGTAACCGTTTACCGATAATTCGATAATCGGTAAACCGGTTACAAACCGGTATCGGTAATCGGTAACCAGTTTGGCCAACTTCGGTATACCGAAACCGATAAATTCGATAAACGGTAAATTGTTTACGGACCGAATCCCACCCCTACCCATAGAATATGAGCTACATTGTCCCTCCTCTTCTCACTCATGAAGGGGTTTCATTAAATGATCCCTCTAGGAACCTGTTCCATCTCCTTCTCAAGACGTATCTTAACCCCATTGGGCATCCTAAAGTTATTTCCTTATCATGATTAGAGTATACTGGAGATCCTAAAAATTTTCGAAAGACTCTGACTCGTTTGGCCAAACCTTAAACTGTCACTCCCTTTTTCCTTTCCTTTTAAAAACTGAAACCTTAAAAACGCATATCGTCACTACAGTATTCCTTGGAGGCCAAGGAACAGAGGAGTGCCGGCTCTGATACCAAAATGACACGTCCCGTCTCTTTTCAAAAAACCAAACTATAAATCAAACCAAAAACCGGTTACTCCGGAGCAACCCAAACCACATTTTAAAATAAACAAACCGACATCATTTAAGAATTTTTAACGAAAAGCCCCAACACGTGGGAAAAATTCTCAATCTCAAACACTTAAAACAACTTAACACAGAATCTCCAGTTTATACTAATAACCATGAAACAGAATAAGTAACTAATCTAACTTGACTCCTCACGAGCTTTCCGATATCCCGACGACGCTGGTACTGCTGCTCGCCTCGCCCTGCTTCTTCTCATGATCCACTTCTGCTAGACTATCCTCAACCTGGTGAGTGAGAAGGGGTCAGTCTCGTCGTTACTTCCTAAGGTCTTTGCTCTAGCCAAACTCCTTACTAAACACATTAGTAGGGGAATGCCTTCCTTAGACGAAAGTCGTTCTCACTTTTATCCCTTAAACTTTACTATAAACAGTCTATAAGAGATCTCTACTCCTATCTTATGTTTAGAATTTCCTTCACATACTCCTGATCCAAAAACACCAACACAAGGGACCACCGCGTTACGTCTCGCTGTCCGGTGTCCCCACCCTAGCATGCCAACCGCGTTACGTCTCGCCGTCCGGTTGCATACCCAAACTCGGCAATGGCACTACGTTACATCTCGCCGTCCAGTCCATGCCCATCAACTACTGCGTTACGTCTCGCCGTCCAGTAGTGACCCAACATACTCGATGAACTACTGCGTTATGTCTCGCCGTCCAGCAGTGACCCGACCATCTACCACGTCCAGTAGTGGCCCAACCGCCCGTGGGTTCCTCTTACCCTCAATCCATACAACAACACAAACATTCATACATCGCACAACACGTGCCTCCACCCTTACAGGCGGTGGGATGCCTCACACACATATCGCGCATTACTCAAATACAACAAAGATTTTACCCCCTTTACACTCACCTCGAAAAGAAGACTCCTCGATTCCTTCCTCGATGAAACCCCTCCTTAGCCGGATTATCTTGAGGAAACCTATTAATAAGAATTCATTTTCTTAGACGACTTTTCTCGATTTAAAACCCCTTTTGAATCACTAGAACATCCTCTCCTCAAACTCTAGTCCTTGAAACTCGTTCCAAGGGTCCTTTAACCCCCAATAAAATTTTCTAGAATTAATCCCTTGAAAAACGACCATTTTTCTTAATTATTTTTTTCTTGGACGAATTTTTCACCTAACTTGAACCTTCTTATAATTCTGGACAATAATTTTCCCATTTCAATCATGAGCACCTATACCCTGAAAATTATCAAACCCTTAAAAACCCCTCATAAAGAGTTCTATTTAATTAAAATAAATATTCCAACAATTTCTAAAAATGAAAATACATCTCCAAATATCCCCAAATTAAATTAAAATAATCTCCTAGACATCGCTCAATTTATAAAATTGTTAAATTCAGAAAAAACCTTCAGAGAGGCTGGAAACAATTTAAAACATCTGAAACTACGTTTCTGGAAATTCCCATCAGCTTTAGTGACCAATCAAAATCTGTCACTAAAAGCCTGTACGTCTAAAACCTCAGAATTGTACCCTCACGAAAAATCACCAAATCGATCGGTCTAACTCAAAGGGATCGAGTTCCCTGACCTCTAGAACGTGCCTAGGCCTAGGTTGGATGACCCGGGACGTTGATCTCCTTGTTGATCGAACCCTCAACGTCACCGCTAATAAAACACGAGCTTCGGATTAGACTATCGATAAATCGAGTTTAGAAATCGCGAAGGGGTTCGTGGTCCTTACCTAGAACACGATCGGGATGGGATCGGGATCGGGGCACAAGGTGTCGGCGCTCCTTACTTTCTCCTCTTTTTTTCCCCACGACACCAACTGCTGCTAGTCTCTTCTTCGCTCGGGATGGGTCATGGGAATAACAATTGATGGGGCAAAGCTGGAGCAACGTGGGTTGGGGGAAAATATTTTGTGCGGCTGGAGGACTCATTCCTGATGTTGCTCTCGCTTTTAGGTTTGGGGAATAAAATTGGGGAAATTTTATTGAGATGGGGAAGGGTTTTGTGAAAGGAGGGTCGGCGGCCCTCTGTGGCGCCCATATATGTTTTTTTTATAGTAATAATAATAATAGTTATTATTACTATTCCTAATCCGCGGTTATTATTCTTAGTCCTTAACCGTCAACCCAACCGATCATATATTTAGGTCGAACCTAAATCTAAAATACCGTGGTGTTACAGATGCATCATTATTAAATAGGTCATTTGTACAATCTTACCAGGCATATTGCCATTACATTTAATATTTTTCATTATTTTATTTCTTGTCCTAGGCCTTGCAAACTATGCATGGTTGACAGCATTCCCAGAAACGACGGTGTGCCATCTCCCACAAGTTAGATCCGATCACCGGCCACTGTTAATCAAGCTCAATCCGACTTAACAAGCTCCAGGACCAAAACCGTTCAAATTCATTGCTGCCTGGCTCTCTCACGAAGGGTTTGGGGGCATGACTGAAGCGGCATGGCAGAAAGGGTCGGATCTCCTCACTCGTATTGCGGCTTTTGCTAAGGATGCCAGGCATTGGAACCAGCATACCTTTGGAAATATTCACCAACGTAAGGAGAAGCTACTACAAGGAATTGAGAGACTGGAGCAACGAATGAACGGGGACGCTGAAAATTGGCGGCTCACCAAGTTGCGAGCTGAACTAGAGGAAGTACTCCTCCAAGAGGAGATTCTTTGGTGCCATAAATCGAATATGGAATGGAACACTTCGGGAGACCGGAACACTAAATATTTTCATGCCCGAGTCATGCGCAGACGTAGGAGGAATCAGATCAGCTCACTCCGCAACAGCAATGAAGAATGGACCGACGATCCGGACGAATTAAAAGGAACGACACGAGATTTCTATGTGGCTCTCTATACAGATGATGGGGTGGCAATGATTACCATTCTACATGGTTTTCCAACTCTCCCCACTACAGATTGGAAAAACCTAGATAAGAATTTCTCCATTGATGTACTTCATGAAGCTATTCGAGCGATGGGACCATTCAAGGCTCCGGGGGTGGATGGGTTAAATCCGTTGTTCTACCAAAGGTTTTGGTCACTTGTAGGACCCGACGTCCTCAATTTTGCAGCGAGCTGTTGGAGTGACCCGTCGAAGATCCATATCCTGAACCAGGCGACTCTTGTGTTGATTCCGAAAGTGATGAGCCCTTCTCTCATTCAGCACTTCCGCCCAATAAGCATCTGTAACGTGGGGTACAAGCTTATTACGAAGTGCCTTGCTTATCGGATCAAGCCTCTCATGCCGAAATTGGTTCACGAGACCCAGACTAGTTTCGTACCTGGAAGACACATTACTGACAATGTTTGTATCTTGCAGGAGGTTGTACACTCGATGCGAGCCAAAATGGGTCGTACTGGATGGATGATCTTTAAAATTGATTTGGCCAAGGCCTATGACCGCATAAGGTGGAGCTTCGTGCGAGACACACTACAAGCGGCGAGAGCACCGATTAGTTTTGTGGATCTAGCGATGGAATGCATTACCACCAGTAGGATGAGAATCCAATGGAATGGAGGACTGACCGATGAGTTCACTCCAACGCGAGTTCTACGTCAAGGCTGCCCTCTATCACCCTATCTCTTCACGTTGTGCATGGAGAGGTTGGGTCACCTCATCCACGAGGCAGTCACCCATGACCAATGGCAACCGATCCAACAATCTCAGTCAGGTCCGGATCTCTCCCATATTTTCTTTGCGGATGACATAATCCTTTTTGGAGTGGCTTCAATAGCACAGGTATCGGTGATCAACAAAACTGTGGAAGACTTTGGTGCTGCCTCGGGACAACAAATAAGCAAGCCTAAGTCTCGGGTCTCTTTTCCAAAAATGTTGCCTCTTCCGTGGTGGCCGAGATCAGCTCCAGTTTGGACATCCCCGAGACCAAAAATCTTGGGCGCTACCTAGGGATCCCGGTGATCCACGATCGAGTCTCGAAGCTCACTTTCATCAAATTGATTGATAAGATCGAGGCCCGTCTCTCTAGATGGAAAATGACTACACTATCGCTAGCGCCAAGAATCCTTCTTGGCATCTCTACCATCGTATATGATAGACCAATAATTACACATGTTTATACATCCATTCTTGAGCCGGTTGAGAGTCGATTCTCGTGTTTTAAGCCGATTTCACGCTAGGTTGTGTGTTTATGTCATATTTCAGGACTTGGCATTGACGTGAAGGCGAGTAAACGAGTTTCGGGTCAAAAGGAGGACGTTGGAGTAGAAGGGTGCTGGAGGAGCAAAATACCCGGCCATGAGTACTAATACCCAGCCGGGTAAAATGCAAGGCGAGGCCGGGAAAAAGCAGTTTTGGACGCCCAGAAGGCAGAAGGGGTCTCGGCCAGAGAGCAAAAATACCCGATCATGTATTCTTGACCTTGATCGGGTATTATCCCCTGTACCGCTGCGCTGCATTTCAAAATTCTCGGCTGGGCACCCGCAATACCCGACCAGGGATTATGACAGGGGATCGCGAACACAGGCTGTTAAAAGCCTGTTTTGTGCGTTTTTGCAAAGGGGGGAGCAAGGTTTTGGATCCCAAAACACCCAAGGGACGAACCAAAGAGAGAGGGCAATTTGAGGGCATTCTTGGAGTGGAATTGGAGGATTTCTTCGCCTTGGAAACTCGAGGAACAAGCCCAGACTTGAAGACTGATCATCTGAAGATTCTTACTGCATTCTCTCTCTTCTCTATGGAGTAACTTCCCTTCACTTAGATGTTGAGGAACCCTAGCTATGTTTGTTTCCTACTTGATAATCTTGAGTTCATATTCAATATATGCATGTTTCATGATTCAATTGTGCTTTAGTCGAGATTATTGATTCTACTTTGATCCTATGAGAGCGAATACCTGATTAGGTCAATATAGCACCATAGATTGATAGTATTGGATTGATTGCTTTAGTCGAGGGTCGATTCAATGCTTTGTATCTATTGAGAACCTCATTCGATAGTGGGAGTCTTGTTCAGAATGCATTGATCGGTTGTTCTAGAGAAGGATACGTTCCTCTAGGCAATCGACTCAAGATGGCCTTGATCCTTTAGCCGAGATTCAATGTCTAGTCAAGGATTCTCCGCATTGTGAATGTAAGTGAAACAGGTTAGAGATCATCAATCATTAATCTGGCTAGTGGCTAGGGGAAATTGTACCTAAGTGAGTTCCCAACCTGTAATTAGATTAACTTTTAATTGTAGTTTGTTAGAGTAGTTTTAGTTCTTCCATCTTAATGTTGTTTGCTAGATAATGAACTGAAGCTGAGTAATAATAACTCTAGTGACTCGTGGATTCGATATTTATCACTTGAGCCACTATACTGTAGTTCCTTTCATTGGTTACACTTGGCCATTGTTAGGAGTTGTGTCATAGCGAGTCAAGTTTTTGGCGCCGTTGCCCGGGACTTTCTAGATTATTAGGAAAGACAGCAGTTTGTTACTTTAGCGTTTTTCTTTTCTTTTCCACCCTTGCTTTTCACTTGGTTTTTTTTGTTGGTGCAGATCTGAATCATGGATCCTCATGGCTTCTCCAACCATGGTGGGTATCAACCACCGTCCGAGTGGTATAACCCCGAGACTCCCTGGAGCAATCAAGGAGGAGAAGACTATGTATTCGGGTTCCAGTACCAACCCCCTTACCACGGAGAACAATCAGACCCCTGGGCATATCAAGAACAACCTCCTTATGAAGAAGAATTTCTCCCACAACTAGAAGGGCCATCAGAACTGGAGTTAGCCATGGCGGCCTTCACGGGCCATTCTGCAGAGCCATGCTACACTCCACAGCTAGATCCAAACTATGAATTGAGGCTTCTCATGGAGCAGTTTGCTCGAGACACTGAGAGATCATGCTCCAAGATTTATCTTTATACCTTGGCCTATCGTGAAAAAGAGGAGATCCTCCTGAGCATTAAGAAGAGCATCGATGATCTTGAGAAATCTTATGCACAGCCTGCTCAAGATCACCCTTCTGCTACTATACTAGAAGAGGAGGAGGAAGATGAAGGCTATGAAGACATTGTGGAGTAGACAGAAGTTGTCACGGAGAGCTCCCGTGATGATCATGATCAGGAATGTCCTGTCGTAGCCGACCAAACCTTCCCACATCCCACACTGAGGTTTGAAGAGGCGGGCATGAGAGAGGAGATTCAAGATAATCTCATCAAAGAAGTTGCTTGGCGACTTGCCCTCCAATCTGTGCTGGAAGAAGAAGAGCAAGAAAGGGTGCAGAAAGAAGTTGTGGAGGATGACGAAAGTAAAGCAGAAGGAGTTCTTGATCTTTTCCCAAGGGTGATACCACATGAAGAAGGAAGGGGGGTTGAAGAAGCAATTGGCGTCCAGGACGGGGACAAAGTTGAGGTGGAAGAGGCTTGCAGGGGCCTTATGTTGCAAGTAATATCCCGCCAAACTTCAAGGAACTGCTTAGCAAGGACCCATTTGTAGTGTCTCTTTGCCAGACCAAGGCCACATCGACATCGATCCCTCTTGGTGGACGTGATGGTGGCCAATCGATGTTGTCATATCTAGTTTGGGGCAATGAGATGAGAGAACAGAAGAAGAGGTCTCGAGGGTGGAGACTTCATCTGCATCAAGTGCACGAGCTTCCATCACCTGTCATACCACATGTTCGTGACTTGAGACTCCACCTCATCAACGAGAACCTCAACTTTAAAGAGGTTCTGGGGTGGACCGAAACTTAGGAGCCATCGTCTAGCTCATGACGTGAAATAAGCACTTGTTGGGAGGCAACCCAACTAGTCGGTTTGCATTTCTTTCTCTATTTCTCTTCGGCAGAGTCAGTTTTGTTCTTTGATTTTAGAGTCAATAACTCAACCTTTGTGAGATTTTGTATGGTGTTTGTGTTCCAACTACTCTCTCCTCCTGGAATGCACTGCCTGCCCCGTCCACCATCATTCACCCTTGATCTGGTAACTTCGTTCTACCTTCCTTATCTTTCCTCCATTGAGGACAATGTCGTGCTTAAGTGTGGGGGGATGTTCGATTATGTATGCGTGTGAATGTTTGGCTGTGTTTGTGTGCTTGGAGCCTAGTCCACTGTCCAAATTTTGATTTGAGGGCTCCAAGTACGTATTCCTTGCAAATTGCCTACTCAGTATGCTTTGAATTGACAGTCTCTATAGTAATGTGCAACCTAGGGAGGTAGTGTAGCACTATGGAGGATGTTGAAGTATAAGATTTTTCCTATCTAACTCTCTGTTGTGTCGGTTGATTTTGTGAAGTAGTGGAGTTAAGACCGTTGAATTCATGTGGTAATGGTGACACCTTTTGAATTGTGTTGTGGACTCTTGTATCGAATAGGGTGCTCATGTGGGAAATGAAAAGCAGTTGGTCCTCCATGTCGAAATCATTGAAATCTTAAACATGGGGTAAGCCCAACGTGTGTGGTACCGTTCATTGCACAAAATCGGGTTTTGGAAGAGATTTTAGTGATCCTTAGTGGGTACTCCTACAAGGTGAAGCTAAGTTGTCTCTAGCACAAGTAAAATTTTCACCCGTTGAACGATTTGTCTACTCGAGGATGTGTTTTTAAGGGCACGGATAGAGCTTCCGACCCCCCTTAATTTCATTGACCCTCCACACAAGTTGAGGTAAAGGATTTAAAAGAAGTACTCTGGCGAGTGCCAGATGTACAGAAATTGCTCTTGCTCGACTAATAAGGGTCGACCGTACAAAAGAGTGCAGTTGGAACCCCCGCCATGTGAAGAAAAAAAATGAAAAAAATGAAAAATGAAAGTGAAAAAGGGGTTCCAACGGTGAAATGAAGTGAATGAGCACCCCGGTACAATGAGCCCTTGGTTGTGAATGGTGTGAGTCCCTTTACCCATGAACTGGTTGTATTACTTCCACTTCTTCTCATGATCCTGGCTTGAGTCTAGTACTCGCATTGAGAGAGATAGGGGACGTCTTAGAAGACCAGTTGACCTCGTAAACTTCTATATGATCTAGGAAATCCTCTACCGACGATCGGGGTTGTTTGTTGCTATAGAGCTCTGGAGAGCTGCATTGGTTTGAGTTAGGTTTGCTTGGGGACAAGCAAACGGTTAAGAGTGGAGGAATTTCATAGACCAATAATTACACATGTTTATACCTCCATTCTTGAGCCGGTTGAGAGTCGATTCACGTGTTTTAAGACGATTTCACGCTAGGTTGTGTGTTTATATCATATTTCAGGACTTGGCGTTGACGTGAAGGCGAGGAAACGAGTTTCGGGTCAAAAGGAGGACGTTGGAGTAGAAGGGTGTTGGAGGAGCAAAATACCTGGCCATGAGTAATAATACCCGGCCGGGTAAAATGCAAGGCGAGGCCGGGGAAAAGCAGTTTTGGACGCCCAGAAGGAAGAAGGGGTCCCGACCATAGAGAAAAAATACCCGATCGGGTATTATCCCCTGTACCGCTGCGCTGCGTTTCGAAATCCCCGGCCGGGCACCCGAAATACCCGATCGGGGATTCGGACTGGGGATCGCGAATGTAGGCTGTTAAAAGCCTGTTTTGTGCATTTTTGCAAAGGGGGGACCTGGGTTTTGGATCCCAAAACACCCAAGGGACGAACCAAAGAGAGAGAGAGGGCGATTTGAGGGCATTCTTGGAGTGGAATTGGAGGGTTTTTTTTGCATTGGAAGCTCGAGGAACAAGCCCGGACTTGAAGACTGATCATCTGAAGATTCTTACTGCAGTCTCTCTCTTTTCTATGGAGTAACTTCCCTTCACTTAGGTTTTGAGTAACCCTAGCTATGTTTGTTTGATTGGATGATTGTATGAGTACTCCTACTTGATAATCTTGAGTTCATATTCAATCTATGCATGTTTCATGATTCAATTCTGCTTTAGTCGAGATTATTGATTCTGCTTTGATCCTATGAGAGCGAATACCTGATTAGGTCAATAGAGCATCATAGATTGATAGTATTGGATCAATTTCTTTAGTCGAGGGTCGATTCAATGCTTTGTATCGATTGAGAACCTCATTTGATAGAGGGATTCTAGTTCAGAACGCCTTGATCAGTTGTTCTAGAGAAGGATACGTCCCTCTAGGCAATTGACTCAAGAGGGCCTTGATCCTTTAGTCGAGATTCAAGGTCTAGTCAAGGATTCTCCGCATTGTGAATGTATGTGAAACAGGTTAGAGATCATCAATCATTATCTGGCTAATGGCTAGGGGGAATCATACCTAAGTAAGTTCCCAACCTGTAATTAGATTAACTTTAACTGTAGTTTGTTAGAGTAGTTTTAGTTCTTCCATCTTAATGTTGTTTGCTAGATAATGAACTGAAGCTGAGTAATAGTAACTCTAGAGACCCGTGGATTCGATATTTTTTACTTGAGCCACTATACTGCCGTCCCTTTCATTGGTTACACTAGGCCATTGTTAGGAGTTGTGTCATAGCGAGTCAGTATACAATGCAATAAACGTGGCTGTCAGCTAGTGTGAGAGAGTATATCAATAAGAAGCTCCGAGCCTTCATTTGGGGCAGCTCCGACTCGGGTAGAAAGGTGCATCTCCAAGATTGGAACACACTTAGCCGACCCAAGGATGAAGGAGGTTTGGGGATGCGCGATGCGTCGAAGATGAACGAGGCATTCATGCTTAAATTGCCATGGCGGTTATTCACGGAACCTAATGACCTATGGGCAAGAGTCGTTCGAGCAAAATATATGCCACCAGGGGCGGTTGGTCTCCAACTGAGAACTTCTGGACATATGTCCAACATGTGGCGGGGGATCTTAAGAGTCATCCATCTCATTCCCGCATATACACTATGGACCATCAGGGGAGGCCAACAAGTGAGGTTCTAGACAGATAGGTGGATGCAGGATGGATCTACTTTAGCCGAGGTAGCTGGTGAATTGCCTCAGGAAGCTACTGCCATTACCGTGCCCGAAATGGTCTTGAATAGCGAATGGAATCAAGATTATATGCAAGCTTTCTTACCGCAGAACATTGTTGATCAAGTGAAGCTTCACGCGGTGCCTCACGAACAAGCTGTGGATGTCCCAACGTGGAGGTATACGCCCTCGGGTAAGTTCACACTTAAGACAGCGAATGAGCTAATCAACGTTGAGGAGCACTCGCCGGGAGATCATAGGGTCTGGAGGGCAGTCTGGCGTACCCCGACAACGCAAAGGGTTCGTACCTTTTTCTGGCTGGTGATGCATAACCGATTACTGACGAAAGCTGAGAGGTTCAGAAGGCATATCTCAACCACGACGGGGTGCCCAATTTGTGGGAATGAAGGAGAGATAACGTTGCACATTATTCGTGACTTCCCGTATACACGCTCGGTGTGGGCGGATATGTTAGGGAATGAGCCGAATGACACTTTCTTCCAACCAAGCTTACAAGATGGGCTATGCATTACTTGGTTGTTCGCAGTGATACCATTGAAGCGACGTTGTTCGCGGTTACCTGTTGGTTATTGTGGAAGAGCAGGAACACCAAAGTATTTGAACAGAAGCTTGCATCTAGTGCCCAATTGCAAGCTGATGCGAGAAGGCTGAGTAGCCAAATTGTGACGGCCTTTGCTCCAGCTGCTAGTACGCTGGGAGTGAAGGGTATAGGGGAGAAGTAGATGGTTGCTTGGGAGTGCCCACCGCCAGGGTGGGCATGTATTAACACTGATGGTTCAGTGATCTTAGCATAGAAGACTCCTGTAGAATGACTGTCATATCAAGGTGAAGCACGTCTTCAGGGAAGGCAATGCTGTAGCGGATTTATTAGCTTCCATGGGGCACTTATTTCGCAAGGGATCCATATTTTCTTAGCTTCTATCCCCTTGTTTCAGCATTGGTTATTGTACGATCAGCTAGGGTGCAGTCACCCCGCTTCGTTAATGAGTAATTTTGGGCGCAGTTTTGCGCCCGTTTCTCACAAAAAAAAATCAACATGCAAACACAAAATCATTTTGTAACCAGCAAAACATATTATTAGGATATGGAGGTGACGAGATGAATGACCCTCTTCGTTGCCTATAAATTTTGGGGGAAAGAACACCATATATGAAATGGGAGACAAAGCAATGACAGAGGAGACAAAATAATTGAAAGAGAAGAGTGAAGTGTGTTTAAGAAAAAGAGTCAAGGTCTTAATTGACATTTTTGGGTTACATAAAGAGTAATTTTCATGGAGATGAGGCATTGGAAATGATTACGTAGAGTTATTTGGAACTTACGTATTAAACAAAATAACTCATACATTTTTTGTTAGCAAACTAATCATTTGTTATCGAATGAGTAATGACTCAAACAAACGACTCCTTCATTAATCATTACTAACCATTAGAATTAATGATCACAATTATAATTTACTAAAATATGCAATGTCAAGTACTATATACAATTAACCATAAGAAGAAGGACAAAATATAAAGTAAACTACTATATATATGACTGGCGATCTGTGTGTTTAAGTATGAATCAACCAATCTGACAATACACACAAATTGATGGCATTAGCCATTACATAAATAAGTTGAAGTGAAGTTGAATAGGCAACCTACAAATTTGTTAATGCTCGCTCTCACAGGTCAGAGTTGCGTGTGAAAGGAATGATGGCCCAAAAAGGGAAGAGATAATAAGCCAACTCCAAGTGGGGTGAATTGGGTCACAAATCTAAATACCCCTCAGCCCTTAATAGTGGAGCTAATTATGTTTTGCCCCTCACTCATGGTCATTTAAGATTAATTAAGTATAATGTGTCCTTTGGCCCTTGCTACTTGCTAGTAACTAGTGTGTCCTTTGCTAACTTCAAAAGGGTGGCCCGAGGTTATAAGAAGAAAAGGGTTTTGTTTGGTTTTTGTGTATGTTAAAATTCGTGAATTATGGATCAAATGGGAGCATTATAAGTCACTTTTGTGTTTTTTTTTTGACTAATTTAAAAGGTAAGTTTTATTTTAACGGAAATGTCACATTTTCACTTCTTTTTAATAACTGTTATAGCAATGGAGGTGTCTCTACACACCACATTTGATTGATAATGTCATTCTTGGAATAGAATTATGGAATATGAAATTATGCTCTTTGGTCTATTCTAATCATCTTAATAACCTGCTTATCATAGATTGAGTTTTGACCATAGTGCAGTAATCTTTGTTATAGTTTTTTAGTCTCGCTCTTTGTTTCGTGAGAAATGTTCAAACACGTATATAAACTTATCATCAACAATGGTGAGATGATATTGAAATCCATTGTACGGAAAAATAGACAAAGGTCCCCAAATATCCACATGAATGATCTTAAAAATGCTCTTTATTTGCCACAAAGTCACAAACTGGATTGAGGATGGAGTTGAATGTGTTGGTTGAATTCATGTATGGTTAGTAGTATACGGATTCCTAATATAACTGTGATAAGTTAACATTCCGTGTATCACCTCTAAAGCTTTCTCATTTGTGGCCATGATACTCAAAACTCTATAAAATCACATGACGACTTCCCCCACCATGTATCGTATCTCACCTTCGTGGAATCGTGTTAGTCCAACATTTTTGTTAAGCACCACATAGCCTTCCATGCTTAATGTTTCAAGCCACACCAATCTACACATACTAGTCCCCGCGCATGTGTTAGCCCATATAAACACCACAGTTGACTAGGGATATTTCAGAAATTAATCCAAAATCTTATGTTTGTGATTCAATCCATATACAACACATTCAATATAACAAAGTCAACGTTCAACCTTTATTGATTGAGTTTATTACATAGATAGCCAACATAGGTGTTCCAAAATACATTTGTCATGAACGATGACTTTAAGGTTCACCTCTTCACGTGCTTCTAAATTATACATCTTCGTGCCAACCCGGGCTGGAATCCTCCAAGCAAGCCTGAATCGACCACTCCATCTTCTTTCATTAAATGTAAACATCAAGGTGGAGCTATGTTGAAGTCAGCAGAGACTATAATTAATTCCTCACTAAATTTTGAAATATAGGTAAAATTACATGTAAAATTTGTACAAATTGAAGAATTAGAATAATTAATAAGGGTTTAGCCCTTCCTACAATTACCACAATTCAGATTTCAAATTTCAGATTCCGCCACTAATAAACATCGAATACTTCCAACTAACATTTTAGGTTTTGAGCTTTTAGAATAGATATTTTTAGTAGCAAACTGATTTTTGAATTGGTTGTTTTGCAGGGGAATCACAATTCATTTCAATGGAGTTTTGAAGATGAATCAACTTCACTCACTCGCTAAGCTATCCTGGAGATGATTTTTTAATGTCTTTTGTGTCTCTATCGAGTCATTTGCTCTTCGGAACTTTTTCAGAACTACTCTTGTAGTGGCGAAAAACGTTTTTGTATCGATAGTTCGGTTGCTTATGGACTGCCATCTTGACATATCATGAAAAAAATAAAAAACAAATATCACGAAGGAAATCGCCTAATTTCGCTGCTGCAGCCTGCATGTAACTAGACTCTCTTGTCGTAACACTTTGAACATGGGCCTTTGCTCTGATGAATCAACCGCCTCCTATCCTATCCTCCCTTTTTTTCACCCACCAAAGCAAAGCAAAGGAATATATACATATATTTAAATGGACATTGAACTGGTATTTTTCATCTCTGAAAATACAACTGGTCTTTTTCATGGTTGAACAAGTGAAAGGCGATTCATGATCAGACGTTTCCTTATACCCCTTTTCCTTTCCATATTGACTATACTTTAATTTCCAACTGATAGCTGCTGTGTTATATATAATTATGCATGAGCCCACAGCGATAATAATAGCGAGGTCCAGATAGGACAACGGTACATATGCCTACGTGCCATTCTCTCATTGGATGACATGTAATTTACCAAGAACTAACCTCGAAGTGGAGCTGTCTGTCTGGTGGCCACTCAGCCACAGACTTATACCAAATCATCAAGCGCTCCATTCCATCACGGACAACAGTATAAGAAAAAATTTAATAAATAAATAATGGAGTCAAGCTGCCGCCAGGTCATGATCCCAGATATTATTCCCGATTTGCAGTTACAAAAGTGGTTTTTTCGTAATAAAAAACCGGTCAATTTATCAAATGAATGCAAGAGCAAATGAGCCCCGATCGTCCACTTGACTTTTGGAGAACGGATCAGCCAACGCCCAGATCTGCTGCACAGCAACGGATGTCCCGGATTCGTTGATCGCTTTAGTTAGTGGAGTATGGGACCGAATGACTGAACGGTTGTACCATGTGTCTGATTTTGCTCCTCACGCGCCAGAGAAAGAGGGAGATCCAAATGTCCATCGTTTCCAAAGTTTTGAAACTGAAAAATTCTTTTAGAATTTATAATTTGAATCCCTAATTTCCGAAATTTGAACCAATTCCAAAATTCAAAATTTGAAACCAAAATTCGAATCTTGAGCGACTGACGATAAGTTTTAGATTTCCCCGATTCACTACATCCTTTCGCCCTCTCTGTCTCTCTACCCCATGTTTATCTCCATCTCATGTAGATCTTTAATCCTCCTCCGCTCCGCCGTCCGTCTCTGCGCTGACGCCTAGTTCTCTCTACCTCCACCGCTTGTCTCCCTACATCCCATGGAGATCCTCCTCCGCTCCGCCCTCTCTCCAGTCATTGTTGGCCCGACGAGACTATTGGATGCGGCCTGTATCCTATGCCCTCCACCATATGTATCCATTGATCTCGAATCTTCAGGTAATTCATCCCTAGAACCTGATCTAGCAAGGCAGATGTTGTATTCCCTGATTTATGTGCTTGATTTCTTAAAATATTCTTCCCTTTCGTCGTCTCAATTTAATATGTTTGGAATGATCTTCTCTGAAAACGAAAACCTCTTATGCTATCCTAAATATACATTTAATATTCGGAATATATTTAAATGTCCGCCTTTATATTGTCATATTTAGGTATCCTGTTTGCCATTGTGTTGAATGTCAATATGATGCAAGAACATGATATTCCCATAGTTTTGTCTCACCAATCCATTTGATGCAGTATTTGCAAAACAATTTTTTAGAGTTTCTGCTAATTGAATCGTTATTCTTTTAATCGTCTCTTATTTGTGTTCCTTTTTGTTTATGAACATTTTAAAAGAATTATCTTACCTTTATTCAGGGGGGACATCTGTATTGTTTTGCAGGTTTGAATTTAGAAGAATAATAATTGTTTGAGTTATGTTCTACGAAGAAGATATGTATGGACGATTACCATTAGTTATCCCGATTATGTATGTATCATACTCATTCTTTTAAAGTACCGAATGTTCTAATCCACTGTTTAATATTCAGGAATCCTGGTCGGTGGATTTATCTTGTCTGTTGTAATTAAGTTAATGTAATTACTGATAATGTTGAATTTTCTATCGATTTTAGAGACTTTGTATATATTAGTTATTATTTGAATCATTCGATTGAAGCATAGTAGATTGAAGGATGTTCAGCCAGTCCTTCCCTCAACTTTCGAGTTACAAAACCTGACCAGTTATACCTTCGTATGTTGATAGGGTCTCCTACCAAACATTCTCCAAATTTGCTTACATCCACCATGTCATTGCTTGTTGGAGCAAGCAACGTCCCTATCGCATACATGCAGAATAACTTCACGAACCTCCTAGGGTCATTACAAGATAGCAAACATCCTTTTATATCGGACAAATAAACAGAACCACCACTACTACCACTCAAATCTAACTCACTCAGCATCAATCTCAGTCTATCTTTGTCGCATTCCTGACCTGTGACCTCTATCTCATCTTTCGGCAACTGATAAACCCTATGCACGTCTTCCCCGCAAAATCCCAAAAACTTACCTTCCCCCAAGTCGAAAAGTCCGTTGGATAGATCGTACAGCATGATGAGATCCGAAACAATGTCGTGGTCGACAACAGTAATTAATACCTCAAGGATGCCGCTCAGGCCGGCCTTATCCAGTTGGCTATTGATACCTGCTAGATTAGCTCCGCCTTTCCTGTAGAGCTGCGCTCGTATTTTATGTATACCATTGGTTCTGCAGCGAAACTGGAACTTATCCGTCTCTTTGCTTCTATTCTCCCTGTCGACTTTCTTGCCCGATTCAATCTTTTCTCGCTTCCCTGATCTTGCAATTTTGTCTGCGTTGGTGGCCTGTATTTTCCTTCGCTTCCTCATATCTGGAAATCTCGACCGGGTACTACTATTCGCTTCATCGTTCTTCCTTTTCTTTGACACTGTTTTGTTGACCTTGTGATTCCGCGTTTTCAACTTCGGCATAACTGGATAATATTTTGTATTTTAGAGATCTTGGCTATTTTGCTTTGCTCAGCTGTCGATTTAGAATAGGCGGAGCCCAGAGAAATTGTCGTGATTGTTTGAATATGGTTTGTCGGAGTCGGAAGATATGAATTATTTGATCTAGTTAGGGATTTTGACTTTTTGTTTATCAGGAGTAAACGTGAGAGTACAGTAGAGTAAATGGGCCTGTGTTTGATCACAAAGTCCAATTGCAAAGGATGGTCCACTTATTTTATCTATTAATTTGGTAATCTACTGTCTGGCAGGATACTGGACTGGACTGGACTAGTACCATGGGCCAACCAATTAATCGGATCTGGACTATACAGTAATAGTATTTATAAAATTTATTTCAGGTATATATAAAATGCAAAATCCAATTTGTATAATTTGTTTATTTCACATGGTTCTTAATCTCATACTAAAACAATATTATTATTTTTTTGGACGCGTGTCATATTGTTAGTCTTTTTTTCTTTTTCTTGTTAACTATCCAGTGATTATGAATGTTTAATGTTCTTAATGAAAATCATATTCGTTATACATGAATATCATATTCTTGCCATAAATATCATATTTTATCATTTCGAATACATATTTACCGATTAGTACATATGCCTTAATGGAAATTAATACAGTGCTTGATAGCAATGTTTAGATGGGAGTGGTATGTATCTACAAAAACATATCCAAATGAAACAAACAATCACTTAAGATAACATATAGCATACAACATACATAGCAACTAATGCTAAAACATCACTGATAATTGAACATGGAACATTTAATTTCTAAAATACTAATAGATAAAGACAGTGCTTTTTTTAGAGCAAGGGTTCTGGTAATCGATAATTAGAACAACTAGGCGCCGCTTCTTCCACACCATTCACGACCCTCTGTTTCATCATCCTTGGTAGAGGCCCATAGCCCGTACCCTGCTTCCCTATCTTCTTCGTCAGACAACATTTTGGCGGTCACGTTCCATGGGTGAGCTTTGACGATTTTCCTTCCTATCACGTAGCCCAAGCATTCAAAGTAGGCGCACCCGGGTCCGAAGAGTTTTGGATGAGAATCCTGCACGTACAAATGTAGGTGGTATGCTACTTACAAAAATTAACAAAATGTAAGAACAACCTGGAGAAATCTAGTACCACGTAAAAATTCCAGTTGCACCCAAAGTAAAGTGGGCAACCGTCAGTGGTGTTTTGCAACTTACACCGGCTCGCTCGCGAGCCGCAAAAACATATGAGGTCGGGATCGTCATCGTAGCTGAAGGCGTCGCACTCTCGGCCAAGAAGTGGAATCAAGGGGGCGCTGGGAAAGTAAGTAATGGGATACATTGTGAGGGAAAGATGATCCCGTTATGTGAAGGAAAGCTTTTGTGGATAAAAGTGTAAGCGTTTGCGGAAACAACTCAACCCATTTAAAGTGTCCTGGTGAAGGAAACTTCTTGTGATGTATTATTAACATATTATTTTAATATTTGAAAGGATAAATTATATATTCACTTGTTGCCCTAATTAATACACTTTGTAGCGTTGGAGCCATTAATTCCTGAAATGAAAGCATTGGTACTGCCAACCAATTGCGAATGATCACGTTTTACCGTCACAGAGCAACATATCTATCCACATGGGCAAAACAATACACACCCTTTGATTTGAGATGATAGAGGAAACAAGGAGGTAGGAAGTCTCAATGAACATAATCTTGAGATGATAGAGCAACATAGCCTTTCCTTCCTTAGAGTAGAATATAAGTAGCCTCTCCGCCGATAAGACATTACAGAACCCGTCTTTTCATATTCGGCCATCATCACATTTATGAACCTTATAACGTGAATATTATATTCCCCCAGTCCGAATATAATACATAGTTCTCAGAATCAGATTGCAACTACCCTGGTTCTATTTAAACTGAGGTCGTAATTTTTCCACAACATACTTAAAAACCCTGCGATAAATAAAAGCACTATTTTTTGAAATGGCACAATGGGTCGTTGGCGAGAAAACGTTAAACTACAAAGCATTTAATCCTCTATTCCACAACCAAAATTTTGATAAAAATATGCCTAACATGCAGTTAATATAATAATGAAACATGACAAATATGATATTAGGAAAGAATTAATACTATATCAAAGCTACATGTAATAAATACTACTTAAAATTTGGGCTCAAGATAGGGTGCATAACCATGAGTTATGCACCCATCAATAACCAAATCTGGACCTTTCATTTAGAAAATCCAGATCTAAGGATGGAGAATTAAAGACCATTTTTATTTTCTCTAGCTTTTTTAATCGGCTCATATCTTTTTCGTTTTAACTCGAATTTTAATTTTTTTTGCACAAATGGAACGAGTTCATCTTGCTCTACAAAATGAGATCAATTTTTAATATTTTTTAAGAAAAAAAAAATTCTGGCCTCTCTGTACCAACTGCATACCATATGGTATTTTCTTCGTTTTTAATTCGTTTTTGAAAATGTTTGCACAGAAGGGACGAGTTCATCATGATGTATTGGATCTACAAATTTCTGGGTGAACAAATTAGATGACCAAAAAATACCACACAATACCATACAATACCACCCTGGTACGTGGTGGTATATTATGGTATTTTCTTCGTTTTTAATTCGTTTTTGAAAACGTTTGCACAGAAGGGACGAGTTCATCATGATCTATTGGATCTACAAATTTCTGGGTGAACAAATTACAAGACCAAAAAATACCACACAATACCATACAATACCACCCTGGTACGGGGTGGTATATTATGGTACACAATGATAAAAGTCGTAATTGACAGTTAATATACTTCTACTATCATGTATTCAACCATCCTACAGTCTTGGTTTGTTCATACCACCATCGACCGCTTTTCAAACCATAGGTATGTTCTTATTTCAATACCAGTCAATACCATATGGTATAGACTGGTAAAAAATGGCTCAATTTTTTTTTGTTCGAAAAATATATCAAAGTGGATATCATTTTGAAGAGCACAATTAATCTTATCTAACTGTGCAAAAAAATTAAATTTTGACTTAAAACGAGTGAGAAATCGTCCGTCGAAGATTAAGAAGAGGAAAATTAAAGGCTTTCCAGGAGAGAGGAATGCTGATGTCATGTTGATGTGGGCTGGTTACTCATGGTTACTCACCATAAGGTTACTGACCTGATCCGTTCCCTAAAATTTGAAATCTAATACTTACCTTAAGTCAAATTCAATTTTAAACATATATTAAGAAAATATTTAGGCAATCAACAGTAGCATAATTAAAACATATAATTGATCAAGTCCAAAATAGAACTCCCAGTGGAGTAGATAGTACTTAATGAAGGATAAATATCCCCATAACTATCTGGGACATTGCAAAATGACAAAATAAACCAACAATTCAAAATATCCATACCCACTTAATATAAAAAACAACATAGACGATATTCTACTCAGACCTCGCCCTCTTCCTGCTCAAAGTTGATTCACCAGCATCTTCCTTGGACTCTTCAGCGCACGCCACCACAGCAATGTCGCTTCCTCCTCCCTCCACACATTTTAGCAGCGACGCTGCTAAGAGGCTTCCTTGATGCTCCGCAAAGTCTTGACTCTTTGACCCCTCCAACAAATCATTCTTGAACTCGCCCTTCCACTCAAACATGAAAACGAATGAAAACAAACCACGGTCCCTAACGTCAAAGGCCCTGGGAGCTTCTTCATAAACCGAGAAATCCAAATCATGCATGGGTCGATTTCTCACACCATTCTTCCGAAGAAACTCACTTGCATACTCGAAGATCCTCCTACCCACTGGCATTAACTCGAAGATCACGGCATCCTCTTCATGCAGTATGCTTTCGATGAGATAGGTTTGACATTTCCTCACGTTTGCAGTGTACACATACGACATGCCCGATCCTTGCTCATGCACTGGGAACATAAACTGAACGCCCCACGAAAAAATTACAAATGACGAAATATTAATTTCACATTAGTTTTCATAAATGCAATTTGTATATGGGCTGCTTACCAGCGTACAGTCTTTGAAAGAGGCACCAGGGGGTAGAGGAAACATCTCTAGATCGTGCTCGACTTCCCAAATAGAAGCAGGGATAGTTTTCCCATCCGGAACGTGACGAGCAGCGGGGTCACCTTCGCCTTGTCCTGACACATTAAAACGCAAACGTCAGTGGAAACAACCAACCGTTTCAAAAACCCTAAACAATAAAAAGAGAAAATTATATATGTTTAAACACATGTTTCACCCACACAGAGGCTAATCGGAAAGCAGAACTTTGTTAGTTTCCCTTCTTTCTTGACAGTTTCCGCGTTGATAAGGCGTCTGTAGGTATCAAGCACCTCCTTATCGACCCAGTTTCAGGGCTTCATCCTCGATATTCTCTGAACATGCTCGCTGATTTGAGACGGATCCATACTACGACTGTTGGGGTGAAGGAGGGGTTAGGAGGAGCGGTTTTTGATTTATCAAAACAATGGCGGCTCTTATGAAGAAGATGGGTGGATTGTTCTTTGTCAGTTGGGTTTATATAGGAAGTTAGTCCTACCCTAAGGGAGTATGGCGTTTCAATTACCCACCAATTATGTTGATGACAGATGGCTCTGCGCCCAAAGCGTTAAGCATCGATCGATGCGATCCCTCGTCCGTTCGATTCCTAATTTTTAAATTGAATACTTATCCGGTTGTAGTTTCATATTACCGGGAAACCAGATCCTTGAATAATCCAACAAATTTGGATGTAAGTAAAAAGTCGGAAATAAATACGGACGTGGCAATCGTATACAATAGCAGTCTATCGTGGGCCCAAATTTGACGAATGGGCCCATAACATTGAGTTGGTAATTAGTATGTGTATTCAATGTTTTGGGCCTTTACTAATGGACCCATGTTACATGGCAGTGAACATAGGGAGTGGTTTCACAAATGTACCTCGGGGATACCTGCCAATCTTTCAATCTGATATTCAACATACAATGGTTCTAACATTACAAAGTTCCCACATCAATCGATGAAAAAATTGTCTATCCAGGCTGAACTACCATTTCCTTACTCGCTTTCTTTACCCAACAAGGCTTGTTTCTTTTTTGTGCTCGAATTCGGCGGCGGTATTCATGTACCCACTTCATGAACTAGCATGTTAAGTAGAAGTCATTTCATTCTTAGCTGAATTAGAGGACCACAATATTTGATAAGTAGACATATAAAAGTTGTGTCAATAATCACATTAGCAAGACAATAAGATAAACGATTTGTACCATTTCACCGGCCCAGTAACAGCTCAAGTATTCCTTAGATTTAGCTTCACTGTTGATCATTCTGGTAGCCTTCAACCCACATGAGCAAAACATCGGCAACTCATCCAGCGCTCCGTTTGTAGTGTCTTTGGCCATCCTATTGACTCTATCGCAAGAAAATGAATTTTGGAACTGATGCTTGGAAAACGTTATGGTGCGTATCATTTATAATGGATGTGTAGACTCTACTCGGCCCACTCAGCTCGTGACTGTGACTTTGCTGCCATAATATTCCTAACGTAATATTCGTTTGCAGCAGAACGAATATTTTCTGTAGCTGTTTTCTTGTTTGGTCAAATTTTAATAATGCACGAAATGTACTTGTTAAAAAGGATGAAAGACAGTTTATTGGTCCTTGTCAATACCAATCCTTTAGAATATTTTTTTCTCTGTCTATATTTGACCGGTATAGTCTTCGATAATAGAATGGAACTATATAGGCTTGAGGAATATGGTGTACACACGCAACTGAGTATGATATTACCTGTTCAAATATTAATATTTATTAATTATGTAAAAATTGCATTAGTGAACTGTTAACAGTAGTGGATAGAAAATGCTCTTTATTATACAACATTACAGATGATGTTTACGAATACTGGACTAATAAAACTCGGCAATGATAGAATGATTCATAATTACCTATGCCCCACTCCAATCTTTATTGAATCCTTCTTCTGTGTTGTCCTCTTCAGACTCGGACTCGGTCAAGTTGTAATCAGGGTACCCTAACACCCTCCTTCCATCATTATCGTCATTAGCATTATTTTCCAAATCTAGAGGAGTGCTATCCAGATGCTCACTAGCAATGAGTATGAACACTTCTGTATATACCATAAAGAGGTGCGCATAAATCAATGTGTATTTGGAGATCTTGTTTAGCACTAACGCAATGACAACTAAAATACTTACCAATTGGACATCCTCCACCGGGCAGCTATACTTTAAACGGTCACCGCCAGAGTCGACTTGTAACTCCATTAGTGCAAGGAGCCCGCAGTAGCAGTAAACCTTGCATGGCGACGACCCCTCCATCTTACCACCTAAAGTAGCTTCGGAGGGGTGGGGGGGGGGTGTTGTTGATGAATCCATTGGCAAGGCAAGTTTCGGTGGGTGGTGTGTGAGAAAGTGGGGATGGAGTTTACCACGCATGATGGTAGTCATATAAATAGATGCACGGGCCCACGAAAAAAATACATTGGACCTCAAAGAGGTTAACTTTGCATACTGTTTGTCTTTTGGGCCCAAGGGAGATTCGGGATATTCGTCGTGAATATCACATTCTTGACTCATAGAATATGACATTTTATCTGTCCAAGTATTGTATTAGTATATGTAAAATTTAATATTCGTTATTGATAGTACAAATTTAACACAAATAAATTACTCCTCTAAATGCGTAATAGTTTCTATGGTAATACAAGAATTGGGTTAACAAGGGGTTCGTTTGCTGCAAGGATTTGGATGTGGGATTTGGTTCTTAAATCCAACACGTGAAGGATTTGTACAAAAGCCATTGTTTGATCAGCCAAAATGGAGGGTACCTATTTACTTGGTATTTGAAGAAGGGGAACAAATCCTTCATGAAAAATGACTTTTATATCCCTCTATAATTTAATTATTGCAACTTTACCCGTCATTAGTTATCGTTTGCCCTACTACGATTGCCTCTTATAGCCTATAGCTACAAACTTAGGCATGAAAAGTAATATAGTAGCTAATAACATGCTAATGACTAAATAATCTATGCCATTAACTAATAACATAATAATGACTACATAATGTTTTCATCATGGCTATTTCCACAAGCGTATGATTATTGTGATTCGAATTTTGATTTGGATGGTAAGTAATGCCCTATAGTTACAAACTACATTTGTTGTTACAATGGTAATTCTAACAAACAAATTTAGCCAAGAATTGTAAGATTACAACTATATATTGTGATTATCTACACATTTTAATATATTGTGGCTACTAATTTTTCGAGGTTGTTATAAAATGTCAATTTAAAAGCACAAATTAACAATAGGACCAAAATCCTTAGAAGATTATAAACACATAAAAAGTTATATAAATCTAACATGAAGAAGGGTAATAAGGTAATATATACATCTTAAAGGTACAAATCCATAACCCAAAAATCAATGATCAAATCAACTTAGCAAACAATGAACTCTACCAAATCCACAATGCAACAAATCCCATAAAATCAACCTGCTTTTGATTTCTAAACAAATCAATACAATCTTGCTACCATGTATAATTATAACCAGTTGTGCTTACTTTCAAAGGGTTTGCTGAAAAGTGAGAAGGCGCTTCAAATTTTCGCAGGCCAAATAATTTATTAAGGCGGCCAACACAATCCTGTTTGAATTTTGAATTTTTAGGTCGACGGCCACCTCATTTGACAATAGAACTTTTGTGTTAGGAGAGAAAACCAACCAAAAATTCACAAACCCTAAATCGCCACAGACATGAACATCCAATCTTCCGTCGAACAAGCCCAAACGAAAGTGTTTTTGGTATGTTTAACCGGCGGCGACACCTCGGAATAGTTCCAGAAAATCCTCACAAGCTCTTCCTCATGTTTGTACTTCAAAGTTAGGGTTTTGCTGGTAGGAATTAATTGGTCGGACGCAAGGGGGAAATTACATGGACGGGGGCAAGAAGTTTCAGTTCCGGTGTAGAACGCTGGGTTTGCGGAAAATCATTAAGAGGTTCATCGAGAAAGGGGAGGAACTGCAAGATTGCAGGCGAGAAGTGAGAGGATTGGTTTCGGAGGTTTACTGGAGGTTGTAATGACATCGGTTCCCTCTTCTACAGTGAGGAGCCTACTTGAATGCTACAATCCAGAGTCTGAGAAGCTGGAGGTAGGTGACGGGATGCAGATTTGCTTCGCACCATCCGACGTGAATAGGGTATATGGTTTACCTGTGGGAGGATGGTCGGTGGTTAGGAGTAAGTGTTTCGGCGCAAGGCTCAACATTCTGGAGGAAGAGATTGGAGTCAATGCCAACCGTAGAGGGACTATTGATTGCAAAGTCCTGCTAGAGGCATTAATGTGTTGTAGAGTGCCTCGCAGATTTGGTAAACTATTCGCCCTGTACGTTGGAGCGACACTACTTGGTCCTACGAGTACCTACAATATCAACATCAGGAGCTTCGCCGAATGTCTAGCCGAGGATAATGGTAATGTAAGAAGGTGAGACTGGGCAGGTCTTCTGTGTGACCGATTGAAACAGGGGATGTTAAAATATCAACAGGGCAAGACTAAGAACTTTCCCTATGGTGACTATCATTTCTTGCTGGTACGTGTTATAACTTTACTTTTGGAATAATAATTTTCATCCATACCCACAGTCTTACAATCGATTACATTACACTATGATGTAGGTCCACATGTTGGACACAATGAGTAGACGTGAGTTGAATCTGTTCTCCTCTCCCACCTGTGGACTATGGGACGATGAAAGGGTGCATAAATCGCTTTTGTTCATCATCGAGTTAGGCAGGATCCCGGCTGTCATTGCAGTAGAAGCGGGCAATGTGGAGGGATCAACCATGTACATAGCAGTAGATAACGAGTGGGAGGATATGTTTGCAAACACAAGCAAATATGAGGTGTGTTGCCTTCATGCTACTTATAAGTTACGATAATTGTTATATTATCTTCTAGTTCAGAATGTGTCGTAGCCTTTCATTCATGTCTATGTTTGAACAATGATAAGATAAGTAAGTGGTGGGGGTGTGCTGTTTGTGCAGAAGGAGGTTCTCACAAAAACTGCTAAAAAACAAGTGGAACGATGAACTAAATGCCATATCTACTCATCCTCACAAATGGATGGGGAGGTGATTAGAGCAGGGGTTATTAAAACGACTGCAGCCTTGGTACATGGAGGCTTTGAGGACTCAGACACGCCCTTGATTCATATGTACGAGCTCTTCAAGTTGAATGAGGTACATGTGGATGCTGGGGTAAGAATGGAGGAAGTAGAAGAAAATGAAAGGGGAACAAATATATCTCCTCAGATAGATGAGGAGGACATACTTAGCTACGCTCGGCAGGACAATGATATCGATGTAGTAAATGTTGAAGGGGGAGGAGAAGATCACTTTAATTCACATGGCCCGTATGTGTCTGCCCAAGTCCACCATCTAGTGGAAGTAGAGGATGTAGCAGAAACTGTAAAGGGACCGAATAGATCGATTTAGTTATATCAAGAGGACAGACTTAGCTATGTTGGGCGGGACAATGATGGCGAAAGTGTAAGTGATAGAGGGAGACGTGAAGGCCATTTACATTCATATGAACCGATTGGCTATGCGGAAGACGACCATCCAATGGAACTAGAGGAAGTAGCTATGAATGTGGCCAGATGGGTCAGTGCTGGAGATTTCGCTGAAGAAGGTGATGAAGACGCTGATATGGGATGTCTATCTACTACAACCATTGCCGAAACAGAACAAGACGAAGGTCAGGGAAGCTCTGCATTTCAGGTGATATACAAAAGACAGCGCAAGACAATAAAATGGACAACTGAACAATACCATGTGGGTAGGATGGCCAAAGAGAAGATAGCGGCGGAGTGCATGACGGTGGTTAAGTTTGCCATGGCCGAAGGAGATGATGACTCGTGAGTTTTTGTTAATGTTGCAATCGTGCTTATTACTTTACCAATCCAATGAGACAATTACTAACGAGTTGGTACAGGGACGTTGTATTACACCAGTCCGACATGTATACCGTTCCTAAGTCGGAATCGCAGTCATTGCGACCAGATGTCCACGTCGGAAGAAACTTTGTGGACGCGTTTGCACATTATCTCAACTTGGTCACCATGAGTAAGGATAATAAGTTAACGCGATACTGCTTTGACACACTCGTTGCAGTAAGTATAATAAACAACCTTGAAACTAAATGGTTTGCTAGTCCACTACTTAGCAATGATGGTGATATTAAATACTCTGAATGCCCATCCCATTGCGGTTTTTCCAAATTCTCACGACAAATATCATTGTTTGTGATGCAGTTCTTCTTCCCTGTCCAACTGGACAAGCATTACATATGTTTGGTCATTGACGTGAAGAAGCGGTTCTATGTTTGCCTCGAAAGCCTTGCCGGCCATCTGTCATTCGATAATGAAGTGCTATCAGTCGCTATTTGAACAGTCAAGGCAGGTAGGACATTCATCAAGGATATGGACCCTATAATGTCTTTCACCAGTTTCGATTGGGAGGTAGCTGATGCTCCCAAACATGAAGATGTTGCCAACACAGGTCTATTCTGCTGCTTGTTCATGGAACATTACAATGTATACTTCACGGAACAACAAAGATTGTCATGGGCGGACAAAGCTGCAGGTTCGCTAAACCGGGAAAACATTGCTGCTCGTATATTGATGCACGAAAACAACACCAAACTAGATTGGTTGAAGACCACGTCGCAGCAGTGGATGGACAACATGGATCAAAAATTGAAACCCAAGTGTGGAAAGAAGAGGTCGTTGAAGGAAATTGAAGCCAAATTAAAAGGATGAAGGGAGCATTTCATTTTTTGCTCATATTTGGAACAGTGTGTTGGAAAGAATGTTATGGTTTGGTCAAGGGAAGTCTAGAGAGTGAAATCCATTTGAAGAGGGTAAACTTATACGTATTGCTATAACATTGAAAGGGTTAAAATTAAGGGCGATGAACAACATAAGGTAATTCAATATTACATCACGAAACTGATTAGAAGGTTATACAAAGAGGTTGTCCATCAAATAGACAAATATTTGGTAGATTTAGAATAAGATTAAGAACGGAAAATTACATAAGACACTACTTCTTGTGAGCACTAGTCAGAACAAGATACAAAAACTAACTATAACTAGTTAATGGTTAAGCGACTGATCATGGTGGCTACGGCAGACGATTCTCCTCGTACTACATCAACATCGACAGTTACGAAACAATCATGAGTCCCAGTATTCGATTGTTGCTGTGAATGACCATTGTCACCTTGAGTTTGGAGTTCATTAACAAGGCGATGGTTGTCCTCCTCCAGAATAGCAACTCGTTGCACCAGCTTGACGATTCTTTGCTTATAAAGCTCGATGTCTTGAAGGATGCGGAGGTCACACCATTCGAAGTAATCGCACCACTTTCCAAACTAGAATGAGTGTTTACATGCCACAAGACAAATAACAGATAAATGCTTACGTATGGAGTAATATTAGTGATAAGTCAATACAAAAAGTAATCAACGGTAAAAAAACTAAACAAATAAACACAATTATGCTCTACACTTAATTAACATACTGGGGATTTGTAATTGGGGCACGACCAAAATAGTCGATTCGGATTCCTGTGGGTTTTGGACGTTCGCACAACAGCTTCAACATGGCATTTACTCAACACGTTTACAGTAAACGGACCTGCTTGCATCACCTGCATTGCCTCGTCGGCCGGATGTATAGGGATGATAAGAGATCGGCCGAAAAAAAACCTGCTCGCGAAGAGCAGCGCGGGAAATTGCAATTGCAATTGAGGGTGAGAAAACAGATTTGTCGGCGTAGGGTTCTTGTGTGGCTACTTGATTAGAGTGTCTAATAAAAACGGACCAGTAAGGCCATACAAAAAAGACCTCACCAACTATAACCAGAATGTTAGTTTCGTTATAAGTTAATATAACTACATATTACCACAATAACTGTAGGCGTATGTAAGGGATTTTTTATTAAGATCATATTATATCCATAATATATCCGTATATAGTAGGCCAGAGATGATAAATAAGCCTCAACACTTTAAAAAGATTAAATTATCACTATTATTATTTTTAAAATAACTATCAAGTAGTGTTAAAAATTTACTATCAAAAGCATCAAATGCTTGCAATTGCTACAAGATATTGTTAGGTTCGTAATTACCAGCTGCATTTGCAGAAACAAATAACTACATCCCAGATAATTATATAATTAAGAAAGTATTATCTAAATATTATATTTTTCATTAAGAACGTAACAAACCGAGAACCATATACACTACCTGTGTGAACCAGCACGCAATTGAAACTTGATATGACAACTTTGCCAAATCATTCTGCAATTGCTGCCTACAAAAATAACTCTATGCCCAAATAACACTCTAGAAGAAAAATAAACTATCAATAACCATGATAGCTAAACTCAACTTTACACAACCAAGGAAGGCTGAGACGATGAAGCATACTGGCTTTCTTGACTCATTACACTGGAGTTGCCGATTCCTAAATCAAATGAAAGCTGGATTAAGATCCTCCTCCTGTTGGCCACAACAACCCTAGCATATCTTCTCTTCATAGAATCAGTTGGCATACACGTTTGTGTCATGAACCGTTTCTTCTGCGCTTTCACAGTGTTCACTCTATGCTTGAGGCTTAAAGAAATGCGCGGAATAATGGGGCGGGTAGTATGACGCCTAGTGACTTCACAGCATATTAGAAAATTATGTCTAAACATGTCTTGATGGTATAAATAGCGCCAATAAACACATGTTATATTTCACATCAATCACAATTACATATCAATAGTTTGTAAACAGATATTATTAAACATGGACTAAATAAACTTACCGGGTCCCTCCATAACTACATTTCAATGTGCGCGACGTTTTGACCACGTAGCTTGCAGGCTAGCAAGAAACTTATTTACTAGCTCAAAACATCTATCGTAAACTTCGTCGTCCAAGCCATCTGCTAAAACAACAAAGTCATGTAACTTGCCAGAAATTTCCCTGTATCTTTCTGACTGGTTACCTGTAGGTGACAACTCCTCACCACTCAACGAACCCGCACGCAGAGCTCGAACGACATTTTCCTTCACATCCTTCCTCCATCTGGGAAGATGAAAGTGGTCTGGTAGGGTTCTCATGCTTTCATAACCAGCGGATGACAAAAAGTCCATAACCTTCAGGATATGAACACAAGGATAGCCAACACAGTTGTAAAGGCGACATTCGCATTCAAGCTTTGTGGTAGGAAAATGAACGCGGACGATGCGTTCGTCTACACGCTCCCCTACCTTTAGCTTAAACACTAAGAAATTGCTAATGTCAAGGGCCAAATCTACCACGCCTTTGCGAATCTTATACTCATGGACCTTCACGTGCTCCTTCTGCAGACATGTGAACACATTGGGCGCCAAGGTGTTCGCCGCCTCTATTGCAAGGGGACTGCGTGAGAGTGACACGTATCTTCTTCTGTTGATGGCATTGTAGTCAGACAAACGCTCAATTTCCCTCTTCTCCTTCAACATGCTGCAGCAAGATTGCTTGCATCATTACTTTGAAAATTACAAACAAAACACACTACTACGATAAATCTATAAATAACTTAAATCTTACCAGTTAAACTGGTTGAAAAAGTGGAAAAAAAAATTCCCCGTAAGAATGACTTCACCGACACATTGCACGACTCACTTGCCTGAGCAGTTGTCATCACAGCAGTGAAATGCTGCTTCATCCAAGCAGAACACCACTTTTCTCGGATTTTCTTAAATTTAGCAAGCCAATGACTCTCATTCTCTACGTCAACCCCGACAAAGCATTCTTCGATTATGCCATTCCATGCAATGTCAAACTCCTTGGGGGTGTCAACATGGTAAAACAAGTATGTGATATGTCGTTTAAATTCATCTGAACGTTCAACACTCCCTAAACGGTCCTCAACATTGGTTCGGAGGTGCCAAGTACACAATGCATGATAAGTACTGGAGAATTTTGATTTCACAGTGGCAGAAATTGCATAACACTGATCAGTGAACAAAGTGGCAGGTTCTTTTGCATTCATGCAATGCAGGAACATTGTAAACAACCATTCGAAAGAAGGGATGGTCTCATCGTACAACAAACAAGCACCAAATACGGTGACTTACCTATAGTGGTTGAACGCAACGAAGAGACCTGCAAGATTATAAGAGATACATTCTAAGTTTTATATATATATATATATATTTAATTACAAGATACAATAAAATAGGTCATAAAAATAATATACATAGAGGACGATGCTCTTTGTTTGTTCAGAACGTAGTATCAAACGAGACTGAATCATCAAAGAGTTCATAATCTAGCCTCATCGTCCGATCGGCCCAGAAAATGCCAGCAATTTGTTCGCAAGTATCTACCTCAACCTCTTAGTAAAACCGTGGATCATTTCTCTGTTCTCTTCTAAAATGTTCAAGGAGAGGGATGGGATTAAGTGCTAACCCTTATAGGGGTTAGCACTGTGATAACTAGTAAAAAACACTACGGATTATTATAAAATCAATACAACATCTAAGATAAATCACTACTAATTCAAATTAGTAGTAGTTTTTCCCTTGGTTAGGACGGTGCTAACTATTGTACAATTAGCACCGTAGCCGTTCCCTCAAGGAGATAGGTGCCTTTGCCATGCTCCAATCTTTTTTGTCTTCGTTTGCCAAGCTGATTCTTGTTGTCTTCTCTAATGAATCCTACATTAGAGTGCCCACCAGCATATCGAACAAGGAGCTTATACGAAGATTTCAGCTTCACGCCAGAATCTTCGTTGTCTTCAATCAAACGACCTTGTACGTGAGATACTTTTCGGTTGCTAATTAGTGGATGCCTGTGTTCTATGCTGTGCAGTGGATGGTTATGATCACCATTAAATTCTATAATGGTGAATGCTTGCCTGTTAACGTCCCACCTGAATTTCACATATGCTAAGCAACCAGTCCTGAGTTCAAAACGATTTCTTTCACTAACTGACATTGCCTTCTTAGGAGCCTCTAGAAGTCTTTCTAACGCTTTAGGGCTGGATTTGGTCCGTCTGCCCCATCCAGCCTTGCTGCAGCAGAAATGAAGCAGGTACATTAACTTAAATTCTTCACCATTTTCATTTTTCACAATCTTCCATCTATGCCTTTGAATACGAACACTATATCCCTTGCAGTGCGCATATTTCTTGTACAGGCAAAGACACTCTGCAGAGTTGCGGGGCTGAATATGTAAACGTTCGTCGCCTTTTTTGAACAATGATGCCCATCTGCCTTAAACATAAGATAATTTCACAAAAAAATAAGACAGATATTGTACTTACTCAAACACTCTGTCATGATTCTACTACTCAGACCCATCCAAATGCAATAAAGTAACTCTTTATGTCATCAACCACCAAAACAAACATATGGACAATCACCATTCAATGTTGAAATAAATAAAATAGACAAACTTTAAGGATACCATAACTATAGAAGTAGGTAAGTTTACTTAACCAACTGCTCCTGCTCTGAAAGATCCAAAATCTCGGGATCAAGGAAGAATTCGTCAACATCTGACTCACCATTAAAACCGAAGTGAAAAAAATAACTTAAAACATTATCACCACGATTGCTTCGTGATAAAGGGAAAAAGACGATAAGGAAACAAACCCACCAGATCATCTACATCAACTTCGCCGTCTGTTAGAGGAGGAAAGTTAAGATCCAATCCTGGAGATCCCATCTTCACTAGAGAAAAAAAAAACGATGCTAGAATTACTCTGTAAAAACCCCTAATCTGGAGACAGATATGATTAAACTTTAAAAATTAGGTTCACAGATCAATAGTATAGAAACATAATACCATATTAATTTCTGGGGCGGGAACGAAAATGAAAGAAAGAGCGCCAAATTTTCTCTTCGATGGGCGAGAGTTGCTGGGCGGGACTGGAGAAAGGAATAAAATTATTTGGGGGAACACGCGCTGGAACCCGATCTTCGGCTTCGCTGATAAATCAACACTTTGCTTTTCAGATTCCTCGTTCAAAACAACTACTTTCGTCAGAATTAGGGGCCCAAAGTCCACTAACTAAAGCTATCAATGGATCCAAAACGTTCGTTGCGTGTGCGTGCAATCTGGACAGTTGGCTGATCCGTTCTCCAACAACCAAGTGGTGGACGATATCTAAATTCAGAGCCAATAGACTCCATCTCGCCAATCGAGGCTGGGAAGTTTTCTCGCCGTCATAAGAATTCACCATACCTTCTGTTATAAATGAATTTCATAAGTTTCGGGCAATTCATTTTGAAATGAAATCCTTTTGGACTTTGCTACGTTGACATGCACTTTTAGGTCGACCTCATATAGGACTACGTCGACCTAATCTTCACTTTTTGGTCGACCTTATATAAGATTAGGTCGACCTAATATGTCGTTTCAGTTTTGTGAGGTTCAACGACACGGTTGACCTTTTATAGCAAATGGTAGACCTCTTTGGGAAGCGAACAGAATGAAAGGTCAACCCAAATACCTCATAGGCCGACCATTTTGATTAAGTGAGGTCAGGTTGATCGCATAAGTATGAGGTCGAGTGATAACGATGTATTTGCACGTGTTTGCGCCCTTATTTCTTATCCGTTTGTGACTCCTAGTCGTGCATATTTAGACTATTTTACGCTGGGTTGTGCTATTTTTTCACATTTCAGGTCCCAAGTGTTGAAGGAAAGGCTAGGCGAAGTTTCAAGTCAATCGGATATCAATTGGCGATTCGGGAGAAGAAACTCGGGCATGACCTGAAGAAGAATGGATTTCTATCTCATTTATGGACAAATAATCATGCAAGCTTCTCATGAAAATAAAGAGGACGAGACTACGAGCGTCTGGTATCAAACGGAGACTGATTCGGAGTCCGTACAAGGGAGAAATGAAGCATTGAATATAGGGGAACAGGTTCGGCAACAAAAACACGGGCAGACTACCCTAAACATACGGTCGTGTTTTATCTGGCCCCCGCTAGTGTTTTTACTGGCGAGGGCGTGTCGTGAGGGCTGCTGGGGGCAAAACACGGGCGGGCAAAAGTAAAACACGCCCGTGTCCTCGATCGTGTTTTGCCCAGAATCGGGTTTTTGAGGCAGATTCAAGCCAAAGGAAAGGGAATCGAGTTTTTGAGAAAAAAAATAGGAGTTATTTGGAGTGGATTTCTCACCATTGAAGCCCAGATTGCATCCCCGGGAGTGAAGATCAACATCCCAGAGCAGATTATCCCCATCTTTATGAGTATGACTGCTCTGATTTCTGTTTTCCTCTCTCTCTCTCTATGGAGTAGAACCCTCTCTCACTTGGGTATGAAGAACCCTAGTCCCATGTATTAGTAATCTTGATTGTAATGACTTTGGATTGATATACTGATTGATTTTAATCGATTGATGCATGATTCATTGAGTCAATTGAAGCCTGGTCATCTTTTCTTGATTTCTGCTGCAACTTGAGATAGATAGAATCTGATTAGGTTGTTAGTGCTTCATCAATTGGTAGTAGTAGATTGGTTATACGAGAGTTAATCGATTTACTGCTTTGTACTGGAATCCAATTCTAGTAGTGGAGTTCTGTGTTTATTGCCTCAGCAGTCTATCCCAATGAAGGCTAGTCGCCTGCCGGTTAGCCTGTCGGAGAGGGCTTGGTCAGCTTAAGAGATTCCAAGCTACTGTAGGATCTTCCGCAGTTTAATCTACAGTAAATCAACCAAAGGAAATTACAACTTGCCACTATTCTGCATTTCTGGATTGCGATTACACTTGGTCGCAGTTTGGTGTTGTGTTTTAGCGTGTCATCGACCGCGTGCACACCGTATTCGTATTGGATAAGGATCCCAACACTAGAAAGATAACCCTAACTTAACAACCACTTAATTCGACCCATTCTCATCCTAAATATCTATAAATACGAATATATGTCACATTCACCGCCACCGAAACTCTGAATTAGGTTTTTTTTTTTGCGGTTGCTGTTGTACGTGATTCAAGAGGTCGGCCACGTGGAAGTTATGAGTCCTTGTTATCATTATTTATGACTGATTCTGTTGGTTTGAAAGTAATTTGTACGAGCAAAAGAACCACCCACATCGACATACATAAGCAAAAAAGACACAGGGCATAGGTTGATTTTCTTGTATTCGGTCGACCTCGTACCTGATTAGGTCGATCACGAAACCAACACTTGATCTTCATTTTACGTCAAATAATGATGGATAAATGGATACAACACTTCTCTTCTATCTGGTCGACCTCTTTTTGTAAATGGTCGACCATTTTGTTAATAACCGCCATCAAGTGATCGACCTATATACCTTTACGGTCGACCATTTTGCTTCTGACGCCAATGAAAAGGGCGACCGATGTTTTACTGTGGTCGACCAACAATGACAACTTAAACTACAAACGGTCGACCACTACATTTTAAAGGTCGACCGTGATAAGTCATCAGGGTGCCCATAGTAGTGTATTCGGGAAACTCACAAAACTGAAACGACATATTAGGTCGACCTAATCCTATATAAGGTCGACCTAAAAGTGCATATTAGGTCGACCTAATCCTATATGAGGTCGACCTAAAAGTGCAAGTTACGGTGAAATGCATGTCACCATACGCATACCCAATCCTTTTATGTTTGGTATTTAAAAGAACTCATTTGCAATTCCAAATTTTGAATTCTACAAAATTGGAAATAATTATAGCAATTTCGAGGAATTGAGATGGACTTTCCAAATGAATTCCACAAGTATTTATTAATTATAATAGAATGACATATTTATCCTCATTTATTAATTAAATTACTTTCTACTTATATTATTTTGCGCCAATTCATGCAGTGTAATGAACGTCGACAAAAATTTGATTGCAAAGCTAGGAGCATATGCTAGTTCTTTATATTTCTGCTTCGATTGTATCATTACGTTGAGAAGCCACAACTAGAATGTAGGATTCATTGACGAAATATTAGAAAAAAAACTAATGAATAGAATAGAAGCACACAAACAGACTTTTGATATTCTACATTTAAAAAAATGCACTTTCAATGTATTTTGTGTCAGCCGGAAATTATTAAGGGTGTAGTTGGAAAGTTTTAACTTAATATTCAATTCTAAGCATAAGTCAAACATGATTTGGAATTCACTTCATTTTATTTCTGAAGATTTGAATATGCCATACTAAATAGACAAATTCATTTGGCAATGAATTCTACACATTAATTCATTTTAAAATTAAATTAATTTTTCATTAATTTGGTACCAAACTATTTATAAAAAATATCTAAAATATCAGTGATATGATAATAGAAGAGTGAGCTATATAGTCATGACATTGATGATGAGCAAGTTCATTGTTGTTAAATTATTATCATGGTACTCATAGTTAAGACGAAAAATTTTATATATAAAATGAGCATTTAACGAATAATCGACATATTCTTTATGATGAGAATACATAGCATATGTTTAGCCCGACTCTTAGAATTGTTTTTCATCTTCAAAAGTTGAAGCAGGGCCAAACACATCTAAAAGTTCGGTTTTTGAATTGCTAAAAAGTGCTTTTGAAAATACAAGATTATCCTTAACATATTTTAATTTTATTGCAGAAAATATAATTTTCTTTCATTTATATAATTTTAAAAATAAAATAAATTATAAATCCTAATATTTAATATAAAAGAAACCTAACAATATCCATTTTTAATACTTTTTATTCTTTAGAATTTGGGTTAATACATTAATTTGGCACGAACTATACACAAACTTTCTACTTTGGCCTGTGGTTTGCAAAATTGCTATCCTGACATAAACTATGTAGTATATACCATACTTTCTAACTTGGCCCGGAGCCGGGTTTGACCGTCAAATTGGACGGTCAACTCCATAGAACGTTAGTCAATGTCTAGCTCACTTGCCACGTTAGCGAGCATGGAATAAAAAAAATCATTTTTTCATATGTATTCATTTTATTTTCTAATAATAATATAAATAAAAAATAAAAAACTCCAAATTTGTCCCCTCCTTCTTCCCCATTTCACAATCCACGGAGTGAAACAACCAGATCAAAAACCAGGGAGCTCCTCTGGTGCTCCAACTACGTCTCCCTCACCCACTCCTGTTGCGCTCCTTCACACCCTCTCCTTCCGTTCCTTTTGTTTGCCCTCACTGCTCCGACCCCACCTTTTCCTTCTTCTCCCCTCCCCCTGGTTCGCGCGTCTCCATCGAAGCCAAGATTTTCATGGATCTGCTCTGCGCTGCCAAGATCGCCGCATGGTGGATGGCGGAGGCGGTCAGGGCGGTGGAGGAGGAAGCCAGCCGGAGGGTTAAAGAAGCGGTCGTTTGTAGGAAGAGGGTGAAGAGGCTCTAGATAAGTTTCGCCCGTCGTCGCAACGACAAAGAAGAAAACGGTGGCACCGCCGGAATCCGGGAAGCTAAAGAGGACCGCCTGAAAGTAATCATCTTTGTTTGGTACGGACGTACGGTGGCAGTGGAAAAAATGGGGAATTTTGTGGGCAATGCTTTCTATGTACTAGTATTGGACTAGGATTCTGTATCTCTTCACTTGATGATTGGTTAATCAAAATATTTTGGTCTCTGAATTGGTTTGACATTAGAAGTAGTGTTTATTTGATTGGAAGAAATTAGAGAGTAAGAGGTGGAGAAGGATGCCAGGGCACCGCCGCTACGATTTTTCTTCCTCCAATGACAGCGGTAGCTCGTCGGATAAGGGGATAGGGTTTCGGGGAAGAAGAAGATGTGTTTCGGAAAGAAGGGGGTTTGGGAAATGGTTTTTTCCCTATGGAGGCGATAAATTGGAGTTATTTATTTATTAATATTAATATTACTAGAAATGAAAATGAATACAAAAATTCAAAAAATAAAATTTTGTATTCCATGCTTGCTGACGTGGCAAGTGAGCTGGACATTGACTAACGGTCGATGGAGTTGACAGTCCAATTTGACGGTCAAACCCAGCTTCAGGCCAAGTTAGGAAGTATGGTCCTCCCCAAAAGACCTCGTACTAATAAGTTTGGTGGACACTTATATACAAAGATTTATTTCCTTGTATTATCGATGTGGTACTTGTATTACCGTTTGGTTTTGGTGATTGTTTGATAGGGATAGTTACTATGCATGTATTGTCAACAATGCATTGTTTTTTTTAAATTTTCTGTATAAACAATACATGCATTGTTTGCTTGATGTGACACAAACTATCACTCAAAATGAGTGATAGTTAAATCTCAAGTTTTTTGTGGGATTGTTGAGATTGTTTCGTGGAGATTGTTAGTTATTTTTTCTTCCAACTATGTCCCTACCTTTTTATGTGTGTTACTTTTTAATATTAAAAACAAAGGGTAAAAGTGACATTTCGCCCAAAAAGTAATATAACTTGTTTAAATACTACAATAACTATCACAAAAATTAAACGATATAAACTACAATACACCAATTTTCTTATATACATGCATATTATTATACATGCATTGATAACAATGCATTAATTTAACTATCACCAAAACCAAACGACCCCTAGTGTTAATACTTGAAGATTACCAAAACTCAACAAACATTCATGTGTGAACAAATATTTGATAAGTGGGCTGGCTATTGGAATATTAGGAAACAGAACCTGAATGATCAATGGTGGGATTAATTGCACAATTCTGTATATCACCCAGACAAAGATTATAAGAAAATTATGATTGATTCGATGTGGATATTCTCTTGTTGTGGGGAATTGACTACTATTATTAGATCAAACGAAAGTGAGTGCATGTGTTTGTGATTCCTCCAACCACTAATTATAAGCCCTTTTGAACAAAATGGAAAGGGTCGGAGGGAGTGGGGAAGTCTTGGATCCCATTTGCGACCCTATATATATATATATGAATTATTCTTAAGAGTCCAAACTGAGCAAAAGGAAAAGGAAAAGGAAAAGAGAAACAGAATGTGGGGCGGTTTTAAGAATGAGCCATAATTTCCAATGGCTTAACATAAATTATAAAGTATGTCTCACCAAAAAAAAAAAAGTTATAAAGTATGTGGGATTCCAGCATTTCAATAATTGATTAGGCTATTCACATATCGGTTCTCCGCGTGGTATTACAAAAATTTTGCAGGAGGTTTTTATCATGTTTTGATCCTCGTAGCTTCTAATATTAACCGTAAAAACTAATCACATAGTTATAAGATATATTATTAAACATATCTGATTAACTTGAGTACTTATTCGAAAACAATAGTTGGTAACACAAATTAGCGAACTTTTTTTGTCATTGTTAGGAGTACAGTTAAAAAGATTGTCTTACATACAATCAGTGGCGAAACCTAGAATTTCCAGACAGGTCTGTTGGTCTAACAGCTAGGGATTTCAAATCCCCAATTGCTTCCGGCTCGGCCGTTGGAGGAGAGCGGGACTCACCTGAAAAAGAAGATGATTTAATTTGATTGATGCTCCCTGTATTGGTTAAGCACAAATGAACTCACCGTTTTATCATGTAACCCCCTTTTGCTATGTCGTTTTTGTCATCTCTTGGCTGTACGTTTGCTTTTCTGCCAAGCTTGCTATTGTTTCCTTTTCAAGCAAACAAACAAGTTGTAGCTGGACTGGTTGTCTTATTCTGTAATGGCTTCCCTATAAGAGCCAAAGTGATCAATGAGAAAGGCTTTAAGCCTTAGGGTTTCAATCTTTGTTATGGTATCAGAGCCCTTGACCTGACCTTCCTCCCGCCGCCATGGCTGCAAACGTTAACAACAACGACCAACAGCCTCCTCCCTACCCACAACCACAACCATAGAACCCACAACAACCTCAACCACAACCACAAAATCTTTACCAGCTTGAAGATCCTTTCTTCCTCCATGGATCTGAACAACCTGGCCTTCTTTTGGTTAGTGAGAAGCTTACTTCCACTAATTACAACGATTGGAGCAGAGCTATGTACAATGCTCTTGATGCTAAGAACAAACTTGGGTTTGTCAATGGCCTCATCCCTGAGCCAGCCCCCACAGATCTATTACATGGTGCATGGGTTCCCAACAACATAATGATTCTTAGCTGGATTCAGCAAGCAGTTGACTCAGAGATTCGCAAGACAATCCTTTCAAGAAAGACAGCAGCTGATGCCTGGAAGAGTTTGCAGTCTAGGTATGGTTCTGGTGATCTTATTCGTGTTGCTGAGTTAGAAGAAGCCTTATATTCTTTACATCAGGGTAACCAGACAATTACAGAATATTATGGCACTGTCATTACTTTGAAAGATGAGCTAGATAACTACCAACCTTTATTTCCTTGTGACTACACTCCAACCAGCCACACTGAATGTCGTGCTATGAAAAAAGTCTTAGAGTATCATGATGAAAACTATTTCATCAAATTCCTAAGGGGTTTGAATGAAAACTATGCTGGTGTTGGAGCACAAGTTATGTTTGGGGAAGAGTTGCCTACCATCAATAGGGTATTTCAAAGACTCTTACAACATGAAAGACAAATCTATGGCACACAGAAAGGAAAACAGGTGGCTACTGCTACTTCATATTCTCTAGTTATGGTTGTTCAAGGAGGCAACAAGAGATTCCCTCCATCTGGTAAAAGACCCTTCTGTATTCACTGCAAGAAAGAAGGCCACACAATGAACATTTGTTATCACATCCATGGCTGGCCACCTGGAATGACTCGAAGAACATCTACTCCTACAGTGAGGTCCATTGAGTGCACCTATTGTAAAAGGACAGGACATACTGAGGATCGCTGTTTTCAGAAGCATGGTTTACCTCCACATTGGCTGCCAGATCTGCTTCCTCTAATCCTAACAGAGGAAAGCAAACTGTCAATTCTGTTGTAGTTGAACCAAATGATCAGGAAGTCAAGTTAACCAAGAAAGATTATGACAAGATCATGGCCTTAATGAACAACCAGCATGGTTCTTCTTTCTCAGCAGCTGCTTATATCTCTCAACCTCCATCTCCAGGTAAATTCCTTTGCTCCATTCCCAGTAAAGGATAGATTTTCAAGAATCCAAATGACTGGATTCTTGACACTGGTGCTTCAGACCACATCACCAGTTCCTTGGCTTACTTGTCTGACAATAAGATAGACAATGTCTTCGTTACCTTACCTACAGGTGCTCAAATTCAAGCCACACACATTGGCACTGCTCATTGCAGTTCCTCTCTTACCCTTGAAGGGGTTTTATTTGTGCCTCACCTCAGTTTCAACCTTGTTTCAATGAGAAAGCTCACCATAAGCAAACCCTTCTACTTGGCCTTTTACTCTGACTTTTGTCTCATACAGGACCTGTCGATGAAGAGAATGACTATTTCTACTAGGCTGATCAATGGTCTTTACCACTTAGAAGTAGACTGCAAACCTAAACTCCTCACTGCTGCTAGGGCCGCTGTTTTTATCTTTGGCACTTTAGGTTAGGGCATGTTTCACATACCAGAGTTCCCTACCTCTCTCATTTTTGTACCTCCATACATACTTTTAACGATCAGCCCTGTGATGTGTGTCACTTTGCAAAGCAAATGAGACTTTCTTTTCCCATTAGTCAAACTGTAACACAAAGATGTTTCCAGTTGCTTCATGTGGATATTTGGGACCTAACCCCATTCCTACTTATGATGGTTTTAAGTATTTTTTGACAATTGTTGATGATTTTTCTCGCATGACTTGGATCCTTCTCCTTAACCTCAAGTCAGAAGCTAGACCAAAACTCATTCACTTTTGCAACCAAGTCCAAACTCAATTCGATCAATCTGTTCAAAAAATCAGAAGTGACCAGGGGAAGGAGTTTCAGATGGATGACTTCTTCCAATCCACTGGTATTCTCCATGATTTATCATGTGTTGAAACACCCCAGCAAAACAGCAGGGTTGAAAGAAAGCACCAACACATTCTTGCTGTTGCTAGAGCTCTCATGTTTTAAGCTGCTTTACCTGCTGGTTTCTGGGGTGACAGTGTCAAACATGTTGTTTACCTCATTAACCTTGTTCCAACTCCTATCCTAGACAACCAAACACCTTTCCAAAAGCTTCACAATATCACACCTGATCTTACAAACTTAAAGGTTTTTTGTTCTCTTTATTATGGTAGCACACTAGCAGGTCACAGAACCAAATTTGCTTCCAGAGCTAGGAAGGGAATTTTATTGGATTTGTCTCAGGTATTAAAGGTTACAAAGTGTATGACCTATCTTCTCACGACACCTTTCTTTCAAGAGATGTCATCTTTTATGAGAGCCACTTTCCTTTTCACACTCTCTCAAACTCTCCTTCAGGCTCTCCTAGCTTATTCCCCACACCATCACCTTATACTCAACCAGAAGATATCCCTCCTACCACATCATTACCATCTGTTCCACCTTCTTTCCCTCCCGATCCCAGTTCCCCACCCCTCTCTCCAGATCTTCCATCTGTACCACCTTCTCCTAACCATGCTTCTTCTTCATCAGCGGGTCCTCCTGCACAATCTCCTCCTCCACCCCCTCCACCTCCCTCCACTCTTCCCCCCCTCTCAGACATTCAGACAGACAATCTAAACCACCAGTCCACTTAACCAAAGATTATCATTTCTATCTACTTCAACAAGCTGGCAAACCATGTCATTCTCCACATCAGAAGGTTCAAGCCAAAAAGTATTCCCTTTTTCCTCTCTTTCATACAATTCTTTATCCCCATATTACAAACATTTTATTCTTACCCTATCTACCTTTCATGAGCCTAACACCTACAAAGAAGCAGCACTGTCTGAACAGTGGAATGCTACTATGCAGCATGAGATTGGTGCACTCATCAGAAACAATACCTGGGATGTGGTAAATCTACCACCAGGTAAGAAAACCATTGGAAACAAGTGGGTCTACAAAGTGAAGCTCAATTTAGATGCAACTTTGGACAAACTTCGTGCAAGACTGATTGCTAAAGGGCATACACAACGGGAAGGGATTGATTATTAGGACACATTTGCTCCTATGATCAAGATGACTAGTGTGAGAATGTTTTAAGCTATTGCTGCTCAGAGGAATTGGCATATTCACCAATTAGATGTGAATAATGCCTTCCTCCATGGTGATTTAAAGGAAGAGGTTTACATGTCCATCCCAAAAGGCTACACTCCACCTCCTTGCCTTACCAATCTTGTTTGCAGGCTCAAAAAAATCACTCTAAGGCTTGAAACAAGCCTTACACCAATGGTTCTCTAAGCTCACTGATAAGCTCCTAACTTACAAGTTTGTTCAAAGCTAGGCTGATCATTCATTGTTCTATAAAGCAACTTCTACAAGTTATACCTGCATTCTCATCTATGTGAACGATCTTGTCCTTGGAGGTAATGATTTACAAGAGATAGAAGCTCTCAAAACAGCTTTGCATTCAGAATTTAGCATCAAAGACATGGGAACTCTAAAATAATTTCTTGTCATAGAGGTGGCCAGGAATGCAACTGGGATAGGCATTTCTCAAAGGAAATATACTTTGGAGATAATTGAAGAGGCCAATCTTATTGATTCTAAAACAGCCTCCACACCAATGGATTACAAGTTACATTTGTCTACAGAGTGTTCTACACCATATGAAGACCCTGAGTTATATTGAACACTAGTGGGTAAGCTTATTTACCTGACCACTACCAGGCCACAAATAAGCTATGCTGCTCAGCAACTGAGTCAATTAATGGCCAATCCTAGCATACAACATTTCAAAGCTGTTCAGAGAGTCATTCGTTACCTCAAATTTGCTCCAGCAACAGGTCTTTTCTTCCCCAAGCAAAGTTCCTTTCAATTGAAGGCCTTCTCTGACTAATATTGAGCTGCTTGTGCTGACACTCCTAGGTCAATTTCTGGCTTTTGTGTTTATCTGGGTGACTCCATGATTTCATGGAAGTGTAAGAAACAGAAGACGGTATCTCGATCTTCATGTGAAGCTGAGTACAGAGCCATCGCATTTACCTCCTGCGAACTTCAATGGCTCCTTTATTTGCTCAAGGATTTCCGAGTCCCTCATGCTCGACATGCTACTCTATTCTGTGATAATCAGAGCGCAATATATATTGCCTAGAATCCAACCTTCCATGAACAAACTAAGAATACTGAATTGGATTGCCACCTGTTGCAGAGTAACACCATCAAGCTTCTTCATGTCACCAGTACTCATTAGTTGGCCAATCTATTCACCAAACCTCTCTCTCCAACACCATTTCGATCCCTCGTTGCGAAGCTTGGTGTGCGCAATCTCTGCCCACCAGCTTGCCCCGGGGGGGGGGGTAATAGCTAGGGATTTCAAATCCCCAATTTCTTACAGCTCGACCGTTGGAGGAGAGCGGGACTCACATGAAGAAGAAGATGATTCAATTTGATTGATGTTCACCGCTTTGGTTAAGCACAAATGAAACTCACCGTTTTATCATGTAACCCCCTTTTGCTATGTCATTTTTGCCATCTCTTGGCTGTACGTTTGCTTTTCTGCCAAGCTTGCTATTGTTTCCTTTTCAAGCAAACAAACAAGTTGTAGTTGGACTGGTTGTCTTCTTCTGTAATGGTTTCCCTATAAGAGCCAAAGTGATCAATGAGAAAGGCTTTAAGTCTTAGGGTTTCAATCTTTGTTATGGTCTACGAAAATAAAATATAGGAAAGAATGAAGAAAAAAATTAATTCATAAATTTCACTATTATATTATTTTCCACAATGAACCACAAAAAATATATATATTCTTTTAGGTTTATAAAATATATTTGTCTGTGAATTAAAACCTTTTTCGATCGATATATACAACTAAATAATCATTCATAAGTGGGTCACTTAATCGATTCTGAAACAAATCTCAAATACTTAGAAAATTGATTAACATTACAGTATGATGGAGATGTGTGTATGGCTACAATTGTCGAAACTACATGTGTCGGAAGTCTTACATTTGAAATTTTTTGTACTCACAAAACTTGGGTTTCTCACAATTTTCTGGCAGTCGACACACCTCACTTGTACTTAGGTCTTCCCCTGCGTACAATAATCTGCTGGGAGCAATGACTTGCATGGAGCCGCTGCGCTTTGACACGTACGTGGTTTTATTGGTTCGAGTTTGTATTCGGCTGGCTATGAGGTTTCGAGCTTTTGTCTGGTTTGATTGCTTGTATGTCTTCATCAGCTTCAATCATTTCTGGGTTTGTGCCCAACTCTTGCAAGGATCATTGATGTATCCATATATCATTGTACTGTACACCATTCAGTTGGTGAAACAAATATATGGCCGAAAGACACAACCATTATTATTATTTTTGGATCAGACGGCCAGAAAATGACAATATAAACGTACGTGGCGAGCGGCCTACGCCCATGATCGCCCCGCAGAAAAATAGAAGAAAGAAAAGATAAGATCCATACGGTCGATGTTGCCCTCCTCCCTTATTTCTCCCGATCAGCATATTCTGCAGAATGTACTCTTTTTATTTTTCTTTCTAATTTCAAAAAGATGAGTAAAATAAAAGGGTGTATATTATTCATTATTTTGTTTCTTGGTGTAATATATTATTCATCATTGACGGGAGAGTGGGGCCACAATTAGGTGGAGCTGAGTGTTCCATGCACCCCCCACATTGTGGACCATACGATTGGTTTCTCATGTGGCAGCCTGCAACTTGCCGAATCCTACTTTGGGGTTTTATGTTTTAGCCTTTTAGGGTTTGGAATCAAAATATGGTGGGCATGAATCAGGATCAATCTCTAGCTATGGCTGAGCTATCCATGTTATCAATTTGTTTGCACCTCCATTCACTAGAGGAGATTGAAATCCTTGTTTCTTAGTCGAGTTCATTTATATATTCCTCAAATTGAGGTATTGGAGATTATATGTGCTTCTGGGTATAAATGGAGTGCTGAGGAAGATTAATATAGACATAAAATTACAAAGAAGTGATACAAAATGATAAGGAAGCATTTGTAACATATAAAACGTGAAATCAGACCAAAAGACACTTACTTGACAATTGGCATGGTAGGAAAGTCAATTAGACAAGAAATTTTCATGATGATCTACCCTGGGAGAGGGGTTTACCAAATAAAATATTATTTATGTATAAGTGAATTTTCTTAATCTTGATCTTATTCCCTGCAAGATCGAGGCAGGAGAAGGCTCGTTAATTCAATTCAATAAAGTCGTTATTTCAACCCAATATATCTACTATTGCTCATAAGAAAGATCGAACGATTCAACGAGATTTTCTTTACACTAGCTAGAGTCAATACTGATCATAATTTCATTTATATATTTATGAATGTCACGTGCATATATTAAAAGTGAATTAGACCACAAACTACGATACATCCCAAAGAATGGCACAGATAAGTAGCCAAGAAGGTTTTACTATAAACTTACATCCACCAAATACGAACGCCCTTACCCGAAGTGATAAGCTAGTCTATATATCTAAGCACATATCTGAAGTAGATGAGGGGCAAAGTGGGTTTCTCCATGATGCCTATTGTCCAAGAGTATAAGCATTTTCGGAAATTAATTCATATCATTACAGGTGGAGGAGCCTGAGTATCTTTTCGGAGAGACACATGAATCCCAAGCATTACCCTTGCATATTCTTGTCCTTCGTGTTGCGGCAACTACTTCTGCTAATGAGTGCTGGATTACAGAAATATATAAGTTTGAGAGTGGTAGGAATAACTAAGATATTTCATTTCATTTTTTCAGTGAGGCGTGCCATCTGGTTATCTTGTGATATGAGGGGTAAAGAGGGCGACTGCAGTGTTAAGACATTGTCTGCCCATGCATCATTCTGGATGAGTCAGACATGCTGACTCGGTTTAGTCGGGGAGATTATCGCTAGTCGAGGACTTGATTATGAAGGGGATCGTTTTGAATGAGGGCACAATTGGTCGGGGCTACTGTCGTCTCCCTGATGAGCCCATGGCAGGGCGAAACCTGTTGGCATGCGTATGTTGTAAAGGCTGGTCTTGAGGTTGCGAGAGGCTCAAGACGCCGTGCGAGCTTCGGAAGTCTTAGTCCGTGACAAAGTGGTATCAGAGCTAAACCTCTCTAAATACAGATGGCACATGGGTATCAAGTTCTGTCGAGTTTGATGAGAGCGTGGAGCGATTGCCCGTGCGAAGGTGGGCACAGATGATGTGCGACTCCTGACATGTCCTCTAGGTGAAGAACGTGATCCGGCTCTATGTTGGAATGAGACGAGGTCCAAGGGTTGTGAGATCAGTTGGTCCAGAATGTTGACATACTTGTATTGACGCCAATGACAGCTCCACCTATGCGGGGTGTTGAGCTTCGATCATCATGGGTCATTGTAAAGACCAATATGCGAAGAGATGCAGCGGCTGCAAAAATGGAGTTCGACCGAGGTACTAACGCCAGGAAGCACGGAGGGAGAAGGTTGATATCGATTGGTGATGCGGTATGTGCACGAGGCACTACAGGCTAGCTAGAGGAGCACCATCATGCTCTGTTGGTGGCAGCCAATCATGGGCATCGCTATTCAGAATTTCTTCTGACAATCATCTTGAGAATACTAACTTGTAGATCCTGAAGGGTGCATTACGTATTTCGTGTGAAGTTATTGAAGTAAGGGTGAAGAGATGGGAGCATATCTTGGTAGGTAAGTTTCTTCATTGACCGGCGTCTCTTTCCTCGATTTGATTGTGGGCCAACTGGCTCTAGAAGGAGGAAGGGAACTTTGTGTGTCATGGTTAGGGGAGAGTCTGATCCTCTTTCAATTTTCATTTGCGGTGGCGTGCAAGTGGATTTTTAGGGAGGTTCCTGTCATCATCGAGGAAATGTATTGTTTCTTTGTCTCTTGGAGCCAAGTATTGGTCCTCTACACATTGATAACTTGACTATTCCAGTTCCGGTTAAGCTTGGAAATGACCCAGTAGAGATTGTGAACAAAGAAGGGTTAGGTAGGGTTGCTAATAAAGGCCATTTGATTTAAGTGTTAGTTGAAAGCTCTGTGGTAGTGGGGGCTCTAATAGAGGCTTCTATTACTACTCTTGCTCTATCACAACCTGAAAAGGATGATGGATTTACTTTCATAGTGAACAGAAATTAGAAAGATATACCTAGTCAAGCTTCTAGTAGCGGTATGGTTTTCGTGCTGGAATGCAAGTAGGTAGAATGACTCGGAATGAGGAAGAGTACTTCCCTGCTCTTCAAAAAAGTTTATCCATAGTATGTAGTATGGATCCACCTTCTCTGCCAAAGGGCAGGGGAAGGGGGAGGGGGAGGGATAAATTATCATACTAAGCCGGAACATCAGAGGTTTAACTCTCTTGGCAAGCACTCGGTTGTTTAAAGGATGTTGAGGACGTTTAGAGTATACATAGTAACCCTTTAAGAAACTAGAGTAGTGAAAATTTCTAGTAGTATAATACAAGGGACTTTTGTAACTTGGGAGCATCTAAATTATTACAAGAAGTCCAACTCAGGGAGAGTTTGACTGTTTTGGAGACCTAGTCTTGTTGTTACGAAGTTTGGAGAAGGGGGACATTTCCTAAATATAAAAGTTAGGTCAACAAACAATGATCCTGCATTTCGTTTACAACCCTAATAAATAAGGGGACAGGCTGAAGCTCTACCAAGAGCTCCAGGAACAAAATGATCCATTTGCAGTACTTGGTGATTTCATTAATCTTGTGGATGAATTAGGGGAAGTATCAAACTATGTAGTTTTGAATGTAAGTATGAAGAATTTTTCAATAAGTAGATTGATGAGATGATTTGTTGTGGTTTAAGCTTCTCTGGTCTTAGACTAGCCTTAGCTAGCCTATTATCCGGTCTTATACTAGTCTTAGTTAGCCTATTCTAGCGCAAGACATGTCGGAATTTTATAATGACTATTGAATGAAGATAATAAGATGTAACATTGGATTGGATTAGGGAACAAATATATTGGGAATCGGCTGGTTTTTAAAAGTAGTCCTAGTTATCCGGTCTTATACTAGTCTTAGTTAGCCTATTCTAGCGCAAGACATATAGGAATTTTATAATGACTATTGAATGAAGATAATAAGATGTTAACATTGGATTGGATTAGGGAACAAATATATTGGGAATCGGCTGGTTTTTAAAAGTAGTCCTCTTGTTTATCTCAGTTTTCATATCTGGAAAGAATATGGCAATTTTGGGTAGATATATGAAATTCTGAGTAGAAATGGAGCAGTGAAATAAAGGTAAGGGGAGAATAAAGATATGGATATGAATTTTATCTATGTACACTCTCTTGTAATAAAGCGGAAGGAGGGGGCATGGAGTGGGAAAAGACAGTGTTGTGTTGTACTGTATGGTGTTGTGAAGGAGAACGAAAATGTGGAGTTTTTTTAGTTCTTCATTTTCCCTCCACACCTTTAATTGTGATAATTAAATAAGGGACAAGGTGTTGTCCAATTCAATGCTATAACTTGTAACTTTAACTATGAATTCCTGCATATATATATATGATTCTATGTTTCAAATTTAGAAAATAGTTTCCTAGTCGCTAAAAGTTTGGCCTGCTAATGCCATGTAATTATAGTTAATCCTCCCAAGTTTTGAATGAGTGTTTTTGCAGGGCTGGAAGTTAATGAAGGAAGTTGATCTTTGTTGCTTCAAAGGGTTCTGACTAGAATTGGTGGTATAAAGAGCTAGGAGGGAATGTAAGTGGGTGTTTTGAACTATTGTAACTGGGTTGAATGGATGTATAAACTCTAGATCAAGGTTGTCAACCCACGGATCGACCCGGGTTGGCCCGGAACATAAAAAACGGGCTAAATCCACCCAATTCAACAACAGCCCGGAACAGGTCAAACCCGCTGAAACCCGGTCAAACCCGGTGGAACCAGGGCGGTTGGCCCGGCTGACCGGGTCAGCGGGCTGAACTGCTGCTGGCCGTTTCAGCTTATGCAACACTGTCACTGGGGACGATGCGAGAAGCAGGGACGAAGGAAGGAAGAAAGTCAGGAAACCCTTTTCGGCCCCTCCTCCTTCCATTCTCGCTGTCTCACGACTCCACTTCCTGTCCCGCAGTCTCCAACGTACGCAGCTGCGCCATTCTCCCTTAATCGGCGTCGGTGGCGTGCTCGTTCTTCCGTCCCGCTGTCTCCACCTCCAGCATCTGCGCTGGTTCTCCCATCCCAGGTGGCCGACTCTAGTTCGCCGACAGTCGACCAAAACCGTTGCCAAAAAATTTAAGTACAACAGGGTCAGCGGCGGTGGGTTGGTTGTCGGTAAATATTTTACGACGATTCCGACCGTCGTTAAAAGTCCGGATGACCGTTGCTAAAGCTTTGTTTTGTTGTCGTGTTCAATAAGTAGATTGATGAGATGAATTTTATTGATCACAAAGTGTCAGGTTCATTATACGTGGTGGAACAAATAGCAGGCTAATCCTATAGTCAGGAGAATTGATAAGGGGTGTTGGGGAATGAAGAGTGGATGACGAGGTTCACACTTGATTTTGTTTGGACAACTACTCTAGGGGTGTCAAATCATTGTGAATTGTCGCGTAGATCAATATCTCCTGTAGATACTCTTTCGAAGCAATTTAAATACTTAGAATTCAGGAAGCTTAATCCTACATACAATGGCATTGTGAAGAAGTTTTGGGATACTTCTTAGGCTGGCTACCCATATTACATCTTCTATGGCAAGATTTGACAAGTGAAGCGAGGGTTGAAGAAGCTTGATGGGGCGAATATTCATATCTATCAAAGTTGATCGTTAACTTAGCGACGTGGCAATTAAGAAATAATAAATAAAATAAAATTTAATCTATTTTAATGCCCAATTTATTTTTATCATAAAATAAAAAAATATTATAATTAAAATATTATAATATTTTATGGTAAAAATGACAACCATTCCCTCTTAGGATAATAAAGAAAATTGGAATTGGAGGACACAATTCCCAACTGGACTCACTCCCTCCTCCTACTCCGCCGCCATGTCCTCATCCGCCGCGGCCGCTCTCTCTTTCCCGCCTCATCCCTTCCTCTCCCACAACCCATCTCTCTTTCCGAACTCACCAATGCTCTTAACCCCTCACCAACTCCTTCTCACATGTCGTCACTCTCCGAGTCAAAGCTTCTTCCTCCGACCTCTCCTCATCTTTCTCAGGTATACCTCTCTTGCATTCTGGGTTGTCTGAACTAGATATTAATGGCGGAATTCCCGACATTTTTGGGGTCAATTTCTCTGTCTTGGTGTCAATTTCATTGTGGAATGGGCTTTTGCCCATTGTGGGGTTTTGATGAATTCTGTCATTCTAAACTTTTTCCCATGTTGAAGCATGCTGGTATGATCATCTTGATGAATTATAATATTTTTTATTTTATTTATTTATTTTATGGTAAAATTGTGTTGGACATTAAAATAGATTAAATTTTATTTATTATTTTTTAATTGCCACGTCACTAAGTTAACAGTCAACTTTGAGATTTGACTGTCACATCAGCCTAAGTTAACGGAGTTGGACGGAGAGTGACCAAACGTGAACGGTTTCAGTAAACTGAAGTACCACCAATGCATTTAAATATTTTGAGTGACCAAATTAGAACGTTTTTTGTAATCTCAGTGACCAACCATGCAATTAACCTCAAGATAAACAATCTATACCATTACAAGAGGCAAACCAATACAACAACTAACCAATATTACTACTAATGTAAAATCGATACAATACAATTGCAAAAAGAAATAAATACCGTTACACCTATCAGAAGAGAATCAGTTCTCTGTCTGTCGGATGGAATCTAACGACCGCTTGAAATTGTCGGTGCCAACACTGCTGAAAAAATCCAAACTCGCCACCATCATGTTGATCGGTCTAGAGGGAAAACCCTCCCTAAAACCAGAGAGAGAGAGTGGGCGTCGGGGAAAGGAGGGTTGGCCGTGGAGGGAGAGAGGAAAGGGAGGAAAGAAGGTGGAGGCGGCCGATGATGAAAGTATCTTCAGGGGATAGAGGGAGGGAATGAGACGGTTGTAGGGTTATTATAATTATTTAAGGTTTATGAAGAATATATAGAAAGTTATATATTAAACATAGTAATTAGGTGTGGGTATTTTTTCCCAAAATTATCCCTAATCAATCATGACCATTAGTTTAAAAATATTGTAAACGAAAGGTTAGGATGTAGGTAGCCACCGTGATTACTCAAAATTGAGTAATCACCCTAACCATTAGCCCACGTGCCACTTTGTGACAGCGGGTCCTACTAAATCTGGGGGCTATCTGCTATAAAATTCGACGCCAATAAGGCTTTGCCTCCAGCAGCCTTATACCTCCGAGAACACCAACAGATCTCGCTTGTATTCAAACTTGGGATCTGCAACTCCCAAATCTTCACTATCGCGACAACTTTACCGTTAGACTATTTTACCTTTGATAACTCCAACAAAGAGTTGTCATGGTGCGTTGAGTGGTTTGGGATGACTAAAGTCTAAAACATAACAGTTTTTTTTATCGCGTAGAAACAAAAAAGAAAAAAAAAATTTGGGTGAAAAGATAAATAAATAACCAAGTTTATTTTATTACTTTTCCTCTTTTCCATTTCTAGCTTCTATGGCAATTCTATTATTTTTTGTTTTCTCGGTTTCGCTTTTTCGCCAAGTCTCCATTTTCCGGACGTCTCTATAAATACTCACGATGGCCACCACCACCTCCTCCGTCACTCATGACTACCGACCACCGCCACCATCTCTCTCTCTCTCTCTAAAATAAGTAAAACCGTATAACTTCTCAACCCGAATATTCCCCTTCGAAGATTCCCTCCCTCCTTCTCTCTCCTCTTACCTGAAGCCGCCGCTATGAAACTCGATCGCAAGTTTCCCGCTACCTCGAACGGCGGGGAGCGGGAAGTCGAAGTAGAGGAGGAAGAGCAAGGGTTCAAGACGATCGAGGTGGCATCCGTCACTGATAATCCCCACAACCGCCACCGACAGCTGGATCACATCAACAACTGCTGCGGCGGCGGCGATCTCTCGTCGGAATCGCCAGCTCCGTCGCCTGCCGTAGACGAGTTGAGTTTCATCCCTCCCCTAAACTTCGCCATGGTCGATAATGGCATCTTCCGCTCCGGATTCCCCGATTCGGCTAACTTCTCTTTCGTTGAAACGCTCGGCCTTCGCTCCATCATGTAAGCCTTACAAAATCTAGGGCTGTTTCCCCCCAAATTTTCGCGCGGAATTGATGATGATTTAGGGATTTTTTTTCTGCTTCCCAGTTGCTTGTGCCCCGAGCCATATCCTGAGGCGAACACGGAGTTCCTCAAGGCCAATGGGATTAGGCTTTTCCAATTCGGAATCGAAGGATACAAGGTGCGTTCTGCTTTTCCCAGTGCTGGAATAATCCATCTGTGTGTATGGACTTGAAAGCTTTGTGCCTCGTCTTTGGAAGATCCTCTGGGTACTTAGATATTCCTTACTGATGCATGTGTGGGGAAATGAAAGTGGCTTTTGGGAAAAGAGTGATGTCAAGTGCGTGCATTACCCATTCCAGATCGATCTTCTTTATTCTATGCATATAATTCAAAACCCCACTTTGTTTGTTTATTACTCTCGAGAATTCCAAAGCGCAAGTGGAGCTTTTCTTTTTCCTATTCATTGTTCATGGTTGCGCGCCCCAGCTGCAGATTTGGGTGGCTCCTGATAACGAGTGATGCCTACTGAATCTCTTTCCCCCGTTCTTTATCTCGTCTTTTATGAATCCCACTTATCTTGATGAAGGTGGTGAATCCCAATTGCTTATGCGATGGTGATGATGGCGTCTTTTTGCTCTTTATGGCCATTCGACCGTTACATTTGAGAAACCTTTGGGTTGAGGACAAAATTGAGATAAGTGGCATAACAGTATCAAGAGCATATGCATAGAATATCCTCCATTGGGGACAACTGACAGATGGGTTTTTGTTGTCTTCCTCTTTGCCCCGTCCCTTCACCAACTTATCTCCCAGATGCCGTCCCTTCCCCATCGCCACCGGTTTTCTTTCCATTTTATTACTATTTCTTGCGTTTATCAAGCCCTTTGGTTACAAATCACGAATTCTTGAAATATAGAAGGTGTATGGAGTTTCTGGTGGTTGATGCGGTTGCCTGGCTTCTCAAAAAACTTTTTAACAGTCTTGCTGAGAAAGTACTTTGATTGAGGAGAAAGTGCCCTTGCAACTGTTGGTAGTTAGGAATGAGATGACTACGAGGAAGTGGGAAGCACACTGGTCAAGCATATGGTGTTGGAGTCTTTGTCGACATATGCTGGTCTTGTCAGCTGCTTACTCATGTGTCGGCATAGTGCCAATTTTTAGGCCTTTGCCTGCTAAAGTATAGTGGCCACATGCTGCGTTGCAGTTTGTCCCTGGAGCTTGACTAATGGACATTTTCTAGGTTCAGTCTTAATAGATATGTCCAAAATCACTTAGGCAATCAGATCTCTGAAATGATAAATTGGGTGTGCATTGTCGGATGTGGGGAGCTCCTAGTTTTGTGTCGGGTAAGGATTATTGCTAAAGGTTTATCCCTTTTTATTCCCTAAATCGCAACTTTAAGTCTCAGATGAGTTGAAATGCGAAAGTTTCTGTGAAGGACTGTTTCTTGCTCTATTTCCTGTAACTATTTCCCTCGGGAGAAGTCAGGTGGTTTTCCTCTCCAGCTATCTGGGTTCAACCTCGGTCCAATTCTAAATTGGTTGCAAGTATATAGCCGACGATATCTAAAAGCAGAGTCACTGCTATAGGCAGTTTACGTTACCAGAGGCAAGTCCTCCGCTAGTTTCGGTTCCTCGGCTTTTTGTACCGGTAATAGAGCTCTTACGAGATTCCCACTATCTCTTGTTATAGCTAGTGGCCATCTGGCTAGGGTACAGGCTCCATGATCTGTCTCTGTAATCTCGTACCATAGTGCCCTGGAGTGGATACTTTATGTGGAAGGTGGTGGAGATACGACCCTAGAGCATAAAGCATTGCATGAGTGCAAGTTTTTGTGCTGCATTACATATCAAGGGCATTAGTCGAAGCTCACTTTTAATATATATGTCATTTTACCCTAGCTACAACGATCTAGTTGAGCATACAATTTCCTTCTATACTGACTAGTTGAATGGCAGCTTAAATGCTAAAAAATACGGAGTACTTGATAGAAATGGCAGAAGCTTGTAACTTCATGTTGATCGGGCCTTATCCCTGGTGCTAACCCTGAATATTTTTACTGGGCATTTTGCAGGAGCCATTTGTGAACATTCCAGAAGACACAATTCGTGAAGCTCTACAAGTAGTCCTTGGTAAAACAACATTTGCCCTTGCTGTGGGAATGGTTATAACCTTATTTACATTGATGATTGATTCCCACTTGTGTTGCTAAAAATGCAGATGTGAAGAATCATCCTCTATTGATCCATTGCAAACGGGGAAAGGTAAGTTGAATGATGTATATATCCATTGACAACTACCTTGGACAGCATGAGAGAGCATTTTGTGATATGATTTTTGATTTGATAATGCAGCATCGAACCGGTTGTGTGGTTGGGTGCTTGAGGAAACTGCAAAAGTGGTGCTTATCGTCCATATTCGACGAGTACCAGAGGTTTGCGGCGGCCAAGGCCAGAGTATCAGACCAAAGGTTTATGGAGTTATTTGATGTTTCTACCTTAAAGCATATCCCATTGTCCTTCTCTTGCTCCAGAAGGTAGCAGTACATCTTGTACAAGTAAAACAAGGGAGGGGAGAGATGGGAAAACCGTGTGCTACATGGCGGGACTCAACCGGGTTTCTTTCCCCCTCTGTGTTGTTTTTTGGTAGGGGAAGAGAGGATTCTTCTTAGCTATAGTTTCTGTGATGAAATAATATATCTCTGGCGGCTGAAAATATCATAAAATGGCGGGAGATCGTTTCTATTGTTTTCCTTCTCTCGACGTGGAAGAAGGTTAAAGAAGAAAAAACAACCAATTATATTCTGTTGTATTCTTGTGGTCATGTTCTGTGTGGGTGGGTGGAGTTTGCATCTAGAACTAGAATACAGGTAGCTGACTGTTGGTTTCGCCGGATAGTTGGTGAAGAAAGCCACTGAAATGTTTTGCCGACGTCTGTCTTTTCTTCTCCAGGCCGATCGTGTATACTATGGGTGGGCATCAGGAGAGGGCAGTGGCGGTGGCAACTCTGCATTTTCTGCACCAACTGTTATTGTGATGAATGAATAAACCGAATCAGTTACTCAAAGATTGAAGAAGAGCCGTTCATTAGTTACTAGCTGGCTAGCTCTTCTCCTTGTGATCACCGGTCTCATTGCGCTTATTTTGGGCCGGGCTTAACGGTTCAGGCCTTCAAGGTTCCCTTTTTTTTTTTTTTTTTTTTTTTGACTCTGCGCTTCGATTTCCTAGACAGCTTATCGACCCAAATACGGCCCGGATGATGGTTTATATTGGCCCAATCAGTGTAGTTCCATGATCTATGCCCATATAAATGATGAAACCAAATCATGGAAATATTGGCTAAGAAGCTGGTTTGAACTTTTTTATCATCAGAATCAATTGTTAATCATTTACCAGTCTGTTCCTATTACTGAGTTAAGCAACTTGTCTCGCTAGTCAAATGCTCAAGTGTCACCTTTTTCTATATATGCTACGAATACATGGTAGAACGATTAAGTGGTCTCGTGACTTCAAATTTTGTAATGTAATATGCAACTCTCATCTTCTTTCCTTTCTCTCCTAATGAGACACCCATTAAAAACAATGGTACTATATCATAATGGGGTGTAAATGAATCGCTAAATTGTATATTTTTTTTATTTTATTACAATTTTAGCATTTTATTTGAATCTTGAATGACACTGAAAGGACAGAGTTGAGATACTAAATTGTATAACATACTGTTGCAATCTTCAATCACAAACTCTAAAGTAATTTTACTAAAACTCAATAACAAACAGTATCGAATGGTCAGAATTGCGTCGTTGGTTGTAGTCGAACGGACCCATAACCATAGAGACATCTCATAAATTCGTACAACATGATATTTTCTCATTCAACGTATCCATCGAAACACAACTTGGATCACAAGTTACTGCCAACACTTATCACATAGACAAGATAGTTGGGTGGTTATGGAAAGCAAACCTCCCTTTGCCAAAGTAGGGCAATGTTGGTATAATGAGTTAGGTATGATGTGTGACAAATTACAACTAAGGAGCCCTCTTCTTCTTTCCCTTTTCCAGTTCTTCTTATCCCAACAACAACAAAAACTAGTGTGGATAAGCACTGTGAAGATCAGATTTGTGGGGAAAGAAAGGAAAGAAAGAAGTTAGCCACAGCCAGCCGACAGTAGCTGTGGTGAGGGAGGGACTTCAATTTGCTAACGACATACTATTTTCATTCATGTTAGATTGATTGATTCTGGAAAATAATTGCGAACTTGCCACCCATTCGGCCAAAAGTGATATGGACGTCTTTGTAATTACTCAAAAGTTTCAATGGTGGACGAGGACAAAGAATATAATGTAGAGTACGTTGTAGTAGTGGGTTCTCATTCATTTCCCTCTCAGTTGAGTTGAAGTCGATGCTCTATAGCCATAGCCAAGTAAACTATAGCCACAGATACCAAAATGGGTTGTGATTTGTTTGTGGATGTGGTAGATAAGTTTCCTGTTTTATCCCCTAGGTAAAAATAAAATTTAACGGCTTAAATAAATTGATGCATTGGTGAAGTTAATATGAAATTTAGGCATGAAATGAAGATGCGTTAAGTATATAACTGGAATGATGTTCAAATTTATACGAATGATGTCGAATGAGAAAATTTCTTGTTTAGAAGATACTTCTACTATGAGAAAATGATAGAATATTGGATTCAAAAGTTTTCTGGTGGAAGAGTACCAAGTTAGTAGCCAACAAAAAGAGTTCCAATCACTTGGACTCCACGTCTATTCTTTCCCTTCACTTTTGATATGTAGTTCGGTCGTCTGTGTCAAAAGACATTAATAGAACAATGAGAAGGTTTCTTGTGGTCTTCCATAAATTTTACAAATGTCAAGTGCACAATTTGGTATTTTACTGTAGCACAAAGCCACAAATCTCCTATTTACTGTTTTATACTTCTTAATTTTTCGGATCGCTCCACTGCACGGCACCTTCATTCATGCACACAAGTCACAACTCACAACACCACAAAGTTGGACCAAGATTTCATGATCTGGACAATAAGCCCAACAAAATACTCGAACACACAAAACTCCTCAGAATATGAGAAACTCAACCGGAATCTGAGGAGGATATGATATCCATAATCTATGAATGTTCAAACTGCCATTGTGCTATGAGTTAAGATATCTTTTAGCTCTTAGCTCTTCAAGATGTTGTTTCATGTTGGTGTTTGGCGCGTTCATTTTCTAATGTTTTATTTTGTGACGACGCGCAGGTGATCATTCGGCTGATCACCACGAAGGATTTGTCGCACGTGATGAGGGCTATCATACAAGTGGTCCAAGTGTTACGGTCTACTTTTCAGCGTGTCTCGTTTCATTGCGCGCCTCGTAGGTATAACAGTGGTTCCTATATCATGATAAAAACAAGCCTTGAAATGTTTGTTTGGACACTTGCCGAACAATGTGTTTTCCTTCTTCTTGTTTTGTAGCATGACCTGCAAATGTCTTATATATTTGTCGAATCTATATTATTTTCCTGCGATAATTATGAAAACAAAGAGAACTCAATTGGGGATGTCCAGATAAAATTAGATTATTCATATTCTTTTTAATGATAGTAAGAACTTCGCTACTATGCTCACACAGTGCTTCCGCTTACAAAAATTTTTATGGTACAACCTGAATATGTACATTTAATGTTATGGTACAAATTCAGTTTGTACCTATACCTTTTCGTACATATTCTTTTATGATACATATAAAATATTTACTTAACATTATGGTACAAATTCTGATTTAATTTTTTTTACATCAAACTTCATTCATTTCATTCCAGACCCCAACAATTGGGAAGCATTACAATTACAATAATGGAGCGATAAGGTCGCCAATAACAATCCATTAAGGGGGAAGGAGACCATGACGAGAGTTCTTTGCGATCTAATCAGCCAGCCTATTGAATCAACGGGGAACAAACTCAACCGAGATCCAGGGAGAAGCACGGAGAATGGAAACCACACAGACAAGGGTTGCCCGCCATTGCCCGAGCGAAAGGCTCAAATCCTGTCTCAACGCAATCATCAACCTCTAATAGTCAGATCTGATACCTGTTGGGACTGGATCCTGGGCCGCCAAGATAACTGCATTAAGAATCGCAACAGCTTTCGCTTGTAACGGAGAAGAACAAATCAATCTCTCAGCCTTCCCGTCGATAACCTGACTATGAGAGTTAGCAATAGCAATCCCATAAGCCGCCATCTGTGCATGAGAAACAAAGGACCCATCGCAATGCAAAACCTTAATGAAAGGGCCAGGTGGTGATAAGGTCGGCGACCGAGAACTCTCTGGCTGAGAAGGCAAACCAGCTGAACTAGAAGAGGGGAAAGATGAGGATATAGTCCTAGCTTCCTGAACGTTCTGAACATCTCGTTCAGCTAAAATTGCCACAGTGGGTCGAGAGAACGCCCTACCATCAAAGACCATACTATTTCGAGCAATCCAGCTATTCTAAAGGGAACACACAATCTTGGTGATATGGTCAGCTGACAACCTGTCTTTGAGCCCAAAGAACCAACCCGCAAAACAAGAGTCAACCACAGGGAGCACATTCAACAAGCCAAGCCGAGACCAGGTCTCAAGTGCCTTGGAGCAATGGAACAAGCAATGCAAATTCAGTTTTGATAAAAAAAACACGGTTTCTAGGACGCGTTCGTATCGGATCGGTATTTTAGTGATTTGAGAGATTAAGGATTGAGAGTGAGAACTTGAGAAGAGCAAGAGGGGAATGGTCGGCGGCAGGGTTAGGGAAGAAGACGACTTGAGAGGAAGAGGGATTAGAGTTCGTAGATGACCAGAGATGATATTTTCTTAATGCTTGATTGATTACTAAAAGAATAACAAAGTACACTTATATATCGGAAAAGAGCTGAAAACCTAATAATAAATCTAAACTTAACCACGTAATGATTTATTCTAATAATTATTTGTGATGATAATGATAATAGAAACCGTGGGAAATCGGTTTCTACCAAATTTGCACCCCAACCTTTGTGTACAAATACCTTTATGATACAAACTCAACCTATAGCTTCAAAATCAATGCAGTCAAAATCGCGCTTTAAAACTTAAAAGTTTACGTTTTTACCTTTTTAGGTCACCAAAACGCTTCTACGTAGAATTGTGTTTTTCTCTTAGAAGTGTAATCAAAATCTACGCTTTAAAGCTTAAAAGCTTGCGATTTTACGCTTTTAGGTCACCAAAGCGCTTCTAGAAAGAATCACGCTTTTGACTGCATTATTCAAAATTATGGTTATGAATTCAACTTTTACCCAAAAGCACCAGTACTTACCAACATCAATTCATCAAACAGCAAATGTGCAACCCATTACAGAAAACGACAAGTTCCTTCCCATTTTTGTTGGTGAAGTGGGTGTGAAAACCAGGTTTGGAGGCATATGTGAAAGAAGAAACTTCCCCAGAATACACATTTTGTTCCATGAAAAATGGTGAGGAAACGAGGGAGGTGCATATGATGGATGGATTGGTGCGGCAATTATGGCAAATGGTGTGGCGGTCCTGGAGCTTGAATTCGGCCCCTTGATTGTTGCAGCCGAATCGACCAATTACAGAGCCCTACCACCATGTGAGACTCTTTGCGTTGTCAAGTGAAATAACCCACAAGTAGAACGAAGTTGGGGTTTTCTTTTGGCGATCCCCAGCAATGGTTTTGCCAATTGGTGAAAAGCTTGAGCCAGAAATGTGCATTAAACAAAACCCTAGTTAGTAGTGCATGTGTAATTGTATGCCCGGATCCTTAAATGCGCCAGACAAAGATTTGTGGGTTGGACCAGGCCCATTATTGATTTTCGTTATGGGCAAGGCATGGGTTGTGAGGATAATGATTGAGTAGGAAATCCATTTTTTAGCCATGAAAGTTCTAAGCATGAATTGCTTTGGAGTGGCATTGTTTCTCTCCACTTCCTCATCGTGTACTCTTGTCCACTCAATTGAATTATTGTGGGTTTTTAGTGACATTTGTTGTGTACCTTTGATTTAGTTGGTTTCTAAATTAGCAATGTGGATCCACTTTAATGGCCTAACAAAGGATGGATGAAGAATAAGGGCGATGACTCGAAGGATGAAAATTAAGGGCAATCTGCAAGATCCTTTAGAATAGGTTATGTTACGAACCCCGTGATTAGGGGTGGGCAACGATCCGGTTCACACCGGACCAAATCGGATCGAATCGAATTTTGTTTCGGTTTTGGTCCTAAGAATTATTTTAAGTATGGAGAAAAATGGACCAAAATTGAATTTGGACCGGACCGAATCGAACCAAATAAACCAGACCTGCTTTTAGTCGAGTTCCGGTCCTTAATTTTCCTTTGTTTTTGGTCGGCTCCTATTTCAATTTGATCAAATTATGGACTGAATCGACTGATGTCCATCCCTACATGTGACAATCTCATTTTAGCCACTCATTTCTATTCTTCCTTCATTTGGCAGGGCCTGATTAGTACGAGGAGTATTATGTACTTACGTTGGCAGTCTCTCTCTCTCCCCTCACCCTCTTTGTCGATCTCTCTCTGACTCGCTCATCGCAAGTCTCTCTCTCACATTAGCGGAATAGCTGGTTCGTTCAGGAACAGGTAACCGATCGATCACACACATCAATGATTAAAAAGAGAAAAATGGGCATTGTGGTTAGGGTATCATGGGGGCAGGCAGGCAGCAAATGCCATTGTTTTGGAGGTGAGCTAGCGAGTGAGAGAGCGAGTTGAAGTGAGTCCGCTATTGGTGTGGGTTTCTTTTCATGGGGAAGAGTAAGGAGAGAGTGGAGCTTGTCCCACAAAATGGTTGCAAAAACTTAAGACCACCATGTGCTTGCCTTGCTTGTTCCCATGATTCTTCTGCACATTCATCCTCCCTTTTCCCTACCCTTCCTTTAATTAATCAACTCTTAAAAATTAAAACTACAATTAATAACACTTTTTATTTTAGATGTATCATACTTATCACTATCATTTGAAAATTGTTACAACTAATTTGCATGTTTTGTTAATAGACGATTTATAAACCTGCATCTTGCATGCTGTATAGTGTATAGTGTAATTGCAAACTTACGAACTCTTCATTAACATTTACATACGAGATGTCAATATTGTACTCATTTGAAACTCAGAATGTAACATATACATATTATTTTAATATAAAAAACTACTCTGGTTCATGCAAAGATTCCATCTGACATCATTTGAAAATAATTTGTTTCCACATAATATGTTTTAAATAATCTGCAAGTAATAATTGAGATAATGGCACCCTCAACACCCCGCATCCCAACTATTAATCCCAATATTATATCTAATCCACCCTTATGGAAGTTACCAACTGAAAGCCCTTCGTGTCCTGTCATTAACGTTTATTTATTTTTAGAAAACTAATCCTAAAGTTGGATGCTTAAAGCACTGCTTTTTTTAGTTATGTTTCTTTGGATTTGAAAATGGCCACTGCCAAGGCTCCACACAACCACTCATCGAGATTGGCAGTTTCATATTTCTTCTCATATAGGAATCAATCAATTAATTATAGGGAAAGGTAATTTCAGTTGCTAATTGGGCTTGTTATTTGTTAATTGAGCTACCTTTCGGCAGTTAAGAACTCGATTTTCTAAGTACTGTTTTCCCAAATTTGTACTTCCCACCTGTTGTTTTAGCGACTATGTCGGTGGTAGCTTATGGATACTTCAAGAAAATAAGAATTTGCTACCGTATTGGTTTGCGATTGTTAAATAGATGTATTGTTGAGAATGCATGTATAATATTACACATGTATTGTCGAATTTGATGCATTGTAGAATACAACGTTTGGTATGTGTGATTGTGTATGTCGCATCAGCTAAAAGTTTAGATAAAACAATTTCAACTCAACTATCTCAACAATCACAACTAAAAGTTGAGATATAACAATCACTCAAAATGAGTGATAGTTTTTGTCACATCATAGAAACAATCCATGTATTGTTTCTGCTAAAAAAACAAAAACAAAAAAAACGATGCAATGTAAACAATACATGCATAATGACAATCTCAACAAAACAATCGCAACTTCCAAACGACCCCTTAAAAATTGTGAGTTGACCTCGATGGATTGGGCCATATATTGTTTGATCTCAATCGATATATGAATCTAACATTAATTTTGCAGATATCGTATGTTTATAACGGCTGATTCTGAATAACTCAAACTCATTGATTTCGAGTTAACATGTTAACCGAGTTGGAAAAACTATTGTTTAGTTCAATCTATTTATAAATTGGGTTATCCTAGTCATGGGAATACCCTTCACATGCACACACAACGGTGAATCTAAGGAACTGAGCGAAGGTACATTAATAATATGGCTGCCCCTAAAAGCTTTTGTAAAGGCAACCAAATTTTTATTATTATCTCCACAAAAAATCGAACTAAGCAAATTGTAATCAATGCATACTTTTCCTGTTTAATAAATTTGGCAAATATTTGTCTGGTTTGACCACCCTAGCATCCACAAGGCTGGCACCACAGTCACTGTCTGTTCTAATGCTTCCAATTTTCCACTTAATCAAAGTCAGAGAATAATTAAACTATGTAACATCTTTTTTATGTCTGCTTCTCATACTCAAACATTCCATTAATTCAAGAAATCGAAAATTTGTAAGTTACGAACTTTGTGACAGGTCACGTATCTTTTTATTAAGATTTTTTTATTTATTTTGTCAGTTGTAATAAAAGTTACTGGCGCAATTCACGTACCTTTCTATTAAAAGTTACCGACGACTTATTTTGCGTCATGAAAGTAGTGTAAAAAAATAATAATATACCAACTTATATAAAAAAAAAGAAAATCTTTATTTATTGCATTCCATTCCATAGTATCACACTTTCTACATAAGAACAAAAGAAATAAAATTACCCATCCATTGACAAAGCCCACACACACCACATTTCTTTCTTTATCATTCCCTCCCACACACTTTACTTAAAACACTCTAAATTAAACCACATTTCCCTCCAACAATCAAGAAGATTAAGAGACACACACTAATAAGTTAATTAACCTCTCTCACTTTTTTTACTTTATTACTATATATCCATGACAACAGCAATTTTATTAATTACTTTCTTCAAGCTATGGCAATTGGACCCAACTTCACGTTAGAATCCACGGTCTTGATCAGCTCGAACCTTGGCTCCTTGGCCTCAAACTTGAGTCCAGCATAGAGCTTCATGTAATCCTGGAACACGAACTTAGGGTAGCTGATGCTCTTCTTCTCCTCTGTTGTTGCCTCTTTCTCCAACAGCTGTGGGGCGGGGTAAATCACTGCGTCGCTCCCGGGGTTGTAGAAAGATGCAATCGACATCCTCGTCCCGTCGGTTTGTGCTACCACCCTGTGCTCCACACTTTTGTACTTGCCATTCGTAATTACCTAAAAGATCGATCAAAATCAAATCGAGTTAATGTGGATGAGGAGTGTAAGTAAGAAGAAGTAGGTGTGAACCGTGTATTACCTCAATCTGATCTCCGAGGTTAATGACGATGGAATGGCGCATTGGCGGTACGTCGATCCATTCCCCATCCTTCAACAGCTGGAGGCCGCTGACCTTGTCGTCCTGGAACAACAAGATGATGCCTCCGGCGTCGGTGTGGGCACGAAGCCCTTTGATCAAGTCGGGCTTGGGGCAGGGAGGGTAGTTGCTGACTTTGGTCCCGAAAGTGGGCAGCCCCTTAGATCCATAGAAGGCCTTCTTCAAGTAACCCTTCTCCAGCCCCAGATTCTCGCACAGCAAATCCAGCAGCTCCTCCGCCAGCTTCTCCAATTTCCCGGCAAACTCCTTCATCACTTTCCTGCAAATTGGAGGAGGGAAATAATGTCAGTCAAGTCAATAACCCCATTTCAGATTCCGGATGCAGTTTTGAGGATTTGTTTTGCTTACCTGTATTCATCCTCGAGATCGGGGATTTCGTTGATGTTGGATTCAGGGAGATGGCGGAGGAAGAAGGTGGATTCCCAGTCCATGTCTTTGATCTCTGAGTCGACCTCTTCGAGACCTTTGCTCTTCACCAGCTCCTTGAACCTCTGCTCCATGCATTTCCTGTAATGCTCCTTTGTCATCCTCTCCACCGTGTCCAGAAGCTCCACTTGGATTGGATGATTCAGAATCTAGACCCCAATCAAAATCAGTAAGTAAAACCCAGAACCCTCAATTTCTCTGTTTCAGAAACAGAGCAGAAACAGAGGAGGAAGAAGAAAGAGAAAAAAAAAAACAGAGGACGAGAAGGAGGTGGAGGAGGAGAGGGGGGAAAGCAAGATTTGGGTAAAAGCTGAAAATGGGTACCTCGAAGAAGCCCCAGTTTTCACAGGCGTCTTTGATTTTGGCCATGGTGGCCGCCCTCTCGTCGCCGTTGAGCTTCTCCATGTTGATAATTGGGAACTCCATTGCTGATCTCTCCTTTCCTTTTGTGTAACACTCTGTTTTTGGGTATTGCTCTGTTTTTGGGGAAGTAGGTAATCTCTTGCTAATGGTTGTTGCTTGGTGAGTTTTCTGTGAGAAATTAGGGAGGGGGAAGGTAGGTATTTATAGAGGTCTGAGGAGGAAGGGGAAGTGATAGAGAGAGAGGGAGAGGACATGAACAGTTGTAAAGTGGGAAGTGGGTTTTTTCTCTTTTCTTTTTTCTTTTTGTTGTTGAGTCAGACAGAGAGGTTATGAAGAATATTTTTCCAGGAAGAAAAAATATGAGGGGATATATTTAAAAATTATATTTTTTTTGGTTGAATTATTTGAAAATTATGTTTCTTAAAATGGGAATATTTTGTTCTTCTATGTCATTTTGGGTTGTGATTATGGATGTGATTAGAAGAGTCTGCTACCTTTGTCTTGAACTAAAAAAAAAAAAAAAAACAGAGCAGGTTTTTGAGGACAAGTAAACGGCAGCTTCCTTGTTCTTGTGTTTGTATTGGTGTTCTATAAGGATCGTATGAAACCGTCCAATCCATTAAATGCCGGGAACGGTGCGGTCTGATCCAGAACTAACTATATATATGGTCTATGGTCCAGACTGAGTGACTGAAGTATAGACCACAGACTATACGGTTCGGTCCAGACCACGCTTATGTGGTCTGATTTGGTCTCCAGACCTAACTATATATATGGTCTATGGTCCAGACTGAGTGACTGAAGTATAGACCACAGACTATACTGTCCGGTCCAGACCACGCTTATGTGGTCTGATTTGGTCTGGTCTGGTCCAGATAGACCACACTCAACAAAAAATAAATAATTTATTTAGTTAACCACACAAAAAAATTGAACCAATAACCAAGAAAATAATTGTTATTTGTCTTAAAACATTAATCCTGACATGCATGAATAATTTTGATACCCTAAACTTAGTACATAACAAAGATACAAAGTAAAAGCATCCCAGCTTGCACTATAACGTCATAAATATTAACATAATGTCATATGGAGACACGATTATCTCTATTCTCTGGTTAAATGTGGTTATGAATGAAGGAGGGACGAGATTCACAAAACTAAGGTTGAGACTTGGATGTCGTTGTGGGAGTTGGGAGAGTGGTCGAATGGGCTGTTAACACGTATTGACAAGTCGGTTGGGTCCACGGTTTAGTCCGGTAAACCGCGGTCTAGACCAAACCAGACCAAGAGATCAAAACATAAAATAATACAGATCATGGACCAGACCATACCATACTTCGGTCTACGGTCTGGACCAAACTGTGCGATACGATTTGGACTACGGTTTTTCTAACAGTCTGGTCTATTTTCCCAACCCTATTTAAGAGTATGGATTCTTCAACCTCAACAAGTAACGAACTCATTTGGGATTCGAAGTTTAGTTTTAGGTTATGGATTTTGTTTTTAATTTTCACATTATTATTATTTATGGTGATGTAAGAGCAATTTGTCACTTCAGTAAGGATCACTTATTATTATTTGATTGCCATAAATATTTTATCAAACACTAAATGAAATCTTAATCAAAATAATATATATTCTTAAAAATATGGCACACTCAATTTCACCTTCTGCTTCTGGATTCGACCAACTCGTATCATAAGGGTGATAAAACACAACATTTTGTAGAATTTGCAGGGTTTGCAGTTTTTTTTTCCTACCTATAATTTTCCTTATTTATTACATTTACAGGTTTGTTTCTTACGACAAATAAGGAAACACATTAAATGTGCTACTGCTACGGATCCCGTTCCCATTAGTCTTTATAATTTGGGCATTAATTAGGAATCCATTAATTTTTTCACAGGCAATTGGATTCAGGAAATCTATTCTGATTAGATAAGATTAGACAAATTCATGGTGTGAGGTAAATCCTTTTTGTTAATAAAAGAGATACTTGTACGGATTCATGTCGTTGGCCCATGATCACCAACTAGAGGCGGCTAAGGCTTAATTATAAAACTGGAGCTATCAACAGTTACAATTCCCCCTTGTTATATTCGTAGAGTATTGTTAATTTAGTGTACATACAAAATCACGGCGGCTTCCACACAATTATCCCTTGCTACGAAACTTCCTCTTTTAGTGGTGACATAGATGCGTTTCAAAAGGGGGCTTCCAATAGCTCGATTTGTGACACCAAACGAGTTTAGTAATGAAAAATCTACTTGATTTTATTCCATGGAAGTCTAAACCTATCTTGCCATATTTAAATCAATTGTTAGGATTGAGATTATCTTAAAGGAAGCGGTTCTGAGATCTTATGTCAAATTTAAATCATTCCGGCGAAGAAAATGTTTTGATTCACGTTTTTTATAGGCTAATTTCTTGATGTGTTTACTAAATCTAGCGTTTTAATTAGTAACTGCGGAATTTCATTATATTATATGTGTATCCTCTCAAAATGGTTGTTGGATGATTATCTGATTATTTTTGTAAAAATAAAAGTAGAAGGCAAAAATGAACAATCACGCAATCAACACCCGATTTCTGTTGTTCGACAATAGTTCTTATATCTCGAATGAATATGATATTTTCCTTATTGTAGCTAATGTGGAGTTGTCTTATACCTTGAGAGCTTAACCTTTTGTAGTCACAACATACTTAAACTCTAACAAATAAGAACACAAACCACATTTGGAAAAGTGTCGTCCCCTCCAAAAACTCCTTCCACAAGACGTGGCACGAGGAGAATTCCTTTTCCTTCTCATATTTGAACTCTAATCTAGCATGTTAACCTTATAAATGAACCATCTAAAATAGAAAAATCCACCTCGGCTAATAAACATTGTGCAAATTTTAATAGGAGAAGGAACATCCATTACTGAAAATTAAATTTAATGCGTAAACTTAGTATTCAATGTGTATTCCTTAACATTTTCATTTATTGAAAGCATTATCTATTATGTGGGAAGTGCTAATGGGGCATGCTAATACTGTCAAAGCCATTGCTAAAGACTTTGAGAGAACCAATTGGGTAATAGGGTTGCTCGTGTGTTGCCTTCTATGATTGGTGAATCACGTTATGTTTTTGTTAGAGACAGACTCGTTAGTGACAAGATTCTTCGCCTTGCTTCCGAGCTGCTTAAGGACTACCACAAGAGAAGTCCATCTCCCCTAGATGTGCAATCAAGATAGATCTCATCAAACTATTCAATTCGCTAAATTGTGATTATTTATTTCAACTTTTACCTGTCACGAAGTTCACTCTTCAGTTTATGGTAGTGACCAGAGGTCTTGCCACAACTTTAATGATTAGTGTGGCTCTGAACAGAGGATTTTATGGATATTTTGTACCAAAGTGAGGCCTTCAACAAGGAGAACCTTTGTCTCCGTAGTTGTTTGTTGTTGATATGGAACCATTCTCTTGTTTATTGTTTAAGGAAACCCACACTAGTCAAATTTGAAATTCCCTTTCATCCTCTATGCGAGCCACTAGAGATTATTTGCATATGACCTTCTTGTCTTCGCCCATGACTCATTTCGGACGGGGAAGATATTAAAGGGTTGCTTAATTAACTCATTTTACAAGTTATCAAGACGTTGATGCAATCCTTCCCAAAGCAAAATTTCTGTGGTGGTGCCTCGAATGAAGAACATATCATCTCCTCTTACTCAAGGTTTTCCGTGGTAGAGCTACCTAGTGGCGGATCCAGGAATTCTAAATAGGGGTGTCCTATATAAAAAATTAAATGAAATTAAATATTAAAATAAAATAATTATTAAATATGAAAATATCGTACTAGTAAAAGTAACATTAAAAGTTCGAACGTTTTTCGTAAAATCATAAAATAATTAAATTTGGTGTCTATATTGCTCAACAAATATATCTCGAATAAAAAAAAAACCGGTGTATGTTATCATACATGTGTGGGATATCCTTTATGAGGTAGGCTTCATATGGGTTGCGTGAATAAAAGATATAAAATTAAGGGTATGAATTTGTGAGAAGTGGCACCTAACTCTGTTGCATCTTGAATTTGGACGAGGATCCTGAAATGTGGAGATTTTACAAGTCCTTTATTGTTGGTACATGTGATAAAAGGGAAGATTTAACTTGTTTCCAAACTACAAATTCTACTCATACCCATTTGATTTTATCGCTTATTGTGTTACTCCTTAGTTATCTTTCAATCACGACATTTTTTCGGTGGGTTCTTATGTCTTAACCGTAGCAGCTATAATGAAAGATCTTAGGGGGAAAAAGAAACAAATAGTATTTTCATGTAAAATATTTATTGAAAATTCCGAATGGTATATATATTTTTATTTTTTTATGGTTTAATGGTATATATTTACTGTATTAAAAAGGAATTTCTCCCACCAATTATTATGGTTTGTCCTTTCACTTTCACTTCTGAATCAGGTAGCTGGCTCAGGCTTTACGTTAAGATTGGTCCACAAAAATTAGAAGAAAAAATAGTTCCGGCAAACAAGGCTTTTTAAAATGAAAGAAAACAAAAAGGTGGTGCGGTGGCTCAACGGAGGAAGCTATGCCCTAAATGCCAATTCATGGCCCTGCCCTTCAGGGTGGCACACGAAACCACTCCCAAGGCCCCAGCAAGTCCCAACCCAAACCCAAGCCTGCATTTTTGGACCCCATTTCTGTTGGCTCATTATTATTTGAACTCTTTCATTTGGTCAATTCTCTGACCTCCCCACATCAATTTTTATGTTAATTCTGAGAGTGTAAGTGAATATCATGTTTATAGGTTTTATGGTTGAAATTAAATCTAATTGTATGATATTGTTAGTTTTTGGATCAATCTCACATATATTTATTTATGGGTATCTTCTCAAATGGTGTCGTTCAAATTGGATTTGGTGGACACTTACATACAAGGATCCATTTCCTTGTATTTTCGATCCTGAAGTTGGATTGTCCATAATGATCCTCTAGTCAAGACAAAGACCACGAATTTTGTGTCCTCCTCTCAACGATTATCTTGATCCTCCAGACACCTTGTATCAACAGGCTTTCGACACAAGGATTTACAAAATGCATACCTCCATTGATATGCTTGAAAAACGAATATCACCACTTGACCTGCCAAACAAACACATATGTCAGATCCCTATGTCACCGAATGAGGGTCCACCTAACTAACGTCCATTGCCCTAGATCCAAAACACCAAGCCAGACTCTGATACCATTTGTTGAAAACGAATAGCTCCATTGGTACGATATTGTCCGCTTTGGGCTAAACCTGCATGGATTTACTTTTGGGTATCTTCCCTAAAGACCTCGTACTAATGGGGCTTGATGGACACTGATATACAAGGGTCCCTTCCATTGTATTTCGGATGTGGTGCTTAGATTATCTCATAATAATTATTATTTATGAGAAGAAACAAATATTATGATTTGTTATATCGAGAACTACTTCTTATCAATGATTCGAGTCGTTAAGGAAAATTCAAGTATAAATCTTTATTTTTTTCAAATAAAAGTTAACAAATAGGTTTAAAGTTTATGCATTCTCACGGTATATGAGACATCTCGATTAAAGCCCCCAATACCATGTCGACAACTAGATCTCCTTACAAATGTGGAAAGTAATATTATTGTTGTAAATGTTTCCCCAATAATTGTATATACTCTCGATTATTTTCGACTACAAAATTCGAATCTAAGATGTTATGAATGTTTTTATCATTCTCACATTATCACTAGAATTAACCTTTTAATGTTTTTCTCGATTATATTAAACGCCTATGGTACCGCCACATCTTTTTATCTTAAACTTTTGAAGATGTGAGATGTCTTTAATGGTGAATTTATAACTATATATAGTTTATCTAAATGTACGAAGTTGCCACGCTCTATCCTCCTTCCTAACATTCGGATCACGAAGAAATATAAGATCGGGGATGACAATATACTCCATTATAACTACATACTTTAGACAATGGACAAATTTTGTTTATTTATGTTATCTATTGTGCCCTTTAAACCAACGCAAATATTCCTCTCTGTTATTTTATTTATGACCTTTTTTGTGGTGTTGATGCAATACAAATACATAATTTTATTTATTTCTCTTTCTTTTATATTATATATATCGACTATATCTATTGTCTGTTTGTACGTTATCCTTGTCTAGATCAGTTATAAGAAGTATATTTTTAAGAGGTGATGGTGATTTATTATATTTCATTGGTTGGATGGTGAAAATGCTAACGCAAAGAAACTTCTCCGTGTGGCAGCCAGTAGGGGTGGGCAATGTGCGGGTTAAGTGGATTTTGGTCTAAAATTGACTCACTCGCTTACTAGCGGGTTGGAATACACGTGACCCGCAATCCACCCACATACTTATGCGGATTGGGTTGAGTGGGTGACGGATGGATGCGGCTGGGTCGCGGGTTAACCCGCAAAAGCAATTCCCCAACTAGCCATTAAGAAAATTGACTAACATTCATAATAAGTTCAAAGAAAATTAGTAAGATTGTATCAATAATTTGTGATCTTGATTCAATTAATAATTTATAGTTTGTATCCCAATATTTAATAGATATTAACAATAATTTGCATACCAATATCCAATATCCAATGGATATTGCACAACACAATTAAACAATAATAGTAGTAAAAACTATTCTATTCTTTGTTCTCCACCTTTTGAAGTATATGGTCATATTGTAGTGCAATTTGAAAATATGATGAATATTCGATACTATATATAAAAAACAATATTTTTCCATGTAAAAATAGGACGCGGGTCATATGGTGACCCGCAATCCACTCCACCCACATTAGTGATGGCAATTTCAACCCGCCCCGTGGGTATTACCCGACATGACCCGTGATGGGGCGGGTATTACTCGACCCGCAGTAGCGTGGGGCGGGGCATGGGTATCTACTTCCGACCCGTCCCGCCCCGCCTCGCCCCGTTCTAGAGTCATTTTATCTCAATGTCTAACAATATCTATACAAATTTCTCCTATTTTGACTTTTCTTCAACTAGTTAGAGTCGATCTTTCAACTTGTTAGGCTCAATTATCCATTCTATTATCAATATTTTTCATTTTTAAAGTGTTTTCCCTACGTTTTATTGTAAAAAGTAAAATTTACTTGTATTTTTTTTATGAACAACATGTAAGAGTGGGTCGACTCGGCCCGCCCCGTACCCGCGCGGGTTTTACCCGCCTCGTACCCGCGCGGGTTTTACCTGCCCCGACCCGTAGTAGCGTGGGGCGGGGCATGGAAATTGAGGTACCCGCCCCGCCCCATTGCCATCACCAACCCACATAAGTGCGGGTGGGAAATTTAACAATCCGCAATCCACCCACATTAATCACCCACTATATGCAGGTCTGGTTATTTGCGGGTGGATCGATATCAATAACTGAATTGACTACCCACGTGCCCACCTCTAGCAGCCAGATGCTGCAGCTAATAATGTAGAATTGATTTTGTTGACTAATTCAAGTTCGAGATTGAATCTGAAAGATTGCAGAATCAAAGCCGCCATTTAATGAAACAGGTTGATGTCAAGGAAAGTTGCCTTTCCGTGTGCAACGGCTAGTTTGCCTCTTTCTATATATTCTTGCTGCTGATTTCGTGAGGAGGCACTTTTTGCATAAGCTCTCAGTGGTACAGACTGAAGCTAGGAAATCGCATAAGGGGTTTGACACTCTCAGAGGTAGAGGTTCTGAGTGTGTCAAGGCAGATTAGATCAAGGCTGATCTTGGTGGTTTGTTTGTTTTTGTTCTGATATTTTGGTTTGTATTCTTGTCTTTCGTTTCGTTTGAAAAACTGAAAAATAATCAAAGGTCTCCCAGACCATATTCTGGGACGAGGAAGTACACCATTGCACTTGGGCGAACCTCGTTAAAAACATCGTGTGTTATTTCTTTCCTTGCTTATCTTTTGTGTTCTCGATTAGTTCCTTCAGCTCTCTGTTCTTCCCCTGTTTTTCTTTTAGCTGTGGTATTGTGCTCTGCACATAACGAAGAAGGAAACGTTTCTGGTTTCCTTTTCAAAACAGAGACTGGGCTTGAACTGTTCTATTTTGGGCTCGAGTTTCATTAAGGTTGGAAATTGGGCTTGGAATCTTTTGAGCTCAGACTTAAAGAGAAGGAACGTAAAGAGTCGCAAACACTCTTCTTCGTTGTTCCCTTCCCTGGTAGTCTGATTCCATTCATTTTACCTGAACCCCAAAATTCCACATCCTCATAGTCAATTTCAATTGTTATCAGAGCCTGGTTCTTGAAGAAGCTTACTACTGCCAAGGTCAACGATCCCATGGCCTCAAGCTCCTTTGGTCATGCCGCGCTGAATCAGCCTCCTATCTTCACCGGCTCTAACTATAACGCGTGGAAGAAGAGGATGAAACAGTTTATGTGGGGGATCGATGAAGAACTGTGGTTAGTAGTTCAAACTGGTCCTATCGAGATGAAGGATGAAGAGAAAATGTTGGTCGGCAGCCCAGAAAAAGAGCGCACAATTAAATCAGCGAGCAATGCATGTCTTGCAATCGGCGATGAGCCCCGATGAAGCCGATCAAGTGGAAAATTTTGCGACAGTTCAGGAAATCTGGAGAACCCTGGAAAGCACATATGAAGGTACTTCAAATATCAGAGAATCTCGCATAGATCTTCTTGTTCATGAATATGAAGCTTTTAATATGAATAAAAATGAAGGGATTCATGAAATGTATTATAGGTTTACCGTGTTAATAAATAAGCTAACAGGTCTGGGAAAAACGTTTCAAACCAAGGATATCAATAGGAAAATTCTCAGATCTCTACCAAGAGAATGGTTACCTAAAAGAACAGCTATTGAAGAAGCTAAAAACTTGACTACTCTTCCTACTAGTGAACTGATAGGATCACTTTTAAGTCATGAAAATGTGCTGAAGCAAGTAGGTCAAGAAGATGATAGGAGGAATAGGAACTTAGCATTCAAAACTAGAGCCATGGACTATGATCTGGATAGTGATCTAGATAATGACTTTGACAAAGAATTTGCTTTAGTCAGCAAACGTTTTCATAGAATGCTAAAATTTAAGAACGAACAAAAGCAACGATATGATGACACTAGACATGGATGTTATGATCGTACTAATAACTCTTCTCAAGCAAGGCTGCTACCCCAGCAGACCAGAAAAACTGAAACAAGTCAGTAAGATAAAGAGCCACAAGCTTGCTACAAATGTTGCAAGTTTGGACATATCAGAGCTCACTGCCCTTTGACCTTGAGAGCTAAGAAGAAGGCAATGAAAGCATCCTGGAGTGATTATGAGACTGATCAGGAAGACCCCGAATAAGATAATGAAGCCTTCATGGCAAGAACTGAATCTGAAGAAGATGAAATGGACTCCAACACGAATGATCATCAATGGTATCTCGACAGTGGCTGTTCACACCACATGTCTGGTAAGAAGTTTCTTTTCTCCTCTTTAACCTTGGTAAATGGAGGTAAGGTGTGGTTTGGTGACAATGGTTGTGGTAAGGTTATTGGATCTGGAACTGTTGGTAAAAAACCCTTTCCATCATTCAAGAATGTCTTCCTGGTGGAAGGACTAAAACACAATCTATTGTCTATAAGTCAGTTGTGTAGTAATGGTTATCATGTCTTATTTGAAACTGATGGGTGTGTTGTCAAAAGAAACAATGATGAAAAGGTGATGTTTGTTGGAAAACGTTTGAACAACATGTATGTCATTGACTTGAGTAACCTAAATGCTTTCAATGAGTTGTGTTTGTGTCATCTTTTCAACATGAATTGTTGTGGCATCGAATAATGGGTCATGTTAGTCTTAAAAAACTTGTCAATTTGACTAAGTTAAGCATGGTTAGAGGGGTTCCTATCTTGAAAGATAAAACTGATTTCTTCTGTGATACTTGTGTTAGTGGTAAACATACAAAAAAATCTTTCAAACCCAAGAAGGACATAACCACTCATGAGATGTTTGAACTTATACACATGGATCTTTTTGGTCCATGTAATGTTACAAGTCTGGGTGGAAAGAACTATGTCTTTGTTCTTGTCGATGATTTCTCTCGCTATACTTGGATTTATTTTCTTGCTCATAAAGATGACACTCTTGCTAAGTTTAAGAACTTTGTGTCACTCTTTGCTAATAAAATCAAAACTGTTAAAAGTGACAACGGTGGAGAATTTGTTTCTGAAGAATTTGAGTCAATTTGCAGTGAGTCTGGCATTGTTCACATCTTTTCAGCTCCACGCACTCACCAAAATGGAGTCGTGGAACGAAAGAACAGAACTCTCATTGTGTGTGCCAGGACTATGTTGCTAGAGTTTAACCTTCCTAAGTTATTTTGGGCTGAGGCTGTTAGCACAACATGTTATTTGATAAATCGTGTGATAGTTAGAAAAGGGATAAACAAAACGCCTTATGATATATTAAAAAACAAGACCCCTAATCTGGCTTATCTTCATCCCTTTGGTTGCCCCTGCCATGTTCTGAACACAAAGGATAGACTGGGAAAATTTGATGCTAAATCTGATCAAGCTATATTTATTGGGTATTCAGTTAAAGGACAAGCATATCGTGTGTTCAATAAACGTACTAAAAAGGTTGAAGAATCTGTCCATGTAATTTTCAATGATTCTCACTCTAGTTGCAAGCAATCTGTGCAGGAAAATCAGGAGTATGACCTGCTGGAAATAACTCACAAGATATCGGAGGAGCCTAAGCATCCAGAGGAAGCTGATGTAATAGAAGGACAACCCTCAGACGCCATCAACACTGAACCTATCACTACTGTTGAGGATGAATCACTCATCACTCCTCCATCTGCTCCACCTCATATACAGAAACGTCATCCAGCAAAACAATCATTGGCAACATTAACGATGGACTTCGCACCAGAGGTAAGTACATTCCTGGACAGTATGCCTATGTATCACAATTTGAACCAAAAAATTAGAAGGAAGCGCTTAAAAACGATGATTGGTTCTTTGCTATGGTAGATGAACTAGCTCAGTTCAAGACTCTGCATGTTTGGGATCTTGTTCCTCGTCCTTTAAATCAATCTGTGATAGGAACCAAATGGATTTTTAGAAACAAATCTGATGAAGAGGGTGTCATTACTAGAAACAAAGCTAGACTAGTCGCCCAAGGGTACACACAAGAGGAAGGGGTTTATGATGAAACCTTTGCCCCTGTTGCAAGACTAGAATCTATACGTCTCTTGTGTGCTTATGCTTGTTATATGGGTTTTCCTCTCTTTCAAATGGACGTCAAAAGTGCTTTTCTGAATGGAGACATTCAAGAGGACGTTTATGTCTCACAACCTCCAGGTTTTGAGGATCATCAGTATCCAAACCATGTTTATAAACTTAGAAAAGCTCTGTATGGGTTAAAACAAGCTCCACGAGCTTGGTATGATAGACTTACATCTTTTCTCTGTCAACATGGTTTCACTCAAGGATCTGTTGATAAAAACCCTTTTCATAAAACACAAGTCAAATGACATTCTCCTTGTTCAAATCTATGTCGATGATATTGTGTTTGGAGCAACCAACACTGATATGTGTTCATAATTTTGCAACTCAATGAAAGACAACTTTGAAATGAGTATGATGGGGGAACTGCAGTATTTCCTTGGTCTTCAAATTAAGCAAACCAGTACTGGTACTTTCATAAGTCAGACCAAGTACATAGCCTCTATGTTAAGTAAGTTTGATATGATGAATCTCAATTCCAGTCCAACACCCATGGCTGTCAATTTAAAACTTGACAAAGATGAAACTGGTACTTCAGTTGATGAGTCTAAATTCAGGGGTATGATTGGATCTTTTTTATACTTAACTGCCAGTAGACCTAACATAAAACACAGTGTGTGTTTATGTGCTCGCTTTCAATCAAATCCTAAAGAGAGTCATATGTCTGCTGTCAAGAGTATTTTTAGATATTTAAAGGGTACCATGGATGTAGGGCTATGGTATTCTAAGCATGACTTGTTTGATCTAGTTGGCTATAGTGATTCAGACTTTGCTGGTAGTCTGACTGATAGAAGGAGTACTTCAGGCACTTGTCAGTTTGTAGGTACCTCTTTGGTCTCCTGGTCCTGTAAGAAACAAGGGGCAGTTGCCCTTTCCACAGCAGAAGCAGAATATATAGCTACTGGGGGTACCTGTACACAACTGCTGTGGCTAAAAAGTCAATTACAGGACTATGGATTTACCATGTCGAGCATACCTTTACTGTGTGATAATACCAGTGCTATTTGCATGTCAAAAAATCCAGTTCAACATCCCGAACTAAGCACATAGAAATTAAATACCATTTTATTCGGGATCTCGTCAGTGCTGGCACAATAAATTTACAGTATGTTAACACTGAATTCCAACTTGCAGATTTGTTTACTAAGCCTCTTTCCTTTGATCGATTTTCATTCCTTTGCTGGGAAATTGGCTTACGATCTCTTGCCTCTATCTCGTCTGATTTAGGAACCTAGCTTATGCTAAGTTTCCTTTTATGTGTGTTGTAATTGCTTGATTAAGATTTGTATTGCCCTTTTTTCTCTTTACTGTGTGTCCCTGCTTCTTTTGATCTTTGGTTTTCCTTATTTGTTGGGTCCGAGTCTGCCTGTTTAAGTTCTTTCCTTTAGTTGTGAGCTTAGGTCTAGTCTATTTATACATGTTTTAGTTCTTTTGTTTTTTTTCTCATTATTCTTTTGTGTCTCCTTCTTGTCTTCCCCCAAAAAGTCAGCCATGGTGTATGCCTTTGCGTTGACCTACTCCGGCTCCTTTTTCCATGATCCTGTTCTGCCAAACTATCATCGTCACACTCAGTCCTTTGCCAAGCGTCCCATCAATCCTTCCACCATCCTAAGCTTTCCTGATTTCTTACCTCTAGGATTGGATGTGATGCCGTTTATTCAGAACCTAGGTTGAGAATTCCTGCTGTCTCCTGAAGCTTCATCTACCCTTGTGTGTCTTGAGGCTGTCAGATTTTTCTTCTCAAACCTGCGCTATTTTGGTCTTCAATCTCGCACCCTGTCTTCTCTTGTGCATGGGCACATGATTACTCTTTCCCTGCATGATATCAGTCGCCTCCTTCATATTCCTGCTTTTGGGGAGGCTCTTGCCCATCCTGCTGAACTCCCCTTATTCAATTTTGATGTAGTCTCTGAGGCAGTTCACCTCACTGGTCATGAACCTGACCAAGATCTATCCTTCTCTGCGGATCTCCTCTATCCTTCCCTGAAAGCTTTTCACTACATTTTGACCAGGGTCTTTCTTCCTCGCTCGATTTTCCTCAATCGTGTCGTTCCTCTGGATTTGTGGATTCTTCTGTCCCATGTTGTTGCTGCCGTCCCTCTGGACTTCTCTCATCTTCTGTTTGGAGCTCTTCTTCCCTTCATCGATCATAATTTTCATGTTCCTCTCCCGTTTGGCGCTATGATTACTCATCTGTTGCTTGCCTTGCCACTTAATCTGTCTCCCTATCGTACTGAGAATCCTTCTCTGTGGCTTACCGCGGATGACGTGCTTCATGAAATTGGGATTGCGATTGAGGGGGAGGATGGCATCTTCCACTGGATCAGCAGCGACTCCGAGGTTGAAAATGAGGGTGTCGGAGCTGTGGAAGCACCAGAGATAGCAGAACCAGAGATTGCTGCCCCTGCTCCTGTTCCTCTTGCATCTTTTGCAGTTGTTCTCCAAGAGCTCTATGGCTCAAACTCTGATTAGGGTCAGCTCTATTAGAAACTGGTTGTAGTAGAATCTGCTTTGCTTTTAGAGGTTGATTGTGTGAGCATCTTTGTTGAGCCTGTTTTCCTTTGGTTGTTGGACTTATTTTGTGTAATGCTCAGGGGGAGCTTCGGATTGTGAATGTGTTTTTATCTGTCAATTGGAGTTATCTTATTTTAGACTCTTGCTGCTTGATCCGTGGAGGAAAGGTGTTTGTTAAATGTTTGCAGGTTTGAAGCAATCTGCAATCTCCAACTTAGGGGGAGATTGTTGACTAATTCAAGTTCGAGATTGAATCTGAAAGATTGCAGAATCAAAGCCGCCATTTAAGGAAACATGTTGATGTCAAGGAAAGTTGCCTTTCCTGTGTGCAACGGCTAGTTTGCCTCTTTCTATATATTCTTGCTGCTGATTTCATGAGGAGGCACTTTTTGCATAAGCTCTCAGTGGTACAGGACTGAAGCTAGGAAATTGCATTAGGGGTTTGACACTCTCAGGGGTAGAGGTTCTGAGTTTGTCAAGGCACATTAGATCAAGGCTGATCTTAGTGGTTAGTTTGTTTTTGTTCTCATATTTCGTTTTGCATTCTAGTCTTTCATTTCGTTTGAAAAACTGAAAAATAATCAAAGGTATCCCAGACCATATTCTGGGACGAGGAAGTAAACCATTGCACTTGGGCGAACCTCGTTAAAAACATCGTGTGTTATTTCTTTCCTTGATCATCTTTTGTGTTCTCGATTAGTTCCTTCAGCTCTTTGTTCTTCCCCTGTTTTCCTCTGCTGTGGTATTGTGCTATGCACATAACGAAGATATAAACGTTTCTGGTTTCCTTGTCAAAACAGAGACTGGGCTTGAACTGTTCTATTTTGGGCTCGGGTTTCATTAAGGCTGGAAATTGGGCTTGGAATCTTTTGAGCCCAGACTTAAAGAGAAGGAACGTAAAGAGTCGCATACACTCTTCTTCGTAGTTCCCTTCCCTGGTAGTCTGATTCCATTCATTTTACCTGAACCCTAAAATTCCACATCCTCATAGTCAATTTCAATTGATCACCGTTTTCTTTGTTATTCTTTAGTTCTCTATTCTTTGTTACGTACATTCTTCTATTCTGATTTGAATTTCTATCTATGTCTGAAAACATATCCATTATTATCTCTTAATTCTCTTTCTAATCATTCTCTATGTATCGATCTTGCATCAAGGCTCAATTCCTCAGTGGCGGAGCCAGGGCCCTTTAGGGGAATCGCAGAAAACCATAAAATTGGAAAGAAAAATTAATGATCCTCTTTGAGTTTATAATAGATGCAGATTTATTAGTCTTTCAGGGGTGCTCGGGACACCGTAAAATTTGGGGAGGGGGATTATCGATCATCTAATATAGTAGTTTGAGTTTAGAGAAAAAAGAAATAAAATAAATAGTAGCATTAGTGAGTCGAACAGGTAACACTACAATATTTAGAGAAAATGTTATACATTACACTACTAACAATTTATTGGTATGTGTAAAACATAAATACAAATTACAATCTTAGACAAACTCCAATTAAAACCAATTTCCCAACTTCTATACAAACTCTAAAAATTAAATCTTCAATCTCGCACCCTTCTTATACAAAGCTTGAATCACTATCAGATTGAATTAATTTACTTGATTCCTTATATGCAACTGTTAGAAGTTGAACTACCACTTTGATGGGGTTAATACTAGCTTGTTACTTTGTATTACTTGTCCTAACACGGAGAATGAGTTTGCTGCTTTTGACAAGGGAAAGCTAATAAGTCTTATTCAATTCTATCTTAATGGGTTTGATCATCTCTTTTACTCATTTTTCTACACAACTTTGAAAATTAGTATCATTGTGTCTAGAATGAGTTTTTCTAAGGTTAAAAGAAAGGGTAAATACAATTTAATATCCAAACCTTTCATTTTAAACAATATAATAGCCAAACCTTTTCGAAAACAATCTAATATTCAAATCGTCAACTTTTCGTCCGTTTGACCGTTGGTTGACACTTCAAAAAAGCTTTGTTTAGGGAAAATTTTTGCAATACAACTTTGTTTTCTTGTTTTGGCATTGCAGATGACTGAATATTTAGATATTCTATACCATCATGGTGGAGTCATGGACTTCTCGGGTTTGGAACCACGATATGTTGGTGGTTTTTCAGAAAAGATATCGATGGATATTGATGAAGCGTCGTACTTCGAACTTTTTTGAAGTGTCAACTAACGGTCAAACGAACGGAAAGTTGACGATTTGGATATTAGATTGTTTTCGAAAAGGTTTGGCTATTATATTGTTTAAAATGAAAGGTTTGGATATTAAATTGTATTTACCCTAAAAGAAATGCAGGTATTAGCTTAGTTTATGGTGAAGGCAAAAATAAATTCATTATATTCATCAGATTATTTGCTTCATGAACTTGTATTGATTATACCACTTACAACTTTAAGTGTTGAAAGATTTTTCAGTTTTAGGCCACTTTAAAAACAACGTCAATTTATCCTACTATGATATGAGTCTTACTGAAGAAAGGTTTCGAGATAGTAAGATAGTTTGTGCTTCATCACGAGATTATGAGTTATAATTACCCTTTGCAACACTAATCAAGTGAAAAAAGAATATTTAAAAAAGAAAAATGCTTGTGCATGCACCTTGATTGATGCCGATCGCGATGCAGGGTGTCTCGGTCGACCTCCATCTACCCAGGACAGCGAGTGCCGCTATAGTTGGAGTTTAAAAAAGTAATATATTTCCCAAATCCTCTTAATTACAGAGCCAAATCCAACTTCTCATCCATCAATTAAGTTCCCATTTCACATATTTGTTGGGATGTTAACTTCGAGTATGGATTTTATGGGTTAAATACATAAATAGTTATCGACTTTTTGGATAACTAACAAATTTAGTAGCAGGGGCGGAGGTAGCAAATGAAATGGGCGCAAGGTGGAAGTTTAGTGTATGTAAAAATAATTATATAAAATAAACTCAACTAATTTATTATTATTATAATAGCTATCTCACGATATAATTTTAGATAGATACGATCATTCGAAATATTATATGAAATAATTTGTTAACCATAACAAGTAAATGAACAACTTATTGTGAACTTGTGAACCATAATCCAACGAATTTATTATTATAATAAATTTATTGTGAACTTAGAGTATGAAAAATAAATAAAATGGCAATAAGAGTGAATAATGAAACTCTCTCCTTCTTTCTCTCTCCTTTCCGTTCTCTGAGGAAAACCTAAATCGGCGATGGCCGCCTCGCCGGCTCCCCCGGCTGGTGAGGGCTCTTCTTCCTGGGTGAGTCTCTTTGCTGTTGCTCCAGAAAAGCAACTTACCTTTAGGCCCCCAGAGAGGGTCAATGATGGCTTTCGTATTCCGAAGGAGGTTAAGGAGAAGGGTGCTGAACGATGGCGCGATTCTTTAGTGGGTCAGTTTGTCGGGAAGCGTCCAGAGGTTGCTGAGCTCCAGTCATGGGCAAACAAGCTATGGGGGAGAGACGGTATTGTGAGGGTATCGCGATTTGGTCTGAAGCTTCTAATCTTCCAGTTTCCTTCTCCTTCTTCGTGTGAGTGGGTTTTCACTTCGGGGCCGTGGCATTTCAAGGGGAATCTGATTTGTTTCTGGAAGTGGGAAGTGGGCATTCAACCAGTGGTGCCAAAGGTTGCTACGCTACTGATATGGGTCATGATTAGGGGATTACCTCTTGAATATTTGGGTAGTGATGGGGTTGAATGGGTTGCAAGTGTGATTGGGAAGCCGCTCTGGACAGACCAGAAGACTAGGGTAGGCGCTCAGCTGGGGTTTGCGAAAGTCTGTGTTGAAGTTGCTGCAGATTGTGGGTTCCCTGACAAAGTCAGGTTTTACCCTGATAATGACCCTGACTTCGAAATTGGTCTGGAGTACTCGCATCTGCCGAAAGTGTGCTCGAAGTGTTGCCTATTTGGGCATAGTTGTGCACAAGAGCCAGTGAAACAGTGGAAGGTTAAGGAAGTGCAGATTGCAAATGAGGGTGAACAAGAGCAATTGGTAATTGAGGGACAGGAAGTTGGGGTAGTGGACAAAGACATGGTACAACAACCTGAGGGGGTTCATGGAAATGGAACGAATGGGGAATTGCAGAACAAAGAGGTCCCTGCTGATGGTGGTGAAATGGTTAAGCTGCTGATAGAGGGGCTGGAAACTGGGGGTGTTATAGGGGCTACTACTGCTGTGGAAGTTGAGAATACTGATGTTACAATGGAGACAACACAAGGGGGAGTCGGTGACAAGGAACCAAACCCTGAAGGGTGAGACTAGTGCAACTGAAACGAGTGTGGCTGTTCAAGCTCCTTCCTCAAATGGGGGCTCTCCGCTCAATTTTGCTCAGATAGTGATGGGATCACCATCTGTGGGTGGGAATTCTGTTGCTGGTGGGCATGAGTCTGTTAGTGGAAGGTCACCAGCGACTGGGAGCCTTCGACTTAAGACAACTCAGGGAGATACAGGGAAAGAAAACAGGCAGCCTCTTATTGACAAAGGAAAGAAATTTTGGGTGGATTCTCCTTTGGTTCCCATTCAACCAAAGAAAGGAGGTAAAGGTGGAAGGGGAAGAGGTAAGAGATGAAAATCCTTACCTGGAACACGAGAGGGTTTAAAGCAGAAGGTAAATACACAACTATACTTAAGAAGATAAATAAGTATAATATAGACATAGTTGCAATACTAGAACCTAGAATAAGATCCTCTTAGACAGATAAGCTAGTTGAGAAGAGATTCCCAGATTGGAAGAAGTTCAACATAATTCAAATGGCCTAGGGAAAATTTGGCTACTCTGGAAAAGGACATTCAGCTCACTGTTTTGCACTCATCTGATCAGTACATACAGTTTATGGTTGGTGGGTTACAGGTGTTCTTTGGAACAGTTGTCTATGCTTCAAATGAGGAAGCTAGCAGAAGGGAGCTATATAATGAATTGAGAAGAATTAATGTGACTCATGCTCCTTTGATTGTATTGGGTGACTTTAATGATATTAGGGCTCCTTCAGAAGCCTCAAACTCTCCTATAGTGGATTCTCGAACGATGGGGTTTAATGATTGGATCAATGATCTTGAACTAGAAGAGCATCAAGCAACGGGGGACATGGTTCACTTGGTTAAATAAACAAGCTGCCAATCCAATTGCTAAGAGACTAGATAGGGTTCTGGTTAACTTTGCTTGGTTAGATTTGGTTAAGGACACTAAGGTTCACATTCAAGCTCCTGGAGTCTCGGACCACTGTCCATTATATGTTGACACATGTGCCTCTATGAAATCACTACCGAAGCCATTCAAATTGTGGTTGAAACATCCAAAATTTGATGAATTGCTAGCAGAGGCATGGAATAGCAAGGTGATAGGTCACCCTCTCATTAAAGTGTGCAAGAAGCTGAAGAATTTGAAGAATATGCTGAGGAAGGTCAATAGGGAGGAGTATTCAGACTTAAGAGAAAGAGTTAAAGAAAAGGAAGCTGAAGTTCAACTTATGCAACAACAGGCATTACTAAACCCATCTACTGATAACTTTGACAACATGATAAGGCTGGAACAGGAACTAAGAGCACTAAGTCATGATGAGGAATCTTTGCTCCATCAGAAGTCAAGGGAAACTTGGTTGAGGACTGGGGACTCAAACTCAGCATATTTCCACAGATCCATCAAAACCAGACAGAAGAGGAGTACAATAAGGGTTCTGAAAAATGAGCAAGGGGAAAAAATTCAGGAAGTGGAAGAAATGTCTCAAATTGCTGTTAGATTCTATGAAAGATTGCTTGGTGTGTCTGATCCTGAGGTTGAAATTCAAACAGATGAGTATATTTCTGGTTTGCTAAAGTGGAAGCTCAATGAGGAACAAACTGAAGATATATGTGACTCTTTCACAGAGCAGCAGTTTAAAGATGTTATATTCAAAATGGATGGAGATAAGAGTCCTGGTCCAGATGGCTTCTCTGCGGCTTTCTTTCAATATGCTTGGTCAATCATTGGCCCTGAGGTAACTGCTGCTATTCAATTTTGCTTTGAACAAGATAGGGTGCCTAAACAAGTGAATGCAACTATTCTCACCTTGATCCCTAAAACACCAAATCCAGATGATATGAGAAACTTCAGGCCAATCTCTTGTTGCAACATTTTGTATAAATGCATTTCTAAGCTTATTGCTAATAGGTTAAGTCCCCTGCTCCCTGCCCTGATCAGCAAAAACCAAACTGCTTTTGTTAAAGGGAGACTTATAGGGGAAAACATATTAATGGCTCATGAACTAGTCAGCAAATATTCCCATACTAATATCTCCCCTAGACGTGCTCTAAAAATCGATCTAATGAAAGCATTTGATTCGGTTGGCTGGTCCTTCATCTTTCAAGTTCTGAAATGTATGGGATTCCCAGATAGATTTATTACTTGGATAAGGATGTGTGTCAGTACCCCAATGCTGAGTGTGTGTTTCAATGGGGCTTAGTTGGTTACTTTCCTGCCAAGAAAGGGTTTAGGCAAGGGGATCCCCTGCCCCCCTACTTATTTGCAGTTTCCATGGAGATATTTACTTGTCTGATTGATCAATCGGCTACTGCTGGGAGGTTCCCATATCACCCAATGTGCAAAGGAGTTAAACTTACCCACCTCTGTTTCGCTGATGACCTGCTGGTCTTTACTGATGCATCTAATTATGGGGTACAGGAGTTGCAGAGAATTCTTGTTCAGTTTAGGAAACTTTCTGGATTGAAGTCAAACCCTAGTAAATGTGAACTATTCTTTGGAGGGTTATCTCAGGGAGAAAGGGTAATTAGAGCTGAGAGATATGGTTATAAATTGGGAGAATTCCCTGTTAGATACTTGGGGGTTCCACTGATAGCTGGCAAGTTGAGTTTAACAGCCTGTAAACCACTTATAGAGAAGATAGTTGCAAAAATTACAGCTTGGAAAGCAAAATCATTGTCTTATGCAGGGAGAATTGAGCTAGTGGGTACTGTTCTCTACAGTTTGAACCAATTCTGGATGTCTGTCTTCCTTTTACCTAAAGTTGTGATTAAAGAGGTAGAGAGATTGTGCAGTAACTTCATATGGGGAGTGGAAAGAGGGGTGAAGCTTAGAGCTAATGTTGCATGGAAGAAGATTACCTATCCTAAAAGAGAAGGGGGCCTTGGTTTTAGGGACATGAATAGCTGGAATCAGGCCTGTGCTACAAAACATATTTCGCAGATTTTGCTATAAGAGGGACCTTTGTGAGTGGCATGGATCACCAAATACAAACTAAAGGGGAGATGTTTCTGGTCCTATGACTGCACTTCAGGATCCTGGAATTGGTGCAAAATTTTGAAGCTCAGAAGCAGAATAGCTCATTTTATTTCAAACAAGGATGGTGTTTTATTACTTGATGGGTTACCAATGCCTCGATTCTCTATTAAACGAGTCTGGCAGCTTGTTAGACCTGCTCAGCAGAGGGTTACTTGGTGGAAATTAATCTGGAAGGGTGTGGCTATACCAAGTAATCGACTGATTACTTGGCTGGTAATCAGAGGAAGTGTACAAACTAAGGAGAAAATGCAAAAATGGGGCTTCCAGGGATCGTTGAATTGTGTTCTTTGTGGGGGAGGAGTTGAAAATAGACAGCATCTTTTTGTTCTCTGCCCCTTTGCTAGGCAGATTCTTGATGCGTTGTTTACAGGTCCTATGCAGGTCCCCGAGTTCCAAACACGGGAGGCCATGGTTTCATGGCTGCTGGAGAAGTATAATAAGCAAACAGAAGAAGCTGAAACATGTAGGTTTATCTGGCAAACATGGATCAGTCAGACTTGGAGAGAAAGATGCCGTCGACTATATGGTGATAAGGTGAGGGGTTTACAAGAACTGATGTCTGGTATGAAAGCTGAGATTGTGTATGTACTTGGGAGAGATAGGGTGAATCTGTTTTGGAATGACTAGTTTAATCTGTCACAGAGGTAGGTTTTGTTTTTGATTGTTTCATTGCTGTCTTTGTCGTGTATGGTGATACTCCCCTAGCTAGCAAGGGTGTTGCTAGCAAAAGCACTTTTTTTTTATGAATAAAGATCCCGCCGATTCATAAAAAAAACAACTAAGTTATTATTATAAGAAATATCTCAGCATATATTTTTTTTAGATAAATCAATCACTCAAAATATGATCTGAAATAGTTTGTTTACAATAGCACGCAAATGGAAATATTATTGTGAACCGGAATTTAATCATATGATTATCTAAAAATAAATGTTCCTCAATACATTAGTTAATTGATTTAGTCCCTACATTACCAAATATTTTCTTTAAAAAATGGGGACTAGATAGTGTGACAACACTCCTTATGTTGTTATTGTAACAACACTAGTCTCCAACCAGTAGGAAGCTAGGGTTATGATGACTTTTTATTAGCTGAGTTGACCTAGTGCAAAATCAAAGCAGGAATATAATTGTCATTATGAAAAATATGTTTAAATAATAATAAAATGTTAATTTTTTATTTGCTTCCCAAAATTTTGGTCGCCGGAACTCGGCCACTAGTCACCGGAATCTGGTCGCCAATCACCGAAAATGCTTTTTGTCGCCGGAATATGCTCACCGTGGTCGAAATATTAATACCGGCGTCAGAATCTAGTCATCGGGGACGGAATATGCCTATCGGCGTTGGAATCTTCTCACTGACGGTCGTCGGAGTTTGGTCAACGGTTAACGACCACCGGATGTTATGGTTAGCATTGTAAAAACTATGGTTTGGTTTCTCATATTTTTGTATGCCTTTTGTGGTTTGCGTTATCGTGTTTTTAGTTTGCATTGAGAAGTTTCTGGTGCGCTTTCAAAAATTTTGTGGTTTGCTTTGAGGGGTTTCTGTTTGTTTTAATATTTTTGTGGTCTGCATTAGGACGTTTCTGGTTTGCTTTTTTGTGGTTTGATTTAATGTGTTTGTGGTTTGCATTAGGAAGTTTCTGGTGTGCTTTCACAAATGTTGTGGTTTGCTTTATGAGGTTTGTGGTTTGTTTTAGGAGATTTGTGGTATGCATTAGGAGGTTTCGGGTTTGCATTAAGAAGTTTCTGGTGTGCTTTCGAAACTTTTGCGGTTTGCTTTGCGAGGTTTCTAGTTTGTTTTAATATATTTGTGGTGTGCATTAGGACGTTTTTGGTTTGCTTTGTGTGTTTTGCTTTACCAGGTTTGTGGTTTGCATTAGGGGGTTTCTGGTGTGCTTTTCAAAATATTTATGGTTTGCTCTGTGGGGTTTCTTATATGTTTTAGCGAATTTGTGGTTTGCATTAGGAGGTTCCCGGTATGCTTTTTGTCGGTTGTTTTATTGCGTTTGTTGTTTGCACTAGGGGGTTTTTGGTGTTAGAAATATTTGTGATTTAGTTTATTCTGTTTCTGGTTGGTTTTAGTGACTTGTGCTCTGATTTTGGAAAATTATAAAATTGACTTGTACTCACTAATTGCAATTACAAGTGAAACTAAATTGGTGTATCTCATATCTGCAATGAAAATTAAAATGAGTTAAATTGTAGTAGTTGGCTTTTCAATTTCATTTACCCTAGGCTCTTAAATTGAAGTAGTTGGTGTATCTCATATCTTATGTCTTTCTCGTAGGAAGAGAAGAAGAAGAAGGTTGGGGGAAGAGGGGGGATCGTTCAAGAAGAATGAATCGAACAGATCATGGGACACATAGACAAAGAATGGTCGCCGGAACAGCAGGATGATGTCGATTGTTGATGAAATCGATATGGAGTATTGTGGCTCATCGTATTGTGGCTCAAATAGCCTTCCAGATTCTTCTCCCTGTACTGCTTCTCGAAATGGATCTGGAAGTAATTAATCCCGTCACAGCTGTTGTCTTGTTCTCCTTCCTCCTCGTCGGGGGCCAATTTTCAGATGATCTCGATGCCGTCGAATTTGTCCAGGACAGTGGTGGATTGAGGAGCACTGCTTGCCTAAGATTGGAGGAGAATGATCGACGCCTCAATTGTCAGAGGCGACGTTCTCGACGGCGGCAGAAGAGAGGACTGAGGAGAAGCGGTCGGGAAAGGTAGGGAAGAAGAAGATCGAGAGTGATATGAGAATTGAGATATTTTAATTTAATTTTATTTTATTAAATTATGGGTAAGCTTATCCTTATACCCTTAATGAATCATGTTGTTAATCTACACATAATATAATACGCCGAATGGAAAAACGGGAGTTCCATTTCAAATTTCCTGCAACGAGAGTGAAAGTAGGAAGGACATTTTGGTCTTCACAATTATTTTTTTTATTCATTAAAAAGACACGTACTGGGATTCGAACCATGACCATTTTAAGGAAAAGCAAAGATAATAACCAATCACACTAAGTACATTTGTTGTATCTTTTTAAATTAAAAACATATAATAGCAGGGAGGAAAAAACCCTTCCCCATTTCAAATTCCCTGCTCCATGAGCGTTTTTAGGAAGGGTAGAATAGGGAGTTTCAATTTTTTCTCTCTTTCCTCTGTGGAACGGGCCAACTTACCGTACACATGTGAATTTAAACGGGTCCAGGAGTGTCAAATTTTTTTCTTTAAGCCCTTTTATTTCTCCGTGGTGACAAAATATATATGAAATGGTAAAAATAATACTCCTTTTTATTGTTAAAAATAAAAAATTTAACAATAAACTAATGCATGGTATCTAATGGGCTAACCGCTAACCATAAAATAAAAGAGTTGAATGTGTCTGACCTACATGGGATTTGGCCATCATGTAAAATAAATGAACATCATTGGTTTGTCATTCTAAAATAAGCTAATTTCTCTGGCATAATATATATTATGCTATTATTTTATATCTTAGTGGCTAAAATATAATGTATTTTAAAGTTATTTAATGGTTCAACCTCGACCAACACAATTAGTGCAATTATTATCATTTCAAATATATATTTTATAATTATTTGATATCATAATGATCAAATTATAGTGTATTTTATAGGGAATCGTTTGGTATTTGTTAGTAAAAAACTAAACATAAAGATCTATTTGGTTGTTTTAAACATTATAACGATCCTAAACATTTTCAGTTCCTTTTGAATTTCTATGGTTTTATTCCCGAATAAGTGATGTGCAAATGGCAAATTGTAGTCGTCTCTTTTCTTTCACTATTTTTTATTTTCAAATAGAAAGTTTAAAAGTAAAGAATAATTAGAATTTGGCATGGGTCGTCAAACAGGCTGAATTTCAAGTTTTGGCCCGTTTGTTTTATGCATTGCAAATTTATTAGCATTTTGATGGAAATGGCTTGGAAAAAAGACATATAAGTTGTACCTTTGCAGAAATGTCCTCAAATGTTTGAATGCTTTGTGAATCAGGTTCCGTGACTATTGTGATGGTGTATGTGCTTGACAATTGCCCGATGTTGTAACTGCTTAATTTGATAGTAAATCTTTTGATTTTCCCTATGAGTTGTGATACCAGTTCTGGTGGTTGCAGCATGTTGTCGTTGTTGGCCTGTAAAAGTTGTTCCGCCGTGGTGCTAAATATCGTTCTTTCTTTTTTAACAAATTGTGTAGTAGTGCTATGAAACAGACCACCCATGAACGCTACGCTTATTATGGTCTGTTCTTACTTCCGGTGGTGAGAAATTGTGAATTGAGAATCATATTCGCCTACCGCACTGTGTCTGGCTGGTGGCTGCTTATTGTGCTCTCTAGAGTTATGAAACAGACTACCCATGAACGTTACCCTTAAGAGTCCATAACTTTGCGAAAAACCAAATTTAGGCAATCAAAGGTGGTGGATGTGTGATGACTTTTTATGGCTTAATTGTCTGTGAATTGGATATCTGATCTTTGTATGATTAGAGGGGATGTTTGCTTAATAGAATAATCCATTTTAATTCATGTTTATTTTTAACATGAACTTTAGTAACTCAAAACCTTCGAGACACATATCACCTACTGCATTGTATCATTTTGCCTGGGTGCTTGCTGTGTTGTCAAACTTCTTTGTTGTTGCAGCTGCTTTTACACTAACAGGGGAGTTAAAAACCCATGAATGTTTCCGTTTGACACAAACAGGAGGACTTGCTTCTAAATCGTGCACTAAAGATGATTGGAGGAAACATCTCTATTGCAGTTGATATACTGGAGACCAGAACAAAAGCAACGTATAACATCAAAACCAACCATCTGAACTATTAGCATTGTTGCTTTACTATTTTTTCGTGGTTGAGTCTCCTTCAAAAAATTTATTTTGATTTTAGAAAATTTTGCTTCTGCAGTCCTGTCTTGCCACCAACGCGTTCAGTAGATGGAGATGGCAGAGGCGAAGGCTATTTTTGTGTTGTTGTTGCTGGTTTAGGGATCGGTTTGTGAAGAAGAGGGAGAAGAGAGGGGGAAAGGGAAATGCAGGAAAGGGGGGTAACTCTTTTCTCTGACAAAAATGGAGTGAAGAAAGGAATTATGATCAGTAAGGATATGGTTATCTTACATAACGGTCTCTATTCTGTTTGAATTGAGCTTGGGAGGCAGTGATAAGGACGAGCTGCAACCAATTCATAGTGAGAAGAGAGCTATGAACTGTGATCATGTCTTATTTCAAGTTATAAGGTAGTTTCAGCATAAGGATTATTTAATTTGACAAGTTGTTTCGTCCATGATTCTTGGTAGTTTCAGTGCCATTCTAGCAATTGTTTAGTCTGTAATTTTTGAGAATTGATGTGCGAGTAATGACTTTTCACTTAGCTTCAACTATTATGTGTGTATTTTTTGGCATGTGATAGAATTCTCTTTTCCTTTTCTTTGAATTCAGTTTCATACTCTAATTGTATCATTTGTACATAGGTAACTCATGCTCGAGATGACAACTCGCTGATATGGCTGGTGCAAGGAACGAAGCCATCATTAGAATTTAGACTGACAACGGGGAGGGATGCCCAGGACTAATTCAATGATGATTGATGATGGTATAATAAAAACTGCAGTCTGCATCAACACCAATTTCTAGGCCTAAGTAAAGTTATTCAACCCAGAACTCTGCTTAGCGCTAAAAATTTCCCTCACCCAACCTTGATCCTGTTTGACCCACTTCTGAAGAGTCAAGATATATGAATATGACTAATCCTCTCCGTTCGTATTTTCTTATTGACTCTTTCTGACCCTTTAGGTTGGGGCGGGTCGCGAAGAATCAGATTAGTGGGTCGGTCCTAATCAAGTGGAATCCCAATCCCTTCACTCTCACTTGCTTTCTCTCCTATTCCACAAGTGGGTAACATACAGTAATCCGGCCAACGGGCCGGGTAAGAGGCTAGTACTTAATATAACAACAAATGGACTGGTGTTATAATATGCGCTGCCTAAAAAATGTGAATTTACAAGATAAAGTAAATAATTGATTTTATGTGAAATTAGTGGACTTAAGAAGAAAAATAAGAAAGTTCAATGATTAAAAGGTTTTGGAACCAAAGTAACGGAAAGCTACTGCGTCCTATTATATATCACCACCTCTCCATCTAATAAGCCGGCAGGCGGTGGAGCGGCGGAGGTGGTGGTGAGATGGATAGGTTTTCCTCGTATGGATATTTTTGTAGAGATTTGTGATTAATTACTTTTGGTGAAATTAATTATAATTATTTTCTCTTACTGGTCGATGCGTTTGTTTATATTATACGAGACCATCGATCACTAAGATTAGTTATCTCTTACTTGACTGACGAAGAACGTAAATCCTCCACCGTCAATTTACTTTACTGGTCGGTCGAGAACTAAAGCCTACAAGAAAAGGAAAACAAGAAAGAGTGGCCAACAAGAGAAGGAAGGATAACTTTGGGCTGCATCATGGGGGACTGCCAACAGACCACCGTACGTACGTACGTGTGGGATAATAATGCCCCATATCATTCTCACCACTGCCAAATCCACCACTCCAACAAAGCAGCTAGCAACCAACCCAAATGCATGCTTCGTGGCCAAAACAAGAAAAGGAAACACAAGCCCAAATTATGGCAACCTAGCTTTGCGAATTGTATATAATCAAAAGTTGGCTGGCTTACAATATCTGATAATCCGCAAAATGTGTACCTACGTGTAGTTGGAGGTATATTTTGTGGAATAGTGAATATCAGTCATGCTCGTTTACTTACTAAAAATTTTATTTGTATTTGACTCCAACTCACCGTGGGCTTAATTACAATTAGCTCTACTTGAGTTTTGATGATCTGGATGACCCATAAAAAAAACAACAGTTCAAAATCTTATTATGATTCCTCCCTACTTTTTTTTTTTATCTCTCGCGATTTCTCATCCTAGCTACGTACCTTGTCAGCAGTGGAAAAAAATTAAAGGAAGAGAATAAAAACGTACACTTTTCCTTTATTTTTTCCTTATCGTGTTACTTTGACTTCCTTGGCCTGGATCGATCTCGAGTGCGGATCCACGTAACGTAAGTACCTAAACTAGCGGTAGTAACAGGACAATAGTAGATCAATGGTTGCTTGCGACGAAAAACTAAGAAAGCAAAGTATAAGGAATCTGCCTTTGTAAGTTTGGGCAATAACACTGTCCAAAGTGGAACAAAAAGGTTAGGATGCAGTCACTCTCCAAATAATTAATTGGCGCATTTCCATGGTGTACGTTTTGGTCTTCTTTCTTTCAGTTCGATTTGTGAGGTGACAAATCACAAAGACTTCCGTCGAGGCAAATATATTGAATGACAGATCTCTCGCCTGTAGCTAGGAGGATCGAGATAATGTCAAGAAAGCCCGGGCGGTCGTACGTGGTCGGGTGAGTAGAAAGCATGAAGGGCTGTCTTGAAACCAGTATGGCTACCGATAATCATCTCAACTAGCAACTTATAAGCCAATTAAATAATAATTTATCATTGGCTTGTTGAATTCATAGGTTCGTTAGATTATATATATATAATCATCACTTATGTTGTTTAATCATTTTAGCATGTTAATTATCATATGTGTCTCATTTATAATATTAAAAAAGACATACGTACTCATCCACTAATTATTATTAAATAATATGATGAGGACAATTAACAATTATAATAATATAAATGAGCTCGAGCCGTTCTCACGAACTATTTAATAAGTCGACCTCAAATCAAACACAATCCACAAATTTCATAAACAAACCAAGCTCAAAGTAAGTCAAAATTCGACTCAGTTCGGCTCGGCTCATTTACAATCCTAACTATAATTGTCTTTGCCTAATATGAGAGGATCATAAATCATCAACCAGTAGGGGTGAACAAACACACCCGCAAACCAACTCACCCATCCAACCCGACCCAACCCACCCATATTTATCGCTAAAACTAAGGTTTTGGGTTGGGTGATGATTTTCTTTTGTACAACCCGCCTCTTTTGGGTTGGGTTTGAATTTTGGATTACACACCCGTAGAACCCGACCCAACCCATGTTCCAACTATTGTTATGAGTTCGTATCCAAAAAATATTTATGTAGCATATAGCCATACTTATGAGAAAATTAAGATATTTCGCCATGTTTTTCTATCATGGTCTCCCTAATCTAATGCATTCTTCGGCTTAAAGTTTAGACATAGATTTAATATAGATATGATTCAGGTAATCTTTTTTCTTGTATACAATTTTAATAAAATAACATATTATGTATGCGTTCGTTTATAACATTATTAGCCTATTTCAACAAATATAGTGAAAAAAATTAAACTCATGTTGAAGTAAATCACATTTTATTAAAATTTAAATAATATTTGTGAATTTTGATACCTTTCACCTCGGTTTATTCGTTTAAAATTTTAATTAGTTATAAAATATTTTTATGGTGTAGAATAATTATATATTTTGTGTTGGGTTGAGTCTTTACTTAAAAATATCGCAAACCCGACCCGACTGACCCAACCCAACCCAATTACAAATAAACCGTAGGATTTTAATTTTTTTATGGGTTTGAATTTAATATTTATCAAATCGTAATGCATGCATCAGGTAATTAAAATGACTAAATCCGAACCACCCGACCAATTACACCCCTATCAACCGGTATACAGATTCAAAGTAGCAACCAACCAACCAACGATTGTGAAGTGATGTTATGATGGGAAAAAAGCTACTACAAAGGGCAGCTGGCGTGATTAATTGGGTGGAGAGAAATCAGAAAAGTTAGATGTCAGCACTTGAAGTAAAAGGGCTGTTTTTTTCTCTTTTACAATTTGGGGCAAAAAAAAAACATCTTTAATTAGTTCGTAGTGAGAGTGAAAGCAAATAGCACAGGTGCTATGCATTTGATGATTGCAGTTTAATTCTACCGACGTGTGCTATATCCCAACCCCTCGTTTTGTCTGATTATGTTCATTAAGTGGCCTCATCACCTTATATATAAGACACACATTTCTCTCGTTCAATAATTAACTTGTCTGTCACCCTTGAAAATAAAGTAAATAACACATACTAGGTCATGTATATTATCAATTTATCATATCTTACTTAGCCGCTTTCCTTCGGTAATAGTTATGACATAATGATAATACTTCCCTTTTCTAAATAGTGGTAATTACTTTACTATTCTTGATACTACTAGAGTCTAAAAATATTGGATGGTAAATTACTAAATTTAATTTTAATAGTTTCAATTACTTCTCCCTTTCGTTTAGATGTTTTATTTTTTTAGTGGTAATATATCAGTTTCATTTAACATCAAACAAAGTCCTACAAAAAATTAGTGGCAGCCGAGATACAGTTTGGGCTCCCACACCCTAAATTACAGCAAAACTAAGTCTAGTAAAAATGTGGCTGCCCAAGTCCCCACATCATGTGACATGGAGAATTTCTGGATCCGTAACCAGCTGCTTTTGTGACCAACTCTCCGAGTGAAGAAAAAGAAAAGGGAAGGAACCGTAACCAGCCGCCATGCACAACTTGTTACACTTTCGTTGAGCATCATCAACAACAACACGATATGACACAGAACTAATCATCTCAGTCGGGGTCAAAAGTGAAAACTAAGTAAGATCGACACACATATGCTCTAGGAATAAAGCAACAAATCCGCCAAACGAAGGAGTTCGCCTGTATTTATTATAATTTTCCTATCTTACTAAAAACGAACTTGAAAAGGGACCGCTAATATAGTTCTTTGCTAGCGCTTTTCTTCTTACCAAATAAATCCTATTAGTAGCTAATTAACATGTGGTAGCTTAGAGAATGATCTCAATTTATAAGGAAAAGATTATGCATTTCCGGAAAGCTTATGAAGGTAAGATAGTGGCCAGAAGCCTACCACATCTCCAGTGGATTTGCATATGATGAGGTACCTTTTATGTTAAGTTTGTTTTAATTTGTTTCAATTGTAGATTATGTGTTCGACTCTTGTGATGCTGGTTTCTTATTTTCTATTAATTAATGAAGTATTTTCTAATAGTGTATTGGTGTAGGAAGAGATGTAGTTGATGCAGTGCGATCAATGCTAAAAAGATATGTCTAGGGTGTGGTTAATTGATACGCAAATAAAAAAAGTTAAGTGATTTTGTAGATGTAACAGAATGTTATTTATTGACATTTGTTTTCTCAAAATGTGTAGAGTGTATTTTATATTAGTCATTTCACTTGTAGACACACTTAGACATTACGCTGGTCCACGATATTTAAATTCGATACAAATATTCCACGTGTCTTCTACTTCGATCAAATATTAATTAGCATGAACAACAAAGCAGAAACATACTTATCATATATAGGATAAAAAGATTTGTAATGCTCAGAAGATAATATAACTATATTGCAAACTCGATGTACACTTTTCCTTGTTTTGGCGAGCACTTCTACTATGCTATAAAGTATTGGTGTTTTAATGTACAACTTAAAGTTGTACCATAACGTTAAATGTATAAGTTCAGGTTGCATCATTAAGGAATTTGTGCTCTTATCTTATGGTACAACTTTATAACTTAAACTTGTACCATCAAATTAAAGTACAAGTTTAAATTGTACCATAAACAATTTGACAAAAGAGTATAGGTACAATCTAAAATTTTACCATAACGTTAAAAGTACAACTTCAAGTTGTACCACAAAGAGAAAAACCTATAGCACTAATGCTATATAACATTGTAAAATTCCTCTTGTTTTTGCATGTTACTTTTGTCCAGAAAACACCACAAAACCTAGAAACCTAATATCCCAAACTATGTGTTTCGATTCTCTGCATCACTTGCCATTTATGGGACTTGCATTCCCGCATTGCGTTGCTTTGCTGCTCAAGATTCCGGTTACGTAACTGAGAGAAATTTTACAATGCTATATAGTATTGGTGCTATAGGATTTTACTTTTGTGGTACAACTTAAAATTGTATATTTACGTTATGGTACAACTTTAGATTGTACCTATACTTTTTTTACAAATTCTTTTATGGTACAACTTGAACTTGTACCTTTATGTGATGGTACAACCTCAAGTTGTAAAGTTGTACCATTGCATAATGGTACAAATTGTTTTATGGTACAACCTAAACTTATACATTTAATGTTATGGTACAACTTTAAGTTGTACATTAAAGCACCAATACTATATAGCATAGTAGAAGTGCTCCGTGAATGATCGTTTCCCCATTTTAGGCCCTCGATCTAGGAGTCGTGCGACACGTGTTCCCTTTCCAATATTTTCACCGCGCCAGATCGGTAAAAAATTGCTTCACATTTTTTTGTGGGAATATTCTTTGATTATCTAAATTAGCTAAGTTTATTTTTTAGTAATTAGGTACCATTTTAGCAATTCGAATATGAGACTTTTAAATTAGTTGTGCTAAATGTTTCTAGTATTTATTACAACTAAACTCATTACTTAGATTTGTAATTTTAGCTTTTTATTTAATTGTGCATGATAGGGTGTGCAACGACCCATAACAACAACTAGTGATATGAAATTTCTAATACCAACACATTGAATCTCTTTGTAAAGTTTAGATACTTTAATGCAAGGTAATAATATAAAGGTAGTAAAAATGTAATTTTTCCACCAAAATGTGTGGATCTATTTGTAAAAAAAATAAATTATAGGTACTAAATTGTAAGAAAATATATATTTTGGTACCAAAATGTAATTTTCAAAAAATCCCAAGTTTGGTAAAAGACTTCCCCCTCTTCTTGAGCGATGACGAATAATTCGAGATCGTAGGCGGAGCTATTTGGGATCGCAGAGGAAAATCGCCTCGTCTACATAGAACCAAAGATTGAGGATTGAGAATCAAGATTCCAACAGAGCTTGAAGAGGAAGGAATTGCGCGATGGAAGTCTTTGCTAATTGGCCAATTTCTCACGAGCTCTCCTCATATTCACCAGGTTCAGGCTTGGGAGAATAGACTTTGGGGGGAATCGGGGAAAATTAGGGTTTTCTGGTTAGGCAAAAAGCTTCTGTTCCAGTTTTCGTCTGAGGCGGCAGCGCACTGGTATTTACAAGTGCTCCTTAGCACCTCAGGGATGATATGTGGTACATCAGGAAGTGGGCACCAGGAATTCGAGCACAGAAGCCTCCACCAGAAGTCCCAATCTGGGTCAAGTTCATTGAACTCACTTTGGAATATGTTTCAGGTCGAGTTCTTATGCGCCTTGCAAGCAAATTGGGGAAGCCACTATGGATCGACCAATCAACTCGTTTAGGGCAGAGATTGGGATATCCCAAGGTGCTTGTGGAGATGACGGTCGATGAAGAGTTTCCAAATGAGCTGAAACTAGTTCCGAATCGAAATCCCGCTATGTTTGTTCAACTAAAATATTGTAACATGCCTGCCATCTGCCAGAAGTGTCACTAGTTTGGCCAAAACTGTGATGAATCGAAAAAGATTTGGGTTCAAGAGTAATGCGAATCTGGAGGGGTCAGAAGTTGTCCAGTCAACAGATGATGTGGTTACTCCTGTAGATGCAGGGATGGTTGTATAGAAGGGGATTCCAGCTGAGGGGCCTAAAGTTGCTGAGCTAGCTGTGCATAATGGGGTTTCTGATGCTACAACTCAAGCTGAGGCCGGGCTTCTATTGGCAGCCACTAATTTGTTGGCCTCAGTAGTGGGGAATCAGCAGTCTTCCCTGGAGGAACCTGTGAATACTCTACCTTATAATATTGAATGTTAGAAAGCTATGCTGAGTCAATTAGGAATGCCCCGGGAAGAGAATGCTTTTGAAGTGTTAGCCACTTTAGATCAATTTGAGTTTGGGCAAGTCATGGTTTCACCTTTAAAGGATCCTAAAGAGTTTTCTGCTCTTGACAAAGAGATCCCGAACCGCAGAAAAAGGGTAATAAAGGGCCAGGAAGGCCTCCCAAACTCAAAGTAGTTAAATGATTGTGCTCTCGTGGAAACATGAATATATAGTATAGATGGTCATGCAATATATAGTAGATATAATAGCTATTTTGGAAACTAGAGTTAGAAAGGATAAGGTGCAAAAAATTCTAGAGGACAATTTCAAGGATTGGTAGTTCTGTGATACCTATTCAGCAAGAGAGGTGGGTAGAATATGGGTTTTGTGGAGGAAAGATATTCAGTTTGCTGTCTTGGATAAAGGAGATCAGTATATTCATTGTAGGGTACTTGGAAGGAAGCAACACAACTCAATTTTGTCTATGCATCTAATGAGTCAGAGCAAAGGAAACTGCTTTATCAGAAGCTCATAAACCAAGTAGTGCAGGGTGAATCACGGTTAGTAGTGGGTGATTACAGTGAGATCATTGCTCAGACTGAGGCTTATCATGGGGCATATCTTGGGGTTGGCTATCAAAATTTGACAGACTGGATAAATGATATGAAACTAGAAGAGCCTCATACTATTGACCCATGGTTCACATGGATGAAAAAGCAGGTGAATAATCCAATTGCAAAACAATTGGATAGAGCACTTGCTAACACTTAATGGATTGGCAAATTTCCTTCCTATTTGATTCGGATTTTCTCTCCAGGCTTGTCTGAGCATTGTGGGATTTTGATTAACACAATCAACTATGGCAGAAAGCTTCCTCGGCCATTTTAGTATTTCATTTTTTGGAAATTGCATCATAGCTATTAGCATGATGGATTGATGCTCTCGGTTTTGGATTTTCTCGCAGCTCACAAGCGGGAGAACGACATAAAGTGTGAAAAAATGGTTTAGGTTTATTATTCGATAAACTGGACTAATGTCGCAGTTACAATATATAGGCGAGAATACCTGGTTTAGGTTTACTTATTCGATAAACCTAATAAGTAACCTAGTTGTAGCCGAGAATAGCTACTAACCCTACACAACTGGCTACGGTAATGCACTACCTACACACAGCCAAGCAAGCAAACCCGTGAAGGCACAAGCAGGAAAAAGCAAACAATCAATACGAAAATGGAAATGCTAAAGTAACAGAAATCATGTTTCCTTAACAACCTAGCCGTCCCTAGCAACAACGCCAAAAAATTGACACGCCTCTACAGTCACACTAGAAAGTGGCCAAGTGTAACCACCTACTAATGCGTAGTATAGCGGGTTCAGTTCTAATTGTCAACCCGGGTCCTAGGCGTGATGACTACTCCGTGAAAATCTTATTATTTAGCGGTTCAAGTGTAGTGAAGGTTTAGTTAAGCTAGTAGGAAAAAGCAGTGAAAGTTGTGTTCAAGTTGAGAGAGGTCACCCAGATATGGTTCCGCCTAGACTGTAGTTAAGCCATGTTGTAATTCACCAAGTTCAAGTTCAAAGATAGTTATATTGCTGGAGGTTCTTAAACAGTCTGCAGTCTCGACTAAAGGTCTCCAGACACTCTCAATCTGAGTTCCCAGCGGGCGACTAACATCCACTGGAGTAAACAAATTGAGGCCCTAACGAACCAAACCTCCTCTACCAAAGTAAATCCGATACAGAATAGTGAATTGACTGCTCGACTAAAGTCTTCAATTCACTACCTTCAATCAAGGGTTCTCTATCAACCTAGGAAGATATTCTCTTTCTAGGTCAAAGCAGAAATAACAGGAATTTGATCAGGATTCATGCCATTCAAGAAATCAAACCTCAATTGAATATAATCATATCACTGAATTCGTACTTGGGTTCATACAATCAGACCTAACATACAAATCTAGGGTTCTTCATACCCAGATGAATGAGAAAGTTTACTCCATAGAGAGAGAAGGGAAATCTAGCCCAGATGCGGAAACCATATTGTGAAGGATGGGATTATGTTTCTGGCAATCAATCAGCACTTCTCCAAGCTCAAGTCGGGCTCTAATGGTGATGAAGATCGATCTAGGGCACTTGGAGAATCAGGTTCATCACTCTCTCTCTCTCTCTCTCTCTCTCTCTCTCTCTCTCTCTCTCTCTCTCCCTCTCTCTATGTATAAGCTTTTTCTCTCTAAAACTCGGAACCCTTCAAAAGTTGGCCTTCTTTTCCTTAAGAACCAGCAGATCGCGATCCCCGACCATAATACCCGGTCGGGTATTTTAGGTGTCCGGCCGGGGATTTCAAAACCCACACCATTGTGTAGGGGGATTAATACCCGGTTGTGGTCCAGAATACTTATTTTGGTATTTTTGCTCTCAGGCCGGGACCCCTTCTGCCCTCTTGACGTCCAAAAACAGTTTTCCCCTGCCTCGCTTAGCATCTTACCCGGTCGGGTATTTTAACTCCTGGCCGCGTATTTTGCTCTTCCAGCGCCCTTCACTCCAATGTCCTCCTCTTTGACCCAAAACTCGTTTTCTCGCCTTTACATCAACTCCAAGTCCTGAAATATGACATAAACACACAACCTAGCCTGAAACGGCTTAAAACACGAGAATCGATCCTCAAACGACTCAAGAATGGAGGTGTAAACATGTGCAATTAATGGTCTATCAGATCACCTCGGGCCGTGACAAGAAGACTTCTCAGGTTATAAATTGGTATGGGGAAGGACAATATACCAAAGAATTCCCTCATTGTCTGGTTACTTTCGATGGGGCGAATAAGCATACTAGATAAAATAGCTAAATGGTGTCCAAGCATAGACATTACTAGCCCTCTCTGCTCTATGGACAGTGAGAATAGAGATCATATTTTCTTTAAGTGTTTGTACACTAAGCACTGTATGTAGGTGTTGTTTCCCTCAAGCTGGGGTGTGTGCTTTGCGGATAGTTAGCAAATGCAAAGTCTAAAGGCTCTTATGGAACCTTGGGGTTAGTGAGATTTGGCTGGCGCGAGCGATGTAGGCGGGTGTTTGGAAATAAGAGGCAAGATTTTTTTTTTTTTACAATAAGTCTCTGCAATCCCATTAATCAAGCAAAGGTTACAAGATTGGTAGCAAAACATTTAGGACTGAAATCCAGTCCTCCGGGAGATGGTTCTTTGCTCGTGACCGAGCAACCCAGTTTGCCAGAACATTCTGCTCTCTCCTAACAAAAGAAACCTTTACATCTTGGAGTCGGCTTAAGCTGTCAAGGATAGCGTCAATACGTGCTGCAACAATCCATGGCCATTTATGTCTTGGCCCAACAATCGCATCAACCAAAACCTTACAGTCAGATTTGATAATACACGCCGGGGAGAGAGAATGGCGAAACTTACACCCTTCTTGAATTGCTACTGCTTCCGCTTCCAACGCTGATTCGCAGAGCAGGGAGTCGGCCTTTCCTTCGCAGACCTTACCATGGGTGTTAAGGACAACAATCCCATATGCCGCCTCCTGGGAATCGTCATAATACGATCCATCACAGTGAATCACCTCGTGGGGATTACTTGGCGGTGGTGGGGGGGGGGGGGTGGTGAGAAAGAGGTGGAGTAGGCCGAATTGGCAAACCTGGTTCCTCTCTTCTTTTTTTTGGACAGTTTTTCCAGAAGAGAAACTCATTCAATGTCTGGGAGATGGTGCGTTGTGGCCAAGGTGGTCGGTTCCTGAAAATCATCTCATTGCGAGCTTTCCAGATATTCCAAAGGGTAAAGACAGCAGTCTGTGACCCTTCTGTCGGGAAGGCTTCTCCTACCTCCCACAACCAGAAGTTTACTTTTGCCGAGGGTGGTGGAAGAGGCAGAGAGGGGGCGAACCGTTTCCAAGTTTCCTTGGCATGAGGACATTCGAACAAGACATGAAAGATGGTTTCCTCTTCAAAGTTGCACAAAGGGCAAGCCTTGGACCCTGCGCAGTGTCGATCGAAAAGATTCCTCTTGGTAGCCAAGGCTCCTCTCGAAGCTTTCCAAATGAAAAAGGTGACCTTCGGAGGGAGGTTCAAGCTCCAGAGCCATTTCCATCTGTCCTTCTCCTCTTGAGAAATGCCTGGATTTCCGGCGGTTCCCCACCTGATTCTATTATGGCAAGCATGAAAAGCAGATCCAACAGAAAACTCCCCATTGTTCGTGAATCTCCAGGCCCAGAAATCTTCCATCTCTTGGGAACCAATCGGAATTCTAGAAATGGCCAGCTGAACCTCTGCCGAGAGAAGATCTTCCATCCCTGATAGATTCCAGGACCGGTTGTCCTGATTGATAAGCTCCTCAACTCGTCTTACATCTTGATTCAGCGTTTGAATAGTGAAACCGGGTAGGGAGGTGATCCACGGGTCCTTAAAGATATTTGTACTACACCCATTCCCAATCACCTTCACTATCCCCAACCTAAGCCACTTGCGTGCCTCACAAAGACTGCCCCAAATCCACGACGCTCGGCTACCTTTTCTTGCTTCCAAGAAATCTCCTCTTGGGAAATACAACCCTTTCAGCACCTTAACACAGAGAGCTTCAGGGGAAGAAATCACCCTCCAGGCTTGCTTAGTGAGGAGGGCAAGGTTGACAACTGAGAAAGGTCTAAATCCCAATCCTCCCTCCTTTTTGGGGGCATATATTTGAAATAGTAGCATTTGAAATACAAGTAATTCAAATTCATTGTTTGGATACTCATTTGTAATTTATTTTTATTTTACATTTTATGAATTTTAAATTTAATTTTGAATTTTCTGGTCACTTACTACAAATTTTGGTAATTATAGTTTGGTACCCAAATTTTTTTTTCTTACAATTTAGTACCTAACCTTTTAAAATTTGGCAGTAAGGTCCTGAAATTTTGATGGTAAAATTATATTTTGGTACCTTTATATGTTTTGCTTCACACTATAGTACCTAAATTTTTAATATTTTACAAATAGGTCCACTCTTTTGTTAGGAGGTATTTCAAATCACAAGTTGTTGAAATGTATTTGAAGTTGACAAGTAATACACTAGACATGTATTTGAAAATCACCCCATGAATATGACACAAATCCAAATACCAAATGTACTAATATCCAAACACATGATTTGATATTTGGAAATCAAAATCACAAATACCAAATTCAAATCATTCTATCCAAACACACCCTAAGTATATTCTATTCTTTTTCTTACCATTCAAATCTGCGCAGTTAATTATAAGTCTGTCAAATTCAGTAACTGATAAACTAATCTGAAATTTCATAGATGTGATGGATGAGTCATTGCTCATTGCATACTTTATTTTGTTGTGCAGGACAATCAATTAATCAACAAGAGATGCTAAGAATGTACGAGGCTTTCACGAATGGAAATGTACCTAATTCACCAGAAAGTCTAATATTCGTACGGTGAAAGCAAAGACCGGTGGAATGTGCAGAAGATTATTCGTTAATCATTATTATTGCATTCAATTTATATTGAGCATGTGTGTCATGTTTAATTAGTACTAGTTTTGTTGATGGACTGTTGAGAGGCTTGGTTTGAATGGTTAATGATCTACATAAGTAAAACCATTAAAAATGACCAAGATGGTAAGGCATGAACCAGGCCAAGTTGCCAATGTGATCCGTGATCAGTTCTCACAACCTATATATATTGTTTTAAAGGAAAATGGAAACGAACTCCTTTAAGATCAAGACATAATTGTGCTCCAATTAGTCAGCTGATACAATAAATTTATCGGGTATGTATTCATGAAAATGACACCGTTTTACACACATGTTTCAAAATCCACAAGGAAAAACATACTATCAGCCTAGCTATAAATCATTGAAATTTTCTTTGTTGAGTATTTAAATTTGCACATATTTCTGATATAAGTTGTCAGTTTGACACGATATATAGAGTTCAACAATTGCATGCTTGAATTTTCCCTCATATGAATCATTGCATGCTTGAAGTATCTTCATGCGGGCACAGGTATATATGTTCCCGCTCTATTTTCATATCATTAAGGAGGCGATAATGTGAATACATTATTAATTCCATATCTTAAAGTTTAAGTTGGGAATGAAATTATATTGGGATAATAAATCAACCGGTTCAAATAATTTGAGTTGTTGAGAGAGGTTTACACATCTGTTTTAATCACTTACTTACACGTTCTTTTATATGAAAGCCAACTTATGTGCTTGAAATTTTACAAGTACGTCATATTGTGTCCTTTAAGACAAATGTTAATATTGTGGTCTTGATGACTTGAGCATATAACCTTAACGACAAACCAACTCTGATACTATGCCATAAGCTAACTTGTCCAAATAATTCGAGTGCAAGAAGGCCATGTATGAGTGTTAACCTGTCACTTCCTTATACGAAGGAGAGAAGTGTTATAAAGCAACCGGTTCCAATAACTCGAGTTGTTGTGATAGGCCCATGTATGATACTTAACTACTTTCTTACTCGCGCCCTCAAATGAAAGTAAACTAATAACCTTGTACTTGCACATGGCCGCCATATCATATGTTTTAAAGACAACGATCAATATTGGGGGTCGTAAGGATTTAAACACTTGACCTTAAATATAAATTAGCTCTGATACGACGTCACAAACCAGCTAATATCAATAACTCGAATTGGGAGAAGATTTGAGACAAAATATTTAAGGCAAGAGGAAATCTGTGGGTGATGCGGGTAGTAAATAGAATAGATCGGAAAAGACACAGACCTTGCTTACGTGCGGATCAGTTGATTGCATGCTTTCGGTGATCGATCGATGCCGCCGCAGATTGTATTTGTAAAAACCTAAACCAAATATTTTACCAAAAGAAAAAAGACCCCTAAAGTAATCATAAAGAATGATTTGAGCATTAGATTGGATGCCCACTTTCACTTTCCTCCTTTTCTGGATTTCTCTTTTCTTCTGCATGGCGGCAGCTGCTGAGGTGAATTTGCTTAAGTTGCACTCTTAATTCTAATAATGGTAACTTTCACGGATTTTTGTCCAATTTTACACGAGAGTTTTAAAGAATGATGGAATAGTGACGTAGGAAAAGATGTTAGGATGTTGATAAATAACAACGTCGTCAAGGCGCCAACGTTCATCAACATTTTAAACGGGAAAATGAATTTTCGGTTGCATAGATTTAGAATTTTATTCATGCATTATATAATTAATTCAGTTTAGAAATCTCAATAGTAGGGATCGGTTAGCTTGCTAACACTTCTATTAAATTCGTGTTACATTTAATAATCTTTAGAAATTAAAAACTCATATTAATTACATTCCTTTTTTAACTACCAATGCACTGATACAACTATCATTGCATCTGTACACTGAACTCATATTAATTACATTACTTTTTTTGAACTACCATTGCACTGATACAACTATCATTGCACGGGAGGAGTTACGGTGCTAATTGTACAATAGTTAGCACCGTCCTAACCAAGGGAAAAACTAATACTAGTTTGAATTAGTAGTGATTTAGCTTAGATGTTGTATTGATTTTATAATAATCCGTAGTGATTTCGTTATTTTTAGTAGCGTTTTAAACTAGTTATCACGGTGCTAACCCCTATAAGGGTTAGCACCTAATCCCATCCCATCATTGCACCTGTACACTGATACCATTGCACTGATACAACTAGGGGTGGGCAACGATTCGATTCACATCGGATCGAATCGACTCTCACACAGTATCGGATCAAACTGTTTATCTTTCAATTCGACTTTGGTTCGTGAATTTGGGACATTTACGGTTTTGGTTCGATTCAGACCGAAATAGTAAAATCAGGCTAAGGACCGGACCGAATCGTAATTAAATTAATTGTCTATTTTATTAGGCTCTGAAAAGGAAAGTCGACTTGGAGTTGAAAACCATAGTACCTTACATGCCACTTAATTACCTATAAATACGATTGACTTTTCTTGACTTTGACTCGCCGCTCTCGCTCCCATAGTCCTACCCTCAAATCAGAGTTCTCATCCGCGTTGCTTCGATCAAGAGAGCTGCTTACTTTACATACACACTGTGAACTAGGTATTTATATTATGTTCTCTTTTCTTGTTTAGTGTTTCAGATATGGAGAAGATGCGAATAAATGACACCACAGATGCTTCTGCCAAGTCTGACAACACCACTGCAAATTAGCAAGTTTAAGAATAATTTGTTTTATTGCACTAGTTCTTGGAGTAAGTGTCATTTTGTTAAACTCCTTTCTAATGAACAGTGGAAATTATGGAGATTGGGAGGTCCAACTTGCACTCTGGAAATGAAAATGGAAGATTAGAGAGGCAATTAGTTAGACTACTTTTGGATTGAATAAAAAGACTTTTGTCTTTTAGTTAAGTAGTTCTCGTTTAGATTTTTGCATAATATTTTGGAACATGTGGGTAATAAGAATTGTGAAGTATTTAAATTGGGATAATTTGATTACTTCTTTTTATGTAGTTATTTTTTTTTTAATTCTTGTGTTGTCCTTTAAGAGTGATTTTATTCGAATGAAAGATTAGTCGGTCCAATGGGATGGTCCAGACCGAATGAGCCATATATGGTTTGATCCGGACTGAATCGAAGTAATAACAATTCGACTTTGGTCCTTGATTTAGAAGAAATTTTGGTCCGGTCCGAGGATAGTTTTGTCCGGTCTTGGACCGAATCGACCGATACCCACCCCTAGATACAACTACTATTGCACTGAAAAAAGGAAAGTAATGAATATAAATTTTTAATTCAGACAGATTATTAAATAAAATATAAATTAATTACCTTATAAGCCTACAATTAATAAAGGTGTCATTTTTCCAAACCCCTATTCTTATAGTCATGCTATCTCAAATAGTAGCATGCCTAGATGACTAGTCTCAAGACACTTTCTAGAGCTAGTATGGTATTGATTACTTAATCAATGGGACTAAAGGGGGGAATCCATAGTTAGGATTTGGACAATATAAAATTCTACTTCACATAATATAAGGGCCACAAAACCTTGCAAGCAGTTGCCAAGAAACTTCAAGTGTCAAAATCTTCCTTTGTAAAAGTCGTTCTTCGTGGTCCAAAATTGGAAAGTGATTCTTCAGCAAATGCAAAAGTAAAAGTTGAGTCCTCTTTGTATTTTTCCTCAGTCAATCAGTCAACGGAACCAAATTTTCTTCAAGTCATTGATTTTCTGTGTTGATTATTATTCTTATTATCTTGTTGGATTTTTTGTGTTGGTGAAAAATGGTAGATAAGCATTAGATGACAAAGGGTGGTGGGAGTCGAATTCAGTACAGTACACCACCCAGGTTGTTCGTTTTCAGGGCATTAAAATCTTAGGGGACAAACAAATTAGGGTTCAACCCACATGCATAGATGGGACCAATAACAAAATTGATTTTTCAAGGGCATGCATCATTAATTATGCATAGACAAAGAAATGCAAAGTAGAGCAAAAAACTAGATCTGATTCATAATTAAGTTTTTTTTTTTTACAAAGGGATTACTTGCATTGCACTTTGAAAAATCGATTACAAGAGAACCAACAAAGCAAACCAAAATCAGAACAAATGACAGACAAACTCAAGCACATGGAACATCAATCTGTGCTTCAGAGATACAACAAGAAGAGCACAAAACACAGAAAGAGTATCCCAACAATGGATATGAAACACTTGAACCAAAAGCAGTAAACATCGAAAGCTTTCTTGCAATCAAATCAAACAAAGTAGCACCAAGCGCAATCAGCTCGTCCGATCCGACCGAGTCCATGACGATTGAACACAATGTCATATGCCGCCTCCTGGGAGTCGCTCGAAGGCGCTCAACACAGTGAATCTCGAGTTAGGGATTACATGGCGGTGAACAAGATTGAGGATCGAAATGCTCCGAGCTGAAGAGGCAGGGGGAAAACGAGGCACCAAGACTTGGTCAAAGGAAGAAGAAGAACCTAAATCCCCATATCAAAGATCCGAAACCACGAGCAGCAGGGCTAGACACCGCAATCCATCCTCCAAAGCCCACCAAGATGCAGAATAAACCACCTGGGAAGAAAGGAAGGGGAAAACCAGTGAATCGATTCACCACACAAGCTGATAAATCCACCATCAAGAGGGAAAACCCAAGATGCATAACCCAGCCCCCCAAGGAGAGCAAATCCCAGCAAAAAACCCAAGAACAGGGCAGCGAAATGCCAAAATTCCTGGAAAAACTGAATAGCTGGAAGTCTGGAACAAAAGAGTGAAAAAAATGAAAACAAAGACAAGGAAGCTGAAAATGGAAGCAGGCAGAAGGGAAAAGGGTGGGCTACCGCCGGTCACCAAGAGATGCCGACGGCAGCCCTTGAGATCTACACCGCCAAGAAAAAGTTAGAGAGGGATGAGAGGAGAATTTGAAATAAAGTAAGATAGAGGGGCCTATAAGCTATTGATATTGGAAGTGATGATTCATAATTAAGTGGATGAGTCAATTTAGCAGATCTATTTAGTAAAAATACTAAGAGTGAGGATGCAGATTGCAAATTATATGGGAAATCAATTAGGAGTGGGGGATATAGGAGAACAAGATTCTTATTTAGGCATGCCTTCCTTATTTCCAAGAACCAAAAATGATACTTTCCTATATATAGAGGGAAATATGGGCAAGGAAAAAAAATTGCAATGCTGGAAACAACGTACCTGTTGAGCCAAGTATTGACATACATGGGCCTGAGGCCCATGGTTACAAAGCCCATAGCGAGCTAAGCCAGACCAGGGCGGTCTACCCCATACTTGTCATGGTGACCGCCCGACACTGACGTACACACTCGTCAGTAAATCGCCCGACACAAGGACTGAAGCTTTGTTGGTCATAGAAAGTCAGACATTCGTGCTGACATAGCATTTAATGAGTCCAGAGGCGTACGAGACCGCCTGACACAGCATTAATGTCTCAATCCCCAAGTCCGAGTTAGTATAAATAGCCCCAAGATGGTAGCATTTATGGTAACTCTAACCAACCGAATTCTCTCTCTCATTCACATTTATTCACTTATCTCTCTAACTTAGGCATCAGAGGAGATCCCAGGTAAACACTGAGAACCTTTCTTGTAGGAGCTCGGAGACCGCCTCACATCTAACGAAGTCGCTCGAAGGTCGTGGAGTCTCACACAACCGCCTGGGACGATCCAGGCACAAATATTTTGGCGCCCACCGTGGGGCCTCACGACCTCGTCGCAGAAAAGATGGGAGACGATTTCGAGACCACTCTCAAAGGTATGACAGAAAACAACACCCTTCGAGGTCTATCGCCGAGAGTCGAAGATGAGAGCGAACTCGAGGAGGTAGTCAAAAGCCAGGGCGTGCAAATAGCAAGCATGCGAGACAGCCTCTCCCAAATCCTTCAGCTCTTGAAGACAAGGGAAGAGCCCGCGGAAGGCTCCAAGGGAAAGGCACACGAAGAAAAAAAAGGCAATCCTGGTCCTCGACAGCCCTGCTCGGACAGACGGCGGGGGACCAGACGCAGAAGAAACGGACCTCGGCTTTCTAGAGGAGCATCTGCGATCAACTTACGGGAAGCACAAGAGTCCCAAAGTACTACAAAACCCGCTGTCAAGAGAGCTGTTTAAAACCCTGGTCCCACCTAATTTCTCCTCGTTATGGCTGCCCACTTACTGCGGGACGTCAGATCATGCAGACCACCTTTGCGCTTTCATGTTGAAAATGCAACTCATCAACGCCTCCGACTCAGACCTATGCAAGGCGTTTCCAGTCACCTTCAGCGGTCAATGCTGCACATGGTATACCTCTCTTCCAGAAGGGATCATTGAGAATTTCGAACAAGTCGCAATGCTATTCTCCACCAAGTTTGCATCCCAAAGACGCCGCAAGCTCACTGTCTCAGCCCTCATAAACTGCCAACGGAAGAAAGAAGAATCGCTCGCCGAATTCCACGACCGCTGGAATGCGATCGCATGTGAAATAGACAGCATTTCCTCGGTCGTAGCCGCTGGCAACATCAGGATATCGACAACCAGCCTCGAACTCAAAAGAACCTTGATAAAGAAGGAGGCAGCTCTGACCTCCTAGTCCAAGCTAGACCAGTTGGTGTGTCGAGCGATCTTGCTCGAAGAGGCGTTGGCAACAGATGACTGCTCCCAATCAGGCCGACCGCGAGGAGACCATCAAGAGGAGGGGGACCCTCGCCGGGGAAGACGGTCCCCGGAGCAGAGATCATACCGCAATCGGTATTCTGACCGTGATGGCAAAAAAGAAGTGTTCTCCACAGACAGCGAAAGAGGAAGGGAAAGACGAAGAGGAGGAAGGAAGTATGAGACCTCCTCTGGACACGAACTCCAAGAGGGGAAAAAGTGGTGCGACTGGCACCAAATTACCACCCACGACACCACGGAGTGTCGGGAGTTTAAGGCTAGCCTAAGGTACTTGGCCCCGGGCGATTTGAGAAGTCGCTTGGAAACAAGACGCTCTCATCGCGGTCATTCTTAGGAGACACGGGAGGGCTCTCATAGTCCCGATGTGGAGAAAGCAAGAAGAGCGAGGAAGGAAAGGTCAAGGTCCCCTGCCAGAAACAAGGTCGCATCTCCCCATAGGCAGTCTCCTGCCTACAGACCCCAACGCAACGACGATGACGGAATGGAAGTCATCACTATCGCAGGAGGTCGGAAACGACCCCGATCTGAAGGGGACCGTATAGCCCAATGCCTCAACGTTCAAGGAAGAGCGTCCACCGACGTGACCTTTCTGCCTTCCGAGCCGGCCAAAGAGGAACATTCAGAGGACCCATTAGTCATCTCGTTCAGGACCTCTAAGTTCAAGGTCACCCGAGCTCTCGTGGATAATGGAAGCTCCGCTGACATCATTTTCTACTCAGCACTCAAGGGAATGAAGAAAAGCGTCCAAGACCTTAACTCATCCAACACAAGCTTGGTGGAATTCTGAGGAACGAAAGTCCGCGTCCTGGGCTCAGTCACACTGAAAGTCACCATCGGTGAAGGTGGCGTTACCAAGACAAAGCCAGTGGAGTTCCATGTGATGGATTGCCCCTCGGCATACAACGCCATCTTAGGATGCGGTTACCTGGCCTCCTTCAAGGCATTCGCATCCATATGCCATCAGATGTTGAAGTTCCCTAGCGGAGGACAAATGGGACGCGTCTGAGGCAATATGAAGGAAGCCAAGGAGTGCTACCAGGCGACCGTCGAACATCTTGAGGTCGACCTCGTAGATGTCAGAGGAGACATTCCACGCCTCGTGGCCGTTGAGGGCGACGTCGCAGTCGCCTTGGATGAGGAACGCCTTGACAGGACGGTTCGCATCTCCGCTCACCTAGCGGTCGAAGAGGCTCAAAAGCTGCTCACACTCCTCCGAGAGTTCCAAGACCTCTTCGGATGGGGGCGGGAGGACATGCCAGGCGTACCCCGCCACATATCAGAGCATCACCTCTCGGTCAAGCAGAGAATGCGACCCATTCAACAACGAAGAAGACAAATCTATGTGGAGAAACAAATGGCTCTTGAAGAAGAGGTGCGACGGCTTCTCAAAGCCGGTTTCATCAGAGAGGTGAAATATCCTACATGGCTCTCAAACCCAGTCTTCATACGAAAGGCAGGAGGCGCCTGGAGGATGTGCATCAATTTCACAAGTCTCAATGCCGCATGTCCCAAAGATTCGTATCCTCTACCTCGCATCGACTAACTCATAGATGGAATCGATAATCACGAAGCGCTCAGCTTCCTGGACATGTTCTCAGGATATCACCAAATCCGAATGGCCGAAGGCGACCAGGAGCTCACTGCCTTCATTACACCCATGGGTAACTTCTGCTACGTGGTCATGCCATTCGGGTTGAAAAACGATGGCGCGACCTACCAGCAAATGGTAGATGCGGTCTTCAAGGACCAAATGGGGAGGAATGTGGAGGCTTACTTCGATGATGTTCTAGTCAAGAGCAAGAAAGCGGGAGACCACCTATCCGACCTACGAGAAACGTTCGAGACGCTAAGACGAAGGAATCTGAGGCTCAATGATGACTCGATATTTGCACATGTTTTCCCCTTTGTTTCTTGATCGTTTGAGCTTTAATTATCGCGTCTTTGGCCTATTTTACGCTAGGTTGTGTTCCTTTGTCACATTTCAGGTCCTAGCACATAAAGTGAAGCATAGGCGCAACTTTCAAGTCAATCAGAGATCAATTGGCGATTAGGGAGAAGAAACTCGGGCATGACCTGAAGAAGAATGGATTTCTACCTCACTTTATGGACAAAGAATCATGCAAGCTTGTCATAAAAAAAACGACGAGACTACAAGCGTCTGGGATCAAACGGCGACTGATTCGGAGTCCGGACAAGGGAGAAACGAAGCATTGAATATAGGGGAACATGTTCGGCAGTAAAAACACGGGCACGCCTAAATCAAAACACGGCCGTGTCCATATTTAGGCACGACCGTGTTTTGGCTGACGAGGGCTTCTCGGGGCAAAACACGGCCGTGTCCTCGATCGTGTTTTGCCCAGAATCGGGTTTTTTAGGCAGATTGAAGCCAAAGGAAAGAGAGAGCTGGGTTTTGGATCCCAAACACCCAAGGGACGAACCCTAGAGAGAGAGAGCGACTTGGGAACATTCTTGGAGCTATTTTGGAGGATTTTTTTGCCATTGGAGCTCGGGAATCAAGCTTGGAGATGGAGATGGAAGATCTAGATCAGATTTCTGCAGTCTCTCTCTTCTCTATGGAGTAACTTCCCTTCACTTAGGTTTTGAGGAACCCTAGCTATGTTTGTTTGATTGGATGATTGTATGAGTACTCTGACTTGATAAGCTTGAGTTCATATTCAATCTATGCATATTTTCATGATTCAATTCTGCTTTAGTCGAGATTATTGATTCTGCTTTGATCCTATGAGAGCGAATACCTGATTAGGTCAATAGAGCACCATAGATTGATAGTAGTGGATCGATTGCTTTAGTCGAGGGTTGGTTCAATGCTTTGTATCGATTGAGAACCTCTTTCGATAGAGGGAGTCTAGTTCAGAACGCCTTGATCGGTTGTTCTAGAGAAGGATACGTTCCTCTAGGCAATTGACTCAAGAGGGCCTTGTTCCTTTAGTCGAGACTCAAGGTCTAGTCAAGGATTCTCCGCATTGTGAATGAAAGTGAAACAGGTTAGAGATCATCAATCGTTAGTCTGGCTAGTGGCTAGGGGGAATCATACCTAAGTGAGTTCCCAACCTGTAATTAGATTAACTTTAACTATAGTTTACTAGAGTAGTTATAGTTCTTTCATCTTAATCTGGTTTGCTAAATCATAAACTGAAGCTGAGTAATAGTAACTCTAGAGACCCGTGGATTCGATATTTATTACTTGAGCCACTATACTGCAGTCCCTTTCATTGGTTACACTTGGCCTTTGTTAGGAGTTGTGTCATAGCAAGTCACTCAACCCCCTCAAGTGCGTCTTCGGAGCCAAGGCAGGGAAGTTCCTCGGGTTCATGATCACCAAGAGGGGAATAGAGGCTAAGCCAAAGCAAATCGAGGCCATACGCAGCTTGAAGCCGCCAAAGACCATCATGGAGATTCAAGCGTTCAACGGGAAAATGGCAGCGCTTGGGCGATTTATCCCACGATCAGCAGACAAGTGCTCACCATTTTTCCAAATGCTGAACAAGTCGGCTTCAAGGCTGCAATAGAGTGCCGAGTGTGACAAAGCCTTCGCATTACTGACTAACCAACTCGGCTACCCACCAGTCTTGAGCGCTCCCGTTAGCAGGGAGCGGCTTTACTTGTACCTGGCGGTCTCGGAACAAGGCGTAAGTTCTGCTCTTGTGAGAAGGGCACAGGACGGCTCCGACCAACCCATCTACTACGTGAGCCAATCACTCCTTCCCGCCGAGACCCGATATATGCCAGTAGAAAAGGCCGTCCTTGTCGTAGCTTCCGCGGCAAGAAAACTAAGGTCGTATTTCCAAGCACATCCCATCACGGTTCTGTCTCATCTTCTGCTGAAAAGCATCATGAGGGGGATGGACGCCTCAGGGCGGCTGACCAAGTGGGCAATAGAGCTCAGCGAGTACGACATCGAGTATGCCCCTCGACCCGCCATCAAGGGTCAAGTACTCGCTGACTTCATCGCGGAAGGTTTCTCCCTCGAGGCCGCCCCGTCGGAAGACCAACAGCGAATATGGCGCATGTTCATTGATGGCGCGGCCAGGAAGACTGCCTCAGGTGCTGGCATAGTCATCGAGTCACCGGAAGGGATGTTCCATGAGATCTCTCAAAGGTTCAAGGACATCAAGACCAACAACGTCGCCGAATATGAGGCACTCATCAACGGGCTCAGAATACTTTCCAACCTAGGAGTGTCTGACGTTCACATATTTTCTATCTCCCTACTAGTGGTCAAGAAGGTGCACGAAATCTTTGAAATCAAGGATGAGAAGTTGGCGGTCTTGGCCAACCGAGTAAGTAGCGCGCTAGGGCAATTGAACACATGGAAGCTCGACCACGTACGACGGAAAGACAATCAACATGTTGATGCCCTCTCCAAACTCGCAACCGCCATGGACTTTGAAGGAGACCGACACGTCACCGTCTCTAAGGAGAGCGATCCACGGGAGGAGGTCATGAGCATTGAAGAGGCAGCTGACTGGAGGACTCCCTTGATTCAATACCTCGAACATGATGTCGCTCCTCAGCACCCATTAGAAAGAAAGGCGCTTAAGGGTAGGGCTGCTCGATACTGAATCATAAATGGTCAACTATGCAAAAGGTCATTCTCGGGAGCCTACTTAAAATGCTTAGGCAAAGAAGAGGCGCAGTGGACCTTGAAAGTGATCCACCAGGGGACTTGTGCCACACATGCGGGACCTCAATCGCTTGAGAGGACAATTCTCCTGCAGGGTTACTACTGGCCGACAATCAAGAAGGACGCATCAGACGTCGTTCTCAATTGCCACACATGCCAGGTACACGCTTCCAAGCACCACCTGCCCAGTTCGGAGCTACAAAGTGTAGTTGGTCCATGGCCGTTTTCCAGGTGGGGTCTTGATCTCTTAGGACCCTTCCCCACGGCTCCTCTCGACAAGAAATACATGATAGTGGTCGTAGACTACTTTACCAAGTGGATCGAGGCAGAACCACTGGAAACCATCACTAGCGCCAAGGTTCAGAAGTTTGTGTTCAACAATATCATGATCCACTTCAGCATCCCGCAGTCAATCGTCAGTGATCATGGCACACAATTTGATTGCCGATCGTTTGAAAACTTCTACGCAAGAAACCGCATTGTATGTACTATGACATCGGTGGCCTGCCCATAGACAAATGGTCAAGCCGAGGCGTCCAACAAGCTTATCCTGCAAGGATTAAGGAAGCGTCTCGGAGACGCCAAAGGGTCATGGACGAGTGAACTCCCGCACGTCCTATGGGCGCACCGAACGACCTTCAAAACGGCCACTGGTGAAACACCTTTCGCACTCACTTATGGGTCCGAAGCGGTCGCCCCGGAAGAGCTGAATCTACCCTCTCTTCGTTTTCAAGCATACCACCCCGAGAGCAATCAACGGAGGTTGCTAGAGCAACTAGACATGGTGGAGTCAAGACGGGATGTAGCCCTGGAATGCATCGTCAGTGAAAAAGCGAAGGTGGCCGATTTTTAGCGAAAAGACGAGCACGGGAAGCTGGCGGCCACTTGGGAAGGACCATTCCTTATTGGCGAAAAAACAGGTCCTAGCACCTTTCGGCTTGCCACCATGGAAGGTCTCTCCATGCCCAAGATATGGAATAGCATGCATTTGAGGAGGTACTACTCGGCGGCGGCCTGAGTAACTCTTTGTTGTTGTCCCTTTGATATTTTGATGGGCCTGGGTACACACCCGCCCTTGTAATAGTGTATCGTTGGCCACCACAGCAACCTCTTTTGCTCATGAAATACACTGAAGCACTTTTCGGCCAATTTCTCAGCCTTTTGCAAGCATAATCGCTCGTTCCGTTAAGGCATACGCCAACGTGTGACCAACGGCCCCCAGAATCGCCAATGAAATTAAAAGCGACATCAACCGCCTAAACTAATGAAACCAGTCACGCGGCTAAGCAATTCAGATACAAATCCAAACACATAACTAATGTTGAGCGGCTGTCAACAGAACCAGCCCGCATAAATAACATAATAGTCAAACGAAAAGGAGGACGCCTTCCGAAGTGAAGGGACGTCAAACAAATGCCAATCATCCATTGTTTTAAAATCACAAACTGAAAACTACAAACAAAAACAAGCCGCCGCTCACAGATTGCGGGAACCGCCATCACCCTCAACACCAGCATCAGGAGAAGCTCCCTCTCCTCCCTCTTCCTCATTCTCGGAGTTCACGTCCGCCTCTGACCATGCACAAATGGCGTCCTAGATCTCGTCAGTACTCCAGACCGCTTCAGGCTGATCCATGCGAAACCATTGTCGGATAGCGGCAACCGCGTTGCCAAGAACGGTTTTATACTTCTCATTATCGATAGCCTGAAACTCATCTGACTCCAAGTACGCCGGACCGGCTTCAGCGCGGGCGATCTCCAGCTCCGTCTGGTGGCTCTTCTGCAAGGCCGCTTTTTCCAACTTCAAAGACTCTATCTCCTTGCGAAGAGATTCCTGTTCTTCTAGCAATAGTTTCTCCATCTCGCCGGACTTCCTCGCATGCTCCTGCAATTGGTCCCGCTCCTCACGAACCTTCTTGACCGCTTCCCTCTCCAAACTGAGTTCTTTGTCCTTAAGAGTCAACCGCTCCTCAAACTCCCGCTCCAACAGTGGGTGGACCTCCTCCATCAGCGCTTCCCTCCCCTCACTTGAGCTCTTCTTCAGCTTGGCAATCTCCACAGCCTGGTCGTCAACGGTCTTCGACAGGCGGTCGTTATTCATGAGAATTTGGGAAAACCCAACCTGAGCCTGAAATCATCGAGATAAAGAAGTAAACAAATAATTCTCAACAGTCACGAAAGCCAGTCAAAACAAGCGTATCGCAAAGAAGAACTGAGTGGCAATCCCGGCAAGATGCTTGTTGTTGCCACTCGATGAGGCAGTATACTGAGGGGGCATAACAAGCTGGTCGCAGATGGTATGGAAGGCGAGTTCAGCCGCCTCACCATCAGTGGCCGCCTGAGGAGGCAGGTCAATCTGACTTAGCTTCAAAGAAGGGGCCACACCCTTGCCACGATTCTCACCCACCTTCGAACGCGGAGAATTACTCCTCGACCGCTTGGCAACGCTGATGGGAACGCAAGGCTTCATTAACCTCTTACCCGCACCTCGGGTAACCGCACCTGGAGAGGCCGCTCCTTGATGCTGAGGCTGAACGGCAGGCTTAGTCGTAGCTACATTAGTCGTTGAGGGACCCGCTCCCCGTGGATAATTCACCTTCACCACCACCCTTTTCTTCTTCGGCTAAACCGCATCCGCCAAGGCCCTCAACCCTGGAAGAAAAAAGCATAAGTAAACCCAAATGAGAAAAGGGGAACAAAACAACAAAGGACATACGCTACTAACCATAAAATCGCGAACATGCTCATACGCGCTCCTCGAGCCGCTGGGGAACACGAGCAACTGAAAACCATCAGTGAGGCGGTTCACATGATCCCTCACCGCCGAAGGAAACTGGGTTGACGAAAACCAGGAGTCTTTTGATCCAACCGCGTACCATGTTGGAGGAGCGGTCCCACCTGAGTACCACTGCCCCGTTGGACGGGCAAAAAAGTACTCCCTGTACCAAGGTGAGTCCAGCTTGGGCGATCCCGATACAAAGCCGATGGCGCTCTCCCGCCTACTGATAGACCAGCAATTAGTCGAGTCTCGGATCTTATACAGTAGCCGGAACGCACCAAATGAAGGTGTCTCCTTCAGGCTGCTACACGCATGCCGATACATGACGGAGTGGAAGATAATGGTAGGCGAGAGGCTTCCAAGAGTGCATCCTAGCCAGTACAGCGTCTGTGTCAAGATGGGTTCCAAAGGGAACCGCAAGCCCAACTTCACGTGCTCCACAAAAATTGGGATCCAACCTTCAGGGCATGACCCTGATCTGCATTTTTTCGGAAGGGGCCGCATAATCCCACTCAGGAGGAAGGCCTAAGGCATTCGGCCGATGGAGACCTGTGAAGGCCTCAAAGTCGCCTCATACTCAGGTCCATACTCAAAAACCTCCGGGGGCACCGGTTGACCGCCCCACATACATTCATGCTGCAAAATCGTGTATGTTGCGTCCTCGATCGCTAACCGCAACACTTCTTCCCCCTCGGAGTCAACCACCTCCAGCGATGAAGAGGTACTAGGAACCGCCTCGGAACGCACTTTGTCACTACTTACTGCCTCCTCTTCACCCAATGAACCGCTATCTAAATCTATCGCCCCAAAATCACCCAAATTATCCCCAACCGCAGAAGAAGTTGCAACAACCCCAACTGGTACAGGGCGCGTGTTAGCAAGAAAATTATCTAAGCCCAAGGAGCCCCCAAAAATACAATCGTCTAATTCCGTACCGCTCCCAAAGTACAAGCCCAGACCTGATAGGTCAAACACGCACTCGGAAACGCTTCGAGCGGGAGGAGAACGAATCGTACCTTGCGTAACAGGGGTCGCACCCCCAGTAGACGCTGCCACTTTCTTCCCAAGTGAGGCGGAGGTCGGCGGCGCGGTAGGTCCCAAATCCCCTCTCCGAAGTAAGCGAAGGAAGGGGCGTAGTCCTCGAGGCAACGACGGAAGGAAAATTCACCGCCGCGGTAGGCCCACCACCAAGAGCTCCGGCGGCAGATGCTCCTTGGCTCACTTTGTCGACCGGTGAGTTTTGACCCTCCATCGACATCTGCAACAACATAGGAAGAACGACGGGGTCCGACGCGCGACACAGGGGCAGCGTCTCGATAGTGTGCAAAGAGCAAAAAAGAAACAAGAGGGGTCGCACCCCATAAACCACGAAAGAGCAACACTTACAGGGAAAAATACGATTTTATAGCACAGCTCGCCGGGAAACCAGAGCTCCAAATCGCGTCACAGAGGAGAACGGAGGAAAAAGACAAGAGTTTCTTGCAAATAGAAGCGAAAATGGCAGACAAAAGTGATCTCAAAACCACTTATAGTAAAACTCGAGGCCCAAGTTGTCAGAGGTGACGTTCGGATAGCCTCTGACAATGCACCGCTCCCAAAGCAGGCCACGTGGCAGCGCTGGTGCAAGGGGCAGGGCGCTTCGCGTTGTGACCACCCCATAGTCGTACCCCGCTTTAGCTCACCGCGGCAAGGGGCAAACATGTAACCATGGACCGCCTATCACTCAACCGCACCAAGCCAGTAGAATAATAGTCGCGACAACCCAATGCTTCTCACGACTAAGGGGAAAATGTTGGGCCAAGTATTGACATACGTGGGCCTGAGGCCCATGGTTACAAAGCCCATAGAGAGCTAAGCCAGACCAGGGCGGTCTACCCCATACTTGTCATAGTGACCGTTCGACACTAACGTACACACTCGTCAGTAAATCGCCCGACAGAAGGACTGAAGCTCTGTTGGCCAGAGAAAGTCAGACATTCGCGCTGACATAGCATTTAATGAGTCCAGAGGCGTACGAGACCTCCTGACACAGCATTAATGTCTCAATCCCCAAGTCCAAGTTAGTATAAATAGCCCCAAGAGGGCAGCATTTATGGTAACTCCAACCAACCAAATTCTCTCTCTCATTCATATTTATTCACTTCTCTCCCTAACTTAGGCATCGGAGGAGGTCCCAGGTAACCCCTGAGGACCTTTCTAGTAGGAGCTCGGAGACCACCTCACATCTACCGAAGGCGCTCGAAGGTTGTGAAGTCTCACACAACCGCCTAGGACGATCCAGGCACAAACAGTAACCCTTTCCAAGGCGGTTAAAGACACTCTAATTAGGACCTCGGCAACCAATATACCCGTTCATGGTATGTCCTGCTTTAAGTTCCCAGTGGACACTTGTCGACATTTAAATGGCCTTATGGCAAGATTTTGGTGGGGTTTCGCTCATAACTTTGATAATCCATTTCACTGGGTATCATGGAAAGGTCTTGCTCAAAGTAAATTTCATGGAGGTCTAGGCTTCAGAGATTTTAGGACTTTTAACCAAACTCTTCTAGCCAAGCTTTGTTGGCGCATATGGTCAAAACCCGACTCACTTCTTAGTCGATTGCATAAAGGAAGATACTTCAACGAAAGTTCGATATTGAAAGCCTTCATTGGCTCTAACCCATCTTGGGGATGGAGAAGTATCCTGTTTGGGCAAGACCTCCTTTTACAAGGAATGTGATGGCAGGTGGGCGATGGAAACAATATAGAAGCTTTCAAAGATAATTGGCTACTAGATGATAAACCAAGTCCTCCTGAGCTTAGGCATCCGGAGAGCAACAACAACCTGAGGTAGCATTTTTCATCAGAGAAGGACTAAAGGAATGACATGTCCCTAAACTAAGACATTAGTTCAAAGACAAGTCAGTTGAACTCATTAGAACAATGGTAGTTCCCATTTTACCACAACAAGATAAGCTAATCTAGCACTTTACAAAAAATGGATCTTATTCTGTGAAAACAGGATACCATCTTGCCTTGGAAAATATCTTGGCGCTTAGCCAAAAATCGATGGCTTCCATAATTGATCCTCCGGTCTGGAAAAGGAAGTGGGCTCTTGACGTCCCACCAAAGCTCAAGTTATTTATATGGCAATGTTTGAAAGTAATATTACCAACTATGGTGGCTCTTAGATCCCGGGGAATTAACTGCCAAGCTCATTGTCTAGTTTGCTGGGATAGCCAGGAGAATATTGAACACCTTTTTTTCCACTGTCCTCTTGCTCTACACCTCTGGAATATGGTGGTTCTAAGTAGCCTACTCCATTCCGCCCCAACTGACAATTTCGGTATCTGGTGGCGATATGTTATGAATTCAGAAAACTTTCAAATCCACTATCTCCCCTGCATTTATCTTCTTTGGAGAATCTGGAAATCTAAAAATAAAGTGGTTTTTGAATTCACTCAACCACTAGCCAGGTCCCTTGCCCATCAGTTCTTTTTCCAAGTCCAAGAATACTCCTCAATCCCCCTTCCTCCCCAGGCCCCTTCTCCCCACGTCCGGTCCTTCCATCTCTCCAGTTGGGTTGTTCCTCCTGAAGGTTTTCTAAAGATCAACTTTGATGCTGATGTTCACGATTCGGGATGTTCGTCAGGCCTCGTCGCTCGAGACTCGAGTGGGCAAGTCTTGCTGGCCTTGGGATTCCATCATCCAGGAGTTTCGAATCCTTACCTTGCAGAGCTGCTTGCGGCCAGGGACGCTTTATCCTTAGTGCTTTTCTGCAACATCTCCCATGTCATTATTGAAGGAGACTCTGAAGTGGTCATTCGGTAGATTGACGGAAGATGCTGTGAAGACTCGGTGGGCGGGCCCTTATTTCGTGATTGTCTCCAGTTGTTGATCTTTTGTTCTTCTTGTATTCGGTTTAGTTCGGTCTCGAGGACTGCCAACTAGGCTGCCCATAGAGTGGCAAGACAAGCCCTGCTGCTCTCCCCTGTAGAGATAGCTTCCTTTGATTTTGTAGGGTGGCCACATTAATGATCGCTTTGGGGTTTTGGGTAGAGGATCTAACTATTGTACTTTGATATTACTTGGAAAAAAGTGGATGGGTCAAGTTAGATGCAATTCATATGTGGATGAATCTCGTTTTGGGAGGATTATTGGATTCAATGTACTTCTTTGTTTGTAGATTTCGGCGTATGCTAGCAGAATCCCGTAATCCATTTGCATTAGTTTTTTACTTATACTTTAAGTGGTGGAGCAACGTCTTGAGGAGAGGGGTTCTAGGACCCCACTTGGTAAAAACGGAACAACAAAACCCTTTAGATACATAGTGTTTAGTATAATCTTTCGAAATTAGGACCCCATACTCTCGTTGATGTTTGGTCATCTAAGGATATCAATCAACTCAAAGTTCATTAGATACACATACTTTAGTGTTTTGAAAATTTTGTAAGAACCTCAATCAATTCAAAGTCTAGCTACGCCACTAATACTCTATATCAAATTTTGTTTGGGACCTCAGTTTGAAGAGTAGAGGTAGAGCATAAAAATTAGTTGCGTTTAATCAATCAATTTCCTAGGAGTTGTTTAGCGGGAGGTCCATCTTAGATCCCCCCCCCCTTCTTTGAAGAAATTCGTTGTTTTTGTATTGTCTTGGAAGCGTTTGTGGCCATTGAACATTCCCCCAAAGGTCAAACCCTTTGTATGGCCATTTGTCCATGACATTTTTCCAACGCGGAAGAATATATAAGGAAGAAAAAAGGAGGCTCCAGTCGAATGTCCGTATTGAACCAGGTTGAAACACAGAACCATATATATTTTGAGAAGGCTCCTGGGCAACCCGGATCTGGAGATCAACTGAGTACAGGCCGCTCTTCGAGTCAGGGGAAAACTTATCTAGTGGAAGTTGGCTCTGTGAAATAATGTAAAGGGTGGACGATGAGGTGCTCAACAGATTGGGAATGATCCTATGGAAGCTACGGAATGAAAGGAACAACCATATGTTTACTAATCATAAATTGGAAGATTGGGAGATCGTCACCAAAGTTCTAGATGTACTGGAAGAATTTCAATCACACAGAGAAAGAGAAGAAGGAATTGACAGGGGAGGGAGAATACCTGGTCGACGCTGAAAGGTTTAAATAAGGTCAACGTCGATGCCACTGTGCGGAAAAATTAGGGAACGGGTCTGGGTGTGGTGGCGAGAAATGCTGCAGGAACTTTCCTCATGGCGTCTGTAGCAACGGAACGATCCTAGTGGGCACCGGAGCTAGCAGAAGCCAGAGCGATGCTCTACGGTCTGCGATGTGCAATTCAACATCAGCTTCTCCAAGTGATTGTCGAGACGAATTGCCAAGGCTTGTTCTCGCAATTTGGAAATGAAGAAAGACAGAGAACGGAGGTGGAATTGATTGTGGAGGAGATCGAAGGGATAGTAGCTGAAATTGGGGAGGAGAATATTCGATGGGCTTTTGCCGAAAGACAAGCCAACTCGACGGGAGCCCAAGAAAATTGGGTTACTAGGCCTCCCATATTTCTTTGTTCAGCTTTAGCTCAAGACTGTAATGACCATATTTTCATATAAATAAAATAAATGTTGATTATAAAAAAAACCTCCCATATTTCTTTGTTCAGCTTTAGCTCAAGACTGTATGGTCATATTTCCATATAAATAAAATACAGGTTGACTGTAAAAAAAATACCCAATATCCATAATGGAATGCACTCAATTATATTAAGAAAATGACAAAAATAAATTGTTGTGAGCATGTATCGGACATGAGACCTTCAAATCTTCAGGCTAATGCTCTTCCAACTGAGCTATCCCCTCTACAAATTAAAAATCCATTATATGCTAATAACAAAGAAAATAAACTTCTTTCTTATAAAATAAATTTTTATCGAGGAAAAGTAGGCAGACTTTATCGTGTTTCCTACGAACGAGATGAGCCGAGGAAAAAATACTAAAATGGGACAACCACAAAATACTGATTTGGATTACTGCAGTATTCTGTCTATATGAAAAATCATGATTGAGAATTGAAATTCTTATGTTCTTGTACATCAATCTATCATAAAAAAAACACTGGTTTTCTAGCGGTCTTCTCAATTTGAACCCGGTTCGAACATCACGATTGTTGCTCCTACAATCCAAAGTAATCGGACCTAAAGCATTGTCATTTTTGGAAAATTAACAAGTAGCACCAAATCTTCTTAATTTGCTCACTTTACTCTTCGTCTTGTACTTACTTCATTCTCAAGTTTTTCTTCTTTCACTGAACTGTAAACCTCAATAGAGGCTTAGTAGCCAAAAACTCCCGCTATAGAAGCTGCAAGATGTAACATAAACAACTAGGTCTCCAAAGTGTTTCCAACCAAAAGCTTTGTTATGGTATTAGAGTCTGGTTTCAAACATCAGTGTCTTTGCAACCATGGAGTAGGAAACAACAAAAACTACAACATCAACAATTATCTCGATCCAATGACAGATCCCTACTATCTCTATCATATGAACAACCCATATGACAGCTGGTGGGAGAGGATCTAACCCCTACCATCTACAATGATAGGAGCAAAGCTATCTGCAATGCTTTGGTAGTCAAGAACAAACTTGGCTTCATCAATGGCTCCTTGCCAGACCTAAACGAAGAAAGCCATTTGGCCTAGTCATGGAGCAGATATAATATAATGGTTATGTCTTGAATTCAACAACTTTTTGACCTTGGAATCAGAAGAACCATCATGTGCAGTGAAACAACACTTTAGCCACAGAGAATATTGAGAGCTAGGTATGGCCAGGGTGACTTGGTAAGAATTGAAGAGCTAACTGAGTCCATGTGTAACTTGAAACAAGTCCATCATTGAATACTATGAAAATTTGATAGCTCTAAGGTATAAAATAGAGAACTTTCAGCCATTAGAACATTGTGAATGCACACAAAACAGCCACACTAGCAAAGCTACGAAGGTGTTTGAATAAAGAGATCCAAACTAGGTCATTAAGTTTTTTAGAGGTTTAATTGGCAAATTTTCAAGTGTGAGATCGCATGTATTGTTTGATGATGCATTACCAAATGTTGATCGAGTTTTTCAAAGGATGACCTAGTGCAAGAGACAAGAATATTAGACTCATAAGGTCAAGGAACTAGTCACTGAAAACATGGCTTCAGCTGCACAAGGAAACAAGAAATTTCAAGGCATGAGAGAGAGACCTTTTTGCACCAACTGCAAGATTCAGGGGTACACAGAAGATACGTGATACCACAAACATGGTTGGGCTCAAGGACTGTGAATTCCAATGGTGAAGCTCTAGTGTTCTCACACTGTAAAAGACATGGTCATATTGAGGACAAATTCTTTCACAAGCATGGCTTTCCACCAAGGGCAACCTTGAGGGGTAAATCTTATGCAAACATAGATCCAGGTATGAAGTCAAAATTACCAAAGCATATTATGACAACCTGATTAGCCTCATGAACAAAAATCACAACATGAGAGTTGGATCATCCTTCAGAACAACTTTCATCAACAAATCTCCAAGACCTTCAGGTAAATACACTTTGAGCGTCTATGAGAAGTTACCTCATAAGCAAATATGGATTCTTAACATTGGTACATCAGACTAGATAATAGCCTCATTTAACCATCTAGTAAACTACATGAGGGAGTTCAATGTGTACATCACTCTACCTACAAGAGAACAAGTTGAGACGACATACAAGAATAATCACTTGTATTCCTGGTTTGACACTTGAAGAAGTCTTGTTTGTTCCGCAATTCATCTTCAACCTTATGTTCGTAAGCAAACTTACTAGAAATGCGTCACATTGCTTGACATTCTTTTCAAATGAGTCTAATACAGGATATGCAACTGAAGAGGATCATTGGTACTACTAAGCTTAATAGTGTTCTTTACCATATTGACAACATTTCAAAACATACTTACCATAAACACATCACAATATCTAGCTTACAATCCTTTATCTATGTTATTACAGACTATGACATGTTTCTCTTCATTGTGATGTTTGCATTTTGCTAGGTAGAAAAAACTTCAATTTCCTTGTAGCACAGTTTTTTGCTCACAAGCTTTTGAGCTTATACATGTTCATCTTTGGGGACCTAATTCTATTCCTATATATGATGTTTTTAAGTATTTATTTTATAATTGTTGATGATTTTACTAGAATGACATGGATCATTCTTTTACCAGCCCAAGGCAACCGTTGTTTTTGTACTGTTTTGGCTAGGGGTGGCTATACGGTCCGGTCCGATTAAATTGGCCCAAATTGATATGGTCTTCGTATGGTCTCTTTGGGAATATAAGGACCAGAGATTGGATTGGATACAGTCCGGTCTTGATTCGGTCCGGTCCCAATTCGATCTTGATTTTAGATTGAGCTTGTGTGGATTTGATTGGCCTAAGGACTCGAAGGGTGAGGACTTGGTGAAGTTTTGGGTGTTGGGCTCTCTTATTCGGTCTTTATCTAATTTTCGATCCGATCCTAAATGGTTTTTTACCTCAAATCTAAGCCCGAAGATTGGATTGGATTGGATTGTTTACTATCCGGGTCTAATCCGGGTTATACGGTCCAATTTCAGGTAAAACCAAATAGCCAGCCCTAGTCTTGACATACAAGAATAATCACTTGTATTCCTAGTTTGACACTTGAAGAAGTCTTGTTTGACCAGCAATTCATCTTCAACATAATGTTACTAAGCAAACTGACTAGAAATGCGTCACATTGCTTGACATTCTTTTCAAATGTGTCTAATACAGGATATGCAACTAAAGAGGATCATTGGTACTACTAAGCTTAATAGTGGCCTTTACCATATTGACAACATTTCAAAACATACTTACCATAAACACATCACAACATCTAGCTTACAATCCTTTATCTATGTTATTACAGACTATGACACGTTTCTCTTCATTGTGATGTTTGCATTTTGCTAGGTAGAAAAAACTTCAATTTCCTTGTAGCACAGCTTTGTGCTCACAAGCTTTTGAGCTTATACATGTTCATTTTAGGGACCTAATTCTATTCCTATATATATATATGATGTTTTTAAGTATTTATTTTACCATTGTTGATGACTTTACCAGAATCACATGGATCATTCTTTTACCAGCCCAAGGCAACCGTTGTTTTTGTACGATTTTGGCTAGGGGTGGCTATACGGTCCGGTCTGATTAAATTGGCCCAAATTGATCTGGTCACAGTCCGGTCTCTTTGGGAATATAAGGACCAGAGATTGGATTGGATACATTCCGGTCTTGATCCGGTCCGGTCCCAATTCGATCTTGATTTTAGATTGAACTTGTGGGGATTTGAGTGGCCTAAGGACTCGAAGGGTGAGGACTTGGGCTCTCTTATCCGGTCTTTATCCGGTTTTCGATCCGATCCTAAATGGTTTTTTACCTTAAATCTAAGCCCGAAGATTGGATTGGATTGTTTACTATCCGGATCCGATCCAGGTTATACGGTCCGATTTCGGGTAAAACCAAATAGCCAACCCTAGTCTTGGCTGGTTAACTCGACCCAATTCCACAATGAAATTCACTCTATTATATCAAGAAAAGATTTAAAAAAATTGCGGTGAGCGTGGATCGAACACGCGACCTTCAGATCTTCAGTCTGACGCTCTCCCAACTGAGCTATCCCCGCTACATGTTAAAGGTTCATTAGATGCTAATAACATAGGAAATACATTTGTTTTTCTCTTATTATTATGGTTTTATAAATTTTTATAGACTATATCGTGTTTCATAGGAACGAAATGAGTCGAGGAAATATACAAAAATAGACAGCCAGAAAATACCAATTTGGATTATTGGATTATTTTGCCTATTTGCCAAATCATAATCGAAATTGAAATTTGGAATGAAAATGGGCCGACTCGTTGGCTAATCAATTGTCATGACTTATATGATTATCTGGACGGACTCGAATGAAACCATAAGCACTTTTAATGGTTTTGGATTTGGGTTGGGTTTGAATTGGGTCCATTTAGTTCAACTCATTTGGGCTCGATCCAAAAGGGTCTATTTGGGTTTAGATGATTGCACACACAAAAAGACAATACCGAGCTTCTCATTAACTGACTTCAACCTTATTACATCTTAAATATTAGTGTCTCCACCTTTCCGTTTGTTTCATGACAAAAAATAAGAAAAATATTGCACTAGAATCGAATATCTATTTTTATTTGTGTACCCAATATTATTAGTCCAATTTAAATTCAAACAAAAAAGTTGGGTATAAATTTGCCCAAAAACAAAATTATCCAAATCTGATTTTACCCATACTAAGATGAGTTTGAGTAATATACCGCTCTTATTCGCCATCCCTAATTGAAATTCTAATGTTCATGTACAAGCACCTGTTTGCCAATATAGTCATATAATTCCTCCATTTCGATATGTAAATTATTTTCATGGTTATGAGTGGCTTCTAGTAAAACAAAAACAAAAAAAGTAAATGTGTAAAGCTTGAACAATTAGGTGGATGAAATTAAGAGGAAGACAACCCAAAGTGGGGAGAGGCATATGTTTGTATATATCCAGAAGTTGGACCCATCAATTAGGAAAGGGGACACATTCATGAGATTGTAGATCCACTACCAGCTGCTGTATCGATCATCCTCTCCCATCCCATGGGTTTGCATGATCAGAATCAGATTAGAATGCTTTGAATGTGGAGAACAGAAATGGCTTCTTTAGGGGACCTATTCATATATATATATATATATATGGACCCATAGGGTTCGTGATCCAAAGAGATTTGGAGGTATCTATCTATAATATGCACCAGTGATCTGGATCCCAGAACAGAACAGAAAATACTAGAACAAGAGAAGATATCAATCAAGTCATGTATCTATCTATAATGTTTGTTTTCAGTATTTGTTCTTTTTTTTAGGCATTGGTAGCTCTATCCTGAATCAAAGATAAATCTCATTAGTTACTACGAACACGTCGGCACAACAGTAACAGTAGGTTATTCATAACACATAGGTTAGTCAGTACATATACGCGATTAATTAACGGACAGTACTAATCTTGGTATCCAAGATCATACCAGCCGGTCGAAACTCGACTTTTGTTTAAGGTGACGGGTTAGTGGGATCGAATTTTGATATAAGAGTTGTTTAAGGTGACAGGACGGACACTGGGATCTAACTTTGCCGAATTTATGACGTGCAAATTAAAGCATCAAATCAAGAAGGGGGACTGTAAAACCAAGCGGATGCATGCATGCGTTCAACCAATTTGGCTGTAGGGATAGTTTTTGTTTTTTGTTTCTTTTATTGTGTGGCTATCATAATACATCAAGAAAGTCACATCTGGGAGGGTGGAACCAACTACCTAACGTGGTTTTTAATTTCATTAATACTACTTCTTAGGCTACTGTCGAGAATCGTCCAATTTCATTTAGCTAAAATTGTTGGAAAATGTTCAATAATTGACTTTATAATACAATTTTAAGTCTCTTGTATAGATTTGAAGTCTGCGGAATTGGAATAAAATAAATTTAGTCCCGGAAGACTCTGATACCATATCAAGAACCAATCAGTTATAATGACGAATTGTTGGAAGAGGTTTTATAATAAATCTTCTACCACATACTAACAGCTAATTCTACCATGCACTCTCCAAATTTTATATGTACAAACTACATTAATGTCTGCTTTGAACGTGGGGTTTCGGATCAACTCATCACGACTCTTAATTATTAACAATAAGTGGTTTAAAATTTATATTTAAACATATCCCAACGACTCAAATTGTTAGAATCAATTAGTTCTCGACTTATTCGTTATTTCGTGGTGGTTTGGAGAAAAGCAATTGGCAGGCTAGTTAGAGAATGCAAACCCTTCAGATATTAGTACTGTTCCAGGTTGCATTTTATGGATACTATGAAATTTGAATAGAATCATTGATTAGATAACTAAGAATTCGTGATGGAGAATAAAGGAAGCAGAATTCATTCCAACTTTTTGTCCGATGTTAGACTACTCACATATCTTCAATGGAACTCATAATCATTGTAAAATAAAGAAAATAAAAAGGATCTCATTCAACTGTTTAGTTGCATTCTTTCATGTTCTCCCCATGATACTCTAAAGACACTTTTCGAATTTTGATAGAGAACAAACGTGCTAATTTTTCCATTGAGTGGAGCAAACCATTGTTCTCTACCTCGCCTCCTAATTCGTTTTCGCTTAAAGATAAATATCATCAAAACCAAAAAGTAGATATTAATGAATAGAGAAATCGAGTAAAGAGATTAAATGTAGGAGTGCTAAATGTCATGGGTTTGATCGTCGTGATTTTACATTTACGGATAGGAGAAGAAGAGATTGAATTCTTGTACTTATGTTTGTAGATGATTAATACGTACAAGCACCTTAAAGAGAGAATCAATCACAGATGATTAATACAAGCGCCCCATTAAACTAAATTCCTAACTCCATCCGGATATAATGATGTAGTAGTAAGCTAGTAATTGAGAATGGGTAGATAAAATACTTCATTTCCCTTGGGGTTAACCTTTTACCTTAACTTAGTTAATCTTTCACCTTCAATTAAATATTATTCTGGAAAGTAATCTTCACAAAAGCTGGAATAGCTTAGTTGGCTAGAGTGTGTGGCTGTTAACCACAAGGTCGGAGGTTCAAGCCCTCCTTCTAGCGACTTATATATTTTTTCCTATAATTTTCCAGCTTTTACTACCCATTTTTACCCTTATTTTGTATTCCAAGAAATAACATAGAAATTAGAAGTCGAGTATCCTACCAAAAAAAGAACTGTTATTTAGCCATGTCGGTATGGCTGCTCTGATGGCGAAATAGCATTATTATGATAATAACGAGAACTGTTATTTAGCCATGTTTTCAATGAACCGATGGCCGGCCGGGACGCAAGCACGTCGGCCGATGGCTCTCCGTCCATTGCGGCTTCCAACTCAAGCAGCCCACCACTGATTTGATTAATTTGATGGATAATTTGGCCACTTGCAACATTAATTTGACACTTTGGACTCCAATCAAAATCCACGTCCACACTAGACCGTTGAAGATGATTCCTTCGTCCATTTTGGCCTCTTGTCCCATTATGCGACTGCCAGTCCAAATCCCATTATTTAGTATTTTGATTGAGATTTATATGTATATCTTCGAGTGTATAGTATTAAGCGTCCAATTAAACTCTATTTTGGACCAATTGGTGGCCAAATTTTGTAGTTCTGAAGGGTTGAAAATAGTGGGAAAATTCCAAGTGGAAGTTCCAGATTTCCGTCTCACGTTTTCGGCACCGCCGTCGCCGTCGTCGACGTGTGTATCTATGATTGTTTCTCCTTGAGAGAAAAAAACAAAAGTCCTCAATTTGTAGGTTTGAATGACTTTGGAAAAAATTGCAAGAAAGAAATTAAATCATGTTTCCCACAAGGCTTTGACAAAATTAAAACCCATCAAACAATTTTATTCAAACTTCCTGTATAGAACTGTTAAAATCATTTTGTGGAAGGGATTGATTAAGTCATAATAAGAAAAAACAATAAAACATATATTTTTGTAGGTGTGTGTTGCAGTGTTGGTAAGGAGTATTTTGGGTCAATTGGATTTGATTTTTAGTTTCTTGAATGGTAGTTTGATTGAGAGAGTATCGTGTTAAAGCGAACAATCCATAAGATTAATAGTTTGCATGAATATTATACACACTGATGCAATGAGTTTTTGTTTTTGTTTTTTGGTAGAGTTTGTGTTTGTTTTAGTGTACAGGTAGAAAAAATATATCTCTTTAAAATAAAACTATTTGAGCACCCTAAATTCAACCTTCAGAGTGATAGTCTATCTATATAAAATAGAATCCCAACGTTTAGAAATTTTACTATAGAGCATTGTTTGTGAAAAGTATCGGATGCCCGATCGGAAAAATATCATATCGGGACCTAAATCAATAAGCAAATTTTAAAGATATGAAATGATTGAACCAAATCACAATTTTAGTATAAATTTTGTACCACTAACTTTTTCAGTAATACATTACAATTCATTTTCTTGCTTATCGGACATTGGTACCTCACAAATATATAGCTAAGCTGGGCAATACATCTTTGTGGTCCAATGGAAATCTGGTATTGGGCTACTTGGTCAGAAATGAGCTATGGGCCGTGGCCCAATGACCTTAGTCTCTCTCTGCCTTGTATTCAACCCAGATCCAATGGAAATGACCGACCATCCTACCAATCGAGGAAGCCCGAAGCCGCTTCATGAATACAAGGGTAACAAACAAGGAGTACCGTCAGGTTAGTAAAACACTAGTGTGGGCCCCCGCCAGTTGGCCGGAGGAAGGTAGGATGGCAATGGGTCGGGTTGGGTCGGGTTTTGCCAAATTCAAATCCAAATTCATGGGTTTATCCGTGAAAAAAATTCGGGGTAAAATCCACTGGGTTTGAAAAACTCAACCCAACTCAACCCCCTGGGTATCCGCGGGTTCATGGGTACCCACAGGTTTTTGTCTTAAAAAATTTACAATAACAAGTTGCTATCAAAATTAAAGTCAAATATCAATCTCTCAATAAAAATTATCCATATATAAAATACCATTCTAGAAAATTCAAGCAAATAACAAATTATCCATAAATAACATGATTAATTGAAAGCTTCTTCCTTTCAATTAAGTTTCTTCACTCTCCACTCGATAACATCAACTTCATTCTACACAATTAGAAAGAAAAATTAGACATGTCTCCACAAACATAAATAAGATAAGTTGTTTAGAATATTAAATATATCGAGAAAATTAATTATATGGGTGTGGGCGGGTACCCATGGGTCGGGTTTACCTAAACCCAAACCCAACCCAACCCGATGAATATTGAACGGGTTTAAACCCAAACCCGGCCCAAAACCGGTCAACACGGATTTTACCTGCGTTGACCGAGTTGGGTAGCGTGGGTACCCGTGGGTTCGGATTTTGTTTTCATCCCTAGAGGAAGGTGAGGTATGAAATTTGATAATGTAATGGGGTGTATAACTTATTGTTGTATAGTTTTTTTGGGAAACACGTGATAAAAATAGTGAATTTTAGCAGGAAAGAGACATTAATGATGCAACAAATCAAAAATTGGCCTTATGAACCAAAATCAAGTACCTGTTACCTTGTGAAACAATATTGTTTCTGGTAATATGATTAGGTGGAGTAAGTTTTATAGAAACTGAATTCCAGAAAATCGAATAAAAAATCGTATATCCCGTCGGTTTTCGGGAAATGAGCATCTCACAATCGTTGCTAGCTTTTACTCGGCCCGTTGGCCGATTAATTTGGTTTATAAAACTTTCATCTTGTCGTCATTGTGCTTTCTGGTTTTTTTCAGGCTATGATAAAATCTAAGGAAATAAAGAACGAACAACACGATTTGGGATAGGAACCGTCGTTGTCGTATCCCTAGAAAATGGTGGTAAACACGGACTCACCTGCCAAACTGGTTTGGATTGAGATTTTTATCGGGTATCAGGGAACCATGTGATTATAAATTAGACTTGATCAAAAGGGGCCAAAACTTGAAATGCAGCCTGTTTGACCGACCCATGCCAAATTCTAATTATTCTTTACTTTTAAACTTTTTATTTGAAAATAAAAAATAGTGAAAGAAAAGAGATGACTGCCATTTGCACATCACTTATTCGGGAATAAAACCATAGAAATTCAAAAGGAACTGAAAATGTTAGGATCGTTTTAATGTTTAAAATAACCAAATAGATCTTTCTGTTTAGTTTTTTACTAACAAATACCAAACGATTCCCTATAAAATACACTATGATTTGATCATTATGATATCAAATAATTATATAATATATATTTGAAATGATAAAAATTGGACTAATTGGGTTGGTCGAGGTTGAACCATTGAATAACTTTAAAATACATTATATTTTAGCCACTAAGATATAAAATAATAGCATAATATATTATGCCAGAGAAAATAGCTTGTTTTAGAATGTCAAACCAATGATGTTCATTTGTTTTACTTGATGGCCAAATCCCGTGTAGGTCAAACCAATTCAACTCTTTTATTTTATGGTTAGCCTATTAGATACCATGCATTAGTTTATTGTTAAATTTTTTATTTTTAGCAATAAAAAGAAGTATTGTTTTTGCCTCTTCATATATATTTTATCACCACAGAGAAATAAAAGGGCTTAATAAAAAAACTGACACTCTTGAACCCGTTTAAATCCGCATGTGTACGGTAAGTTGGCCCGTTCCACAGAGGAAAGAGGAAAAAATTGACACTCCCTATTCTATCATTCCTACAAACGCTCCTGGAGCAGGAAATTTGAAATGGGGGAAGGGTTTTTTCCTCTCTGCTATTATATCTTTTTAATTTAAAAAGATGCAACAAATGTACTTAGTGTGATTGGTTATGATCCTTACTTTTCCTTAAAATGGTCATGGTTCGAATCCCACTAAGTGTGAAGACCAAAATGTCCTTCCTACTTTCACTCTCGTTGCAGGAAATTTGAAATGGGGCTCCCGTTTTTCCCTTCGGTGTATTATATTATGTGTAGATTTGAAATTTTTTTTTATCAGATGGGTGAGATTGTAGTGGTTTTTTTAAGTAAAAGTTCAGGTCATTTTAGTCGGAGTTAACCAATTCCGGAAATCACAAGATTGCAGCAAACTTTGGAGATTTTGTCATCATTGGAAAAAAATTCTAACTTTTCCGCCCTTCCCTAGCAAAAAATGGGTTCATCGCGAATTTTTTTTTCGAATTACCATCATCGAAGGCACTACCACTTATGGAAATTGTTATAATTGTTGATTAATAACATTCTGTGTATTGTTAGTAAGCATTCGGAGACTGATAAGCACGTATTCTCAGGTTGCAGATATTTATTCGTAACGATAAATGAAGTCAACTCATATGTATTGTCTGTGCAATTAATAATGATTAAGTGATTCTCTAGCAGAATTGAAAAGGGCATTAGTAATTTTTTTAGGTCTAATTACTAAAGATTATGGGATCATTAGCAATGGTTGAGCAAGATCATAATAAAAAGGTGGAACATGTGAATACGTAGGATGATGATAGATCATCTTTGGCAGAAATGTCATTGACCTTAAAAGCCTCCATGGGCTCACCATTAAACAAAATCTAGATAGGACCGAATATCCCCTATGCCTCTTCTTACCGGCGATGTTAGTTAAGGTAGATTGGATCGGAGCACGAAGCTTTACCTCGGCCATTGAAATCATGCGTATTTCGCTATTGGGCTACGGCCCATGGTTCGACAAGTCACTACCCTACAAAGTCTGTTTTGCTCTCGGGCTCCAATGAATATTAGCCCATGAGTTGGGTCAAAAATAAGAAACACAACCCAAGCTAGAGCAGGATGGCAATGGATCAGGCCGGGGACGGATAGTGCATATACGTTACCCTATCCAAAGTAGTTCGGCTTTTACCCATACCCACATGAGAAACGAGTAGAAAATTCAAACCGTGCTCATACTCGTTCAGGTTTCGGGTATCCACGGTTATCCATGAGTAATAGTTTCTCTTTATAGCTCCAACCAATATGTTAATATTCACATGTACTCTCACGTTACGTAAGACGAAAAGTACGACAATAATTAACTAGAATGAAGAAAATTAATTAAAATACCGCAATTTCATAAAAATATTATATTTATATGCTAAATATAAAATATGTTTGAGAAAAATATTGATTATTAGTACACAAAACACAATGTGTATAATCGGGCGGGTTCGGGTTGGATAGTGAGAAAACTATGCCCACCCAATACCCACAATATTCGGGTTTGGGTTGTACCCATACCCACTAAATGTCCTTTGAGTTCGGGTTTTACCCTACCCGATTAGGTCGGATTCGGGCGGATATCCACGGTTATGGATATTTTTGCTATCCCTAAGCTAAAGGGGATATGGGGATATAACTAAGCTTTCGTGAAGAAACTTTATTTTCGTGGTGGTTGTCGTCTCGTTCTTTAATTACAAGATCGGGAGTTCGATCCTTACTCATGAGAGTGAGGTCATTTCATAGTCAATCAGTTACCATTTCGTGCGATGACTCGTGACCAGAGGTCAGTCACTATTATCGACAACACATTATCCTTACTCACAGATGGACTCTCAGTGTTCATATGTAATACCATGTGTCTCATGTTAGATATGGCTCAAGTTTGTATCTCCCATGTTTATACTTATAGGGAAGGCAATTGTGCGGCTGATTTTCTTGCGAAAAAGGTTCACGATGTTTCTTTTGGCTCACATCTCATCAATGTGAGAGACCTCGAACTATGTACTGGATTAATTATGATATCATGGGAGTCACCATGAATCGGATTGTTAATGACGCTTTTAGCGTCAGTTTTCTTGAAAAAAAATACTACAATAAAGGAGGCGCTCGCTCAGTCTAGTACAAGACAAAATGGATAAGAATCTAACGATGTAGAAATAACTCAAAATTTCTATTCAATTACCGAGTCAGATGTAAAACATATCATATCGTCGAATGAATCAAGCGGAAACTACCATCACTACTGTTCAGTGTTCGCCCAACCAAATAGTCTAGCAAGAGGAAAATTCTTGTCATGCATTAATTGTCACATCATTTCTCCATGACCAAGCAACTCACTTTTTATATACTAATAACAACTTGGGAATTACAAGAAAAATCACTACAAAGTACAAACAAGAATTACAAGGAAAGCAAAAGTCAAATGTTTTTGGGAGGAGGGAACTAACAAGTAACAAGTAGTAACAATGTGAGGGAGGAGATAATTAGGTGTGCAGTAGCCCATCAGAAGATATCAAGGATCTCCAAGATCGGACGGTTGCAAACGGGACAACACCCTCTATGAGCCCACAGATCCCTCGAACAAACCCTACAGAAGGTATGGCCGCAGGGGATAAACGCGGCGCCCTTATCCCTCTCCATGCACACGCAGCACAGCGAATCCCCGCCCTCCTCCTCCTTCTTCTTGTCCGTTGCCAGTACTCCTTCCAGAGGCTCATCCTCTCTCCTCCGCTTGGTCATCCGCCAATCAGAGCCGTCCGTTTCCTCGATCAGCCTCATCAGCGTCTTGGAATCCCCGCCGTTGGGGCCCCGCAAATTCCGCTCCTCGGCCAGCGCCATCGCCAGGTTCATCCCGCTCGGCCTCGCCCCGATTAGCTGCCGGAGCGTGATGGGCATCATCGGCACGTCCTCCCGCTCGTCGCCGCCGCCGGTGGTTTCTTCTTCTTCTCCTTCTTCCCCTCCTTGTTCTTCGGGGTCAGAGATTATGACCCCCGGGCCGGCGATGGCCCAGGCGGCGGCGGCGCCACCACAGCAGCCGCTCAAGCCCCTGAAAGTCAACCGCCGCTTCAGATTCTTCCACCCTGCCATAAATTGGGGAAAAGGGCCGAACCTGCGTTCTTCCTAGTTGCCGGCGACGGAGGCTTGCGAAATTTGTGGTGGTTATATTAGGAGATAATGGAGATGCAAACGGAAGCAAATGCTATATTTTTGTTTCTTGTGTGAAGGACGGGCGGCAGAGCGAGAAGAGAAGAGAGGGAGTGAGCGAGTGGCAAGTGGCAAATTGGAAGGAGCCAAATGGGAATAATGAAAGAAGGGAACTTCAGTTTTATATTATTATTATATCTTTTTTGTTTTTTTTATTATCTTTTTCTTCTGTAAATAGCCAATCAAGTCCCTTCATAATTTTTCTTGAACATAACTCTTATACCGCTACGAGTTAGTAACAAACGAATCTCGTCACATCCCTCTTTATCTTTACGTAAAAGAAAGACGTTGATCTAGGATCAACTTGTTCATCATAAACTCAAATCATTTTCATTTATTTCTGTTACTTTACATGATCATAGATAAGTTTTTCATAAACTTTTGGTTGAATAGTAGATGGTATGGAATTTTACGAATTCACAACTTAATGTTGATTCAACATACTCGTGAAATGCAGTTTGTTGCTAACTTGTGGGAATCTGTCGAACAGTTTAGGCCAAATCCTGAAGAAAGCTAAAAAGTGGTAGTACATTGATGCATTCATCCAAGAAATTTGTGTGAATCAAGGATTGTAAAACCGTATTAGAGGTTGTACCGGAAAATCTCAGCAATAAGATGTTTTATGCTGAATCATGGTTCAACCGTTTCATATCCCCATATACCGTCTACGTTAGAATGTTTTTCTTATTGAACCGTCGATATGGTACATTTTTCAATCCTTGGTACAAAGGGGCTTGTTTGTCATCTTTGCTTAATGCAATGACTGGTTCAACTCTTACTCCGAAATTTATGGAAAGAATGTTGCATTGGATTCAATTATTTGATTAGCGTGATAATGATAACCTACTGGAAAAGGTGGAAGGTGAAAGTGAAAAATTATTCCTCACTTTGAGTGCTTTTTCTCTTTTACAAACATGAAAATAATGAAAAATGAAGGCGCGTGGGACCTTTTGTTTTGTTTTGTTTTTCATTCTTTTATGGTTGAGATGGTTCAGCAGTTTGAAAGCATTAGGTAGAACATTGTACCTACAAAGCTTCCTACTTAGTTAGCTATTTGGGATCCATTAGGTACCAGAGAATGATAAGTGCGTTGTTATTGGATGATAACCCTTGATATGTGTGAGAATAATACAAATTAAAGTGAGAGAGGAGATAAATAAAAAGGAGTTACGCGAATTCGAATATAGTCTTTTTAACTATTATAGTATAACTCGATTATGCTCATGATCACTGTCTACTAATGGAGTTACATGTAGTTCGGAAGGAGTTACAACTTACATCTCATTTCCAACTTTTTATCTAACGATATAATATGTATATTTACATCATGAGAAAACATTAAAATGTGGACTAATTGCCCGGCTCCAAGTCCTAATTTGCTACTGCGATTGCCTAGTTAAAAGGTTGGTTGGTTTGTAATAAAATGTTATGAATTTATGATATAGGAACTAAATTGATTAGATAGATGATTTGATCTGGATGCTTTGCTTCCTTTTCATGATGGATGGTGATCATTTAGGTTGGAGAGAGTTGACAACTTAGGCTTTGATGGTGATCAATTATTCTTAGTGTACACCAACATCTAAAAAAACACGTATATAGGTCAAATCTCATCTCACAAGGAAATTATAATTTAGAATTGCATACCTAAACTAGTTTTGGATAGGACAGAATATGAATTGGTTCCACTCTTCTTCTAATTTGTAGAAAGTGGGTTCCATTCTAATTGGCTAAAGAATTAAGTACCTACATTGAGAGAGATGCAACTCTCTATAATCAAAGTCATGATTGTATAATCATAATGGAGGTTATATTAAAAAAGTCAATGTTAGAGTATTATATTTTAGAATTGTAGCTTAACTATTGTACAATCGTTTCGTATGGTTAAATCCGCTATCAATTTAGACTCCAATATAAATTTATTCCCACCAAACCACCAATTCGGTATGATTTTACAGAATACTAACTACTAACTAGGGGAACAACAATTGAGTGTTGACAGCAAGATGCAACACTCCCTAGGCTTCCTTTTGTGTAGACAAAGAAGTAAAAAAAAACATTATTGGACTTGCCAAGGAAGATCCGCATGGCGCCAAATTCAAATGTTTTACTGCTTTCAAGTTATATGTGGTCGCAGAAAAAGAAGCGCCAAATTCAAATCAAAGTCTAGCGCTGGCCTAGTGGGTGAGACATGGTTTGCAGTTTGCTGCTTGTGGTTGTGGGGATTCTAGAGAAGAAGACAATAGGAAGAAAGGGGACAAAAGGACAGCCAAAAATCACTCTTCTGAAAAAGCCACAACTTCCGGCTGGATAATTGCAAATCTTCACCAAGATCATGCAGCTCCTCCATTTCGGAAATAACAAACACCCCAGCTATATTCCAATCATTCACAAATCTTCCTAATCATAAACAAAAGAAAAGAAGGAAAATTGCAGTACTGCCAGCTGATTGCTGACACTGATGCGGAAGCGTTTAATAAGCATTGATCTTCTTAGATTACCTTCCACACATTACCAGCTATCGACTCGAGTGAGATGGCATTGCTTTACAAGAACAATCTGACAATAAGCATATTACACGCGAATGCAATCTAACAGCATCACCATCCGTTTGATCATCCCCATATTAGGATAATAGCCAAATGCATAGAAAGTGACTCCTTTTCCTTCTCAAATGATATGAGACCGTGGACCATGTACTTTTCAATTTTCAATATTTCATTGCTGAGAAATGAACTCTCTGACTGAACTTAAACTTCCACTACCAATTTGGTTTGTTCAGATAATTTTGTATAGGCAGTCAGTCAAGCTTCTGGGTATTCTGGGCCATGCAATGATTGATTAGGCCACCACATACAATCATGGAAGCAACATGGGCAAACAGTACATCTTCTTGGATCCATTGCATGGTGTCACTGCTCTATAAAGTCAAAATTTAGGCCCCACAAGATCATAACAACTAGGCAGTTTAAGATCACTGTTAACGAAGCTTGCTTTCATACTTTGGGATGTTCCAGGCCAGAAGCAGCTAATTCACTCATGAATTGGAATAGAAAAAGTCAAGAATAGCAAAAGGGAAAGCGAATGGGGAAAAGCTCTGCATTTAGTATATGATTACTATGTTAATCAGGATGTGAAGAGTATGGATCTTTCTTTCCTAATTCCGAGCACAATACAACATTATGGAAGTACGTTTAAGTGGGAACATATGTCTCCCCATTCCAGGTACTCGCTAAAAAACTTTTGACTACTATTAAACCTATGAACAATGATTCAAATGGAAGATCTACGATCAATTCATGGAAGACAGTGATTGAATATACCTTTGATATATTCAAAGAATCAACAGAGTTTGAAGTCGGAAAGCTAAGTCTTCATGTTATTCCACGACAAGAAGTTGATGCTAAGCAGTCTACAGGAAAGATTTCTCTGATCAGGGAGATTCCAGTGGAAGTCATTCACAATCCAGTTCATTACATGAAAAGTCAGAAGAGTAAGCACATCTACATAAAATGCAAGCAGAACTTACAGAAATCAAGATCTCCTCCTTCAAAATTGGGGCTTGGGAGTTTCACCAACAGCTCCAAAATCTGGCCTCCTTATATTAGGAGCTTGCCAACTGCCATGGACACGTTTTATGTACGAGTTATATCAGCCATCAATACGCTCTCTGGGATTGACCCTCGGATGATCTTTTGTGGTGTAATTGGCACTTCACACCAGTATCTCACCACAATGTGGCTAATTTAAGCAACTCATTTTAACTTCAACCATCGCAAGTCACCATGTCCTGTTTTAAAAACGGTTATCATTAATATCACCCTAAACTAGTTAGACAATAACTAGAATTACAATTTTAAGGTGTCCATCAAGACCCGAACCCAACATCTCGAGGTTACGACGTTGCCTTCGAACCACCGGGCTAGAAGAGTTTGATTATCCCCTTGGATAATAGAGATATAATGCTTGTTAATATCACTAATCTTGAAAAGTCTATTAAAAATTTAGACACAACATACCCAGGATTAAAAATTTACTATAACCAACTTCTAGCATCAGATGACGATAGCTCCGACCACGTATGAACCGTTGCCACAAAAATTGGAACGAAGACCCGTAATCCATTTGCATCTTCTCCTTCACAAGCCTGCAAAGTTGCATCGTAAGTTGCACGTAACCATTTTAGCAAAAACTTATCCAACTGAAGAAATCCTGAGAGAATAAACAGCCTTCCCAACTTACCATCTCGCTAGACACCGTTGAATTCCTTTATATATGGATCGAATGAAGGATGGATCACGTTGAGCGTATAGTAAACCAACCTCGATCAATGCGCCTGTGCATGGATCATCCAGAATCTCCAAGCTACAGTCAGCTAGATAACTAATCTGCAAGAGTAAACTGGAATAAAGTTTCTAGAAAAGGGACACTTGTACCTAGAAATAAAACTGGTAGATGGTGGCAGTTCACGATGTTGAGCACCAACCAACTAAGCAAGATTTGTGTACTTCATTTCTATTAGTTATTAATAAGCAAAAATCACCAATGAGACTAGTCCACCAGACATAAGAAAATAAACCCTGCTATAAAGAAGAACGTGAAAATGAGCCCAGAATGTGAGAAAAGCATTATACCCCAAATTCAGTGTTCGCTAGAGTCTGAATAGAATCCATGAGTTGGAGCTTGGCCCACTTGGAGGACCGAATAGGATCATCCTTTGGAGGATGCCTCCAAGGAGAACCAAAGCGCAGTCTATCTTTTGGAATCTTGCCCATTCTTGCATCCTCAGCAAACTTCTCTAGGATCACAATGGCTTTATCCATCGCAGGATTTACAACAATTATCTAACCAGAGGAAAAAGATAACATGAGTGTCATTCAAAGTGAAACGGGGTTACAAATTAGGATTTGAAGAAAAAAAAAACAAGCTACAAGGAAGAAAGAAAAAAGACTCACCTGCAGATAAGCTAAATATGCATCGATGACATCCTCAAATGTGCTATCCTTGTCCTCCAGTACCCTACAATAAAATCCACATAAGAAGCGATAAGAAAAACTGTATCATCGTCAAGAGATCTTTTCTATTACTTTCCTTTTGGAACTAATAGTTGGTAAATCTAAAAAACAAAGATGAATTTCGTAAAATTTGATGACCCTTAAAGATTGCGAAAAGACTGCCTAAGATATTCCTGGTATCATTAACATTCAAACTGAACAAATTTCATCAGTGACGAAAACAATAGAAAAAAGGAACAAGTTTCCTTATCTAACCACAATGAATGACAGGAAATTTATGAAGACAAAGGATATTCTTACTTCTGGTAATAGATGCTTTGCTTGAGTGCATAAAGTTCAAACAGATGCCTAGGGCTTGGTCCAAGCACTTCAACTATCAACTTCCACTGCAGGTTAATAAGGTTCACCAATTAGTGTAACCAAATGATATTAGCACCAGTTGATGAATAGGATGGCGAAAGTTCATCCAATACTTTCAAGAAGGAGATTTAGACTCCAATTCTGATCTTCCTAAGGATAACTTATGACTTTCTGTCTTGAAATAAAGAAATAGGGATGAAGAAATTGTGTTTGAATTATAACTAATACCTCTGATTGACTGAAGTAGTCAGCAACCATGTGCAGTTCAGCCTCCCTTGGAGTCCATCCAAAGGACTGGAGAGAAATCAAATTTCACATTAGCAACGTAATGACCTGAATCCCACAAGATACATACCTTAACATGTGGCTCAGTTAACCAAAATTAATTCTCATACACATGCACAAGAACAGTACTGAATATGTTGGAATGTTTTTAAAACAAAATTAACCAAAAAGGTTATATCCAAGGAAATTCAAATCATTGAGTGGTTTCATTTGGGTAGTGGTTGGGGAAATTGATAGCAAATAAGTCACAAGAGTCAATCTCTACATGAAATAAGTGAACTACAATTTGGAGTTGGATCTGCCAAAAAAATTATTCACCCTAAAGCCCTCATTGCAGTAACCAGATCAGTCGCAAAACTAATTGATGTTCTCCAGCAGACTAACAAATTGAATAAGTGCAGCAGCAACTTCAGTACCTCTCGGGAGATAAAGATATCCGGAAAACCAAAATCCATGAAGGCCCTGTAAGAATAGTAGCTGCAGGAACAAGTCTTCTATTAGAATTATAAAGCCAGTAAGCAACAAACATACATGTCAAACCAGTTTTACTTTATCAGTTAGGTTGGGCATAGGTTAATAAACAAAGAAACCGACCTATCAGAAGTCACAAGCATAACGGGAAGACACTTCTCATTGGCAACCAGCGCAATGATTCTCCATATCAGACTGTCATGGTACATTGATCCAGACACCATCTTGTCATAAGTTAACAATGCATTTTTCAGTACTTCAATTTTGTTTATTACCAGCTTCGGCTGCAAAACAAAGAACAAATCAATACACAAACCCATCATACAAAATCAATTCAATAAACAACATAGGTTCCCAAATCCACAGTTACCTGAAAGTAATCAATCTCAGCAGCCTGCGACATCAGCTCAAGCAACAAACAAGGCCAATCCGTGGACGAATTCGCCAGAGACCGAGAGAACCCACCAGTCCGATTCAAATGGGCAATGGCATTACCTCTCGAAGTCTGAATCGCTCTAATGACCTCCTTGGCCAATCTCAGCGCAACCAAGGCTTCCCTATAGTAAGAAGCTTCATCAACAGACAACTTCCTCTTACCCTTCTCTCCCAAGTTCAATAATTTATCCATCACTCTGGCATTTGATCGAGCACTTAGCGCGCATAACACACGATCCCATAGAACATACCCAGAAGCCTTTTCAGAAACCGCATTTTTCGATTTAGAAGCAAGGCCGTGGCTGTTCTGGACTATAATCCGGCGAAGAGCAGTGTCGGGACGATGCCATTTGCTGAAAGTGGAGAAGATTTGAGTGGAGGAAATGCTGCCAAGCCGAATCGCCCTTTGGGCCATGGAGTCAAGGCAACTCTCCAATTGGGTCGCGCAATCAGCGAGAACCGGCGGCGTGCAGGTTGACCACGAACCCCACAGAAAAGAATTGTCGTGCTTTCGGGTGATGATCCTTCACTGATTCTGCGAAATCAACGTAACCGGTGATGTGGGCACCTTTGTTCCAATCGTTCAGGAGACCTGCAAAAGGAACGCAACAAAAATTGGAATCATCATCAGTTTGCTCCGGAATTAGCCAAAAAATGGAGGGGTCGAATTCGACGGAGTTTCTCACTGTCAATGATGAGGGTGGTTTTGCTAACGCCGCGAGGGCCGTGGAGGATGAGAGGCTGCTGAACTCGGTGGTGCTGAGCGTGGTTGTTCAGGATTGTTTCCAGCAATGGCCGCGGGATTATCCTCCATGGTTTGCTCACCATTTTTGTGCCTTGTTTCTTCTACTTCGTGGCGTTAGAATCAGCTAGTGGGTCGGAGATGGGATTTTACTTTTGAGGGAGGAAGAAGGAGGGGAAGCTCGGAAAAGAATGGCGCTTAGCTTAGGGGTTTAGACGCCGCGGTCTGGTGACAAATCAAGTCGGGTCAGAGGTGGGAGTTCTTTCGAGTCGCAAGCTTCCCGTTTTCCTTATTCGGCCCATACTTAATAAGGCATGGGCTTTAGGAGACTGTCTGGTCTTCTATCCAGTTAGAAGCTTTCCGTAGTTGCCTTGTTGGGTAGAGTACGGCGAGGCGCATAAAATGTGACCACAATATTTTTTTTTTACATTTGTGCTAATAGAGGCCCATAAAAGACCACACAGTACAGGGAGCTTGGTCAGATTTTTTTTTTGTTGCTACAAAGAGGAGAGGGGTGGAAATGAGCCGTTGTTCCGAAAACTCGAATTTGTGAGCTCTAGATTGAAAATCAGCGGCACAACAACTTGGGTCATGATCTCGTTCACGCTGGGAAGATATTTTGAAGACAAAATAAGCCTCAATAACCATAATTATCCACCTTGTGAGAATAATAGCCACATTCTGTCTATATAATTAACGGTATTGTCACGATTGTTGACTGGACAAACGTTTGCTTGTGATGTGGCCTTTTTTTGTCCACTTGGCATGTCAGGTGGAATATGTTTCTTTCAACTTCAATTTTCTCAAAATAACATAGAAATACCACATTTGAAAAAAATGAGTTATTTGATACTACAAATACCACATTATCAATTAACTCAATAATATAAAAAAAAGATCAAAAGTAGCTTTACAAATTTATCAAGTGTTACTTTTCCATTTCGATGTACTCTTACCCAATCTATTCTCTTCCTTTTCCTGGTGAAACCCCTCCACCATTACTCCAGATTGACAGCAACACTCAATCGACGACCCCACCCATCTGCCGATCCACCCCTCTATCTAGTTTAGCTTGTCTCCCGGATCCACTCCTCCATATTCGTTTTAGCTTCAAAAAGGCAGTCATACATCATCCGAACGGTGAATAGCCACCTCAATCATTGCACCCCTCTCCTAGTTCCAGACGACACTGGCGAACTCTAATCCACTGTCGAACCAAGCGAAAGCGGCACCATCGAACCCCCCCCCCCCCCCAACCCATAATATCGACGCGCACTCGATGTACCCTAATCGCACTGTCGCATGTTAAGGTTTTCGTCTCTTTGGGTTGTGGTGACTAGTGAGTACTCATAACTCATAAGCTCCGGCTGTAGTGTTGAAAATGGTGTCTTTTTATACGTATAGGCGACTTGTAAAGGTGGAAAAGCGACACAATAATTGTTTGAAGGGACCGCAATTCCCGTGCTTGATGCGAGATTGCCTTTGAATCATACAGTAAGAATCTCAAACATATGGATACAATAGTCAATCTACTGTGACGAATTCATTGTGTTGAAATGAGTGACCTGAATCCCAATTCTGCAATGACATGTTGGTTGTATGTGATTTTGTTAATTAGTGATAAGTATTTAATTAAGGTTAATTTCTTAATTTAGTAGATAATTACGTCAAGGGTGGGGTTTTTAACATATGACATATTCTTGGGACGAATTGTTATACAACTATGCAAGAATGACTCAAATGATACTGAGAATGAAAGGCATCACCATCAGAAGACTGAGGATGATACATCCGTTCAGTACCATGTGTACGTCTCTAATGATGCAGGAACATGTTTACAACTGGGACTAAGGAAATGCAGCTGAATTGCATACACTTAACGAACTAGCTTTGACCGGGTCCGTTGGTCGGATTATTTTAATTTATTAATTATAGAATGAGAGAGAGCTAGAGCATAAAAAAATTTATTTAGGTCGAACCTACAATTTGAATCTATTTGATTCCATATAATTACACCTATAAAGAAATATCGACAATCTAGCTATTTGCATTAAACCAATTCACACATTCATTATCGGTGTTTCCACATTTATATTTGTTATGCAAAAAAAAATTACAAAAATTACATTAGAGTTGATATTCTTTTTTTTTTGGTAGCCAATGCAATAGGTCTAATTTATACTCAAACAAAATAGTTGTTTATTGGTATGACCTTCAGGTGATATTACCAAATATGATTTGACTGGTAATAAATTGGGTTTGGGAAGGATATTTTTTTGCAATTCATAGTGGAGGGAATTTTTTAGGCCACGTTTGACATTAGTTGTTCATTCACCACCACATCCAATGCTAAAGTATCCCTTTCCCATAAGACTTTTTAATTTACTGCGAAATGAGTTGATCTAAATTCCTTCAGTTTTGGGTTTCAAAATAGTAAATTTGCAATCACTTATTTACATACTTTCCATCTCCTACTTTTAAATGTGTGAGATTTAAAGTTTCTTTATCTAAATTTCATAGCAAAATATGAACCTGTAAACATTGGCAGAGGATCAGAGGTGAGTGAACAACTAAAGATCACAATGATTGTAGCTTTAGTAGTATGGAGGTATATTTGAGCTCATAAATCAATTAACGGCATCTCATCTTTCATTGAAAACTAAGCGAAATTTAGGGAGTCATTCATTGTTATATAAAAGTATTTGAGTGAAATATGTTTGAAAACTGAAATTGGATACATTTTTGGATACGACTCGTATGGTCCAGCATGCACCAGATTTTCATATCGTTGATATAATCAAACGGCTAATATTAATTGTATTAAATGTATTTATTTAATAAGAATTTTGATTACAAACTTCACCCTATAAATAATAATAATACATACAATAAAGCCCCTCAATAATATATATCATTATGTTTTCTCGTATGATACCTCATTTCGTAGATTTATATTCTTCAACACCCCAAGTTTATATAATTGCTCAAAATTGTTTCCATTAAAATTTGATTATCAATGAATCAAAGCCGTCGTGAAAGGCCATCGTTCAGTTGGTGAGGATTTACGAGACTAGGGTGGATTTTATTGGGGGCGGCGGTGGGGTTAAGAAGCTTGCCGGGAGGAGGAGGATTTCACTTGGATGTGAGTCTGTTGCGGCGGCAAGTGAATTTGCCGCTGCGGTTGCGCAGCCCGAGCTCCGGGAGATAAGAGATCCTAAACCTCAGGATTTACGAGCCTAGGGTGGAATTCGATCAGGGCGACGACGAGGTTCAATGTGTTGGAAGAGGGAAGATGATTGTTCCGTCAATTGTTCAGAAGCCATGAACTTCGGCCCCTGCTAATCTCATGGTCGTGGATTGTTGAGAAGATGAATTCGATCAGTGGCGGAGCCAAAGTCTGTAGCCCCTAGGGAATTTCATGACCGTGGATTGTTGAGAAGATGAATTCGATCAGCGGTGGAGCCAGTGCATAGGCCGTGATCCCCTTGGGAATTTCATGCCCGACGAGTGTTGTGAAGATGGATTCGATTGGCGGTGGAGCTAGTGCAGAAACTGCGGCCCCTGGGAATTTTGGAAAAATCGATAACAATACGTATTTTTACAAACAGAACATGAAATTCTTTTCGTGTTGTGTTGTAATCTCCAACTTATCATTGAGCGGACAGGAGTTCAAGGATCACCTTCTGTTTTTCACTTTTATTTTACTATTTGATTTGTTTTTATCAGGTTTTCAAGTTTAGACTAAAGCTAAACAAATTTGGATTATTGTAATTGCAATTTGTGTCCAATTATTGCATGATAAAAGGTCTAGTATGTTCGCTAGCAATTTGTATCGAGATTGAATTATTAAATTTATTTTGTGTTTTATTTGTTCTCGAAGGTTTTATATTGTTAAATCTCAATAAGCATCGATATTGATGCTATATATCGTCTTGTTATAAAGTATTACCGTCTATATTTATAAGGAGGGGAAATTGATAGATTTATGATTCAGTTTAAAAATTTGTGTGCTTTTAGATATCCTACTTTAGTGAATCTATCATATGTTGTTCAACTATTTCGAGGTATAGTTGAGTCTAGAAAGTCAAATAACTTTGGTTTCTCTTATCATATTATTCATCTTGGCAAGACAATTCTAGTCTACAATACTAGTGGTAAAGGGATTCATGACACGTAGAATATATTATTTTATACCCGTATTATGATCATCGAAACTGAATCAAAATTTGTTTTTTTAACATACAACCTTCGCTAATAATGGAGGAAAATTTTGCCAGATATTTTTTTTGAAATGCTAATAGCTTCCCTCTTATCTTTTTTTTTTAAATAGTCTGAATGTGCTCCTAAATTCGATTATATAGTCTCTCATGTTGCGAAACATCCATCTTGTCTATCAATAAGGTTATATGCATGAAAGGTGGATCACATAAAAGTTTCACGTATTTATGGGTTTCATTAGTCTCATACACATATAATGGGATACTTTTTATCACAGTTCCATTAGACACTACCAAATGCGTCAATCCCATGTCATTTATTATATGCATTTCAATACTTTGCGAATTAGAACTGTCAGTTTTTATTTTTTTAATTAAACGTGGTTTGAGTTTAGAGAATTAAAAATTGAGGAGCACCCATTAAAGATTAGGCATAGACATGTAGTATCATGCCCTAACTCTGGCCAATTCATTATATAAATAGTAAAACTCGATGGACATTCATATTTTGTTGTCCTGTGAAAAGAAAGCCTTAACCGAGTAAATTCTCAAATGTTGGGGCATTGCTTATGTGGTTCATAACATATGTAAAGACAAAAACTATAGTTCAATCATACAGTATAATAGATAAGAAGAAAGAAGTTGTATTAGCCTAGACTTTTTGGTGCTTATGAGTATAATTTAATGCAATACTTTTATCGTTATACATGTCTACCTAGGTAATGTGTATGAATTAGGTATCCTAAGTTTGGTAATGTATATGTATTAGGGCTCATGCTATTTCCAATATGCATATGGAATGTATATGACTCGTAAGTTTGGTAATGTTGACAAATGATTAATAAAATTTGTATTATCACTTAGAATTATGTTGCTTATGAGTATATTTCATTGCATTACTATTATCGTTATCTATGTCTAACTTGGTAATGTATATGTATTAGGTCTCATAAGTTTGGTAATGTATATGTATCAGGACTTATGCTATTCCCAATATCATACGGAATGTATATGACTCATAATATGTTGACAAATTATTACGAAAAATGGGTTAGGAAGCTTGTACGTATATTAAAAATATATTCTTAATTAAATCGTTCACAGTCATGGAGATAAGTGGGAACTATCATATTTAATGATAGCATATCTAATGCCAACTTGCCAAGGGTCAACTCTATAAGACTTTCTCTATAATCTTTTATTTGGAAGTGCAACAATTTGTAGGACTTATGTAAGTCAAATGAAATTGTACTTTACATACTTTGAACAACCAAATCATTCAAATTCCCCTTAAATTAGTGGTAATTCAAATTACTGAACTAGGAAGACATTAGTTTTACATGGTTTATTTGTCTCAAACAACTTCACTGATGGGCAAAACTGTATTATGTTGTTTACAATCTTCCAAATAATTTCAAATTGTAAATGTTATATATGAAAGTATTTTATGTTTTAATATCGAGAACATAATAAATTTTTATTTGTGGTGAGTTGAAAAAATTAATTACAATGTGTTGTCTCTAATTTTTCATTACAAACGTATTAAAACTTAAATATAATGTGTCAAAATCAGTGGAGGCAAAATTCGACTTGAAAGAAAATTCAAAATTTTTAAAATTTCCTTTGTACCTTTTTAAAAGAGCGCCTTTTTTATCCACCAAAATATGAGTCTTTTCAACAAGACCTTATTCATCTCCCACGCCATTGAAACGTAATTCCTTCATTCTCGCTTTTCATTCACCTCCATTCCATGTCGTCAATCTTAGGGATAGAGAGTTGACGATTCCATCTAGTTGGCGACAGAGCTTCCGCGTTGGTTGCAGACGAGTTGCTCGGTTGACGTTTCTGGGAAGTCTGGTCGATTTGGGGTATACGAATCTGGTCGACTTGGCCGGCTGCTGAAGGTGTGTTCAAGTCCCTGTTCTTCTTTTGTTCCCCTATTCTTGGAGTGATGTGGAGCTCGATCGACTGAAAATTTCACTTCTATTGATTCTGGTCTCTGTTAGTCGAACATGCTCCTATTGGAAGATGCAGAGTTAGTCACATGTAGCTCTTTCTTCTCCTTTTTCTTCCCAAAATTTTGGGTTTCTGATTTCGTTTCTTTGATTTCCTATTCTTTTTTTGTGCGGCGGCTGCCTTGAAAGTATCGAAAGACTCTCCGAATTGGTTTATGAAAATGGGCAAGTTTTTGAGATTTCAATTTCACCATATGCTTCATAGTGCCGATTCGTTTTGTTCTCTGTTTAGTTTTTGATGTGTAAAGGGAGGGATTTCGACCGATGAAACAAAAAAGCAGGAAAGGGAACTGAAATGAAAAAGAAAGAATGGAAGAAGACGAAGTGAGGGTTCACTCGTCAAGTTTCAATGCTCCTTGATTGGGCTTTAAAGGCCTTGGGTCCAAACAACAAATTAACACACGTTTAAATGAAAAGGATGGGCTTTAAAGAGCTAAAGCCTTTGGAACTTGGAAGCTACGGGGAATTGCAATTGATAATTGCTTCTCATCTTCCTTTCAAACTTTCCAGGCTGAGCAGAGTTCCAGAAATAAGAAATAGAGCACACAACTAGGGATGGCAATGGGTAGGGTCGGGTGTGGGTTTACTTTATACCAAGTTACCAACTCCTAACCCGTCGGGTAGAGCCTCCTAAAATACCCGACCAAATAACCACCGGGTATGAAAATGATATAACCATACCCTACCCACTGGGTAACCACGGGTATTCGGGTAACCATGGGTACGAATCCTAAAATACGAACTTATACACATATATGCACATACATACTGTTGTTCGTTAAAAATTCTCAATACTTGTATCTGTTCTAGCTTCAACAATCCACATAAATAAAAACAACAAACACATAATAGTTGTTCTTGCTTCTACAATCCGCACAAACAAAAACACAATACATCATTTTGTTCTAGCTTCAACAATCCACATAAACATAAACATCAAAGACAATCAGTCTTTGTTCTTCGGCAAACATATTTTGTGAACCCAAAAGCATTAAGTCCCTGGGAATATTGCATCTTGTCTCTCCTCCATATGTCGAACATTAGTTCCCTTCTACAACAATATAAAAGAACAATCAACTTATAAAACAGAGGAAACACAACTTACAGAAACATTTAATTTGGAGTATAGAGATTACCAGTAACACACGAAACATCGTCTACATCTTCATCATCAATAATGGTAGCTAAACTCAATTTCTCAAGTGAACTCAGATCATCTACAAGAAAGAAGACACTCCACAAGTTAGCTAACAATTGCATATTGTATAAACAACATATATGAAAGATAGGAAAGACCTACAAGTATAACTGGGACATTAGCATTAAACAACCAGTTCTGTGCACACATCAAAGCTTCAACTGTATTCGGGAGAATTCTGCTACGACAAGGGATAACTAGCTTTACACCCGAGCTAAAAGCATACTCAGAAGCCACTGTAGTGACCGGAATAGCAAGTATATCTCTAGCAATCAATGCCAAAATAGGATACTTCGAAGCATTTGCCTTCCACCACAACAATATATCAAACCCTGTTGTTTTAGGCAAAACCCTTTCTCTGAGATAACCATCTAACTCGGTTTCAACTTCTTCTTGACTAGCCTGCAATGAAGCCACATACCTATCGTACGCAGACATTTTTGCTCCACTTTGACTACTCAAGTTTACACTTTCGGTCACACTCACATTATTACCAGCATTCACAGTTGAACGATTCTTATATTCCACATGTCACTAGTAATTGCTATTCGACTCTCAGTGTCATCTATGAGTCTCTTCAACTCTTTCTTTTCATGGAGATATATCTTCAAGATGTCACTCTTGACAGTATTTCTCGAAGGGCATTTAAAGAGGGGCTGTAGTACATATACAAATTGCCGAAAACCAACATGCTCGACGATGCAAAGAGGATATTCATGCAAAATAATCATAGATGCCAAAGCCTTCCTCCCTTCATCATGACTATCAAATCTTTGAGAGCGAGCTTTACTAAGATCTCCATTTAAATTCTTAGTCAGGAGCATTTGTCTTATGTCTTTAATTTTTCTTTTGGGACACCTGATGACATGTTCTTTCAAATGACTTGTCCCATTATTTGTAGAAGCATTGAGAGATTTTGAACATATAGATTGCACACAGCTTTTATATCACCATTCGCCTTCAAGATTTGTTTAAAATGTTTCCAAACTTCACTCTTTAGTTTGCTTGTATCAAGTACCTCATCATTACCAGTAGTAGGAGGAGCATCAGTTGCAAGTGGTGGTGGTGGAATCTCCACTCCAACCATAGTAGCAGGAGTACCACTAGAATTAGGAGTCTCTGAGCAAGCATTTGTTGACGAATTACTCTCAACGTCTGCGACTATGGGAGGATTTCCACAAGGAGATTCATTTGACGAACTCATTTTTCCACCTACAAAACAGGATGCATCGATCAGGGGAAACACACAGTCACATTGACAATATGAATCTAATTTGAACCCTAGGTAAACATATAATTCTCTAGGTAAACATAAAATTCCAACGAGTCACAGAACAGAAACATATAATTCCACCTACACAGCAGAAATGGGAAGGCTATAATTCCACCTATCTTCAAATTTCTTTATGGGGTTCTGTTTGGTTCACTCGGGAATCTAATTGTCTTTCTTCATTCATTTGATTATTACATGGGTTGTCTTTCTTTCCCTTGTTTGTTTGGTAAAGTTTGGAGCTTTTTATGTGTTTCCAGAAGAAAGGGTCGAGTGAGATTGTGATTAAAGCAATGGGCAGAGCTATCAATAAGACTGTGATGATCGCTGTGATAATCAAGGTCACTACAAAATTACCTTTTGCAGCCGTGGTTAGGGTGTCCTGGCGAGCCACCGTGCTGCACTGGAATGAGATGTTGGCTGGAATGGGGGAGTCCTGGCGAGCCACACTTGAATGGCGGAGAGCAGGTCATGCGATGCTTGCTGAACGGGGGAGGTCTAGCGAGCCGCGTTGGAATAGGGGAGAGCAGGTTTGATGCTTGCTGGAACGGGGGAGATCTGACGAGCCGCGCGCGACGGAGAGGGTTGCAGGGAACGACACACGAACCGGGAAGGAAGCAGGGGAGAGGCGGACGACACGTCCACGCTGTTCGGACTGGCGGCCAAAGAGGTTCCTTGAAAACGGCGGGGGAGGCGGTCGGATTGTGTCTGTGGAGTGTGGGTGTAGCCGTGTGTGTTGGCTGGCTAGGGGCGGCGGCGGGGGAGAGCTTTGGAATAGGGTTTCTGATTTTAGGTTAGAGACAAAAGTTGGGGAAATGGGAGAAGTGTCCAGATTGTCTTCTGGTTGGGTAGTGGCCAGCGGGTAGTGGCCAGTGGGTGCTGGACTGCTGGATTGCTGGTGGGTAGGAAAAATCAACCTTTAATTAGCGGGGCGGGTATTATTGATTACCATACCCATACCCTACCCATTTTGAAACCGGGTATTACCCGTACCCGCCCTTTAACCCGTCAAAGCGGGTAATTACCCTCGTTGACCGGTTACGGTCGGGTAGGGTACCCATGGTTATGGGTTCCCTACAAACAACGATAAGAGAAGAGCTTGCTGAGAAATGTAAACAACACAACGATTTTTAACGAGGTTTCCAAACTACTGGTCAGTCCTCGTCCTAGAATCAGTACCACTGATTTCTAGGAGACTCTTTTTATTGATTTTACCTATTAAGTGGAATTCCAAAAGAAAGAACGTAAATAACAAGAACGATAGAAAGAACCCGGATCCGAATCCAGACCCGCCACAACCTTGACGATATAGAACCTATGCCTCTATACTCGTCAAGCCCTTTGTAATCCCAAAGCCTAGCCCTCTACCGCTATCTTTTTCATACAAAGTTACAATTACAGCAAGAGGATGAAGACTTTAAATAGCCATACATAGGCAGTTCCGTTGGCACCAGAAAAGGAAAGAAAGTCCCGATGACATAAAATGCTAAGGCTTTCCTTTTCTCCTCCTTGAAATCGGCAACGGTCTTCTTTAATAAGGAAACTACAATTCTGACTTCTAAACCTCCAACATGATGTTGTCATGGTGAATATGGGTGGTTACAAGAATTAGGAATGCTGGTCCAGGGATGCCAGGATAAGTCTCATGGATGTTGGGCCTTGGCGAATTAAGCCCATAAAGATCAGCCCAGCCACTATAATCAGACACAGTTCACTTCATCTTTGAAGTCTCCGTAAAAAACCAGCATTGCGACATCTCCTTCAATCCTTCTTCATTTTCTCTTCTCGGTTTCAAGGCAAAGACCGCCATTAAACCTGCACCTGGAAAAGCAAAGCAAAATGGTCACAATCGATATCATCAACCAACGGATACACCATTGAAGAAGATAAAGAAGATCAAGTAAGCATTGAGTCTATATAAAGGATTCTCATCCTGAAGAAACAGCAACGGTTTTCCCGACCTCAGGAAGAACACGACAGTTCTTGGGAGGATTTTGGAATGGGTTTAGGAGTTAGATACTTGATCAATTGAGTTGGGGATTTCATCCATGAACTCAATTCGATCAAGGGGTTTTGGTTCCCTTGTCCTTGTTTTCACTCTCTCAAGTTCAAATTGCTTGGGAGAATATTTCAAAGTGTCTCATTCTCTAGAGTTGGGGCTTGAAGCCGTGAACTCTAGCAGATTGGGGCTTAGCTTCTTTCTTCTATTTATATTTACATTATAGTTATTGGAACTTACTACAGTAGCATTCCTTTGATTGAAAAGAAATTGTGATTGATTTCTCTTAACGGTAGAACTCTTATCATATATATATAATCTGGTTTTACAATCAAGAATTCACTTATATATCTACTGTTTGTGTGATTGATTAAGAAGTTCTAGCCATAGTTGAATAACAATTAGTATCAGAGCTCCCTTCTTGTTGAACTCACTTTTGCCAAGAAGGAGATCCTTTGTTTGCTATGGCTTCAAATTCCTTTCCCACTAGTTCTAATCCTCCATGGTTTTCAGGTTCTAACTATTCAGTATGGAAAAAGAGGATGCGCCTCTACCTCTGCGGTATTGACTGCGAACTTTGGGCAATCGTCAGAAACAGACCAATTGACATGAAGGAAGATGACGAGGAAGAATGGACTGATGAACAAAAGAAAAGTGCACAATTGGATTCAAGGGTAATGCATATCTTACTATCCTCCATCTCAGATGACGAAGGAGAAAGAGTAAACAAGTGTGAGTCAGCAAAAGAAATCTGGAACATCCTTGAAACTACTCATAAAGGTACGTCTGAGGTAAAAGAAACTAGAATTGATATGCTTCTGAAAGAGTATGAAACTTTTGACATGATTTCTGGAGAATCTATATTTGAAATGGACAAAAGATTTACCACTCTAGTCAATCGTCTCAAAGGTCTTGGTAAAACCTTTTCAAGTAAAGAACTAGTTCGAAAAGTTTTAAGATCCTTACCTATTGAATGGATGGCTAAAAGGACCGCAATAGAAGAAGCTAAGGATTTAAATACCTTGTCTCTTGAAAGTCTGATTGGGTCACTTATTAGTCATGAAGAAGTTCTTAAATAAATGACTTCTTTGAATGAAAAAAAGAACAGATCCATTGCCTTCCAGACTTGCCTTAACAATGAAGAAAAACTAGATGATGATTTTGAAAATGAGCTTGCTCTTACCAGCAAGAAATTTCAAAGGATGATGAAATACAAATGTGATCAAAATACTAAAAAGGCTAATACTAATAACTTCTCAAAACCAGCTGGAAACATGTATAACAGGTTTCCTAGATTTTTTGGACAATCATCTGGGGGATCAAATGACAGGAATTCTTCTGGTCCTAACAGATCTGAAAATGGTCCAAAAGATGACAGGAGTCCTCAAGAAAAGGACTCCACCATTTGCTTTAAATGTGGTAAAACAGGTCATATAAGGGCTAACTTCCCTTTGAACAAGAAGAAAGAAAAGGCAATGATAGCATCTTGGAGCGATTACAGTTCAGATGAAGAGTCCGACGTTGTTGCCTACATGGGATTAAGCTGCAATAATGAATCAGATTATGAAGAAAAGGTAAATTCTGAAACTAGTTCGGACTTGCTATCTGAAAATCAGAATGAAGATTTCTTTTTGCATGCACTGTCAAACCTTCAAGATGAATGCAATAGACTAAAAAGTAAGTACTGTCTTACTTTATCTCAACTTCATGAAAAGAATATGGAAATTGAAAGACTGCAGCAGCTGGTGGAAGTACAACAGTCTGCGAATTCTATACATGATAGGCAAGTGTCCACTCTTTCAGAAGAAAATAAGAAACTTAAGAAGGAAGTGAACCAACTTAGAAAACATGCTCTGTATTATCATGCATTCAATAACGGACGTAAATTATATTCTCAAAATCATTATTTTCACAGATCCTCTCCTGATAACTCCTATAATAGTAGATACCCCTTCAGTAAAGCATTCTGCTACAACTGCAGAAAATCTGGTCACTACACTCAGCAATGCTTCTATAAAGAAAAACCCAAACTTGTTTAGGTTGCTAAAACTTCTAACTAGTTTTCCTGTTGTATATCAGAATAAAGATGGTGAAAACATCTGGTACTTGGATTCCGGATGCTCTCATCACATGACTGATAACAAAAATCTCTTCTCCCATCTTAATCCAAAAAAGGGAGGTAAAGTATTCTACGGTAATAACTGTGCTTCAGTAGTCGGTAGGGGAATTGTATGCAGTAATTCCTCTCTTATCATTGAAGATGTTTTATATGTCGAGGGAATGAAACACAATATGCTTTCTATAAGTCAGATTTGTGGGTCAACTTATCGGGTTATTTTTTATCCTTCTTGCTGTTCTATTGAGCGGATTTCTGACAACAAAGTTATTTTCCAAGGAAATAAAATCAACAATGTTTATAGTGTCAATCTTTCATGTCTTACCTTAACTGAAAATATTTGTTTACATACTGTTTCAGATTCAATTCTCTCTTGGCATAGAAAGTTAGGTCACATGAGTATTTCAAAATTAGCAAAACTTTCTAAACTTGATATTGTTCGTGGTCTGCCTACAATCAACAATAGAAATAATTTTGTTTGTGAAGCATGCATTCTTGGTAAGCATTGTCGAAAATCTTCGAGAAGCAAACCTGATATTACGACATATCCTTATGAACTGCTGCATATGGATTTATTTGGACCAACCAACATTTAGAGTCTTGGGGGAAAAAGTTATGTTCTTATAATTGTGGATGATTTTTCTAGATTCACTTGGGTTTTCTTCCTTGCTTCAAAAGATGAATCTTTTTCAAAATTCAGATTATTTGTTGTTCTCTATCAAAAACAGTCTAATGTCGTGATCAAAAGTATCAAGAGTGACAATGGTGGTGAATTTGTGAACGAAGAATTTGAGAATTTTTGTGATTCACTTGGCATTCTGCATACTTTTTCAGCCCCTAGAACTCCACAACAAAATGGTGTTGTGGAGAGAAAAAATAGAACTCTGATTGAAACCGCTAGAACCATGCTATTTGAGTTTGATAGTCCGAAATATCTTTGGGGAGAAGCTGTCAATACTGCTTGCTATGTTATTAATCGTGTTTCCATTCGTAAAATCATAAATAAGACTCCTTGTGAGATTTTAATAGGCAAATCTCCAAATCTTTCCTACTTTAAACCCTTTGGTGGCAAGTATTTTATCTTAAACACTAAAGACTCTCTTGGAAAGTTTGATTCTAAATCTAATATTGGTATATTTCTCGGCTATTCTAGTAAGGGCCAAGCCTATAGAGTTTTGAATAAGAGATCTCGAAAGGTAGAAGAGTCTGTACACATTCGATTTGACATTTCTAATCCATCTCTACCCTTGAGCTTAGATATCGAAAAATTCGACTTTCTATCCCTCAATATCTCCAGTGAAACTGCCCCAGAAAATGCAGCAGCTGCTGATAAAGAAACAACATCTTCACCTCAATTTGAACTTTCCAGCAGCCCACCACTAGCCGAAGAAACAGAATCTTCACAGCAATCTGAACCATTTTGCAGCCGACCTGAAGTGCCCGCTCACATCAAGAAAAGACATCCTGCTTCTCAAATCATTGGTGAGTTAGTGGATCCAATTCGCACTTGTGGTAAGTACATCCAAGATCGGTATGCCTTTGTCTCTCTACTTGAACCGAAATCGTATAAGGAAGCCTTACTTGATGAAGAATGGTCATTTACAATGCAAGAAGAACTATCTCACTTTATTAGATTAAAGGTTTGGGAATTCGTTCCTAGACCCATTGACAAAACCATAATTGGTACAAAATGGATTTTTCGAAACAAATCTGATGAACTTGGTTTTGTCACTAAAAATAAAGCTCGTATAGTCGTCCAAGGATACAACCAAGAGGAGGGAATTGACTACGACGAAACTTTTGCCCCTGTAGCTCGACTTGAATCCATTCGATTGTTGTGTGCCTATGCTAGTCATATGAAAATAAAACTTTTCCAAATGGACGTTAAGAGTGCTTTTCTTAACGGAGAAATTAAAGAGGAGGTCTATGTTGTGCAACCACCTGGTTTTATCGATTGTGAATTTCCTGATCATGTGTACAAACTGTCAAAAGCCCTTTACGATTTAAAACAAGCACCTCGTGCTTGGTACGAAAAATTGACTTCCTTTCTTCTCTCACAAGGATTCAATCAAGGGGGAGTTGACAAAACTCTTTTCATAAAATTTCAAAACAATCATTCTCTGTTTGTTCAAATATATGTCGATGACATCGTATTTGGAAGTACAAACCCCTCTATGTGCGAAGATTTCTGCTCCTCCATGAAAACTCAGTTCGAGATGAGTCTCATGGGTGAGTTATCCTTTTTCTTGGGTCTCCAAATCCAACAAACCAAGTTTGGAATTTTTATTCACCAGTCAAAGTATCTTCAAACTATGTTGTCTAAATTTGATTTGGCCAACGTTAGTCCATGCAAAACACCTCTGGCTTCTAACACACATCTGGACCATGATTTAAATGGTAAACCTGTATGTGAAAAAGGATACAGAGGCATGATAGGGTCATTGTTGTACTTGACTGCAAGCAGGCCTGATATACAATTTAGCGTATGCTTGTGTGCTCGTTTTCAAAACCAACCTCGGGAAAGTCATTTTTCAGCTGTTAAACGCAATTTTCGATACCTTAAAGGTACTCCCGAACTTGGTCTTTGGTATCCCCAATCTGAGTCATTCTCACTACTAGGGTACTCAGATTCAGACTTTGCTGGAAGCATGACTGATCGAAAAAGTACCAGCGACTCCTGCCAATTCTTAGGAGAATCTCTCATATCCTAGTTTAGTAAAAAATAGGGTTCTGTCGCCTTGTCGACCGCTAAGGCAGAATACATAGCAGCCGGCAACTGCTATACTCAAATTCTATGGTTAAAATCTCAATTATATGACTATGGCCTGTCATATGATAAGATACCCATTTGCTGTGATAATACAAGTGCAATATATATGTAAAAAAATCCAGTCCATCACAGTAGAACGAAACACATTGAAGTTAAACACCATTTTATTAGAAATATCATTCAGGCTGGTCATATTGAACTTAACTTCATATCTACTGATTTTCAAATTGCGGATATTTTTACTAAAGCTCTTAGTTCTGAAAGATTCATGATCCTGTGTCAAGAACTTGGTATGCAATCTCTCCATACCATTCTCAACATGCAATGAATCAGGTTCTGCTCTCTGCCTTTACTTCCCTGTATGTTCAAATTTGTTTGTTTGTTCGTTTTTTTTTGTGTGATTTCTCTTGCATTGAAGCGCATCTTACCTTTTAAGTTCCCGATTCAATTATTGCTGATTATATGTTCATGCATTCTTAAATAACTAATACCCTTTGACTTCTTCTTGTCCCTTGATATTCCTTTTCTTGCTATATTTACTCTCGTCCTTCTCATCTACTCCTACTCCTTTCCTTTGCCTTCCCTCCTCCACTTCACTTTCTTACCATGGCGGTCTTCTTTCCATCCTGTGAAATTGCTGGTGCCATTGTCTCATATATTGGCAAACATGTTAATGAACCATTGATATCAACAATCATCGATTCAAGGAATTTTTTGCCTCCCGGAGTCTCGCTTAATCTGTTATCATTGACCCAACTGCTTTTCAGCCCTATGGCATTGACATCATGCCTTTCATTCACAATCTGGGATGGGAGTTCCTTCTCCATTACCCTCCCCTTGCAGCATGTCCTTTACCTGTTAGACTGTTTTATGCAAATCTGATCTGCAAAGGGATGTCCACAAGAAAGTTTACCACACTGGTGAATGGGTATCTCATCACCCTATCTTCTGAAGCCATTGGTCCTCTTCTAAACATGCCTTCTGGAGGGGGTCTATCTCTTGCTCATGATGACGAGTTTGGAATCTATCACTTTGATCCAGACACTGAGTATTCCAGAATTACTCAGCGCACGGTTAAAGCTTATGAGATCATCACTACTGCTGACCTCTCTCCTCCCCTTCGCATCTTGCACTACTTTATCTCCCATATCTTCCTACCCCGTACCTATGATCTTAACACAGTCACCAAACTTGATCTGTGGGTGATGTCAAATGCGCTTACTGGTCGTCAACTTGATTACTCTCAACTCTTATTTGGTACTATTGTTCGAAGTGCTGCTGATCAGTATACTGGTCCCCTCCCATTTGGCGGTTTCATCACTCTTCTCATCTCCAATCTCAGAATTTCCCTTAATGGATTTTCCTCTATTGAGCCTATTGTTCTTATGCCTGCATCCACTGTCATCAAATACTATGCAATTGCTCTTCAGCCTTCGAAAGGGGGAGAAACTACTACTCTTGTTGCCAAAAATTCCAAACACATGGCCAAAACCTCCTCTAGGATTATGGAATTAGGAGAATCCTCCTCTTCTGTTCGGAGAAACCTAATTATCTCTTTTGATGAGGAGGATGAAGAATCTGAATCTGAACTTGAAGACAAGGGTGTTGGAGAAATGGAATCGATGACTAGGATCAATTCATCTTATGTTGGAAATGGAACTGATAATGAAACTGCATCTGATAAGGAACTTAGAGAGTACTTGGAGGATCTTGAGAAAGAACTTTTGGAGGAGAAATCTGGAAGTCAGGGGGAGTACATGAAGACTGAATAAAAGGTGGAGAAATCTAGAAGTAAGGGGGAGTCCAGGAGAACTGAATAAAAGTTGCCATAATGGCTCTTCTATGATTAATCTAAGTATAAGTGTCTTTTTGATGGTTATCTACTTATCTGTTGCTTGTTCTTTTTTATGACTGGATCATAATGATCACTAAATAAAAGTGCTCTGTTTCCTTTGCCTTATTTTTACTTCTTACATGATCTGATGCTATATTATGTCAACTTCTGCTCGAAACTCTCTACTGTCCTTCCTTATTTAGCTGCAGATTTTTGGTACAAGATTGAAGGATCGTTCGCAGGGGGAGATTGTTGGGCCTTGAGGAATTAAGCCCATAAAGATCAGCCCAGCCACTATAATCAGACACAGTTCACTTCATCTTTGAAGTCTCCTTCAAAAACCAGCATTGCGACATCTCCTTCAATCCTTCTTCCTTTTCTCTTCTCAGTTTCAAGGCAAAGACCGCCATTAAACCTACATCTGGAAAAGCAAAGCAAAACGGTCACAATCGAGATCATCAATCAACGGATACACCATTGAAGAAGATAGAGAAGATCAAGTAAGCATTGTGTCTATATAAAGGATTCTCATCCTGAAGAAACAGTAACGGTTTTCCCGACCTCAGGAAGAACACGGTAGTTCTTGGGAGGATTTGGGAATGGGTTCAGGAGTTAGATACTTGATCAATTGAGTTGGGGATTTCATCCAGGAACTCAATTCGATCAAGGGGTTTTGGTTCCCTTGTCCTTGTTTTCACTCTCTCAAGTTCAAATTGCTTTGGAGAATATTTCAAAGTGTCTCATTCTCTAGAGTTGGGGCTTGAAGCCAGAAACTCTAGCAGATTGGGGCTTAGTTTCGTTCTTCTATTTATATTTACATTATAGTTATTGGAACTTACTGCAGTAGCATTCCTTTGATTGAAACGAAATTGTGATTGATTTCTCTTAACTGCAGAACTCTTATCATATATATATAATCTGGTTTTACAATCAAGAATTCACTTATATATCTACTGTTTTTGTGATTGATTATGAAGTTCTAGCCATAGTTGAATAACAATGGAGCATGATGGTACAGTACTTACAACTCCCTTGAGTTGAGCATGCTTTTTGTGTCCCAATTCTTTGAGGGGTTCTTCATTTTAATCACCCTTGTGTATTTTGCTATAAGATTGTGACACCTGTTGAAATCATTATTAATCAAGTTTGAATTTTGTAGGTGGTGGATGCTCCTGTAATCTGGTGGTGATAGGAAAAATTCCTTATCTTTAGGAGTTCTTGAACTCTCTCTACGAGCTCCAATACAAGTCGTTTTTCTCAGCAGTGGGTACGTTTTCGTATTTTGTCTATTCTTTTCGTGCTCATGTACTACCTTAGTTGGCCATTCAATACATTAATATATATAAAACAAAATCACAGTTACTGTTAGCTAAACTCTCTAGCTGATTGGGCCTCTTTATGGGTTTTTTTTACAACTAATGAATATTGGGAGGTTTGCATTAATGTGGAGCTTCAGTTATTTACTTTTGATAATCTCTCAGCATTTCTTCCTTTATTACCTTGACAAACCTATTAAAAGCCTAAAATCACATCAATTAAATATAAGGTTCTCAATCCGGTTTAGCCTGTTGGCCCGATTGAGTTGGTGGGTTGATGATAAGAAATACAGGTCAACATGCAGGTTGACAATTTTGACTAGAGAGGTGGTGAATTTCGTAAAAATGAGGAAAATACTAGATGCGACTAAATTTAGGGCATATCTTGAACTATCTTCTTAAAATTCGTAAAATAAAATGTATTCATAAAATTTCTTTTTGTTTTACCTTTTCAAGAGTCTCCATCTACAAAAAAATCACTAGAAAATCGATGGTTTCTTATTATAAATAAAATTAAAAGAACATAATCATACTCAAAAGAATTGTATCCAAACAGACAATCACCCACACAGTTGCTAATAAAAGCGCGACAAAGCGTGCATCACCGCCTAGTAGAATTATCAAACAAGAACCTTCCTCTCCCGTCTCCGCTCAATGAAACGGACCTGTATACTTATTGTCAAATGCCATTAGTTCAGGAAAATAACTCTGCTGTTGAAAAGATATGGCGTACGTGGGCTTTGTGTTATGCTTGGTGCAAGACGTATTGTACTACACGAGTCCCATATACTGTCAAGGCATTGTTAATTCGGTAATGTTTATACTGTGTACTTTCGAATAATTAGCAGAGCCCTTCTAGTGTGCTCTATAGTACCCATACTATAAAAAAAAAGATTATCTGTTGAGGAGGTAAACCACTAAATGACTGGTCCCACATCATTAATGACAATCTTGTAAATAATGAATCATTGTATACAAGTGTAGGTACAAATTAGAGCTGTACCATATCGTATAGATACAAGTTTCAGCTGTACCATTAAAAAATTTGTTTCACAAAGTATAGGTACAACTCAAAATTGTACATAGCGTGTAGGTATAATTTTAGGTTGTACCATAGAATTTTTGTTTGTAAAAGTGTAGGTACAACCAGCGTTAAAAAGGCGAGAGTAGGCGCTCGCCAGGGCGCATTTAAGCGCTGCGCTTTGTACGTAAGCGGATCAAAAAGCGCTTATAAAGCCTTTGGCGAAGAAAGTGGTATATTGGGATTTGTCTTAATGCTTTAATTTACTGTTCTTTAGCCGTTTTGTCGTGGGGAAAAGGTGGATTATATTGTGATTTTATTTAAGTTGGTATAATCGGTCAGGCCACGTATATATATTGTAGCTTCATGCAAGTGTTAATGGAGAAGTTTAGTTTTGGGAATTTAATTGCTATCTGTGATCATATTTACGGGCAGTGGCGGACCCAGAAATTTTTCATAGGGGTGTCCTCTTTTAAAATTAAATTTAATAAAATAATTAATAAAAAATAAAATCGTAAATTTGAAAATACCTTACTCGTACTGGTTAAAAAAGTCCATGATTTGTTTTCATATTCGGAAATAATTGTAGAATACACTTGGTGTCTATAGTGTTAAAAAAATTTGTCTTTATATACCCTACTAGACAATCATTCACGAACTTATCGCATTTTCGATTTGTATACTTGTTCTTGATGTAACCCAAAGCTGAAAGACTCTTTCAACACTTGCCGTATTAAGGGTAGTTTGAAATTAGTTTAATTGTTAGGTTTTTAAAATAATTAGAGATAGGAAATGACATTTTACTATTACATTTTTCAAAATAGAACAACAAATGAGTTGTAGGTCAACGAAAATTAAGTTTATTAATAAGAATAGTGTTCTAGATTTGAATTACCCAATCTACCACTTATATCCCTATACACAAATGGAAGTAGGATAATCATGTTTTCAAATTTCAGGGGTGTCCCTCACTATCAATTTTTTTTTGTCTATACGTAAATTACCACCGGGGTTGGATAATCGTATTCCCAAAATTTAGGGGTGTCCGGGGACACCCCTAAAACCCCTTGGGTCCGCCCCTGTTTACGGGTATGAAATTATGCTGGTCTAGGAAGCTCTGAACGGGTAGAGCGTAGGTATGGCAATCGACAGGTTTAGGGTGGATATCTTGACATCCATATTTGTTCCGTGACTGGTCGGATATAGGTCGGGGTAATGTATTACGGGACGCGGGTTGGGGTAGGTCGACCTATATGGAAATATAACTTAAGGGGAAAATATTATAAATAGTTATTTATTGTGAGATGTTGAGTTATGATTCTGTGAAATTGTTAGCTAATTTTCTTATTATTGAGTGTTAAATTTGTTATTAATCACTTAAAAATGATGTATTTTTCTTTCAACGCCTAGGCAAGCAAGGCGCTAGACAAGATTCCAACGCCCGCCTTGCGCCTAGAGCCTTCTTGAACCTCGTACAACATAAAGTTGTACCATGGTATAGGTACAGGTTTGGGTTGTACCACAGAAGGATTTTGAAAAAGTGTAGGTACAACATAAGGTTATACCATTATTATAGGTACAATTTTGTGTTGTACCATAGAGGGGTTTGTTAGAAGTGTAGGTACAACTTAAAGTTGTACCATGATATAAGTACAAGTTTGGGTTGTACCATAGAAGGATTTTTAGAAAGTGTAGGTACAACATAAGGTTATACCATTAGTATAGGTACAATTTTGCGTTGTACCATAGAGGGGTTTGTTAGAAGTGTAGGTACAACTTAAAGTTGTACCATGATATAAGTACAAGTTTGGGTTGTACCATAGAAGGATTTTTAGAAAGTGTAGATACAACATAAGGTTGTACCACAAGTATAGGTACAATTTTGAGTTGTACCATAGAGGGATTTGTTAGAAAGTGCAGGTACAACTTAAAGTTGTACCATAGTATATGTACAAGTTTAAGTTGTACCATAGAAGAATTTTGAGAAAGTGTAGGTACAACTTAAGGTTGTACCATTAGTATAGGTACAATTTTAAGTTGTACCATAGAGGGATTTGTTAGAAAGTGTAGGTACAACTTAAAGTTGTACCATGGTATATGTACAAGTTTGGGTTGTACCATAGAAAGATTTTTAGAAAGTGTAGGTACAACTTAAAGTTGTACCATAGTATCACTACAAGTTTGAGTTGTACCATAAAGGGATTTGTTAGAAAGTGTAGGTACAACTTAAAGTTGTACCATAGTATAGGTACAAGTTTGGGTTGTACCATAGGAGAATATTGAGAAAGTGTAGGTACAACTTAAGGTTGTACCATTAGTATATGTACAATTTTTAGTTGTACCATAGATGGATTTGTTAGAAAGTGTAGGTATATTTTAAAGTTGTACCATGCTATAGGTACAACTTTGGGTTGTACCATAGAAGGATTTTGAGAAAGTGTAGGTAAAGTGAAGGTTGTACCACAAGTATAAGTACAATTTTGAGTTGTACCATAGAGGGATTTGTTAGAAAGTGTGGGTACAACGTAAAGTTGCACCACAAGTATAGATACAAGTTTGGGTTGTACCATAGAAGGATTTTGAGAAAGTGTAGGTACAATTTAAGGTTGTACCATACTATAGGTACAATTTTGTGTTGTATCATAGAGGGATTTGTTAGGAAGTGTAGGTACAACATAAGGTTGTACCACAAGTATAGGTATAATTTTGAGTTGTACCATAGAGGGATTTGTTAGATAGTGTAGGTACAACATTAAGTTGTACCATAGTGTATAGGTACAATTGTGAATTGTACCATAGAAAATTTTTAGGAAAGTGTAGGTACAACTTTAAGTTTAGTGTAAAGGTACAACTCTAGAAAGTGTAGGTAGATCTTAATTCCACGGCTGTTATTTTGTCAGAATGAGCTGTGAGAATGTTTGAGTGGCAGCTGTGTGTTTCAATTTCACGTGAGATTTTGACGAGTGTGAGAATGTCGAGTAGTAGTCGTGAAATTTCCTGGGATAGTGAGAACTGCTCTTTGCATCTCACGTGACATCTCACGGCCGTGAGATTTTCCTGAGGAATGAAGCACTGCTTTTTAAATCTCACTTGAGTATTTTACGGTCGTGAGATTACCAGTATAAGGTGTCAGATTTCCAGTAGGAGACTTTCACCTATTGAACTATCCCCTGTACTTATTATAATGGTGTTTCAAACAGAATGGACTTTTTTCCAGAACTTCAAACTTATGAAAAAGATGATTCATAATGTTCTCTGAAGCTTGACACGAGCATTACATAGATCCATTCACAATGTTCTCTAGTAACCGTACATCATATAAGATGAGATACCCTGTTGACAAAAAGTAAAAAGCAGTCAAAGCATTACATTTGTCTAATAAAACAAGCATCCATAACACGATTAAATTTGTCTAATTAATGCTTAAGTTTAGCTGCATGTAGCCCACGCCGGTGCATCATCATATTCTAAATGGAAAACATACAAGCACAAATGCAAACACACATAGCTAAGTACTAAGGACTTTGGTTGACTCATCTTCACTGCCCATCTTCCTCGTCAGTGTTCTCGTCCTCGCCATTGTTTTCCTGGATTTGCTCATCTTCATTGACCTCGCTAGAGTCACTACCCTGTTCCTCATTGGTCCCTTTGTCCTCTTGATTTCTTTCCTTGTTTTAGTCATCGCTCGTCGTCCTTTTCACTGCCCTCTTCCTCATTGGTCCCTTTGTCCTCTTGATTTTTTTCCTTGTTTTGGTCATCGCCATTGCCCTCGTCATCGTCTTCACTGCCCTCTTCCTCATTGGTCCCTTTGTCCTCTTGATTTCTTTCCTTTTTTCGGTCATTATCATTGCCCTCGTCATCCTCTTCACTGTCCTCTTCCTCATTGGTGTCATTGTCCTCTTCACTGCTTTCCTTGTTTTGCTCATCGTCATTACCCTCGTTATCCTCTTCACTTCTTTCTTCATTACTTTCCTCGGTTGGCTTAGGAGATAGTTCCCAAGGTCTTGAGAATTTTTTGTAGTCAATCCTCAAGGACCTCATGATGTGATGGTTGCATTTGATGATGTAGTGTCGAGCTTCCTTCTCTCGATCGAGGCGGGAGAGAATGAGTGCATTTTGCTCCAGAATTTGGGCATTCTGCCGACCCAATGCCTCCAAATGGAATATGCATGTGTCGGTGGATGGTCCGGCTTGAGTCGTAGTTTGGTGATGTTGTGCAGGTTGTTCTGGAGTCTCCTCGACCATTTGCTGAACAACATGCTCCGATGCGTTTGCCTCATCTGTTGCAAGAGGAGGAGTAGGATGAGGGAGGCCAACAATGCCTATCACACCATTCTCCTTAACCACCAAACACAGACCTGATCAATATCAGAATCATTAGTTACATTTGCTCAATGTTCAAAAGGAACTAGATTAGTAGGCAATCCAAAACTTGCACAAAATCAATCCTAGATTGTTTGAATCCCAACTAGTTCTGTTTTAGCATTCACTGTGAAAAGGAAAGTGTTGGTTGGAACATTTACCTTTGACAACAAAAACAAATATAGATCCGCAAGATTTTTTTGGGTGATTGGTTGAGTGGACTGGTCAATGGTGCAATGAGAACCCAATGGATCAATGCCAAAATGGCGAGCTAGCCTTGTGATGTAGGCACCTCCATGGATGATCTTGATTTGTTTGTTGGAGGTCATCTTCTATAGGGTTTTCAGTATGACTAAACCAAGATGAACTGGGGGATCTTTTACCATAGAGAGGAAAAAGTTTAAATCCCGCTTGGTCACACTCCCCGTGCTCCCCTCCTTAGCTGTCACAGAGTGAGCGATAATGTTGTGGATGATACGCCATGGGGGAAGAAGATCATTCCCTTTATAGTGGGCAGTGTCAGACTTCGCCACATGGCTTTGTTTCACCATTCTCCACATAGCATCGACCAATGGTGCTCTTGGTGGATATATTTTCTCTGAAATCAAACCATGTCCATCTGTGGTAAGAAATCCTGGGGGGAAAAACTGGAGTGCCTCTGTGAACTCAGTGATGCTCATCTGTCTCGCCTGTCCTCCAAAGCGAAAAGTTATGTTGTCTTGGAGCTTGTCGAGGTTAAACTTGGTTATATACTTGATGGAGATAGTGTTGAGGAACTCAATGTTAAGCTCTCGGTAGATGACCTCATTGATGGAGAGAACCTCACACCATGCTGGAAGATATAGACTTACAAACTTCTCCATTGACGTCTCTTGAGTATTCCATCCGCGTCGATCTCCAAGGTATCCTCTACTATTGTAACTCCCCTTGGAGCTGGGGTGATACCGGACAGAACAAATTTTCCAGGCAGCTACAATCCTTGGTCAGGGGTCTTTCACCCATTGCATCCCTCCCACTCAAAACTTCTCTCTCTGTATTTCAATCTCTCTCTGTATTTCGATCTCCATCTCTTTGCTTCCTTCCTTGTCCAAGGATAGTATCGAGCTTGGAAAATTTGTTCTCCTTGCTTCCTTCATTGGAGATCGACGAGGATTGAATACTCAATGTGACGTCAAGGGAGAAGATCCCAGGAGCATTCTAATCACGTCTACACCATCATGATCAGTCAGAACCATGTCAATGCTCACTGCAAAAGCCAGCAGCCTTGAAGTAGATTACACTGGCCAAATAGTGAAACGGAAGAGAAGCATCAATTCAAAGGCAGGACAATCAGAATTCACTAAGAAAATCGATGATAAGGAATTCAAAACCCTAACTCAGACCAACCTTGGGCAACTAAACCCTAAAAATTGCAAGAAACCATAGAAGAGTGGCGCTGTGGTTAAGAAGAACTCACTAGAAGCATTTAGACTACCTTAGAACAAAAGAAGTAAAATGCTTGGAACTTCCATACAAGAAAATGATGGGAACTTCCATTTACCTATGGGAGAAGAGGTTGAGAGAGGGCGAGATAGTAGAAGAGGTTGGGAGAGGGATTGGGGATCGAAGGTTGAGAGAAGGTGAGGCCGAAGAAGAGGTTGAGAGAAGGCTGGGGATCGAAGTGGAACCGGGGACTCGTGGGGAAGTGGTCGCCGTCGCCGCTGAACCTTGTGAGGCGTTAGGGATCGAAGGGGGGACAGTTGCTGATTGGCGGCGGAAGGGGGGAGCAGTTACGAGGAGGAGGAGTTGAGGGCGAGCGAGCGAGGGCGAGGTGGGAGAAGAGGGTTGGGGGTAGAGATAGAACAGAGGGAGAAGAGGGTTCAAACAAAATAGGGAGTTTCAAATTTTAGGGTTCCCATCTCACGGTTTCTTATCCCGAGCAGGATACTACCAACTCCAACCCGTGAAGCTCCCTGGGAATTTCATGTTTTTTTTTAATCTAACGGTACATCTCCCGACCGTGCGATTTTGGTTATGAGGCGTGAGAAATTGGGAGTGGTTTTCATATCACAGCTTAGTCTCACGCCCGTGAGAATTTAATTACAAGCCGTGAGGTTTCCATATCAGCTGCGAACATCGCACAGGTGAATTTCACGCCCGTGAGAATTTACAGATGAGCCGTGAGAAATCCAACATTTCAAATCCAAAAACACGGCTCATCTCACGACCGTGATATTGTCAAACCCACCCCGTGAAAACCCCTGGGAAACTGAGGACTACATTTTTACATCCACGGCCGCTCTCATGGTCTCTCTCACGGCCGTGATATTTCCAGAATTTCAAATCCAAAAAACACGACTGCTTTCACGGGCGTGATATTGTTGAATCCAATTCGTGAAAATCCCTGGAAAATTGAGACCTGTATTTTTGCTTCCACTGTGCGATCTCACAGCCATGAGATTTCCAAAATTGGCCGTGAGATTTCCAGAAGTAGTCTGCACAGACATTCACCTGTAGAACTAACCCCTGTACTTATTATAATGGTGTAAGAAACATAATATACTGTTTTTGAAAACTACAAGCTTATGGAAAGATGAGTCATAATGTTCTTTGAAGCTAGACACGAGCATTACATAGATCCATTCAATGTCACTAGATACTAACTTGCACAAAACAAACATTACAAGATGAAACATAATGTTGTTTGAAGCCGAATACCAGCATTACAGGTTGTGCTTGGATCGTTTGGGAAGTAGAACAGATTCTTGAGTCTCCACATGAAAGCTGCTTTCACCTGCTCCTATGGACTCGAAGTTGTATTCTTGTTGCGTGAAATGACTATCACCTGCACCTGCTTCAGCCATTCTTTTCAGCGGGCAATTTTTGATTGTATGTTTAGGATGCCTGCAATACTTGCACAACCGTGTTTTCACTTGAGGTTGCTTCACATTCCCTTTACTTCGAACTGGATGGGGGTTCTTAATAATTTGAGAGGAGTTCACTCCAACATCCGTAGTAGCATTATTGCTTTTGCTAGTTGTTTCTTCACTTATTGTCTTCACTCGCAAGGTCAAGTCTTCAATCAACCCTTTGGCAGTAGGAAATGCTTCATCCGAACTCACAGCATAATGGCACATTCTACTACATTGACCAACCAAGAATCCAAACCTGTCCAAATAAACAAGCACTTTTGTAGTTGGTTCCAAGCACAATAGAAGTAAACAAAGAACTAAATCGGCAGCTTAAATTTATAATACCTGCTAATATTTTACTGGGTAGGACAGCTTCCCATACTCGAGGGATCGAACTCTTTTGCATTTTTAGTCCAACGCTTCAAAATGAGTGACTTGGGAATTTATATTTGATTTTCTGCTTTCAATATACAGAATATATGCCGACATGGAATTTCGCAGAACTAAAAAATGCCACAAGAACAATGCACATCATGTCCACTCGTGTAAAAGACCACGGTGCACTTTGTGTCATGGTATTTGAATCGTGACATAGAGCTCGTCGCCTATACATCTTGTTCATCCACGCATTGTGCTCCAGGTCATACTTGGAAAAAATTTCCTTCCACGTAGCTTCAAATTGTGGAATAGAACTGCAGTTTAGCATGCATTGTTTGAAATCTTCCCGGAAGCCTTCCGCATGGCCACGCGCTTCTGCGTTATTGCCCAAGTGCCAAGAACATAACCGATGTCGGGATCCCGGGAGAACCGACTTGATGTAAAGCATTTAGAATCTATACGTAGTTCTCCGCCGTTTCATCCGCAAGTAAAGCACATGCAAAAACAGTGCTTGCATTGTGATTATTCACACCAATGAATAGAAGAAATGGAAGATTATATGCATTAGTCTTGTACGTCGAGTAAAAAACAAAAACATCTCCAAAGAGACTATAATCCAATTATGAAGTAGAGTCAACCGATAACATATTGCCTAGTTCACCACCATCACTTACTGTGTATCTATAATAAAAACGAGGATCGGTAGTTGCCCGCGCTTGTAAGTAGGCAAGTGCAGCTTCACTATCACTATCCAAGATCTCCGACCTCCGATCCGCACTAACAAAATTGTAGACATCGGTCTTAGTGAAACCCAGGTTCTGAAAGCTTCCCGCACAATTCGCTAGATAATCCATGATTTGATTGGTGCGAACACCAGCAGCCCTAAGTGATCGAATCTTAGCCTTACTTGAGTCATCTACCTTGCGATGAGAACTCAAAAACTACACTTCATGTGCTCCAACTAAGTGATGAAAATGTGTTGGTACAAACTGCTTCACCTTGAATCGGTTAGTTGCCTCAACAAAACTGACTTTGAAAGCAGTCAGACAATGGAGCCTTGTTACAGGCCTAGGTTCACGCTTTCTGTTCTCCTTGTTATTGTACACTGGCTGACGCTCCCCTCGTGTGAGAAAACCCATTGCTGAATATTTTTAACTCTATATTTTGAATGTGTTAGTGTTCATTCGTACGCTGAATCCCATGGCACAACCATAAGTTGAATAGAACTTGCCAGCCTCCACAAGGGTTTCAAACTCATAACCCACAACATCATCCGACTCCCATTTAGCATATGGCTTCCCATTCCCGACTTTATCAAGCAGGGTCCAGTCATACATACTTGAGGACGGTGGAGCCTTGGCTGGATTTGCAGCATCTTTGTGTAGAGGTGCATCTGAGCTGTGTGGCTGTGTTTCAAAGCTGTGCAAATGCTCATCTGAGATGTTCTCCTTATCATAATCACCAATGTTAGTGTTATTATCATCCTCAGAATCCGTATCACTGGTGTCGACATTGTCCTCCATATCGTCACTATCTCTAACACCACCGATATCATCTCCATAATCCATTCCCCAATCTAAACCAACATTCAAGTCAATTCCCGTGTCCTTGCCTGTTCTCATATCATCCACCAACCCTTCCATAGTTGATCAACTGAAAACAACCAACCAAATGAAGTTTAGAGACAATTGAAATCCACATATTCACCACCCACAACCGACCGAATCCAACAATTCACTAATCAATTAACAATCAACGAAAAAATATTAGAGGCATATACATATAAGCCACATAGTTTCTGTGCATCTTTAAGCATCCATTACCTACCAAGCTTAACTAACATACTACTACTGATAATGCTCTGGGATTCATTGTAACAGAGGGCAATAGCATGACAAAAGAATCCTCCAAGCCCCATGTTAACCTCAAAAGACAGCCCTTTCACCCCCTCAGTACTTATGATTCTGTAGATCCTCAAATCAAACATCAAAATGGTTCAAATAAAATGATTGATAAAGAATGTGAACCAGAATCAGGACATGAAGTCAAAGTTGCTTTTTCAGCTTCCCTAGCTATATGCAGGAGCAGGAATACTAACCAGAAAACACACTCTTTAAAATTCGAATGACAGTGATTCACGTTCTTCCACAATGCGAAAGCTAAAACACTTCATTCTCCAGAAAAATTCGGCCAGAGAAAGGGTGCTCAATACCCAGTTCAGAACGCAGAATAGACCCACTCAATCGCCATTAAACGAAACAAACACGAGCCAAGTCTGAGTTAAGAAAACTCAGCTCGATAGGTGCCCTATCAACTCGATAGTTTCCCCTTCACTTCCGCGAAAAACCAACCATTCACAAATGAAATGAAGCCAAGCAAGATCACAATTCACAACAGCCACCAAATTGAACAAAGAAGACAACCAGAACGATGGAGTCAACTACTACCAGTCGCAATAAGTAATAATCTCGCTAGGAACAAAAACAAATTCAGCCACAACTGATCTCCAACATAGATGATCTAAAATATATGATGTATCAACATACAAGTACCAACCTGGATTTAGGATTAGAACCAACGACTCAGTAGGAGAAGGCACATACAAGGAATTGACTGGCGGAGGGCGATAATGTATTTCCGGCTCCAGTACTATCCGCTGTCTCCCACAAAGTAGCTCCGCTTCCTTTGCCGCAAAGAGGACCAGCAATCTCCAACAAATTTAACCCCCCCCCCCCCCAACCCCAATCTTAGGGTTTGAGTGGTTTGAACAGGGAAATCAGATCTCACTAATTAGGGTTCTAGCTGGGCGGTGAAGGATGGGCGAATAAGGGAGAATGGAGAATCGATGGTTGGGTAGAGAAGGGAAGACGAAGGAAGGGAGATAGGAAGAATCTGGTTTTGTAATATTGGTGGAGAAGGAGCCGACGAAGGACGACAATTAAGAATTGAGGCTAGGAAATGAAATCGGTCGAGTGACCTACAGAGGTTGGGAAACAAGAATTGGACACCTACGTATGGAAGAACGGAGGTAGGATGGAGGGAGGGAAGCAGGAAGGAGGAAGCCGACAGGGAGGAACCGAGGATTAGTCCTCTAGCGCCGACGAAGGATGAGAAGGAAGAAACGGCATCACTATTACAACTTACGACGGTGAGGGTTTAGGATCTAGGAATTTCTTCATTATGACCGACCCAAAAAATCATCGGTTTATAATAAGATGGGTTAAACCCAAAACCATAGTCAAATGCTCAGTCAACCATATACTCTCAACCAATCTCACATTGGTTCACAAGTAGATGGGTTGAACCCAAAACCATAATCAAACACTCAATCAACCATATACCCAACCTCAATCTCACATCGGTTTACAAGTACATGGGTTGAACCCAAAACCATAACCATAACCAAACACTCACTCAACCATATATCATAAATCAATCCCACATCGATTTATAATTAGATGGGTTAAACCCAAAACCATAGTCAAACGCTCAGTCAACCATATAAAGTACATCGGTTCAACCCAAAACCATAATAAAATGTCAATCAACCATATACCATAAACTCAATCCCACGTCGGTTCACAATTACATGGGTTCAACCGAAAACCATAATCAAACACTCACTAAACCATATACTCTCAACCAATCTCACATCGGTTAACAAGTAGATGGGTTAATCCCAAAACCATAATCAAACACTCACTAAACCATATACTCTTAACCAATCTCACATCGGTTCACAAGTAGAAGGGTTGAAACCAAAACCATAATCAAACACTCAATGAACCATATACCTAACCTCAATCTCACATCGGTTTACAAGTACATGGGTTGAACCCAAAACCATAACCAAACACTCACTCAACCATATACCTAATCTCAATCTCACATCGGTTTACAATTACATGGGTTCAACCCAAAACCATAATCAAACACTCACTAAACCATATACTCTCAACCAATCTCACATCGGTTCACAAGTAGATGGGTTGAACCCAAAACCATAGTCAAATGCTCAGTCAACCATATGAAGTACATGGGTTAAACCCAAAACCATAATCAAACGTCAATCAACCATATACCGTAAACCCAATCCCACGCCGGTTCACAAGTACATTGGTTCAACACAAGTACATGGGTTAAATCCAAAACCATAATCAAACGTCAATCAACCATATACCGTAAACCCAATCCCACGCCGGTTCACAAGTATATGGGTTAAACCCAAAACCATAATCAAACGTCAATCAACCATATAATGTAAACCCAATCCCACGATGGCTCACAAGTACATGGGTTCAACACAAGTACATGGGTTAAACCCAAAATCATAATCAAACGTCAATCAATCAAATACCGTAAACCCAATCCCCCATCGGTTCACAATAACATGGGTTCAACCCAAAACCATAATCAAACACTCATTAAACCATATATCATCAACCAATCTCACATCGGTTCACAATTACATGGGTTCAACCCAAAAATCGTAATCAAACACTCACTAAACCATATATCATCAACCAATCTCACATCAATTCACAAGTAGATGGGTTGAACCCAAAACCATAATCAAACACTCAATCAACCATATACCTAACCTCAATCTCACATCGGTTAACAATTACATGGGTTGAACCCAAAACCGATAATTAAACGCTCATTCAACCGTATGGTAAATTGGTAACAGGTTGTAAAATACAAACGGACAATGAATTTAACAAAATATGTTAGGTAGTCTGACTGGTTAATGCATTGAATGATTATGCCAAGTGTGCGGGTTCGATCCTTCTAAATGACGTTTTTTATTCACTAACTCACGCCCACAATCTCACGGGTGTAAGATAGACCTTTCAAGACCGTGAGGTTTCCTGGACTCTAGGAAATAATTTTTTCATTCTCACGGCCCCGTCTCACGGGCGTGAAATGCCCATCATTAAGGCGTTAGAAAAACCCATCACACAGCCCAGTCTCAAGGGTGTGAAAGGCCCATCCTTAAGGTGTCAGGGAAATCACTATCTCACGGCCGCGAGAATGGATTATTGAGGCCGTGAGACTGCCTGCTGGCAGGGGGAATAAGGTCCATTTTCAAGGTTACTCTCACATTCGTGAGGTTTCCATCATCGGACCGTGAAAATGAGAAGGTTCAATTTTCAACCATTTTTCGGTATATGATCATTCATAACTTCTTCCTTGTCGACACATTAAACATAATATAGAGAAAAGAGAACATCACCGAATAATGCTTCATTCATAACTTCATTGTAATTTCAACAGTTTCCTAAACTTCTTTCAACATCTACATTCACTAAAATTCATTCAACATCTACATTTTCCTAAACTTCATTCAACATCCACATTAACTAAACTCTACATTAACATTTTCCTAAAATTCATTCAACAACTACATTTTCCTAAACTTCATTCAACATCCACATTAACTAAACTCTACATTAACATTTTCCTAAAATTCATTCAACATCTAGACCCAATTTCTGCAAATGAAAACATCCCCCTCATCGATATTTAAAGTCGGCAAATGAAAAACAACTAACAACTAAGCAATAAGTCAAGTTTGAAAACTTGAAGAAGAAGACAAGAAGCAAACCAGTTTCTGCATCCTTGCATCATATTCTTGGTTATGAGTTCCTGGTAATGAGTCCCAGATTTCAATTTCTTTGGTTTCCAAGTTAAAGAGCGCCAGATAGAAGTGGGTCAACGTGAGGGTGAAAATTGGGACCTGAATCTGAAATAATGCACAAACAAACAATAATTATCAATTTATCATAGGAGGGTTAAGCCATTTCCTTTTATAAAACAACGTTACAACATACCTTACTGCAATAAAGTAGCTCATTTATACGGTATCGCTCAAGTATCTTATATGAACCCATGGTAGCCATAAATTGCTCCTCGTTGCAATGATACGCACGATCCTAGAAAAATAAAGCGCAGTTACCCACACAAGCTACATATAACAAACAAATAGATTAATTTCATGACAAGAATAGACAAAGCAGACAACTGTACCGAAACTGAAGGTGGAAAGAACCAAGACAAGCCACCACTGCGACCACAACTTCGTTCTTCTAGTGTCTTGCACAGACACACCATTTCTATAATCTAATGCATCATCATCACATATACCAAAGTCAGCAATACAATTTCAATCTACTAAATTACACATAAAGGAACTCACCCTTGTTGAAAGTTTGGTCCTGGGCAAAAGCTGGACCAAATCTTCACGGAGCAAGGGAAGAACCCCACCATCAAGACTAACCAACATGTCACTGTTATACAAGACCAAGTTCAAACACCACAACATTAGAATAAGGCAAATAACAAAAACATCCTACAAATATGATCCAATCTTACTTGTAATGATTTCGGGAGGTACCTTCCAGGTTGCTTACTACTAAAAGCAAATTGAATCATCTTTACTGCCTCCAGAGTCAATGATGTCTTAACAACAAAGGGAGGAGCAAAGTACAAAGGTTGTGCATTCTTAGCTCTGGGATTTGCCCATTCGATTGTAGAGACCACATGCAAACTAGGCTTCAATTTAGATACACTACGTAGTCCACCTCTCTTTCGCCCCTTTATTGTTCAAAAACATAAAAACAAAACCAATTCATTAGTAACCACACCATAAGAACAAATAATTAGAAAACTTAATCAAGTGTAATACCTTCACAGTCTTGGCACAACCATCATTAGCAACAACACTTTCATCACTCAAAAGTATGAATTTCTCAACTTTAGACGCTTTCGCCTGCTTGCAAGGAAACTTTTTCACAACTTTGACAGAAGGAGATTCAGAACATCTGTCATCTCCAATTTTCCCCTCAGGCTCTCCCCAAATCTAAACACCTAACCCTTGAGTCTTGACACATACGGAGGTAGGAGAAATGGGTTCACTTGGTTTTTCAACCTCACCCTTCTTATTGCCCTTTTCCCCTCTGATAAGCTGCTCCGTTGACAACAAAACAACTACAGAAGCTTTCACATTATCAGCCGCATCCTTCTGATCGTTCTTTTTCAATTCAGTAGGCTGCTCCCTTGACAACGGGTCACCTGTAGTTGCTTTCACTGCCTCTATAATTGACTTCACTGCAGTACCAGTTTCGTCTCTAAATGCCCGAAATTCATTCTCCATTTTCATAACCCGACCCATTAGCTCCTCGTCTCTAGAAGCATCATCGCCCATTGCGACTTTAAGTTCTTGACCGAAGTTGTCAAATCTAGCCTCCATGGTACTAAACCGAGCATCAATATGCTCACAGAGAAGCAGCTCATCCCCGTCGGTTTTGTGTCGTTTCCCGTCTCTTTTTTCCCGTTTCCTTGGAGGTGATTTCAAACCTGCATCCTCAGATGATCTTTTCCCCGAATTGCTGGAAACCTATAAATTAATTGAAAAGGGAACCAAATGTACCATTAGCATACTCCAACTCGTCAAAAGAATTAAATATACCATTTTTGCACTATCAGTCTTACCACTTTCGTTAACAATAACTCTACGTCTCCGCTCTCCCAACTCATCAAATCCAAACTTCCATTAATGGTGTGGAAAATACTATTTGCATGCTCCAAGAATATTAACTACAAAAAAAACTATAATCAACATGATGATTAATCATTACGAATATGTAGAAAGTAGGGATTATCAATTATTTACCTCCAAAAACAGCAAGCAACCAGGTCTATACTTTTTCCCATCAGCATTATGGTTGCAGATGCATTTCACCAATTCATTGAAGCAATAGGATGCCCAATTCTTCTTCGGGATGTCCGCAACATCGGTGACAGCGTATACCGAAGAAAACGAAATGTCATCTCTTCTAGTAGGTACTAATAGCACCCCCATTACGTATAATATAAAAGTTTTAACAAATAGATCGCTGCTCTCTTTTATCTTCAACAACGTCTTTCGCATTAAGCTTGTGGAAATTGCCTGTCGATCACATTGACGAGTAGAATACACTCTAAATTCTTTCAGTTCCTCGGATTTTCCAACCACTTCTTCACCATCCAAAACGATATCCGTCCCCCCCTCGGGGACACCCATAATTCGCTGGAAATCTTTGGCCAAAATATGCATTTTCAGCCCATACGCCTTAATTGTGCTTTCTTCCAGATTAAAGCTCTTTAAAAGTTTCTCCAACAACTCAGGTTGTAACATTCTTCCTTTGACTTCAAGAATCCGACCAAAGCCACGTCTCTTAATGGCCTCTGATTGACAAGCCTCTAAATTTGAAACTAGGGAGAATACTTTCCTCGGAGAACATCGCGTGCTAAAAGGTCATGCCTCTTCGTCTTCATTATAGAACAATTTTAACAAACTGCAAAATTAAAACAACAACAAAATTATAAGCATGCCCAAGAGTACAAACAAAATACACAAATCATTTAGTAAACACATTAGGCAGCAAAGAAATAAGGAAATGACCGAAATGACAAACAACAATATAAAATTAGGCAATAAACTATGGCCGAAATGACAAATAAATAGAGACAACAAACAACAATAATGTGTTTCCTCTTCTCGTCCTAATTTTGATCCAACCAAAAATCAAATCTCATATCAATGCAAGTCAAAGCGCTAGAGATGAAAAACTTAACTCCAATCTCACAACATACAACCCATAATTCGAGTTTCGTGTTAGTTTTAACTCTTAAGAAAGTAGACAGATCCTCTAAGATAACCACATTGGTGAAAACATACCAACTTAAGCTACAGAGACTATCAAAGCTGGACACCATCAATGAAAATCCAAAATACTGTTGTGGGGATGAATAACAACTCTGGTGCTGTACCTTGAATAAAAAATAATAGTTACCTCAATCAGAAGACCAATTGAACATCACCCCCACCCCCCCCCCCCCCCCCCCAAGCACTCAAGCTTGATGGGAACCCTCTTTTGCTGTTCAATAAACAAAAACCATAGGGTTAACAAAAACTCACAGATATAATTAGTTAATGAGATTTAGGCTGGGATGAAACATGTTGCCTAGATCTGACGAGTTCTTGATCTAACTGAAAAAACGCTTTGTTTCTAGTTGCTGCACATATGCCTAAGGAACAACCACAACCACAACCAAAACCCTTGGCATAGCTCCCTTTTTTAGTAGTGGACCTTATACCACGTAACAACCAAATAACTATTAACAAACGCAAATAAGATTTGACAGAATTCAACAAAAGAAGAGTGTGTTCAGGGAACTCTTTGTTTATAATTATGAAAATCCTCTGGCAGCAAATGTATAAAAAAAGCCAATCCTAAAACTCATTTCCATTTTAGTGGAATAATTCATGTCGATCGAACTAGCATTACCAATTCCATCAAGGGACTTCAAAATCCAGAGTAGTAATGTTGCAGCACCCAAAACAATCTTGTAAACCATAAGTGATTTGTCGTTTACATGATATGAATGACTGATTTGTCATTTTCGAATGTAGTACTGACAGCTGCTTATCCAGCTTACACTCTACTGATTGTTTTCCCCTACAAGATTAAAATAAGGCAGCAGTACAAGGTCCTTTAAGGCAAATTCAATTTTTCATCAAGTTAGTTATCTCATAAACAAGTAAGAAGAGTCCACTATTAATTAGTAATTAGTAGTTCATGTTCATGTTCTTGATTCATACATTTGCTGGTAGAGGAGCTAACTGTAATCAGAGAAAGGAATAGATTGTCCCCACCTAGGCCATTGAAAAACACAGGCATACTAGATTACAATGATACTGGATCTGCAACTACTCTTGTCCCTTTTATACAATGGACCTTCATATGCAACTAATACCACCACCCCCCCCCCTAACCCGTATGGCAGAGAAATTGAATCAAGTAGCTAGTGGAGTCTCCACCATGGAAAAAAACCACGAACCGAAAGCAAACAATAAGCAGGCTGATTAGTGCCCATTTCATCAAATGCAAGGGTTAACACTAGACAACCATGAATAGCTACCATATGAACTCTCAATAACAATAACCAAAAGCCAAAAGCCACGCTCAAAAAGTTCAGAAAAGAGAAGAATAGCAACAACCACCAAACGAATTTTCAAAACCCAGAAAGCAAATTGCCTTTTTTTAACCTGAAGAGCGGACAATCGCTCGATGTAGAACTGCTCGACGATATCGGAAAGGCAAGTCTCGTTGAACTTGGAGCAGACTTTGCCCTCAATCAAGCAGCTCTGAATCTTGTTCCAATTCTTCCCTCTGGTGACCCGCTAATCAACCCCTTCACTATTGACGAAGAGACCCACCGCGAAAGAGCACAATCAGAAGAGACCCGCTGCGAAACACAATCTCACCGTTCCCGTCGCCGATGCTTAACCACTTCAATATCGTCAAAGAGACCCACCGCGGAAGAGCATAGTCCACAATCGCGGAAGACGAAACTTGAAACCCCCAATCTCTTTTTTCTCACAGCGTCGCCGTTGCAATGGCCCCTTGATGCAGGTTCGCTGTCGCCGTCGCCCTAAGTCATATGCAGTTTCGCCATCGTCGTCGCCGCCAATCAACCCCGGCACTATCTACGAAGAGACGCTTTGAAATCCCACCGCTGAAGAGAGGCTCTAAGATTCCACGAGCTCAATCGCTTTACCCAACTGGATTTCATTTTTTTTTAATAATTATTATGCAACGAACCGGTGCAACAGGTTACCATTCCAACGAGTGAAAAAAAATAATAATTAAATAACTTTAATCCAATGTTATTATAACAAGATCTAAGGGCTATAAACATAATAAATCACTCATACTATATAGCATACTAAAAGCTTCTAATCAGCATACCTGGTTGTGTTATTCTTTTTTTGAAGGCATTATGTGTACATGATCTCACTGTGAGATTCCATGTCGTGACTCTTGGCTGATGACTGTGAGTCCTCCCAACCTCCCGAGTCTCTTTTTTCTCATGTTCGGTCTGTTGTGTCTTCCTTATTCGTTGCACTTACATTGAGCTCCTCATCTTTACTTTGATTGTCTTGGCTCGATTTGGTATGATCACTCCTGCTAGTTTGATTGTCTACTGTGTTCAGAAAAAAAAAAAAAAAAAAAAACCTTGGTGATGACAGGTTGGGGAGTCCCAGTAGGGTATGTATACCAAATGTCATACATTGAGTTTTCTGCTCCAAGGTGAAGTTGGATGCCTAGGCTGGCAAGTGCAAGGTCATCCCTCAACTCACTTACGTTGCTGTGTACAACCGAGGGAACTCGATCTCAAACAACGGGAATGGCAGGGTAAATAGTGTCACATGGGGAGTGTTCCTTGTGAAGAGATACTGCAGACAGCCGTTGTAGATCCTGCCAGCTTTGGTGTGTGGAAGGATGATACTACATCGTGTTTAGATGTGCTGCTTTTAGTTGGAAAACCATCAGGCTATTTGGGTTTCTAACTCCAAAATTTTCATGGTTTTAACATCAGAACAGTGAATCTGTCAGTGATGTCTATGGACATGCTAACTGGTTCTTCAGAAGTTCGGGTGACTGAAAGATGCCAGCCTTGTACATAAAGTTGCAGTTCTACTATCTCAGGTGTGTGGTGTTCACTTCGAGATCTTCCATGTTTAAGGGACTAGGACTAATGACATTGGTACTATTATCATTCGATGAGTCAACTTAATGGTTTTTTTTTACTGTCTTGTGATGTTCAGGTTGAGCATGAACCTAAGTAGGGGTGTAAGTTTGACCCTTAAAACCCACTGATCCGCCCCGACCCGTCCTGACCCTCAGGGTCGGGTTGGGTCAGTTTGTCTATCGGGTCAATTTAGGGTCGGGTCGGCTTAGGGTCGGGTCAGGGTCAGATAGGGTCGGGTCAATTTAGGGTCGGGTCACTTTTTGACCCTATGACCCTTAGCATCATACAAACATGTTGGACCTATTTGTAAAATTTTATAAGTTTAGGTACTAAATTATAAAAACTAAAAAATTTGGGTACCAAAACGTAATTTTACCATCAAATTTTAGGGACTTATTTGTAAAAAAAATAGGTAGTAAAATGTAAGAAAAAATAAATTCGGGTATCAAATTGTAATTTTTAGAAAAGTAGTCTATTTATTAGGGTCGACCCACTGATCCGACCCTTCCTCACCCGCCCCGACCCTAAAGGGTCAGACAGGGTCATGAAAGAAACAGGGTCGGGACGGATCAGTTATACATCTTGACCTTTCATAGGCGAGTCAGACAGGGTCAGAACAGGGTCAGGGGCGGGTCGGGCGAATTTTCAGTCCTACCTGACAGTCGGGTTGTTCTTGTTGTTGTTTGGGATGGTATCCACATGGAAGCTATTGAATACGAAATCAGCATGCAGTGCCAAGTCCTTTCGGAGAGAGGACCTTCCAATTCTTTTGGAGTTTCTGACGTATCATACTCTCATAATTTGGTTTAGTTTATTTGACATTTGGTTCAATAATTGGTTTGATAGAGTTTACAGACTGCTACTCTACAATCCTTACAGCTCTTTTTTTTTTTTTTTTACTGTACAAAGGATCAAGTCTACACAAAGTAGGAAGGTCATTTTTGTCTTTACACATTTATTATTTAAATCATATAAAAAATAGCAATATCAAGATTTGAACCCGGATCTCTTCAAACAAAGATAACAAGCACAACCAGTTACACTAAACAAATTTATTGCATCTTTTTTATACAAAAAAATAGACAATGTTAATCTCTGAAAATCAGAGGACTTTTTTATCATAATTAGCAAGCTCACTAAGTCTACCGTATGTATTTTTATCGAGCTTGATACTTCTATTTTCATAGTAGAGTTTCATGTAATTTTCTCAATTTTAAATTCTCGCTCTCTCCTTAATTTTTGCTAAAGGTAAATGGGTAATTGGCCAACATTGAAGAAACTAATTATGTAACTACTGTTGTATCCTCGCATTTTTCAATTTAAATTTAAATTTTGTGTTTTTTTATCTTTGTTCTTTTCTCTTTCTAATTTCCTCCGAAATTTCATCCATCGTGCAATAGTTTGCGCCTTTCACTTCCCAGTACAAGACTGTTATTGAAAATCAATCTTCAGGTATCTCTTGGCACTACGGTTTTATTGTTGGGGATTTTAAGCTGGGCGAGTAGAAGATTTCAACTTCGATATCAATTCATGGCGAATAGAATGGAGTTTATCAATAACTGAAGTTGTAGAAGAAAGATTAGAAATTGAATTTTTGGTTGAATATATGCCTCTTGAGATAGAAATTTGGTTGTACAACGGAGAGTGGTGGCTATTGGATCTTTAGGTTTATGGTTTTTGCAACTGTCATAACCTATTTCTATCTTAAAACGAGGAATCATTGATTGATTGTTTGAATTCTTTATTCAACCTACTGGAACTAATAGATAAGGAGTTTCTAATTTTGTGCCTTATTACTTTGATCGAGTCTATTCGTATATTGGAGATAACCCTGATTTTTTCGTTTGCTCTCAAGTTGTGATGGTCCCCTCTTAGCTGAGTTTTTAGTATATAGATGACTTGAATCAATAACTCTCTATTTCTTTTTGATTAGTGACATATTGTTTCTAAAAGGAGAGCATTGAACCCTTTATATAGGATTGTGAGGTTGAAGATTTAGTTTCAAACTATCTATGGGTTGTGTGAGAATTTCAGTGAGCTTTTATACTCTATATTTCTTGATTGTCAAAGAAAACTAACCAATAGCATTTTAACAGGGACTTAATTAGCATTATGAAATGGGCTCAATGATACATTTTTATATTTTATATTCTTAAATGATTATGATATTTCTCCGAATGTTCGACCTATATATTATTTCTTTATGTATCATCTCAATCGAATAATTATCAATAAAATTAAACGGGTTAATAGACGTAAAAGTAACATAAAAATACAAATAATCAAATATGAGCATTCCGGCCAAAGGGCCGGGTTATAAGCTAGTATTATAAAAGCTGGAAGCCAAAAACTGGATGCCCATTTCAAATTTCCGCTTCAGAGAGTGTTTTGCGGGAGGGTGTTTTGGGTAATCGACATTCTTGGAAGCTGGTAACGAAGGGAGAAAAAAACTGGACAGAAGCCTTCCTTGTGCCGAAATCTTATGCAAAGGCCTAATAGGCAGCAGTTGTTAATCCTCCATTAATATATGGTAGAGTTTTGTGTATTTTTCTCCATTTCAAATTTCCTGCAACGAGAGTGAAAGTAGGAAGGTCATTTTTGTCTTTACACATTTATTATTTAAATCATATAAAAAATAGCAATATCAAGATTTGAACCCGGGTCTCTTCAAACAAAGATAACAAGCACAACCAGTTACACTAAACAAATTTATTGAATCCTTTTATACAAAAAAATAGACAAAGTTAATCTCTGAAAATCAGAGGACTTTTTGATCATAATTAGCAAGCTCACTAAGTCTACCGTATGTATTTTTATCGAGCTTGATACTTCTATTTTCATAGTAGAGTTTCATGTAATTTTCTCAATTTTAAATTCCCGCTCTCTCCTTAATTTTTGCTAAAGGTAAATGGGTAATTGGCCAACATGGAAGAAACTAATTATGTAACTACTGTTGTATCCTCGCATTTTCAATTTAAATTTTGTGTTTTTTTTATCTTTGTTCTTTTCTCTTTCTAACTTCCTCCGAAATTTCATCCATCGTGCAATAGTTTGCGCCTTTCACTTCCCAGTACATGACTGTTATTGAAAATCAATCTTCAGGTATCTCTTGGCACTACGGTTTTATTGTTAGGGATTTTAAGCTGGGCGAGTAGAAGATTTCAACTTCGATATCAATTCATGGCGAATAGAATGGAGTTCATCAATAACTGAAGTTGTAGAAGAAAGATTAGAAATTGAATTTTTGGTTGAATATATGCCTCTTGAGATAGAAATTTGGTTGTACAACGGAGAGTGGTGGCTATTGGATCTTTAGGTTTATGGTTTTTGCAACTGTCATAACCTATTTCTATCTTAAATCGAGGAATCATTGATTGATTGTTTGAATTCTTTATTCAACCTACTAGAACTAATAGATAAGGAGTTTCTAATTTTGCGCCTTATTACTTTGATCGAGTCTATTCGTATATTGGAGATAACCCTGATTTTTTCGTTTGCTCTCAAGTTGTGATGGTCCCCTCTTAGCTGAGTTTTTAGTATATAGATGACTTGAATCAACAACTCTCTATTTCTTTTTGATTAGTGACATATTGTTTCTAAAAGGAGAGCATTGAACCCTTTATATAGGATTGTGAGGTTGAGGATTTAGTTTCAAACTATCTATGGGTTGTGTGAGAATTTCAGTGAGCTTTTATACTCTATATTTCTTGATTGTCAAAGAAAACTAACCAATAGCATTTTAACAGGGACTTAATTAGCATTATGAAAATGGGCTCAATGATACATTTTTATATTTTATATTCTTAAATGATTATGATATTTCTCCGAATGTTCGACCTATATATTATTTCTTTATGTATCATCTCGATCGAATAATTATCAATAAAATTAAACGGGTTAATAGACGTAAAAGTAACATAAAAATACAAATAATCAAATATGAGCATTCCGGCCAAAGGGCCGGGTTATAAGCTAGTTATTGGAAAAAGGAAACTGACTACAATGATCAGCTTCCAATGAACCCAACCGCCAATAAAGCCTCCCTCCGGTCAATTACCCATTGTGGCTAAATAATTGTCACAGTTTGTTTGGTTTCACTGGCATAAGTACTAAGTAGTAGCCTTATTAGTAATAGCCTTAATGTGATTATAGTATATGTATTTAGGTTGGTTCATTGTTCTAATGATAATTTGACAGCTTTGTTGTTAGTGTGTGGTATTGTTATTGTAGTATTCCACTCAAATTGGTTAAATACCCATAACACATTTATCCTTCTCATACCAAAGAAATAAAAATCAATCTTATTCTTTTATACCCCTGTGTTAACATAAAGTGGGGATTGACGTGTCATTCGAAGACTTACTTTGTTTGTAGACGGTACATAAGAGTGTGAGGACGTTGACGATGATCATGATTTTTTATGTGAACGGATCCTATAGTTTTTTTAGATGATACGCTTTTGACGGAAGGGAATGAAGGGTTAATGAAGATGATGAGAAACACTAAAGTCGTGGAGACGAGTACTAGGATGCCATTTGGGGAAAATATAGGGATTGAGGAGGGAGTGGCATAATTGTACTTTTATTTTTTTCTTTTATAAATAAAATTTAAAATATATAGTAAATTTAGATATTTTTATGTATAAAATTGGTAACAAATCATTCGAATGGACTATTAAACTTTAATATTTTATTCTTGATATTGATGTACATATTGAACTAAAAAAATAAGAGGTATTGTAATATTTTGTCTTAAATTTTGGAGTATATTTTACAATTTCTTAAATACAAATATTAATACTTTGAATGTAAAAGTATTGGAGAGGATAAGCTCTTTTGCTCTCTCTCATTCAAATGAGTCGGTAATTTAAAGTAATCCAGCCAACGGGCCGGGTCAAAGCTAGTCTATTTAGATGAGAAAATTAATGATGTTCAGATGCCGGATCTGACAGGATTCTAAAATTTTGAAACCCGCACTTACTATTTAAATTATTTAAATTATTAAACCACAAGTTTACAAAACTTAAAAAATAATCCGGTTACTGTTCCTTACGAAAAATCCGGTAGCCACTGTTCACAAAGGAGTTCTATGATTCTCTGCGGTCAGATTCACATAAGCCCATGTTTATCTTTGTTGGACTCGGCAAGCACGGCCTTTTTTTACAACAAATCGTCCGCACCTGATCACTTTGTTCTCCATCACACAATAAATATATAAAAATTTTAATTCAAAAACCAAAAACTTCAATGAAAAAAAGAAGCTAATTAAAAGACGAAAAACATCAATGAGAAAACGAGGGTTTGAATCCCCCCTGTACCTCACCCCTGAACCCGCTGAACTTTACTCTGGCAAACAATTGCAGAGATTCAGCATCCTAATATCCCCCAGTCTCCCTATTCATCGCAATCTTCTTTTTCCCCGACGTTTCGGGTCCGTGGGTCGTTCAACCTGATCAATTCAAAAGCATAGAGAAATGAATAGACGAATTGAGGATTTTGATCGAAGAAATCGGTATCAAGCCATGCACGATGACAAGGAGACCATGTCAACAAGAGAAAGAGATGGCGTGGCTTTTTTTTTTTTTTTGGAAGGCGTCTCTGTAATCGGTTCTGCATGCGTTATCGAGATCGATAGAGGTCTGGCGTTTGAGATCCCTTTCATCTTCGGCTGCCATGGTCTCCTTCCACAGACTCCTATAACAATGAATCCCAACCCTAGGTAACTGGAAAAGAGGCGAGATTTGAAGGCCACCACATGTAAGGTTAATCAACAAAGTACTCTCTGAACATGCGATCCCATTAATACCCAAGCATATAGAATTTTAAAAGGTTTGAACCTGCATCATCGAATGAAGTGAAAAACGAGATAAAATACCCAAATCTATAACATTTTACCTGGGTTATTTGAAAGAGCAACATAGTGGCAGCAGTGTGGATTCTCCCGGTGGTGGTAAACTCCGCGGATTCCATAGTTGGCGAACCACAATCTGTGCGACGACAGAGCTGACATAGAGTTGGTTGGACCAGTAGTCGAACAAATTATTGACGAAAGGGAGAAGGGAACATGAGATTAGGCCGAGAACCATGTCCGGAAATTTGTAGTGGGCCATCAGCCGCACCTGCTCAATTGGGTTGCCGTTCACTACTACTACGTTCTCCCATGTTTTAAAATAGAGTACACCAAGAAAGAAGAAAGGCAAGAAAAACAGAGCATTGGTACAGATATCTAACTCAATTGGAGCTTCATCTTTCGAATAGATTGATAAGGGTTTTTGTAATTTGCCTCTTTTACCAATTTCAACAAGAGAAATAGGGGTCATTGATGAACATGATGGACTTAAAGATCTGTGCATGAGCCACACGTGTCTTTATTTGCAATGCAGAAAGCCACCTGTATTGCCTATACCCGCATACATCCTCCAAATTTGGTTCTTCCCTTAAAAAAAAGACAAAGTGATGTACGAAACTTTTACTTTTTGTGTTACTTTGATCACTGATTAGAGATGTCATAGTTTGATTTGTGGAAATAATTCTAATTTTTGCGAACCAATTACCCGCTATTAGTTCCTTACTTTGGGATTTACTAAGTGGGTTTTATTGTAATTCTCACAAACTTTAGGGTCAATTTCTTTTAGTACAATAGGTCTCCACTTTTTCCATTTTTTATAATGAAATCATAACGTGTCTTTGATACTACTCTTATCTTACACAATCCAAAAACTTTCATAAAGGTGGTGTGATTCGGTATGAGTAACGGATCTTGACGTGATACATCTTCGTAATGAAAATAAATGTGAATTGACTTTTACAATATTTATAGAATAAGCACCGTAAAAAATCTACTTCAAAAAGATAATTGTAAGAAATGAAGTAATAACGATATATGTATTTCATCAATGCGTATTCCATCAATGCATTTTTTATATTTGAATCTTTATCAATTACAATATTTATGCGTTTTCAGGATATTCGAACTAATATTTTTGTTTTTGCAAAGATCCCAATTTCGAAATCTGAGACCTCATTATTTTTGCAGGATATTATGTATGATTGAACACATTCTTTTTTAACCGATCGTAGATAAAACTGTTTTATTTACCGTTTCACATTTGAAATTACATTATATCAGTTTATCATATTTATAAAATATAAACTTTAATCAAATAAGAATAGAACACAACCTGCGCAAAGCGCGGGCTTTGATCCTAGTAATCATTAATACCATTGTAAGTATTCATAAAAAGAACCATTATAAGATAAACATTACAATGAATGAAGTTTCAGAAACCACACGGAAACATTTTCCAGCTCCATGGGGTTCAGTAGCATTTCTAAATCACTCCATCAAGTTGATATCTTCAGGTCCATCTAACAATAATTTTAAGCAACACCCTCTTCGGTTTGGTCATCAAATGCAGCAGTCAAATCCAACCTCTGAAACACCCAAATAAAAGGATGTGAATTCAATAAAAATGGAGGCTAGGACAGAACTAATTTAAGGACCTCCCGCTCCAAAATGTTGGAGAACATTATATGATACATCAAGGTGCTCTAACGACTTTAAGTTATCAAGGCCAATTAAAACCAATTAAAACCTTAATAGCATTTACTTGTAAGGTTGAAGCATCAAGCTAAATGCTTGAAATATAATGGCGGACTTCATACTAAGTTACATGGGTAGGAAGAGATAAACTATGTATGTTGTTAGTCTAAGGTTAACTTTATACACAATCCTTGAGATAGCCCCTGAATCAGCAAATTAATTTCCTCGCTCAAGAATGATTCTGCATGAAATTGAACCCTCAAGTATAGTCTAGCCCCATTCCAATCATATCACCAATCACCAAGAGATGGACGCTAAAAAAAATTCTAGAGTTGGACCAATCCTGCTACATGGAGATGTCTAGTCTTGCGAGAATCGCATAGCATCACCTGACTTAGAATACAAGAACTAAGGAACAATACAAAATTTAGATGGCATATGGGCTACCTTTGAATGATTCCAATAAGCATAATATGAAGCATGCTATATCTACTTAGGATTAGAAACACAATAAAAGCAGTAACCACAACTAGAACATGATGCAATAAGATGCAAGGAAACTTATAGAGTCGAGCTTTGATTCACATATTTTTCTCAAAGAATCTGCCTGCTTCAGCTCATTCTCCCAGTAAAGTGCATCCAGCGCCTTGCCAGGAACAACCCTACTTTCCCCCTATATAGTGTCATTTGTCAATCGAATCCAGTAGGAAGTAGAAAGAATTTATACTTCATCTAGACTATCATATAGAGAATTTATAACATATTTGATCCCTGGTGATGTTATCACTGATGGTCCAACACTGAAGAACTGACCATTCACCAAATATCTTGTTTCTCACCTTCTTTAGAGCCACTTCCAGCTCTGTCGCTGTTGTTGTTGCCGTTCTTGTTTGATGGTTCGAAAATAGGGAAAAACCCTACCAATAGAATCGAATGTGACCTAGCACCAACACGAACCCGAATAAAAGAAAATCTTTCTCCAATCTTCCACACCACCACAACCAAATAACGAGCATCAATCGGAGCAACGAATTCCCAAAATAGAAGAAGGAGCATATATATCGTTACTTGTGTTTGATTTCAAATATAGATTCAAGAATATAAATCCATACATAACCATGTGTTGACACCACCAGTCCCCGCCGACTGCCTCTCAGTCTTCCATTCACATCCAAGCTCGAACAAGTTTTTCACCAGCCCTTCCACATCAGCAGTGAAAACTAGAGAAACAGTTCTAGGAATGCGGCGGCGGACTGAGACAGGATTGTGGCTGGCGTACTGGAAAATGTCAGTCCGGAGCTTATGAAAACAACGAAATCATCATCGAAGGAGGCATAGGTGTTAGGAAATTCATTTCCTAACTTATGTGGGCTATCAATTTCAAAACACACTATATTTGTTATTTGCTAAGATGAGCTAAATTAAGTGGTCAATTTTATGTGGCCCATGACTACTCAAGCTCAATATGAGTCCAATGGGTGGAAACCCAATACTTGATCACCATAGGGTAATGTGAGCCCATGGTGAACTAGTATATAAAGAGTTTGATGTTGTGGTCCCCAATACACCAAGACCAAAACAATCTCATCTTCTCCCCATCAGGAAGATGAGAGCTCTCCCATATAGGAACTAAGGAGGCTTGGTTGAGGAAGGTCAACCCCCCCCAGAATTTATAAATTAAGTCAAGTAGCAACTAGTATTAAAAAGTTGTGTTGTAGACTAGTGGTCAGAATGCTAGATTTGGCCGATGTTGAACGTAGGTTCAAATCCCCGTGGATGCTGTTTCTGCATTTTAATTGATTTTTATTATTTCTAATTAACTATTGTTTCACCCTTTATTATCATTTTCAACAACTTTGTCGGATTTCCTTTTCTGTTGGTTGATTTTGAATGAAAATAATAAAATTTAGCTACAAAACGTGAATTTCTTGATTCAATAGACAAAAAATATTCAAAACATTTACCTTGAATATCTTGTTTTGATTCATTCAATAATTATTATCTTTGTAAATGTGCATTTTGAATGAAAATAATAAAATTTAGCTAAAAAATGTGAAGTTTCTTGATTCAGTATACAAAAAATATTCAAAACATTTACCTTGAATATGATTTTACGAATCTATCTATCAAAGCAAAAGAATGTGCAATTTTTCAATTTTTAGCCACCCACATAGAAATACTGGCTTAGCTAAAGATTTTCAATTTTTGGCCCCCCCGGAATAGGAATCCTGGCTTCACCCCTGGCTCTAGGAGTATCGTCCAGTTCAAGATCGTCGTTCATATTCCGCATCAAGTCTCTGACGATCAACCGACATGATTACAGGTATTTCTACAAATCTTTGATAATCTGACAAGATGTATTCCAAGGAATTACATAGGCTAAAGTTAAATTACAACAAGTGGTATCAGAGCAGGTTATCTCTCGTTAGATTATTGAGGTTTCAATATACACATGTAGATTATTCTTCGTCCTCTTTCTTATGAGATTCAGGGACGTGTGATAGTTTGGATATGGCTATATATATTTGGATAATCGGTACTTTTCATTCTCTGTTCATGATCTTATGTGATTCGTTATTGGCAATGACCATGACCAGTTGCACCAAGTAATTGTGGTATGCTATATTTGGTATCGGAAGTTTCAACCGTATGCAAATTATTCTATCATTACTGTGCGGTAGATTTTCGGTGGAAACTACTGTCTAGATCAAACAATTGTTTATTTTCGGTTGAATTGATCAAATTATTGGTTTAATGCATGGTACTGTTCATCCAAATCCCAAATACAATCCAGTGATTTATTCAGTTGATTATATCAATAAACAAATTTGTTCGGTGCATGAGAATGTGCTTGCTGTTATGGGTGTTCAAATGGTTACCATGGTTATTACCAAACCAAATAAAGCTAAATTTCATTAACCATTAAATATAATATCATAACCAAACCGTCCAAACTAATACAACAACCAAATTAACAAAATTAAAGTTTAATCAGTTTGGTTTATTGGTTAACCAGAATAACCAATATAAATCACATTATCATTAAGTGAGAAATTTCGGTTAATTTATCAGTTCACAATTTATATAATGAATAAAACATAACAATCAACACATAGTTATAGTTGACTCTTAACATAAATACATGCAATTAAGACAATTATCTTACGATTAGTATAGAAGTATTCACCTAACAAAAATTTATCACAATGGTATGGGTTAACGAATTTTTGTGTTTGTTTGAATTGAATTAGTCTTTTAGCATTTTTCATAGGCTGAAAAGAACCTTGCTTTCAAGTTTTCATCCAACATAATGTATGCGATTTATCTAAATTAGGTGTTCATATGTTGTGGTCTACACTCTACATATACAAATATACATTATGGGAACAATATTAAGCTTTATATTTTATGAGTGTAAAAGGGATGAACGTTCAACTCTTGAGTGGTTATTCAAAATATTAAGTATGTGTATATATTATATATATGGCTATTTATTTATCTGGTTAATTTGGTTTGGCTGGTTAGGAGTGTCTGAAACCAAATCAAACCATCTAAACCAAACAAGCTAAAATCTTTAACCAAACCAAACCAATTATCCAAATTAACCAAACCAAATTATCCAAATAGTACTGGTTAAAACAGTTACCATGGTAACCACACCGTTTGAAACCAAATCAAACCATCTAAACCAAACAAGCTAAAATCTTTAACCAAACCAAACCAATTATCCAAATTAACCAAACCAAATTATCCAAATAGTACTGGTTAAAACAGTTACCATGGTAACCACACCGTTTGAACACCCCTACTTGCTGTGATTACTGTTATTCCGGTGACCTGAACCAGAGTTTTTTTTTATTCTGGTTTGTCTTGATCGGAGACTTCCAAAAGTTTTCCGGCTGTTTTTTTTTTTTGTTATTATTTTTAACATTTGGAATTTTGCTCCGGTTGAGAATTGAGATTAAAACTGGTGCCGTTATGATCATTAATAATGATTATTTAATCACGGAAGTGCTTCTCTCCATTTTTGGGTTGAGATACATTATGGGATTTCATCGGTTACAATTATGGTAAATTAAGAGGGATATAATTTCTTACCGTAAGATTCATGTTACGGGCTCAAAATAGGGTGCATAACCATGGATTATGCACCCATCAATAACCAAATCTGGACTCGTTATATAGAAAATTTAGATCTAAGGAAGGAGAATTAAAAACCATTTTTATTTTTTCTAGCTTTCTTAATTGACTCATATCTTTTTCGTTTTAACTCGGATTTTAATTTTTTTGCACAGATGGAACGACTTCATCGTGCTCTACAAAATGAGATCAATTTTCAATATTTTTTGAGAAAAAAAAATTCTGGCCTCTCGGTACCAAATGCATACCATATGGTATCTTCTTTGTTTTTAATTCGTTTTTTAAAAAGTTTGCACAGAAGGGACGAGTTCATCATGATCTATTGGATCTACAAATTTCTGGGTGAACAAATTACATGACCAAAAAATACCACACAATACCACCCTGGTACGGGGTGGTATTGTATGGTATCTTCTTCATTTTTAATTCGTTTTTGAAAACGTTTGCACAGAAGGGACGAGTTCATCATGATCTTTTGGATCTACAAATTTCTGGGTGAACAAATTACAGGACCAAAAAATACCACACAATACCAATACCACCATGGTATACAATGTGGTATTGTGTGGCATACAATGTTAAAAGTCGTAAATGAGAATTAATATACTTCTACTATCATGTATTCAACCATCCTACAGCCTTGGTTTGTTCATACCACCATGGTACTTTTTCAAACCATAGGTATGCTTTTATTTCAATACCAGTCAATACCATATGGTATAGACTGGTAAAAAATGGCTCAATTTTTTTTGTTCGAAAAATATATTAAAGTGGATATCATTTTGAATAGCACAATTAATCTGATCTAACTGTGCAAAAAAATTAAATTTCGACTTAAAATGAGTGAGAAATCGTCCGTCAAAGATTAAAGAGGGGAAAATTAAAGGCTTTCCAAGAGAGAGAGGATGCTGATGTCATGTTGATGTGGACGGATTACTCATGGTTACTCACCATAAGGTTACTGACCTGATCCATTCCCCATGTTACGGTTATATGTGAAATTCAATAATTAATCGATCATCCGGTTAAGGATTTTAAAATTAAATCTACACAATAAATAAAAGCCAAATGAGAAAACTTGAAGCCCCATTTCAAATTTCCTGCATCCAGAGTGAAAATAGGAAGGACATGTTGGTCTTCACAATTACTTTTTTTTTATTCACTATCGTGGGCCCCGGCCATTTGGCCAGAGGAAGGTGAAGTATGAAATTTGATAATGTAATGGGGTGTATAGCTTATTGTTGTATAGTTTTTTTTGGGAAACACGTGATAAATAGTGAATTTTAGTAAGAAAGAGATATGAATGATGCAACGAATCAAAAATCAGCCTTGTGAACCAAAACCAAGTACTTGTTACCTTGTGAAACAATATTGTTTATGGTAATATGATGAGGTGGAGTAAGGTTTATAGAAATCGAATTCGAGAAAATTAAAAACATATAATCGCACAGAGGAAAAAACCATTTCTCCATTTCAAATTTCCTGCTCCAGGAGCGTTTGTAGGAAGGGTAGAATAGGGAGTGTCAATTTTCTTCTTTTTCCTCTGTGAAACGGGCCAACTTACCGTACACATGCGGATTTAAACAGGTCCAGGAGTGTCAATTGTTTTCTTTAGGTCCTTTTATTTCTCCGTGGTGATAAAATATATATGAAAAGGCAAAAACAATACTAATTTTTATTGCTAAAAAGAAAAAAATTTAATAATAAACGAATGCATGGATTCTAATGGGCTAACCGCTAATCATAAAATAAAAGAGTTGAATTGGCCTGACCTATACAGGAAATAAATTAATTTTAAATAAATTGTCCAGTATTTTGTCCAGTATGTTAAATAAATTAATTTTAGCAGTATGTTGCCAAAGTAACCTCTACTTGTGAAAAATTATTTAACTTAGATTACATGGATGTACATAGGCATTGATCTTGCGCTTTTATGTGGAACAATCCCTATTCTACTTCGGAAAATTTCAAATGAGATTTAATAACAGCGAATAGAGATATATCCAATTCAGTGTCCATGATGATCATTAAGCGCTCTATTCGATGAATAATTATGAGGCTATTATACTGAGATGCCTCTAAGGTTCATTGAAGTAATAATTCAATATTTTGCCAAAACATAAAAGGATCCGGGGTAAGTTGACTATTGGGGTAATTTAATCTACAAAGTGTAAAGGCAAATGGTACAAGCGTATTATATTTTGGAGGTGTCTTATTTCACATTAAAATCAAGTGACTACAGTTAGAGTTGTGAAAAGACACACTCAACACTTGGTTTAATTTATCTTCCTCCGTGAAGTTTTAAGTGAGCACTAATACTCACAAAAGAAGAGGATGGAGCATACGAGATAAGATTGCACTTGCTCAGATTCTCAGTAATAGGAACAAATAGAGAGCTAAGGATATTATGGTATCATTGAATGCTTAAGGATATGTATGGCGAGGAGTATAATTATGAATTTATACGTACTATACTCCATTTGGATGAAAGTCATAATGCTTACAATGCACATCCTTAAATTGAGTATCTAGAAAAGTAGTTAATATAACTCATATGAGCAATAAGGTACTTGAACATTTAGAGTTGTCCAACTTAGGCTAAACCTTATAAGGTACAAGAGGGTATAATGGACAAAAGAATTAGCTTATACTTTGTTGGCTACTCAAAAGTACTCTCGAGGCTACAAGTTTTATAATCCCACCTCAAGAAGTAATTTTTAATGAGAAATGTGATATTTCTTGAGTATGTTGAGCTTTGGGGGGAGGAAACATAAGGAATCTAGTTACTGCACAAACTCAACACACTCAAGAAGTGCCATTAAGTATATCCACAAAGTAGAAGATGGACGATTCCAGCTAATAATATCGTTGTTCTTCAAAAAATATGTACATGCCATCAGGTTGACTAATGATCCATTTTTTTAGTCAAGTCATGAACAGTTATGAAAAGTGGATTGTTGCCATGTGGTGAAGTCAATGAGAGATATAAGGCATGTTGGTCTCTAAATGCTTTACTCATAAAGAAAGCGTTAGCTTAAAGAGACTTTCTCTCTGATATATTTGAAAGACTCTTTTATGAATATAATGGCAATGGTGGCTCCTATAAGTTTCTCGTTATTGATATCACAATTTTATCATGTTATTAGCTCATTCAGATCTAGAGACTAATGTTGGAGATGATTGTATATATCTTAAGTTCAGTGGGAATAAATTCATTTTCCTGTTTTATACATCATAGTTGTTCTACTTAAGGTGCAAGTAGAATAAGTTACTAAATCAGGAGATGTGTCGTAACTAAGGAAGACAGTTTTGGTCTCAATCAGTGCCCTAATTATATATAAGAAATTAAGATACAAAATCTACTTAATGCATATTTGCATTAAAGATCTAATATATACTTTAGTTTATTCTCATCCCAATAAACATTTCTAGTAAGAGTCTTTGGCAGATATTTGATTGATTTATGCATGAAACACTAGAAGGATTCAAACGTGTAACGCGTTTACTAAAGTTGATAAAAGAATTCATGCAAATTTGTTAGAGATCAGATAATTTAGAGTACTCTGACTCTGATATTACGCGATGTCAAGGTAGCATAAACTCTACCAATGCAGTCAAAATCGGGATTTTGATCATAAAATCGTAGGATTTTAGGATTTTATTTAGGGATTCTGATCTTGATTTTACTATAAAATCGGTGGACCTTAAAATCGTTCAAAATCGGGATTAAAATCGTACCAAAATCGGGATTTTGATCCTATGTATACAAAATAGGCGGTTTGAGCCAATTCAAAAGAAGCAAAACTGTTTCGGTCAACCCCTTTCCCTTCCCCTTGTTTAACACATTGCTAAAACTGTTGTCATAATATTATAAACACGTAAGAATTAGCATCATTATTAATAGATTAATTGATTAATGAATATATTTGTACCAAACCAATGACATTAATTATTTTATTGGAGTTCACTTATTAGTTTTAAATCATGCTTAGTAGATGGTGTCGGAATACTACTTTGAGTAAAACTACATAAACACAATATAAAAACAAGAGCCAAACCCCATGAGCTCTATCCATTTCTCATAAATTATTTTGAGTTATGCATTAAATAACAATTAAAATGATGATTTTGGAACATTAATCTCAAAAATTATCATTTTAAATGTTATATGTCTTTGTCTTATTAATGATTTACCTTACGAATATTATTATATGTTAAATTCTATATGGTACTTAAAATCCTACGATTCTACGATTCGATTTTATGATTCCGATTTTACCCCAATTTTCGATTTTAGGTAAAATCCCGATTTTGACTGCTTTGAACTCTACATAAGGTTACCCTTTAGTGTTGGGTAGAGTTCAAAGCATATCCTGAGACTTCCAATTATGGTTGCAAAATTTTGTCACTAGAATGACTTTCGTAAGTCATTAAAGGTCAACCGGACAATAATTTGATAGTGATACAATATCATTACCACGAATTTCAGAAGTCAAATATATTGACATCAAGCTCCCGCTGGTTAAAGATAAAGTTCAAAATAGACAAGTTTCCATTAAACATTAAGGGAATGACTAATGCTAGCTTATCCATTGGCCAATGGTTTTACACATAAAGATTTTTCATGAGCAGATTGCTCGTATGAGTGTTATTCCGGATGGTACCTTGGTTTAGTGGGAGTCATTTAAGTAGTTCAATAGATTATGACTATATCAATCCTGCAGAATAAAGTGATGGTTTTCTAGAGTCTATTTTGGAATTTAAAGTGCCTTCAGTTATACAATGATCACATTGTATGAAGAAATTTTTGTTGATCTCACTAAGGACTAAAGTAGGACCAGTTGAAAATAGGCATGTTCAAGATCACATTGCATGTAATTTTCATGCCACTCATCCATATTTAATCTATGTCATTGAGTGTATTGGTGTGGTGATCATGGTGGTTTAATCATTATTATATCGTGATTAAAGCCACGTTGGTTCCATTGCTAATACGTGAGATGGACCAGATTGTTAAGGAGTATTCATTGTACGAATAACATACGGTAGCGCGCCTAAAGAATTTTGTAATATACGTGTGTGAAATTTTGATAGCCCAAGTGGGAGATTGTTAGGAAATTCATTTCCTAATTTATGTGGGCCATCAATTTCAAAACACAATATATTTGTTATTTGCTAAGATGGGCTAAATTAAGTGGTCAATTTTATGTGGCCATGACTACTCAAGCCCAATATGGGTCCAATGGGTGAAAACCCAATACTTGATCGCCTTAGGTTTTGTGGGAGCCCATGGTGAACTAGTATATAAGGAGTTTGAGGTTGTGGTCCCCAATACACTAAGACCAAAACAATCTCATCTTCTCCCCATCAGGAAGATGAGAGCTCTCCCGTATAGGAACTAAGGAGGCTTGGTTGAGGAAGGTCACAAAACCTCATGGATCGTGCTCTAGGAGTATCGTATAGTTCAAGATCGTCGTTCATATTCCGCATCAAGTCTCTGACGATCAACCAACATAATTTCAGGTATTTCTACAAACCTTTGATAATCTGACAAGATGTATTTCGGGGAATTACATAGGCTAAAGTCTAATTGCAACAATAGGAGGCTACCATACACTAATCGATCACTCGATAGTGATGGGAAGCACAAAATGTCTAGTGCTTGGCGCGATTGAAGGTGAGCGGATAATTGATTTCAATATTGAAGGATGAGATGAGAGGGTTCCTTAGTAACGTAAAGGGAACATGCGAAAGGGGAATTTGGAGTTGATGGGGGACACAATCAGAAAAATTGGGTGTTCAAGTTATGATTTGAACAAGATAAGGCACTATAATATAAAAATATATGAAAATATTTGTATTGGGATTAAAGAGAACGTACAAAAATATAATAGGATCAACTAATTATTTCAAAATTGTAAATAATAAATAATTTAATTGAAATTAATAAACACCGTTAGATTAGATCAATGGTGTAGAAAATCTGGAGCATAGTATGCATCAGGAGCATACGAGTGTGACCCATACATATATATATATATATGGTGGCTATTTTGGTGCACTGTCTCTAAGAGTGTCCATAATACATCAAATTTTGAACTTTAATTAGTACTATCAATCTAACATGATGATATGACATAGAATCATAACGAATTAATCTATTACCCTGACCCCTTAACCTTCAATTTTGAATCCCTACACAAAATCCCAAACTGTAAACCTAAACCCCTAAATCCTAAATCCTTCAAATTAAAGTAGATCTTAGATTATTTTTTTTCAAATTCATGTGCTTATTGTTCATAGTATCATAAGCAACAAGTGATACCATTTTGACATGAATCGCATGGTCAGAATGATGATTATAAGGCAGTGCACCCAAAAAATTGGCCGAATACGCCACAAATTTGGGATTTTGTTCAGTCTAATTTGTTATGACCAAGGTTGTCACTCGATTCCATCGATGAGTCATTTAAGCAAGTGAGTTAAGGATTAATGGATGAATTAGATTAATCTGGTTAAGCCTAGCATTACCTAGGTGCATTAAAATTTTATTGATTTCACATGTATTATGCTTAGATATTTATGAATTTTCTCTGATAAATTTAGATATAATGACGATTTAATATAACTTATTCGTTAGAATTGAGTTTCATTTTTATACTTTTCTCTTACTTGGAACTGATGCTTTAAAATGACGCTTTAATTTTAAATCTCTTCCCTCTTTCTTTTTATTCTTTTCCATTTCATTTTTTAGTTTTTTCTTTTCTTCTTTTCATTGCATATCATATTCCATTCTCAATGTTATTACTCTTCTTCTCTAATTCGATTCCATGTATATATACAAATGAGGACATTGGTCTTTGTTAATCACACCAAGTCTCGATCCAAATATATGTTCGTCTAATCTTGTGGCTTATTCTTTGTTTGAGATGTGGTTGATTGGCGATGTGACCTTGCTGCTGGAAGGAAAATGAAATTGACTATTGAGGAAATGTGTTGGCTTTTGAGATGATTGGGACTTGTATTGTTGTCTGCCGATACTAAAGGAGGAAAATATATTATGGGATAACTGAACACGGGTGGTTGATGTATGTTGTTGCATAGGTCTTTGATAAGGAGAAGGACGACATGTCAACAGAGCTAGTGATTAGATTTGTTGAAAATGATGTCGGTTTGAAGTGACTTAGTGCTTAGATGAGTTAGTTGAATCAACTCGATTTCCTAATTCATCTGGTTTTCTTAGTTTGACCAAGTTTGGGTTGATAACCAACTGGCCTCCAACATCCTAACAAATACTCGGGTTTGGGCAAAACTGGTTCGCCCAACCATGTCAAACTTGGGTTGAGAATCAGGCTTATGATTCTTGTCTTTTTTGGAAGATACATTGGTTCAAATTCCAATACTTGTTTATTTTCTACAAATAAATAAGTTTAATAATTGTGAAGGCAAATATACCATTCATACTTTCGCTCTCGTTGTAGGAATTTGAAACAGGAAAAATATTTTTCTCATTCTAGTCTTATATATTGTATTGTGTTTAGACGTAGACATATGTCATTGCCCTAGAAATTCATTAACATGTCAAAAATTGGTGAAATGGACCAATGATTAAGCTCAATCTCGTACAATGATCATTGGATCTAATCATGCCAGATTAGGAACATGTTGAAAGCTTAGCAGTTAACTCGGCTAAAACGTTACAAAAACCAGTCCCATATAGTCTGCATAAGGATATGATTTCTTCATAGTTAATTCTAAAAATTAATACTAATTTAAAAATTTGACATTGCTTCAACCTATTTAATACTCCAATTTTATATGCAATATTCAACCAAGTGATATATGGGTTGCAATTTTAAAATTATTCTCTATTTATAATATACAATGAAATATAAATTAAGTATTAAAATACAATTAAAATAATAAAAATATGAAAGTCAAAGTATCAAATCACCAAATAAGTACTTATGAGAGATTTAGTTGTTAGTTAACTACTGAAAAGGTATTCTGATTTTTGAGATTTTAGGTTTGTGTATGTTTTCCTTTTAAAAGATACAACAAATATATGTAGTGTAATTAGTTGTAGCCCTTCGCTCTCTTAAAAGTGGTCATGGTTCAAATCCCCATATGCATGTATTTTTTATGAATAAATAACAAAGAAATAAGTAGTTGTGAAGACAAAAATGTCATTCCTACTTTCACTCTCGATGTAGGAAATTTTTTCACTCTCGATGTAGGAAATTTGAAATGGAGCAATGGGTTTTGGTTTTCACCTTTAATAATACTAGCTTATAATCGGCCCGTTGGCTGGAATTTTAATATTTATATTTATGTTCATGTTTTAATATTTATGTTTTTATGTTATGTTTAAGTCTATAAATTCGTTTAAGTTTATGTAAAATCATTCAATCGAGATGCTACATAAATACTGAATATATAGGCCGAACATTCAGTAAAATACCCTCCTCGTTTAAGAATATAAAAATGTATCATTAATCCCTTTTTCATAATGATAATTGAGCCCCATTAAAATGATATTGGTTAATAGATTGTCTAGAAATATATAATATAAAAGCTCATTGGAACTCTCACGCGATCCATAGATAGTTTGAAACTGAAATGAAAACTCACAATCCCACATAAATGGTTCAAATCTCTCCTCTATGAATAACATGTCACTAATAAAAAAGACATGGATTTATAAATAAAAAAAACAAAAATAAGAGTTGTTGATTCAAGTAAATCATATGCTAACAACTCAACTAAAAGGAGACCATCAAAACTTTGAGAGCAAATGACAAAATTAGAGTTACATCCAATATACTAATAGACTCGATCAAAGTAATGAGACACAAAATTAGACACTCCTTATCTACAGGTTCCAGTAGTTTGAATAGTGAATCGACCTTAACTTTAGTAAATCAATCAATGATTTCTCGTTTTAACATAAACATAGGTTGTGGTAGTTTCAACAACCATAACACCTAAAGATCCAATAGTTTCCACTCTTTGTTGTACAATCAACTTTTTATCCCCCCTATCTTCAATCTCTCGACATATATGTTTTAAACCAAAATTCAATTTCTAATCCTCCTTCTGCAACTCCATTTATGCTACTTTGATGGACCTTCTCTCCATGAACCTTAATTTCTCTTTCAATTGAATTTCTTGTCAGCTTAATCTCCAACTCCTCAATCCTCTTTCTTGTATTTGGCCAACTCATCATCCTCGGGACAGTTTTAATAAGCTCGTAAAACCAACACTCATCTTCAATTCCATCAATATGCTCTTCTCCTCTTTCTCTGCCTTCACCTAATCCAGTTCACTTCCATGCCCTTCAAAACCCTCTCCATTTTCATTAATATCCTGATCATCTACCACTTCTCTCTCTTCAACTGCTTTGATTTTTCTTCTATGTCTTTAAATACCCTCATTGGTTCAATCACTACCCTGACCAACTGCCTTTTCATTGCCTTCACTTGCTGTAAACTACTTCCATGACATTTTATACACCTTCCTCAAAACCACAACCAACTAACCAATATCAATCCATGGCCTTGGATCAGTTTTAAACTCTCTATGAACATCTCAATACCACAAAGTCTAAATCTAAATATTCTTTCAGTTAATCATGAACTTGAGTTTATCAAAATCTAATCCACTGCTTCTAAGTTGGAATTCCCATCCCCCAAGCTCATTTTTGTTTCATTTGATCCCACATAACCATGATGTTATAACTTTAACTAAAATAAATCAAAGCATTTTACGAAAAGAAACCGAACCATGAACTTTACCTGCTACCAAATCCAAACACAATTTCTTCCTCTCACCACTTTCCTTCCCAGACCCAATATCAACTTTTACTCCAAGTTCACACCCCCAACTCCCAGTGTGTTGTGTGAAAGCTTAATTTTAGCATCATTATGCTTGCAATTAGATTAATGGACACCAGCAAGCGCCAAAATTCCACCAGACGATGAGTTGCCTTCACTTTGAGTTGTGTCATAAAACTGATGGCCCGATATGTTTATAAGTTTGGAGCCATATGATGAGCAATACCGAATCAGTTGCAGCGAAGTTACCGGTCACAGTAATGACAATGTGAAACATGTGTTAACAAACGCGAATATGGGTTACTTTTATGGATTGACATTAGAATGATGGGATTGGACAATGATATCGTCCTTAGTTAAGTGACATGTAAATTGGTTCATTTGGTATGTAGGACACAAACCGTTAAAATATTAAATTATTTCGGTGAGTTTGTATATAGTGTTTTCAAAATCGTGGTATATGAGTTAGGTGATTAAAATATCTAAACCCAAACGAACTGACCCACATACACCCCTAGGAAGAGTTTCAAAACTTAGTATTTAACCGGACAAAAATGTTCAGAGAACCAGTCCCCTATAGTTTGCACAAAGATATGATTGCTTCACTATAGTTTTGGAAATTAATGGTAATTTAAGAATTGTATATCGCTTCTACATATTCAATACTATAATTCGGTATGAAATACTCGAACCAACAATATTTTGGTTGCAAATTTATGGTTATCGTCTATTTATAAGATAGATAAAATTTTAAATTAAGTATTAAACAATAATTAAAATAAAAAATATCAAAATCGAAGTATCAAAACACCAAATAAGTACTTACGAAATATTTATTGGGCTAGCTAACTGTTGAAAAGTTCTGTGATTTCATATTTTAGCTTTGTATATATTTTTAATTTAAGAAAATACAACAAATCTATATAGTCTTATTGATTTTAAACCTTCATTTTTTTTGAAGTGACCATGATTCAAATCTCAATATGTCTATCTTTTTCTGTAAATAAATTAAAAAAAATACAGATAATTGTGAAGACAAAAATGTCCTTCCTAATTTCCCTCTCATTGCAGGAAATTTGAAAAGGGAGATTAAGTTTCAAATAATTAAATCATATACCATAAACCTATAGAACTTAAACCCTAATATCACATATACTAAGAACATAATTAATGATTCTGATTCGCCAAGATGTATACAACATACCATATGCACTATATTAGGATTTATAGAATTATGATATATGGTTTAGTTACGTGATTAATCTATGATCTAGATAATATTATTTAACTAAGGAGATGTAATAACCCTCAATCCATCGAGCGTACCTTAGCTCACCCAATTCGCGGGTACAGGTCCCACGATCCCGCTCTAGAGCGGCGAAGAGCGAATTTTCGGGTATCCGCAAAAAAGTCGCGAATTACTTAATCTTGGAGTGCGACTTTCATTTTGGGGAGCGCGATTTCTTGGAGATTCGGCACAAAGAAGACTCCGAGAGGCTAGCGAAAGGCCAGCAATAGACTGGGATTGTTCTGCGGTGAGAGCCAGGGGGTAAAATGTAAAATTGCAGAAGGAAACATATGAAAAACCCAGATCTACTCCCTTTTGCGGTATGAGTCTGCGGTGAATCTTCGCCGCCAACAAGAACCGAGAAGCAGCGGCACTCCTTTGCCCCTTCGTCTCCTTCCTCCAAATACGTCCATCTCCTTTCTATCGTCATAGCCATTGCCACCGCCACCAACTGGAGAGAAGTCGATTGGTTGGCCTTTGATGGAAAAATCAAGGTTGCTAAGGAGAACAACGACATGCAGCAGGTAGGGATTCGAGTTGTTCTATAGAGAAGCCAAAGGGATAGGATGAGATGCATGCAAGGAAGCTTTTTACATATTGCAAATCACTGGTCACATTGTCCGTCAATTGTGTTTTTGGTAAAGAAAGAAAACAGAAGAGAAAAGGAGAGGACACGGAGAGAGAGGGAAAATAATCGATATTCTAGATCTGGGAGAAATCAAGACCCACTTTGAAAAGTTTAAAATAGTTAGTGAATAATAAAAGGGAATCAATTCCCTATCGTGACCCATCGTATTTTTTCTTATAACTTTCTTGGTTTTTTTTTGTATTTTTAATGGATTTCATTATAAGAAACTATTATTTATAATATATTTTTATTTGAAGAATAATTAAATAATATAATATTGGCGCTCTATTCACGCTCTCAACATTGAATTCTTTAAAAATCGACGCTCTCGCTCCCACTCTACGCTTTGATTACCTAAAGCGTACCATAGAATTTCCAATGTATATACACATACCATTGTTTGTTAAATGTAGCCAATGATAATTGGCTCATTTGTCAATGGCACCGGAGGAGCAAGTCAACTTTGTGGCAAATGCTAGGGTCAACAACCCGTATAGCAATACTTATAACCCCAGATGGAGGAACCACCCCAACTTTGATTGGGCATCACCGGCTAATCCAAGTCCCTCGGGTTTCCAAGGCCCCACGGGGAACTTCCAACCTTGGCCAACCTTCATCCAACATATTTAATCTTTCAATTCTATGCTTATAATTGTCAACCATTAGGTAAATTGTTAGCCAATGATTTTTGGTCATTCACTTATAGCATTGAAAATGTCTCGTTACAAAACCATAGATCATAAATGTCAAATTATATGTTATGAAATAAAATTTTGTAGAGCACTTTTGTAAACAATCCTTGTATTCCTATAAACTACAAAGTCATGTAACCTAATAAATGTAAAGGTTGTAAGACATACATAAACTCAAAATGTATTATTTGATTCTTGGTGAAGAATTGTGTGATTAAACTCACTTAGCTGATTCATAAAGCTAGGTATATCATTTTTTATTATTAAAAGCTAGGTATATCATGATGATTCACTTTGTAAATAATTACAGTTATTAATTAATTCGATGATTGATTGTTGCGGTGGATAGTCCTATGATTTTGAGATATTTCATTATTTTCTCTCTTTAATTCAAAAATTATATAAAAATTGTTGTAGCCCAGTTGGTTAGGGATATTGATTATCAATCTAAAGGACTCAAGTTCGAGTCTTTGTAATGACATTTTTTTTAGTAAGAAGATATTTAAGTTCTAAGTTGAACTTACAAATTTACCCATAACTACAATTAATGTGAGTGCAAGGAATTTGAACTTACACACCCCTCTATATATTGCAGAGGGATGTGTTGATAATACGTCCTTCGCGATTACACTACTTGTAATGGAGTTTTGATTCCAAATAATTCGCCTATTTGGCAGCTGACAGCAACAGTGTCTACAAGATATATAAAGGCAAAACATGGGTTGGAATTGCCCCATTTCAAATTTCGTGGCGTGAGAGTGATTCTAGGAAGGTCATTTTTGTCATCGCACCCCGTTCATCTTTATGTATTAAAAATGTTATCATTGGAATTCGAACCTTGGTCCCTTAAAGGAAGAAAGAACATTATAACCAGCTAAGCTACATTATATTTACTATTACTTCTTTGACTAAATTCTAGGAATATGTTTGGTGATGATGCTTTTATATTTATATTTTTATCTTAAATTATTAATATTTTATAGAAAGAGATTAATTCTGAAATTCAAACTCAAGTAACATTGATTCAAACATTAATATTAAATTATATGTGTAGTTTAGTTTAGACAAAATATAGAAGTGTAACCAAAACATGGTCCTTTGTGACGAGTATAGTCATTTTTTTGTGACACATCTACACATAATATAATTATAAAATTGAAAAATGAGAGTCTCATTTCAAATTTCGTGGCTTGAGAGTGATTCTACGAACTACATTTCGTCATAGCGGCCAATTTATCTCTATATTTATGTGTAGATTTCCCACAAAAAATTACTATATTTGTCACAAAGATCCATGTTTAGGCTACACACATGCATTTTGTCCAAACTGAACTACACAAACAATTTAATGTTTAATGTTTGAATCAATGTTACTTGAGTTACGATTTCTCAATTCATCACTTTCTATAAGATAAAAAATTTCAGGTAAAATACCTACTTGGTTGAAGAATCTCTTCTATAACATATATTCAATGTTTTAAGATTTTTCATTTCAAATTTCGTGAAACGAGAGTGAAAGTAAGAAGAGTATTTTTGTTATCACAATTATTTTTCTACTTCCTATAAAAAAGTATCAATATCAAGATTTGAACCATGGTATCTTCAACTAAAAACAATAATCACAATCAATTCCACTAAACAAATTTGTTTTATCTTCTTAAATTATAAACATATACTAAACGAAGATTTGAAAAGCATACGACTTTTCCATAAGGGTTAGCTAGCCTATTAAATATTTTGAAAATCAAAGTTTAATACGTCATTTATAATTTTTTATAACCTATAAAATGACGGGTAACTTAAAATTGCAACATAAATTTCAATGCTTTAAATATTGCATACCGAATTGCAGTATTCATTATGCAAAAGCGATGTGAATTCTTTAAATTAATATAAATTTTCAGAACTACTATAAAGCAATAATATTTATTACAAACTATAGGTGACTGGTTCTATAAATTTTAGTCGGTTTAACTGCTAAACGTTAAACCTCTTGCTAATCAGGCATGAATGGAGCGACAATAATGAGACGTTATTGGGTTTAATGTGATGTTCATTTCTCCATTTTTGGATGTGTTCATCAATTTAAGGGCATTAACATATAAATGAGTTATAATTAACCTCATTATACAATTTTACTCATTATAATAATTAATTTAATCTTAATATTTATGATGTTTGAAATATTTTATGTATGATTTAAAGGTGTACTTATTATTTGTGACATCAGTAGTAGTTGGTTTAAATGTAGTATTTTATTAGGTAGTCAAAATCAAATACTAGATGCATTTATGACTATTATTTATCACGGTGTTGTGAATAGGTAGAAACTTCATTATTAGAATGCATGTAACTATACCCAGGCACATGATCGAGCTAGCATAACACAGTTAGAGCATACCATGAAGACAATGTATATGGATCGATCCTGTACAAGCATTAATGCTTCATGGGTCATACTAGACTTAAACTTCAAGGGCTCGCGTTTGGTGAACTCATGTTTTATGGAGAAATACTTCATTTGATAAAAATAAAATATTATAAAAATAACATATAAAATTTGAATTAATGAGTGGTTTTTCACATCAACGTATGACAGCTCAGATTCTAAAAGATCTATAAAATACATTAATTGTTTATTTTGAGACTAAAACCTTTTTCAATGTATACAACTAAACACTCATTTATAAAATAATTTTTGATTAACTTCATAGCTGAAAAGTCTTTTTTACAGCTTACAGTTATAACAAACAACGTCAACAATAAATTTAGAAGCATGTAAAGTGAAGAAGAAATTGAGATTTAGTATTTTTTTTGCAAATGTGTGCGTGTGTTTGGGGGAGGGGAGACTTTTATTGTCTAAAAAAATTGAGGAAGGGTTGAAACTCATATATCATTTGTTTGAATATTGCATATTGAATTTGAGTATTGAACATTTGAAGCGATATATAATTCTTAAATTAGTATTAATTTTCAGCCCAGTTGACCAATAGCCTTAGACCTTTTGCTCATATCATATAGATCCAATAATCATAAGATGAGATTTATTTTGATATGCAGATTCAAAATCATTTTTTTTGTATAATGAATTTGTATGACAAATATATGTAAATAAGTGAAGATGAACCTGATTATGTATTTTAATTCTTTAGATAAATAAAATGGTTTAAGCGATGAACTAACTATACACTCACTCGATTGGTTTAACGAGTTCTGTTTTTTTTATCACTTTTAGTAATTAGTTTATTCACAAGCTATCAAACTAATTTGCTCCATCAAGATTGTTCACCAAGTTTTAGGTGCTTTGATTCACACTATCGTCTCTGAATGGAGAAGAATCATTTCGAACTCGAAATTGGAGAAGTATTTGGGATGTTTCTAGATTTCTATCGGTTATGGGAAGAAAGAGGAAGGGAAAGGGGGAGAGTGGTGAGATACAAAGCTCACAGAGAGATGGAAGAACAAACAGAAAAACAAAGAGGAAGGCTAAGAGAGAGTGAGAGACCACGCTTAAAAGAGGGGGGAAATGAGATAGTGCCCTTCTGCTTTGCTTAGTGGGTATTCTTGGCCATCTTCTTTTGAGTTTTGATTTATGTTAGAAGAAGACATTATATTTGATAGATTTTTTTCATTTCAATTTCAATTTAAAATCCTAAATTAATATGATCATTTTGATGATTTTTTCCTTAATACGATTATGGTAATTTCTTAGGTTTAAGGGATATTTGATATGTCAATATTTTAGTGGTTTTTTATTTAAAGTTTGAATTGAAAGATCGTATATACCTGCGGTTCGACAATAAAACATCAAACCATAGGCTAAATGGATAGGTGAACTTTAGCAATATGAAACCGTTGAACCAATGTTAAATTATGACTTCAGTATAAAATACTCTACTACCAAATTTTTGGAGACGATTTTATAATCTTTTGGTTCCAACAATTCTTTTACATTGGTGGAAACAAAAGTTTTAAGATGATGCAATCTCATTCAACCCAAAAGACACTTTACAACTTCTATATTTTTAAAATAATGTATGATTCTCATACACCTGCTCATTCATCAACTTAATGAGTAACATATATTTTATGTAATATGAATTTTATAGGTTTTTATTTATTGAATTATTTCATTAAAAAATTATTTGTTGCATGAAAATTACTACATTGTTGCTAAACATGTCTGCGATATGAGAATAATTTGGTAAGTCCATACACAACACATTTTCCAGCTAACTATTAGCGACTAGTTAGCATCATGTCCTATATATTTTAAAACAAGGAACTTCAGATTCATTACCAACTGTGTGGTAAAAAAATGCTCTATATTGGGAAAAACCTAAAGGACATACTATACTCTATGAGAGACATTTTGTTTCATCATAAAGGTTGATTATGTATGTATTATGAGAAACAACTCTAATATTCAACTATATTGTTTAATTAAACAATAAATGATAATTAGTTATATTTATTTCTTTTTTCATTCAATAATTATATGTAATACTTATATTATATATTTTTCTCTCTTTTCATGGAGGTCTAAACACATTATGCATAGTTGGATCACTTTGAAAAATGTCATGTGCATATAACTAAGGTAGAAAACAATCATTTCATGCACTTCAAATCATCTATTATATCCATTATTATATATAACATTACTCGATGAAATTTTTTCGATCAACGGGCCGGATCATGTGTTAGTATTGGAAACACGAGTAAAACAAAATGATAGGAGCGAGAAGTGCTTCATTGTTGGTGTGCATTGAAAGCATTACCGGATCAAGTCTTGTTATTAGTCAGTCATGAATGCCTCTGTCAAAGCATTGTCGCTTCCTCGTGAAGATTCTTTCATTTCAACTGCGCAACTATTTATTACTTTGTTCTCTCTTCTCAATATCTAGTTTTGCCTTCGCTATCACTATCGGCATTCAAACAACATCATCGGTGAGACTGTGGCCACCGACCTAACTGACTCCCATTGCCCCTTCCTTATCATTAATCATGTCCACTAATTGTGCTTATTAAAAGCCTGCTGGGTTATGTCAAACGCTTGTTTAATTGTGCAGTCCAAACAACAGTTTAAAAATCATGGATGCCGCCATCTTTTAATATTAAAGTCCACTTAGTGCGAAAACGGAAAATCATGCTATACTTTCAACACTTCTCCAAGCTGATGGGAGTCAGTAGCTTAAAAAAAAATAAAAAAATAAAGGAGCCAATGGCTCAATAGTCTCTAGAATTTCATTTTTCCTTCATAAACAAGAGGAATTTATGTACTCAGCAAGTCACAACATCGATCAAGAAACTAACAATTGGGTACCTCGAAAACTGGGGAAATTGTTGGTGGCGGTGGTCGTTCAGGGGCGGAGTAAGGATTTAAAGTTCGGGGGCCGAAATAACTTTGTACATTATCATCAAAATGAAAGAAAAAAAGGTAATGTATATAAGTATATAACAATATAACATTAATTAAAATAATTGAAAGCACTCGAAATAGAATTAATTTAAAGTTTTCAAGTATGCTATGCTCAAAGTAAATGATTAGATTACCAGGATCGAACCAGTGACCTTTTAGCTGCATGTAGGTATCACCTACGCTAGGCTGTAAATCTTCCTTTTAACAATTTTCAATCGAATTCTATCTATATTTACATTAGTTTATACGTAACTTTTGGAATTTTCTACGACTTTATACGTAAGTTTTAAAATTCTCGGGGGAGGGGGCTACGTAGCTCCGCCCCTGGGTGGTTGGCAGGAGTCGTTGTTGTTCGTTGCTGTAATATAGTGCGTCGCGGTGGTGCTGATCTTCCCCGTCGCCGTCGCCGTCTTCTTCTCCAACATTGTTTCGGTTTGCTGGATGAACATGATCATATAAACCCAAAATAATTAACAACAATGCAAAGCTGCTCTTCCTATATAAATAGTTTATTTTTTGTGTTTGTTTCTCTTCTTCTTCCAACCGAACTCACTCCAGGACAATTCCCTAGTTCCGGCGACAAACGAATCTTAAGGTGTATCGCCGCAATTTCTTGGCATCTATAAAATTCGGTATTGTTTGTATAACTCTTGTACTCTATTGATATCACTCGAAAATAAAAATAAAAAATCAAATTCGGTATTGTGCTGAAATCCCCATCTGTAGGCTAGAGCTATATGGGATCTCGTTCTCAATTCGCCGTGTTGAGGATATTAATTATTTAGTCAAAAATAATTAATTCCTTGTCATTGAAGTCACTTGTTTCCTTGTCATTGTCAAAGAAGGAAACTTGGTTGTCATTAGGGTTTTAACCCTAAGTCTCTCTATATAAGCTTAGCTACGAGATTGTCGTAAGCAAGCCGTCACAATGTAGTCCATAATAAAATATCATTCATGAGCTCTTCCGAGCTCACCGTGGATTAGTCTCGATCAAGAAGATATTAATTAGTCAAAAATAATTAATTCCTTGTCATGAAGTCACTTGTTTCCTTGTCATTGTCAAAGAAGGAAACTTGGTTGTCCTTAGGGTTTTAACCCTAAGTCTCTCTATATAAGCTTAGCTACGAGATTGTCGTAAGCAAGCCGTCACAATGTAGTCTTATAATAAAATCGTCAGCCGTGAGCTCGTTCCGAGCTCACCGTGGATTAGTCTCGATCAATCAATCGATCGAGGATACCACGTAAAATCGTTGTCTCGTTTGTTGTTTCGTCTTCCTCATCATCAAATTCTTCATGGTATCAGAGCAAACCTCGATCTACCAGGGTATTGCAATCTTTCGCAGTCTCTTTCCCAGATCAACCTACGTCTATTTCCGCCGCCATGAGTACCGAGGGAATTGCCCATAGCTGGTCCAATGCAATTCCCGTCCGGATCGTCACTTGTCTCCTGCTGCTCGGATGTTCTTCGTCTCAACGAAGCTTTCCGCATCCCAAGTCCTATTCATCGAAGACAGACGAGGTGCAGCAAGCAAAGTCCCTCCCGCCGTTGCGTCTTGCTTCCTCGTCGCAGCCGATGTCCACTCTGGCTTCGACTCCGTACCGTCGCCGTCGCTTACATGACGAGATCTCTAGATCTGCCGTCAAATCCAGCCGATGCACCAAGTCTCCTACCGATTTCAGTCATGATCAATGGTCACCGAAGGTCTGGTCACCATGTCCCTGTCACCGTCGAGTCTGCTCATCGCCGCCAAGAACTTCCCCTCGAGGTCGCCTCACAACCGCCGTCCAAACAGGCAATCAGGTATCATCTGGTGTAATCTAAAGTTCGCATCAAGGAGTTTCATCATTTGTCAAGGCTCGTGTCGTTGCCGTTCAGCTCCTCGTCACCAGGTCAAAGTGTGTGTTTGAGATTTGAGTCCATGCTTTAGTCCACGAATCAAGCCATGTCCGCCATCCGTAGTCCAGTTACGTCAAAGCTTCGGTCGGCCTCACTAGGTTTGTCTCGTTTCAATTTGTCTCGTTCGCCGGCCAGTCCACAATGCCAGTAGAGTTTTAGTGGGACACTTGCATAGCTAGAGAAGGAGACATCAAGTAAAATAAACCAATGTGTTTATTTTTAGTCTACGTCAGCAAAGCTTATCTACATGCATTCATATGCTTGTTCTAGTCGCACCATAGTCCATGGCTGGAGTCCTTGCCATGTGAAGCTGATTGATTCCTGGTTCTACATCAACGAGCCACTGTCAACTCTCAGTTTGGGAATACTTTCACAGTTTACATCCCACTGGCGTCATGTGATTCATCTTTTGTCCACAGCTGAAAGTAACTTCATGTGCTTCTATAATCGCCATCATGCTCAGTCCCAGGAAGTCATCGATTGTTCAAGTTGTTGCTATAATCACTGTGTTTTGTTCAAGTTAATGGCCTTTTGATGAAACGTTACAAGAAATTAGTGAGTCACTAAAGCAATTTTTTTATGGCGCTTGACAAATTTTAATGGTTCGTTTAAATTGCTATTTATGAGATGAAAAGAATCAAAATGGGATTAAATTTTGATCTTATTACTACTTAATATCTCGATTTTATCTCAAACTACCTATCTAAGTTGATGCCATGTTTGTTGGAGGTTTCGTGAATGTATATAACACTTCTCTTTCATTGCCCCATTGTCATCTAGTTATAGTATCTTTTTTGGGGGATTAAGTGATATGCTTGTTTCGGCCTCGAAAGTTAATTTTAGTTTGTGGTGGTATCAAGTTATGCTAGTTAAGCAGCCCCAAACTCATATTCTCCAAGTAGTATGCCTCTTGTGGAGAATACGGAAATAAAAAATAAAGTGGTATTTAAAAGGAAATTGTTAATTAACGCCCTAACTTAAAAATTAAAATGACAAATTTACCCTTTTACTTTTATAGACCTAACGAACAAATAAACCCATTCAATAATAAAAAAAAATTACAAACCCATCGGAACAAATCTAAAGAACAGCCCACAATCCTATTCTCCCTCTTTCCTTCATTGGAAATTTGGTTTCTGATGGCCGGAATCGGGTCCGATACCTAGTGATCCATACTTTATTTTAGCCCTCCTGCTCCTCACGGTAAGTTAAACTCAATCCCCTTTGCATTCTCACCTGATTCATCATCCTTCATCCACCCAATGTATACCAGAACTATTCGAGCTGTGAACACCACAACCATTATATGCATCATAATCGAATCCATTAGGAAACCTAGAAGAGATTAATTCATTGATTGCATTCCGGACGACAAGCACTCAATGAAAAGCCAGAAAACAACCATACATCTATCCCTTTATCGGTTGAGAGATCAGTTAAATTCAAACTTCCAGCGGCCTTCATCTCCAATTCGTCAATGTTCAGTAGCAAATCTCCCTGACTCTAGGAATGTATTGTTTGATGTTTGCGATTGCACACTCTTTAACTAATTAATCACCCATGTTTTTTGGAGATGGGCGGTCAGGGAGGAGGAACGCCGGCGAAGTGCAGTTGGAGAAGAACGCCGGTGAAGGGGTTTTGAAGAGGCGGCGACCAGTGATGTTGGAGGATTAGCAATTATTGTTTCGTTGAATTAGAGTGGATTAAATAAATCATATAGAAGATTAAATAAAGGACAATTAAGTAAAATTGATTTTCTATGTTAGGGCGATAATAGTAAATTAGGGTGACGTTTAGCCTTCTAAATTTAAAAATACACAGCCCCATGTCCGTTCGCTTGCCCGCCAATTCTCATTTCAGTCCTGTGAAGTTCTCTCCTCCTTGTCGCCTACCTGGTCATCCCTGCCTTGTGCTCCTACGTCTGCTAGTCCTCTTGGGAAATGCCCTCCTCAATACCATATGAAGATAATTTTCGATGTTGTTGTCCAAGTTTCTGGCTGCTCGTCTGACCATGTTGTTCTTGGCACGGACGGGCATGTGCTTTGGACTTGGGTCCAGCATCGGTGGAGCTCTGAACTGTATCTCACGTAACTCCTTGCAGCTAGAGATGCAGTCTCTCTTGCAACTTCGATAAGTTTGTTTCGTTTCATCCTCGTAGCCGATGCAGAAGTTGCAATCCGTCAGCTCAACTTTGATGTGGTGAAGGATTCCATTGATGGTCTCATCTTTTAATTTTTTTGCCTTTTTATTGAGTCTTTTCTCATTGTATAGATTTTAGTGCGGTTCCGCGAACTGCCAACTGGGTTACTCATAGAGTGGCACTTAAAGCCCTGTTGCTGTCTCGGTTAGAGTTAGCTTATTTTGATTTTGAAGAGTGAATTGTTAGTGGGTTGGGGAGGGATTGTGGGTATTGATTCTTTCTAACTATTTTATTGACATTACTCGGAAAAAAAAGTCACAACATCGAGTAAAATGAGAATCAATGTAGGTTATCTAAACAACATATTCATTTCGGGAAAAAGATAGTATAACAAACGCTACAAGTATTTTTTTATGGATAATAAACACTGCAAGTATTGTTATGGTTCTAACACTATATTGTAATTGTTAACATTTACACTTAGAAATTGATCAACATATTAAAAGGCATTAGTCTATCTACTCCTTATCTCTTTTATTAGTTTAAGCACCATAACATTGTTAAGATTACCGATCGTATCTGTAATAGGCAAGCGTAAACACAACACGAAACGATTTACGTGGTTTTAAGTATTGCAGGATGCAATACCGACTAGTCCACAAGAAGGAGATACTCGTATTCAGTTACCTGATACATCCAGTTACAAGAGTTTATATACACTACTTAACCCTAGCTGCCGAAATAGTGTTATAACATGATCATGGGCTATCGGCCACTATACTACGAAGTACACGTCATGGGCCTACACGTAAATGGGCTATGCTACGATTAACAACCTCCCTCAAATTGATGCAGATCTCGGAGCATCAATTTTCTAGATAACTACCAATGACGGACATTAGTGAAGGTCTTCGTCAAAAGATCAGCTATCTACTCTACAGTACGAATGTAATGTATATGAACATCAATACTTCGTCGTGTCATGAAGAACGGGGTCTGTGGCAATTTGTATCGCACTAGTATTATCCACGAACTAATCAATAGCTTGCAAACCGATAACTCCGAACTCCTCTAGCAAGCGGTGCAACCAAATGAGTTCGAAAGCAACGTATGACATGACTCGATATTCAGATTTTGTAGAGCTCTTGGATACTTTATCCTGCTTCTTACAATGCCAGGAAACAAAGCATCCACCATATTGAATGCACCGCCCCGTCCTATTTCTATTAGTATTAATACACCCTACGAAGTTACAGTCAGAATAAGCGTTGATGGTGTCATCTTGGCAAGCTGGAAAGAACAACCCCATTGTCTTCATGCCCGAGAGATATCGAAGAACTCGATGAGCAGCTTGCAGATGAACGTGCCGTGGAGAATTCATAAACTGACTGAGTACGTGAATTGCGTATGAGATATTGGATAGAGTATGGGTGAGGTGTTTCAGGCTACCCACGAGGCTGTGGTACTGTTTACCATCCGGTAATGGTTCGCCAAGATATTCGCCCAACTTCACGTTAACCTCCATAGGTGTTAATACCGGCCAAAAATCCGTGAATCCGATGGTCTCAAGAAGATCATCGACATATTTGGGTTGACTGAGTAAAATACCTTGAGGTGATCGAGTAATTTCCATATTCAAAAAATAAGAAAGGGAGCCGAGTTCCTTGAGGTTGAAAGACGATCGTAACCCCGTTGTAAGATCGTCAATCCCAACAGAATCATCGCCTGTCACCACCATGTTGTCAACACATAGTAAGAGAACCACTAACCCACGTGAGGTGTACTTGGTGAAGAGAGACGAATCGTTCAAGCTTTACTGCATATCTAGACTGACAATGGTACTATGAAACTTATCGAACCAAGCGCGAGATTCCTGCTTGAGTCCATACAATGATGAGGACATCAATGGGCCAGTCACACGTGCAAAGGCACGAACGTTAAGGAGAAGCTTGCAACGTATTTGGAGAGCTACTCTGGAGCCATGGACGTGGAGCTGTTTCGAGGAAAGCCATATATGATTATTCGAGTGGAGGAAGAAGGAGGAAGTGCTGGAGAGAAGGCAGATTGCAAGAAGAAGCCTTAACGGGTTTGCTTAACGGGTTTGCTGGGCTATTTTTGGGTTTCCTTGTTTTAAAGTCGGTGATGATTAAATAAACCAAGATTTTAACAATGACTGCAATTTTAGAGAGACGCGAAAGTGAAAGCCTGTGGGGTCGCTTCTGTAACTGGATAACCAGCACCGAAAACCGCCTTTACATTGGATGGTTTGGTGTTTTGATGTTTATGATTGTTTTTCCATGTTGGAGTCGGATTTGGGTTGTACTTTGCCTATTTAAAGGGTTGAACACGTTGGTTTTGTTTTTAGATGATTATTATTGAATTTCAGAGGCTATTGCCAAGTTCCCTACACGGAATTTGCCCTAATTACTCTGTTGAGAATCTCCAGAGTGCTAGAGCGACTCTTATTAGCTAGGTATTCACCCTGGTTATGGCTAGCTACCCATATCGATTTCACTTTATTCCAAGTTGAATCTGTCCGATCGATTCATATATCGATTGCCCTTATTCACGGGTGAGTACTGTCCGATCGATTTCCATCCTATTCGGTTCTGTTTGGTTCGAGAAGCTTGACCCTGCGCAACTTTGATTATATCAAGTGGTATCAGAGCTAAGGTTCAAATAGTGGTGTGTTCTTGAAGTTTTTTTTTTTTGAAGATCTTGTGCGTTCTTGTTCGCGTTCTTGGTGGTTTTGTGCGAGTTCTTGAAGGTCTTGGCGTGTTCTTGAGCCGCAAGACAGGAGGTTGTTTGTTCTTGGGAGTTCTTGGTGTTTCTTGTGAGGCAAGAAGCAGGTTGTGTGAGTTCTTGTTAAGTTCTTGTGTTTTTGGAGTTTTATTACATCGCAAACATGGAAGCAGCACTCGAAGCGATTAGAAATCAATTGGAGAACATTGCTCGTGCTCAAGAAGAGCAAACAGCAAGGCTTGCCGAGCAAGTCACGAAGATGGAGGCTGTCGAGACAAGGCTCCAGCAACCGGTTGTGGTCGATGCAAACCCTAACCCTAGACCTCGACAAGAAGAAAGGGGAAAGGAAAACTGAGCTCCTCCACCCTTGGTTCATGAAGTACAGCGTCATATGCGCCAGCATAGACGCCTTGGAATGCCTCGAGCTGAAAGGAGAGGGCGGCAGCAGCATCATGAAGAGGAGTTTAATGACGAGGAAGAAGAGGGCTTTGAGGAGGATGATGATTTGCGAAACCTCAAGGTCACGATTCCACCTTTTCGAGGTACCACGAACCCTGATGCTTATTTTGATTGGGAGCGAAAGATGGAACTAGTGTTTGATTGTCATAACTACTACGAGAAGAAGAAAGTGACATTGGCTGCCCTAGAGTTCTCGGATTATGCACTTGTTTGGTGGGATCAGTTGGGAACGAAACGAAGGAGAAACAGGCACCGTCCTATTGAGACGTGGGATGAGATGAAAGGAATTATGAGGGATCGGTTTGTACCGAGTTCCCATTTGCGAGATATGTATAAAAACCTCCAGCTTCTCCGGCAAGGAACTAAAAGCGTTGAAGATTATCACAAGGAGTTGGAAGTGTTGATGATACGTGCTGATGTGAGAGAGGACCGCGAGGCTACCATATCTCGTTTTCTGTATGGTCTCAATCGAGAGATCAAGAATGTGGTGGAGATACAACCTTTCCTTGAACTTGAAGATTTGGTGGATATGGCAAGTAAAGTGGAACGACAGCTTCGAAATAGGAGGTTTCAACCCTCCACGAATTCCACACGTTCGAGCCAAGGAGTTGCAACCAACCCTAAGCCGCAACTGCCCGTGAAAGAAGCTCCTAGACCCGCGGCAAGGGCTGATGGTGCAAATCCAGTTATGAAGCAAGGTGGATCGTCGAGGGAAATTCGTTGTTTCAAATGCCATGGAAGAGGACACATTGCGAGCCAGTGTGCCAATAAGAAGACCCTGATCTTGCTTGATAATGGCGAGTATGTATCGGAGGAAGAGGAAGAGACCACCGATTCTGATGTCGATGAGTCTATGGAAATGGAACCACCTCCAGGCCGTTTGTTTGTAGCATGGAGAGTATTGTCTGCACAGGCTAAGGAGGAGAGTGAACAGTGAGAAAATATCTTCCATACGAGATGTGTAGTTGATGGGAAGTTGCTGTCTCTGGTGATCGATGGAGGAAGTTGCACGAACGTTGTGAGCGCTTGTGCGGTGAAGCGGCTAGGGCTGCCTACCCTGAAGCATCCAAAGCCATACACGCTGCAATGGCTTAACGATCACGGGTCCATCAAAGTCACAAAGCAGGCACTAATGAAGTTCGAGATTGGAGATTACAAAGATGAGATTTTGTGTGATATAGTGCCTATGCAAGCTGCACATGTGCTTTTTGGCAGGCCATGGCAATTTGATCGACAAGCACAGCATGATGGAGTAACAAATAAGTACAAGTTGCAACATGGAGGAAAGAAGTTCGTGTTGAAGCCTCTGTCTCCAAGTGAAGTATATCGAGATCAACTCCAAATGCAGCAACGTCGAGAGCAAGAAAAGGAAAGTAATGCCTCGGCCAAGAAAGGAGAAGAGGGAGCTGGAATTGTGGATTCGAAGGCAGTGATGCTAGCACGCAATGGAGATTTGAAGCAAGCTGCCTGTGCACGAGAACCTTTGATTGTGCTCATGTACAAGGACGTGCTTCTCAATCAAGAGCTAGTCCAAGAAGTTCCAGCCGAAGCAAGAGTGGTGTTGGATGAGTTCGAGGATGTGTTTCCATCGGAAGCACCGAAGGGGCTGCCTCCTATTCGCGGAATTGAGCACCAAATTGATTTCGTGCCGGGAGCTCAAATTCCAAACAAGGAAGCATATCGAGCTAACCCGGAAGAGACCAAAGAGCTGCAAAGGCAGATTAACGAGCTCATGGAGAAGGGTCATGTTCGAGAAAGTTTGAGCCCGTGTGCAGTTCCGGTGATCCTCGTGCCAAAGAAGGATCACACCTGGCGGATGTGTGTAGACTGTCGAGCCATCAATCAAATTACAGTTAAGTATCGTCATCCAATTCCACGATTAGATGATATGCTTGATGAATTACATGGCTCTACGGTGTTCTCCAAGATTGATTTGAGATCAGGTTACCACCAAATTCGTATGAAGGAGGGAGACGAGTGGAAGACTGCGTTTAAGACCAAGCAGGGTCTATACGAATGGATGGTGATGCTCTTTGGTTTAACCAATGCTCCTAGCACGTTCATGAGGCTGATGAACCATGTTTTGAGGCCATTCATTGGCAAGTTCGTGGTCGTATACTTCGACAACATTCTGATCTACTCGAAGTGCATGGAGGATCATCTCAATCACTTGAGAGAGGTGTTGGCGATGTTGAGAAAGGAGAAATTGTATGCTAACCTCAAGAAGTGCTCGTTTTGCACTTCTAGTGTTATTTTTCTTGGTTTTGTGGTGAGTGCAGATGGAGTCAAGGTGGATGAAGAGAAGATGAAAGCAATTCGCGATTGGCCTATTCCAACCAACGTGAATGAGGTGCGGAGCTTTCATGGGCTTGCTGGATTTTATCGTCGATTTGTGCCCAACTTCATCACCATTGCCGCACCATTGACATCCATCATCAAGAAGAAAGTGCGTTCTATTGGGGAGAGGAGCAGACCAGAGCATTCGAGCTGCTCAAGCACAAGCTCACGCACTCACCTATTCTAATGTTGTCGGATTTCAATAAGACATTCGAGGTGGAGTGTGATGCTTCTGGTTTGGGAATTGGAGCAGTGTTGATGCAAGAGAAGAAGCCAATTGCTTACTTCAGTGAAAAGTTGAGTGGGGCTGCCCTCAACTATCCGACGTACGACAAGGAGCTTTATGCTCTAGTTCGAGCCTTAGAGACATGGCAGCACTATCTTTGGGCGAAGCAGTTCTTGATTCACACTGATCACCAGTCGTTGAAGTATTTGAAAGCTCAACACAAGCTGAACAAGAGACATGCTCGATGGGTTGAGTTCATTGAGTCCTTTCCATACGTGATCAAGTACAAGCAGGGCAAAGAAAATGTAGTTGCTGATGCCCTATCTCGAAGGCATTCGTTGATCACGACAATGGGGGTGAAGTATTTGGGTTTCGAGCATATCAAGGAGCTCTATTCTGATGAAGCTGACTTTGGGGATATCTATAGAGCTTGTGAGCAGTATGGAGATGGGAAGTTCTATCGAAGTGATGGCTACTTGTTTCGAGCTAACCAGTTGTGTATTCCTCGATCATCACTTCGAGAGTTGCTGTTGAAAGAGGCTCATGGAGGAGGCTTAATGGCACATTTCGGTGTAGACAAGACGCTGAGTTGTCTACAAGAACACTTCTATTGGCCGCACATGAAGGAAGACATGGAGAATCTGTGTGCGAGGTGTGTGGAGTGCAAGCAGGCCAAGTCAAAGGTGCAATCATCTAGATTGTACACACCGCTACCGATTCCATATGCTCCATGGATCGACATCTCTATGGATTTTGTGCTTGGTTTGCCGCGAACAAGGAATGGAAGAGATTCGATTTTCGTGGTGGTGGATCGATTCTCAAAGATGACACACTTTATCCCATGCCATAAGACTGACGATGCGGTTAACGTGACTGATTTGTTTTTTAAGGAAGTGGTGCGATTGCATGGGATGCCGCGTTCCATAGTATCCGATCGAGATACTAAGTTTCTGAGTTTCTTCTGGAAGATGTTGTGGAGCAAACTGGGGACGAAGCTTTTGTTCTCTACTACATGTCATCCCCTAACCGATGGGCAAACAGAGGTGGTCAATCAAACATTATCCCAGATGCTTCGAGCTGTGATCAAGAGCAATATCAAGGTTTGGGAGGACTTCCTTCCCCATGTGGAGTTTGCTTACAACAGGATGGTGCACTCGACGACAAAGTTCACTCCGTTTGAGCTCGTCTATGGTTTCAATCCACTCACGCCTTTGGATTTGATTCCATTACCTTTGAATGAGCAGGTCAATCTCGATGGAGCCAAGAAAGCCGAGTTCGTGAAGAGTTTACATGAGAAGGCGAGATTGAACATTGAGAGAAGGACGGAGCAGATAATGCGCAATGTGAACAAAAACAGGAAACCGAGGCACTTTGAAGTTGGCGATTGGGTGTGGGTGCATTTGAGGAAGGAGAGGTTTCCCCAACAGAGGAAATCAAAGTTGCTGCTCCGATATGATGGTCCTTTCCAGGTGGTTTCGAAGATTGGATGCAACGCCTACAAGATTTACTTGCCAGGAGAGTATGGAGTAAGTGCAACATTTAATGTTTCTGAACTTGCACCTTATTTGGATGGCAATTCGGATTTGAGTGCAAATCCTTTTGAAGAAGGAGGGGCTGATGAGGACATCAATGGGCCAGTCACACGTGCAAAGGCAAGAACGTTGAAGGAGAAGCTTGCAACGTATTTGGAGAGCTACTTTGGAGCCATGGACGTGGAGCTGTTTCGAGGAAAGCCATATATGATGATTCGAGTGGAGGAATAAGGAGGAAGTGCTGGAGATAAGGCAGATTGCAAGAAGAAGCCTTAACGGGTTTGCTTAACGGGTCCAGCCTTAACGGGTTTGCTGGGCTATTTTCGGGTTTCCTTGTTTTAAAGTCGGTTTATGATTGTTTTTCCATGTTGGAGTCGGATTTGGGTTGTACTTTGCCTATTTAAAGGGCTGAACACGTTGGTTTTGTTTTTAGATGATTATTATTGAATTTCAGAGGCTATTGCCGAGTTCCCTACACGGAATTTGCCCTAATTACTCTGTTGAGAATCTCCAGAGTGCTAGAGCGACTCTTATCAGCTAGGTATTCACCCTGGTTGTGGCGAGCTACCCATATTGATTGCCCTTTATTTCGAGTTGAATCTGTCCCCATATACCGATTGCCCTTATTCACGGGTGAGTACTGTCCGATCGATTTCCATCCTATCCGGTTCTCTTTGGTTCGAGAAGCTTGACCCTGCGCAACTTTGATTATATCATACAATGACCGAAGAAGAAGACAAACCTCATCTTTCGAGCTGTGAGGACAACCTGGGGGAAGTTCCATGTACACGACTTCCTTTCGATCACCATGTAAGAATGCGTTCTGGACGTCAAGCTGATACAGAGGCTAGCTTCGAGATGCAACAACATCTAAGAGTGTATGAATAGTCGTCATCTTCGCAACAAGAGCAAAAGTTTCATCAAAGTTGATCTCATACTCCTGACTAAATCCCTGGGCGACCACTCGAGCCTTTTGAAGCATCCCACCTCTTTGAACTTGGAAAAAGACATTTCTACCCCGGGGTATATTTAAAAATCTCAAATACACAACTTTAAATAAAATACCAAACTCAATATCTTAATATCTCAAATCGAAGCCCTAAACACGTGGGCAAAACTCAAATTGTCCAAAAGAAATGAATCTCCAGTCTTTTAACTCTTAACCATAAAGTCTTAATAACCTGAATAGTTCTTCGATGCTTACTCTGACGCCTGGCTCGACATCTCTCAGCGACGGTGGTGTTGAGCTCCTCTAGCTGGCTCCTCACAGACTGGCTGGTTAGGATTTCCTCCTCTACGATATGGTGAGTGAGTTGGGTTCAGTCTATGCCCTTACGTTAAAATCTATAGTACTTTAGTATTCTTCTCTAAACACATAACTTCTACTAGTGGAAGTCTCTTTGTACTTCCATTCTTAACAATCTTAACTCATAAAATTCTTCAGGAGTTAAAGTTACTCTCCCTTCTTAAAGCTCAAAACTTGACTTAAATCTTTTGACTGACATGGGGATCCCTCACTAGCTAGTCCGGTTGCCCAACTCATACGTATGAGAAGCCATCCAGGCTTTCCTTAAAACTTAAACTTAGTTAGGGCAGTCGTAGCGATTCATCCCCCTAACATCTTAAACTTATCATGGTGGCTCTTCACCACGATTCTCAAGAGCATAACTGCTGCCCATCTTAAAAGTCTCAAGAGCATAACTGCTGCTCTATCTCAAAATGTCTCAAAAGGCAACGGACTGGCGCTAGTGACTAAAAACACTTAAAACGACTTCACCTTCTTGAAGGTGAGTCACTTCTTTAAAAAGAACTTGTTTCTTAACTTTAACAATAACTTATAAACGAAAAGCTTTAAATTAACTAAGAACTCATGCACATTCACATCAAACATAACTCAAACAAAATCACATATCATCAACCATAAGCACAATCAAACAACGACAATCATTTCATCAACATACATAAAGCTTGTAATTCTTGAAAGAACACGTAAGGCGTAGAATTTACCCCCTTTACACTCACCTTGTAAGGATGACTCCTCGATTCCTTACTCGAAGAAATCCCTCCTAGCCGAATTATCTCGGTGAACCTATTAATAAGAATGTCATCTCCTTAGTCGACCTTTCTCGATTTAGAATTCCCTTTTGGGTCACTAGAACATCCTCTACTCAAAATCCAGCCCTCGAGACTCGCTCCCAAGGTCCCTTAACCCCCTTTATAAATTTTCTCGAAACAATCCCTTCAAAACCGACCACTTTTCCTAATTATTTTAGTCTTGGACGAATTTTCCACCTAACTCGAACCTTCTTAAAAATTCGGATAATAATTTTACCACATCAATCATGAGTACTTATACCCTCTAAAATTATCAAAACCTTATAAACTCATCGGAAATATTTTTGTTTAATTACAACGAATGTTCGAACAATTTCTAAAATTAAACATACATCTTCAAAAATTCCCAAATTAAATTACAGTCATCTCCTAGACCTCCCTCAATTTATAAATAAACTCAATAACAAACCCCGATAAAGACTCGAAACAATTTAAACCATCTAAAACAAATTTCTGAAAATTCCCAGCACTTTAGTGACCACCCAAATTATGTCACTAAAAGCCTGCACGTCTGTTGCTAAAACCTCAGAATTGCACCCTCACGAAAAATCACCAAATCGATCGATCTAACTCAATAGAACGTGCCTAGGCCTAGTTTGGATGATCTGGGACGTTGATCTCCTTGCTGATCGAACCCTCAACGTCACCGCTAAAAAAATACGAGCTTCGGATTAGACTATCGATAAATCGAGTTTAGAGATCGCGAAGGGGTTTGTGATCCTTACCTAGAAGCACGAAAGGGATGGGATCGGGATCGGGATCGGTTGCCGACTTCTTCTTTCTTCCTCTCCTTTTTCCCAACTCGCGCGGGCTGGGGAATTAATTGGCGGCGGTTGATTTTCTTTTTCCCCTGGGGAAATTGAGAGGGCGGTGGGGGTTTGGGGAGTTAATGAGAGGGCCGAGGGTTTTGGGGAAATAGAGAGGGCCGCCCGCTCGGCCCCAGGTCCGCTTTATATATATATTCTTAAAATAAAATAATAATAATTTTTTTATTATTATTACTACTAATCCGCGATTGCAACTTTTAATACGCAATTGTCAACCCAACCGATCACGTATTATGGTCGAACCATAACCCAAAATTCGGGTGTTACACCTTGAGTCGTTCAATACTCCCATATGGTAAAACATTGATCGTGTACACCCATATGCTTCCAATGACAGGTACAGGTGGCGGTGGTCGAGGGACAACTGTCCATGTCTCATATGCATACAACGCATTCATCTCCACTTGCATATCGTCGTCCCATTATGGAATGTCATGTGTCTGCCTATAAGTGGAAGGAACAAACACAGAATTGACGCCATAAACCACACTATCAAGAAGCTGGGCTGGTAGCTTGCCCAAATTGCTCCGAAGAGAGTGGCGGAGTACAGGAGGTGCTGGAAAGGAAGGATGCAGAGGTGGTGGAGGCGAGCCGGCGGGAGTGAGATGGCGTCATCAATATAATCATCGTGTGGAAATATGGGAAGAGTTGCAGAAGAGAACAATGAAGGACATGATGGACTACACGACGTGTAAAACATAACATTTTCAAACGAGACAACATCACAGGATACTCTAAGACATTGAGAACTGTGATCAAAATAAAGGTACCCTTTATGGACATCACTGTAACCGAGAAACACGCATCACGAGGTCTTGGAGTTTAATTTTGTACGATCTTTTCGAGGGAGAAGAACAAAACAAAGGCAACTGAAAACCCAAAGAAGTGAGTAATTAGGTTGAGTCTTATAGAGGGCAAAGTAGGGGCGATGTGACTAAGAATATGAGCAGTTTGGTAGTTGATCAAACGCATAGCAGTAGCAGCAGTATCGGGCCAAAAATGAGATGGGACATGTGAGGCTAACAAGAGAGCTTGGGTGAGTTAACATGCTTGTGTACGTTCCACCATGCCATTCTGCTGCAACACACCTGGACAAGCTTTCTGCGGCAGGATGCCTAAGGAGCGAAAAAGGGATTGGAACCAAATTTACCTCCCTCATGAGACCGGATAAGTTTAACAGGAGAACCAAACTGGGTCTTGACCATCGTGAGAAATCAGTGGAAACAGAAAGAAGGTCGAATTTAAGTTTTAAAAAATATACTCGGGTGAAACGAGTAGCGTGGTCAATGAATAGGGAAAAATAACGATAACCATGACGAGAAATCACGGGACTTGTCCCCCAAAGATCTGTATGTATAAGATGAAAAGGATCATTAACAATAGCAGTACTAGATGGAAAGGTGCTATGAGTTGTCTTAGCCTCTACACAGCTAGTACATGAAAACTGAGCCAGATAACTTCTGTTTAGCCATAGAAATATCACCAAATAACTTCTGTTTAGCCATAGAAATAAGACGACTCGAATGTGGGTGTCCAAGCGTAAATGCCATAGACGTAAGGTTTGATCATTTAAACTAGAAAAGACATATGAAGGGGAGAAAGATGACAACAACCTAGACACTGAAGGAGAACACAAAGGATCAGACGATGATGTTGATGACAATTCGTCCAAGTAAAATAGGTGGCCTTGCTTACTCCCCCGCCCGATCTGCCTCCATGTCTTCATATCCTGAATTACACAGCCCAAGGGTCCAAAAACCATAGAACAATCATTGTCAGTAAGCTGACAAACCGATACAAGGTTTGGAACAAGCTTTGTCACACGTAAAGTATTATCTAAAGTGAGTTGAGAGTCCCGCACCACACCCATTCCACAAATCGAAATATTCTGCCCATTTGCTACTAGAAGACTCACATCATTTTACCTTATATGGGTGCAATATAGGGCAAGTATGTTTACATATCGACCCGGGTCGGTGCATGTACCGCTACTTCGACTGTTTGAAAGATTATCTAGCGGATTGGTTTTGGTGAAAACAAAGGTCTAAAACTAAATTACTTTGCAAAGGTAAAATGGATTTGACTCTAGTTGAGAAAGCTTCACCCTGGTGTTGCTCCCCCAAGCTAACAATCATGACTTGAAGAATCGAACGATCGTGTGTGGTTAGGGGGTCATAAACCGCAGGGAAGTCTAACAAGCAGCCGAAACTACCCTCTTAGCCTTTAGGTTGAGGAAAGGGATACGATCCAAGCCACTAAAGTGACCCTCTCAACCTATCAACTAAGGAATGGTTAGACTTCACCCTCGAATGGGAGTTCGGACGACCACCCACAACCAAACCCTAAGTGCTAATGTGAATTATGACCTTTAACTAACCTAGAATAGGAGGCATATAATGCCCAAGGAAAACCATCTCTAATAGAGCCTCTTAAGTTAAGGAGGGTTCTCTCTAACCTAGCTTAGGAGGCATTGAATTCCCAAGGAAACCCATCTCGAAATGAACCTCTTAGGTTAATGAGGGTTCTCTCTAAACTAGTTTAGGAGGCTTTGAATGCCCAAGGAAACCAAACCTCTTGGGTAAAGGAGGTTTCCTCTCTAAACTATCCTACGAGGCATGAAATGACCAAGAACCCCATCTCAATATTGAACCTCTTAATCTAAGGAGGTTTCCTCTCTAAACTAGCCTAGGAGGCATGAAATGCCCAAGAACACCCAATGAAACTCCTAACCTAAGGAGGTCTCCTCTTTAAGTTAGGTTAGAATGGCAATTAGAATTCACACGACACAATCATTTCTGAATAATACCTCCACTTTCACATTAAAACACAACCACAAACAAATCATTCAATTCATACAAGCATTCACATAATTGTTGTTGGGATTTACAAACACCCAAGTGAAATAAGGAACTACTCCATGCTAGGAAAAGGAAAAACACAAGAGAGGGAAGGAGAAACCATCAAGAAGATGTGATCCTTGCTTCTTATGCCGAAGAAATCCTCCTTTAGGGAAGAAATTCTCAAAACCTTGCTTGGAGAAGAAATTCTAGCTTTTCCTCTTCTTTGGTTCGACACTTTCTCACTCTAAAATCTGAAGAAGGAGAAGTTTCTCACTCTAGGTCTCTCCCCCTTTTCTTCTTCCTTTCAGCTTTCCTTTTAAGTGGGAGATCGAAACTCGTCCGTGAACTCAATGCCGCGACCAAAACGCACCGCTTCATTTTCTCAGGTTCACGGTCAGTGGCCTCTATTCATGGTCTTAGTGATCATGAACTGACTGGGTATCAGTAACTTGAAACACCCTCAGTTTGCTCTTCGCTTCATGGGTTATGGCTCCAGTTCACGGTCCTGTAAGACCGTTAACTCCAACGTCTGGCCGTGAACTAAAAGACATCGACGGAGATTTTACCCCCTTTACACTCACCTCTTTAGTCATGTCGATGTCCGGATTCTCACGCTCAAGCTTCGAGTGCTTTTCCTCCTTTGGCTCCTCCTCTGTTGGTTCCTCCTCTATCGGTTCCTCTTCGACGATCCCCGTTGTTGGAGCTTCGCCACCATTATTCCCGAGGTCCCTCCTCCGACCATAATTCGGTGGCCAACTTCGAACGACCGACACCCCGGGTCGTCTAGGAGGATAGGGTCGAGGTCTCTCTATCGCTTTACCACCAACAACCGTGATCGTCATCGTCGAGTTCCCGACCTTTCTCCCGCCTCCGACGGACACACCTCCTCCTCTCCTACTCACTAGCGTGAACCTCCTCATCGCGCGAAGCTTTGAATATCGGCGGCTATCTTTCTCACTTTTCTTTTCTTCCTTAAACGAATTATCTTAAGAAACCTAATAAGAAATTCATTTTCTTAGACAACTTTTCTCGATTTAAAACCCATTTAGATTTACCAAAACACCCTCTCCTCAAAGTCCCATCGTTGAACCTCTTCTCAAAGATCGCTTAACCTCCTTTAGAAATTCTCTAGAAATAATCCATTCAAAAACCAACCCTTTTTATAATTAATCTCATCTTGGACTAATTTTTCATCCAACTTAACCCTCCTTAAGAATTCATATAATAATTTTTCCATATCAATCAATAGAACATATATCCTGAAAAATTATCAAACCATTAAAAACACCTCGGCATTATTTTTATTTAATTAAACTAAGCATTCAACCAATTTCTAAAAATAGTAATTCACCTTCAAAAATTCTCAAATGAAATAACAGTCATCTTCTAGACCTCCTTCAATTTAGAAATTTGTTACACCTTGAAAAATCACCTGCAAAGGCTCAAAACAATTTACACAACTTAAAACACGTTTATGGAAATTCCTTGCAGCTTTAATGACCACTAAAAATTTGTCGCTAAAAGCCTGTAAAGTCCATTGCTAGAACCCAAAATTGCACCCAGACAAAAAATCACCAAAACCACCAATCTAATTTAAAGGGATCGAGTTCCCTTACCTCTTAAATGTGCCTAGGTTCAAATTCAAAAATCAGGGACGTCGATTTCCTGAATTGGCTACCGATTAAACCTCGATTCCTTGTCGTCACGCTAGAGTTCAAGATTGACGGGTTAAGGTTAGACTATCAATGAATCGAGTTTGGAAATCGTGAAAGAATTAGCAATCCATACCGAGGGACATGAGAGGGATGTGGCTAGATCGAGAAACAGGGAGGCGGCTATTGGGGGCAGCCGACGCTCCCTTTTTTCCCTTCTTCTTCATGCTCGCATTGTGGAACAGAATGGTGCGACGGTTTTCTGGACGCCCGTTGAGTTTTGCTATTTAGACAATGAATTAACCGGAGTTTGGGGCATGATACTATACCCTAACCCTTAATGGGTGAACCCCAGTCCGCAATTCACTAACCCAAAGCATAATATTCATTTAATCTTGAAATGAAAATCAACGGTTCTGATTCATCGAAATTATTGTTGATTTTCATTTTAAGATTAAACGAATCTCATGATTTGGGTTAGAAAACTAGGGACTGGGGTTTATCCATTAATGGTTAGGGTATAGTATCATGCCCAAAACTTCAGTTAATTCATGATCTAAATAGCAAAACTCAAACTGGCGTACGATAGTCTAACGTACGTCCGGACGTACGCTAGCCTAAACCATATATATATATATATATTGTAATTAATAATAGTAACAATAATAATATAATATTATTATTAATCCGCGATGGTAACTCTTCATATGTAACCGTGAATCCAACTATTCACGTATATGGTTAAACCAGAACCCAAAATCGGGGTGTTACAAGGAAGATCTTCGCTGGTAACTCCATACTCACTTTCACCTTAATTTTGAGTAAAGGATCCTTCGAGTTACCCCGATCAGCATCGACAAATCCTCCGCAGAGATCGCCAATCTTTTAGCAGACGTCCACACTTTTTAGGTGTGAGGGGACACGAAAGGCCAACAACCATCTTAGACCACTTTGTGCAGCAAAATCTCTTTCATAATCCTCTTTTCAAGTTCTAAGGATGACGTTGAAACCCTTGAACTTGTCGTGTCTGAATTCTTCAAGGCAAACAACTTCAGCCAAAGATGGACATATCAGCATAACTAAGTCCCGCTGTAGTTGGAAACTTGGAATTCTCTGGCAAAGACCATCTCTGTTGTGCCCACGCTTTGAAATCTTCCAAGAAGCAATATGGTAGACCTTTATTGTGCTTGTTGAAGAAATGCAGAGTAATAACTTTATCCAGGAAATGTAGGCATTCTTCAACCCCATCTTCCTTGATATCGATGTAGCTCACCCCATATTCCTGACCATGTTGGCGAAAGTAATTCCTGGAACCAAGGCTGTATCTCCCAAACCCATCTTCCTCGACCCAGAGGTATAAGTAGTTCTAGGATGCTTCAAGTAAGATTTCAATGCCGCTATGAAGTCTGACCAACCAGAAAAAAGACTCCACTGCTGGGGTGATGATACAAAACGAGCGTCCCTTCTCATTAGTCTCCTAAATCTTGATACACTTTTCGAATATATTTGAGTTATCCCATATCCTAATCCTCCTCCCTCCTGCAAACTTTTCACACTTCTCAGGAAGCAACCAACCTTTGGCCGACACCAATGGCATAGTATCATGAAGCCAGAGCAATTGACTTCCGTTAAGGTAGATAAAACGACTCCGATTGGGAGATCCCTCTGCTCTAATTTTGAATAGCTCTTGGTTTTCATGGAATACGGCTCTAGAGCTAGTGTCTTATGCCCAATCCGGACGATCCGCAAAGACCTTCGTTGAGCTTTGGCATACTGCAATTCCCCACCTACACCAGACCTGCAAAACAAAACAGAAACTCCCGAGCTCCCCCCACTCTCACGAAACATCTCTCTCTATTGCTCGAACGAGAGCCTCTCTCAAAGAAATCTCTCTAGCCATCACGAAGTGGCACTTCTCAAACCTTGTCTTCACAAAGTAGGTTTCAATCCTATTGTACCAAGCTCTAATAGCTCGTTTAAGCCCACACAGAGTTTTTCATTCCCACCTACCACAAAACCTTGAGGTTGCTCAACATAAACCTCCCCAGGGAGCTCACCATGGAGGAAATCACTTTCCACATCGATTTGGTATATTGTTAGACCATGCTATATTGCTAGAGTTAGAAGAGTTTTGATGGTGTCCCGTCTAGATAAAGGTGCAAAAACCTCAATATAGTTTATACCTTTCTTCCGAGCATACCCCTTTGCTAGAAGTCTATCCTTGAACTTGTCAATTGAGTCTTCTTCTTCCACTTTTGTTCTAAATACCCATTTGAGCCAATTGGCTATGCATCTTCAGGAGGTGTGCTTAGGGTCCAAGTCTGAATCTTTTCATTGGAAGTCATTTCTCATTGCATTCCCTCATTCCAGCTGGGAACTAGGCATGCTTCCTCAAATATTTGTGGATCATCAGTTACAACACCATGACCATCCAATCATCTGTTGTTTAACTGCAATCACATATTGACAAATGAGCTGGTGGATTTCTAATTCTCTTGCCTAGAACAGTACTAGGTAGTCCTAGAACATCTGTTGGATTGTCAAAATCGCCCTCTTCATCGTCATTATTGGACCGACATTGGTGAAGTGAGTCTGTTGATTTGAGTAGCACTCAGGGCATTTATTTTTGGAATGCCCTAGCTTGTGGCATTTAAAGCACTGAACAACTCATCTATTCCAGCTCATGCCCCCTCTTCTCTTCCTCTTCCCGGATAATTTCCTTTCCTAGACCTTTTCCTCCTCTACCTCCTAAGTCATCTGAGATTCTAAGTGCTTGATCTCCTTCAGTCAAAGACTATTTATTACGTTTACAGACCTTTTGCTCATGTACTAAGAGTGGACTTTGCTGATCATAAACAGTAAGCTAGTGAATCTTTTGACTCCTCGATAGAGCATATTACATAGTTGAATTGCGCAGTGTGAGTTCATAAAATCTTTTCTACTATCTTTCCATTAGTTATTGTTTCTCCATAGTTTCTCATATTGTTGGCGGTTACCATAACCCCAGAAAATAGTCAGTAATTGACTCACCCTCCTTCATTTCCAGAAGTTCAAAGTTCCTTATGAGAACTTGCATCTTGGCCTTCACCCTGAAACTTCACATGTATGGAGTCTCAGAGTTCATTAGAAGGAGTCTTGTTGGTTATGGTCTTCAAGATGGTTATGCTTCCTAAATTATTTAGATATCACTTGGATACATGATCCATTTCATAAATTCATATGATCCATTGCATGAAACCACCAATCTATTTGATCCAAATATATGAATTCACTAATCCATTTGCCACATTTAATTAGAGCAATGCAAGTTGCCGGAGTTGAACGAGATAATTTCAAAATTAAGTAACAGGGAAAGTGCCTAATTATTGGTCTATTGAAAATTCCATTTACGTCTTAACATAAACATACCAATTTAAATGTCTAAAAAAAGACGTGATATCATTCTGTACTCTGATATCTTAAGGTTTGTGTTAAAATTGTTCCCTCTCGAGCATATGAATACCAAGAGCAAGAAAGATCCAATCGCTATCCATGTTTTGTAAATATTACGACAATTTCTTTATTCAAGAATCATAATTGTCAAATAATAATGACGTGAGACGAAAAATCGAACCATACTCCTAATATATTTTCTCATCTCAGTCGACTTAGCTTCTGACCCCTGTAGGCAGTAGCACCTCGTATTTCATTTGCATTCACAATACTCACAAAGTGCGTTCCATGAAGGAGATTAATTAAATTAAATTAATTAACTACAATATAAGTTTCTTAGTTTCCAAGTCAATCGGTGACTAAACAAGGGAAATGATTCTTTAACTCAAAAGCAACAAGTTGACGCGTCACAAATAAAAAGTCTTGGAAAAAAGAAATGAAAGGTAGACAAATGAAAGCTGACCACTGAGTCATTCCCAGTCCCCCACATCTTCCTTCTTCTGCTGCGTTATAAATTAAAGCCCACTTTATTATTTCCTTAAGCACTAAACCGGCCCAGAACAACCAAGAAAAGAACTCATAACTTCATAACCGAACCAAAAACAAAAAGAAAAAAGAAATCACTTCTTTCTTCTCCTATCTCTCCCCCCCACTCCCCGCCTCATTTTCCCTCTCTTTCTCTCCCTTTCCCCCTCGCCAAAGCCAAACAGACCCTTCCTCGTTTCATGCGTCTACCCCCCTGACTTTGACTCCCTCCGCCACCGCCGTCGCCGGTCATAGACCTTTACCTTTACCTTTCCCTTCCCCTTCTCGCTCTCTAATGCATACCTCCACCCCCACCACCGTCACTCCGCCGCCGCCGCAGACGCTGCTCGATTTGATCAATGGCGTGCTCTCCCTCCTCCTCGTCTCCTCCCTCTCCGTCCGTTCATTCATCGGCCGGTGGCAGGTTGTCCGGTCCAAGCTGATTTCCCTCCAGTCATCCCTCGCCTCCCTCTCCGATTCCCCTCACTGGTCCCAAAATCCTCTCCTCCATACTCTCTTACCGAATCTCCTCTCCACGCTCCAGCGACTCCACGCGCTCTCCGCCCAATGCAACGACCTCTCCGCCTCCGCCTTCCCCGGCGGCAAGCTGCTCTTCCAGAGCGACCTCGACATCGCTTCCTCCACGCTCTCCAGCCTCCTCCACGACCTCGATTTGCTGCTCAGATCCGGCGTCCTCAACCAGTCCAACGCCATCGTTCTGTCCCAGCCGGGCCCGGGGTCGGAGAAGGAGGAGCTCGTGTTCTTCATCAGAGATCTCTTCACCAGGCTGCAAATCGGCGGGGTAGAGTTCAAGAAGAAGGCGCTCGAATCTCTGCTCGAGATTCTCAGCGACGACGAGAAATCCGCGGCTCTGGTGGCGAACGAGGGCAACATTGGATACCTGATTAGCCTACTGGATCTCCACCACCAGCCGACGATTCGAGACTGCGCCGTTTTGGCCGTGTCGATCCTGGCGTCGTCGGCGAGCGACGAGTCGAGGAAGATTGTGTTCGAGGAAGGTGGATTGGGGCCTCTGTTGAGAGTTGTCGAATCCGGTTCGATGATGTTGAAGGAGAAGGCAGCGGTTGCGGTGGAAGCCATCACCGCCGATGCGGACAACGGCTGGGCTGTTGCCGCCTACGGCGGCGTTGCGGTGCTGATTGAGGCGTGCCGGTCGGGATCTCTGGCTACGCAGGCACATTCCGTCGGCGCCATTCGGAACGTCGCCGGCGTTGACGACATCAAGATGGCTCTGGTGGAGGAAGGCGCCGTTCCTGTTCTGGTCAATTTGTTGGTCTCCGGAACAGCGTCGGCGCAGGAGAAGGCGGCGCACTGTTTATCGATTCTGGCCGGTTCCGGCGAGTATTTCCGGTCGCTAATCATCCAGGAAAGGGGATTGCAGAGATTGATGCACTTGATTCAAGATTTGTCGAGCTCGGAAACGGTGGAGCACGTTCTGCGCGCTATTACTTCTCTGGCGGCATCGGAATCGATCTCCCGGATCTTATCATCGTCGACAGCGTTCGTCGTCCGGCTCGGCGAACTAATCCAGCACGGAAACCTAAAGCTGCAACAACTGTCGGCTTCTCTCGTATCTCACATATGCCCCAGCGACGGGAACAAGCGAGCAATCGGGAGCTGTATGAGTTCGTTAGTGAAGCTAATGGAGTCGCCGAAGCCGGCGGGGCTCCAGGAATCGGCCTCGGATGCATTGGTCTCTCTATTATCAGTCAAAACGAATCGGAAGGAGCTGGTGAGGGACGAGAAGAGCGTGATGAGATTGGTACAAATGTTGGATCCGAAGTGCGAGGCGGTGGCGAAGAAGTTTCCGGTGATGGTGGTGACGGCGTTGTTGAGCGGAGGCAGCGGCGGGTGCCGGAAGAGGCTCGTCGCTGCCGGAGCGTACCCGCAGTTGCAACGGCTGACGGAGATGGAAGTCGCCGGAGCCAAGAAGGCGTTGCAGAGACTCGCCGGTAATAGACTCAAGAGTATCTTCTCCAGGACGTGGAGGGAATAAAGGCCTGAAAAGACACTAACACCCCTAGCTCCCCTCCCCCGCCATCTGTGAAGGTACATTTTTTACCCTCTCTCCTTGGGTGACGTTTTCCTGCCAATGAGATGGTGCCAAGTGTCCGGTATCTCCAGCGTACATGTATATTTTCCCGTGGACCCTAAACTCAGTCTAGATTTGGTTGCATATGCCCCCCTCTTTTGTAGGACGGAAGTTAGCTTCCCTTTTCCTATTACCATAAGTGGGCCCCAGAACAGCTTCCTAGGTGGAGTCACGGGAGAGAGCACAGTAAATGAACTGCTTGCTTTTGTAAATTGTAATGGTGGACTGTATAATTGGAAGTCCTTTTTAACTAACTGGCTCAAGATTTTTCAAAAGATAAGGGCGTAAATTGTCAAGATAAGGCGGTGTTTAGGTTTTTATTATTCATTGACGGACCGGATAGTTGACAAATACAGGTTGTAATTAAAGGGCCGGAAATTTAGGTAGCAAGTCCATTTAATTAATTAGGATCTGGATTCTCACTGACTGGTCGACATGTGAGCTCCGCTGATTATGCTAGTAATTGAGATTTGAGTGAGTCTTCATGGCATTATGCTCACATGTCGTTGTACATCGCGAATTTTAATGGTCACTGCGGTTGGTGCCTGGGCCTAATCAGCATGGTTTGCCGGACTGGTTTCTGAACTGGATTTTGGTTGGTGTGTTTGTTGATGTACAGGGTTGGCAGTCGGGGTTAACTGTTGAAAAGGGAATGAGATGAAGAATGAATTCTTCCAAATTCTGTTTTTGGAGGGCAAAAAGCTAAAGCAAAAGCAAAGCAACCGGGACAGTTGGGCAGTGCACAAACTTCGTATACCCCAACCCTTCCTTCCTTCCTTTCTTTTTGGCTTCACCTTTTGTATGAATTAGCAAATTATAATAGAGTATTAATTTTATTATTAATAAATTAATATAGAGTACCATAATGCCACCACACCACCGCCCACCACCACCACAGCCCATGATTCAGGGAGAAATCAGAGGGATGTGCTAATTGACAGTGGAGGGGGTTTATTTAAATGGGGGAGGAAAAGAAGGAAACACTAAAAAAGCATGGATGCAGTTTTTTAGGGAGTATCCTTGTTTTTGTTTTTGGTTGCTCTGTAACTGGTAATCCTCACTCAGGGAAGCTGTTATAAGAGAAAAGGAGAAGAGATGTGTATTAATGTGTTTGTCAGGTAATGTATGTATGTACAATCCAGCCAGCCAAGGAAGAAAGAAAAAAGAAGCCTTTGTTCTGTTTTGTTATATAGCCAGCATGAGCATACTGTACTCTGGGCAGAAAGGTTTATATTTGGATTTTCTGCAGTTGGATGCTAATGAGCAGCTCTATATTGTTAGATAGTCATTTATTGAGGGTTTATTTGTTATTTGGACGTTTTATGTTATGTCGGCTATTTCGAGAATTATTGGGGTTAAATCGGTTAGGTTAAGTCTTTGGGTAGTTATAAGGAATTAGTCGGTTTATATATCTTCTGAGTTAGGCTTAGGAAGGTTAAGCAATAACAACAGAATTATTCTCTAAAGCTCTCTCTCTTCCTCTCTCATAGCCAAACCCCCTCTTCCCCTCTCCAACCCGTCGGCCACCATCCCAGTGCCCGGAATCCTCTTCTCTCAACCCTAATTCCCAAATTCTACCTCATCACAAATCACTAATTCTCATACCAATCACGATCATCAATCGCACACCTAGATCCGTGCTCTTTCAGTGGTATCAGAGCCTGGCTGGTGTGCCGATTCTCTGAAGAAATACTGCAGTTTGAAGATGTCGAACCCTGCGGACAAACAATAACCGCTGCGCCAGCTCAAGGAGGTGGTGACACTCAAGGATGTGACGACGAGCAAATACGATGCGCTGGCAGCATCGTTGGAGAGCTTGACAGAGGTGACTGTGAGGGCAGCCGAGGCCTCTAAGGGCTCGATCGGAGCAATCGAAGCCATGGGCGACCAAATCAAGACTTCTATCGAAGAGATGGGCAAGAGTGTGGCTGATAACATCTGCGGAGCCCTTGCAGCGACGATGCAGGAGGTGCTAACCCAAGTTCTGAAGAGCCGGGAGCAGTTGGTGATCCCGGTCATGGGGGCGGCGCCTACGACAGCGATCGCGGCGAGGGTAGCGACGGCCGCGGCAGCCACGGTGGGCAGCGGCGCGAGGGCCGCTCGCCAGGAGGAGCAGTTGCGCGAAGGCGCGGGCACGGGCGCTGGTCGGACCGGGGCGGGGGCGCGCTGGGAGGAGGAAGCGGCCGAGGAGAACTCGCCGGCCGGCTGTGACGCGACGGGGGCGACGTGGGCCCTGGCCGCGGCGGGCGGAGCGCCGGGTAGCTCGACCGTGCAACGTAGCCGAGCCGGGGAGACGGGAACTGTGGGCGCGAGGAGCGCACCCGCGCCTGCATTCAGTGGGCCTGGGTTGCTGTCGACACCGACGGATCTGGCCCAAGACAAGGCCCGTGGAAAGCAGAAGATGGCGGGGTACGAAGGAGAGCCGTGGTCGCTTGGGCCTGATGGAGAAGAACCCTGGCCCGAGGAGGAGTTGAGTTTTGGTGATCCGGAGGGTTGGATGGACCCGAGCCCAGAGGAGGCGAGATGGGGCTGGGTCACCGGCGCGAAGCCGGGCCGAATCGGACCGGTTACGGGGTGGCCAGCTGGTCAAACAGACCCGATTCGGGTCACCCACAGGCGGGCAGTAGCTGGAACGGGCCGACCAGGGGTCCCGGCAAGGGCCCGGAGTACGGGTACCCCCCGTGGAGTACACCGCGAGCAGGAGGGGGACGCGATCGAGGTTGTCGGGACATCGGGCAAGGATCGGGGACCAAGCCTGAGTACACCGGAAACCACCAGGAGGTGACGGGTGACTGGCCCTACCCTCCCCAGCAGCGAGCCGCGGCCAGTCACTACCGTCAATGACCGGTGAATCAGCCACCACCACCGAACACAGGCAGGTATGAGTATCATAACCCTCTGTATGAGACTGAAGAGGAATTGGTATTTAGAGCTAAACCGCCAGTGATAGAGTTTCCCAAGTTCGACAGCTCGGGAGATGTGGGTTTGTGGTTGTATGTAGATGAGAGGTGGTTTAGGAACCACTCGATCCGAGAAGAGCGGAAGCGCATCTAGCGTCCTTCTATCTTGAGGGAGACGCCCTCCAGTGGTGGGAATGGACTGAGCGAGCTTATGCAGTGGCCGGTGAGGTCATAACATGGCCCAGGTTCCAGGATGAGCTGCGCTACCAGTTTGGCAAGGCAGAGGGCTGGGCTCCGGAACAGCTGGCCAAGCTCAGACAGATAGGGTCGGTGGCCGAGTATCGCGCAGAGTTCTTTAAGATGGGAAACCAGTGCAAGGAAATGACGGAGGAGGCCCTGGTGGGGCTGTGCATGGCGGGGCTTCGCCCCGAGCTGGCGACCGCCGTTAAGGTTTTTGAACCTGACTCTCTTCGAGTTGCTTTCAGGATTGCAGGGCGCAAGGAAGAGGAGTTGGCTAGTTGGAGGACATCGGCTGGGCGTATCCAGAAAGCCGGTGGAGGAATGGGAGCAGGAGCCGGTACCTCACCGCCGTCGGGAAATGCAAGCCCGGCAGCCACGGGAGCAGCATCGGGGAACAGGTTCCAGTCAAGGCTGCCACCGAAGGGGTTTGTCCGGCTGACTCAGACAGAAATGGACCTATAGCGCAAACACGGTCGTTGCTTCAACTGCGACGAGAGGTACACGGTGGGGCATCAGTGCGCCAAGGGTCATCTAATGCTGTTGGTTGGGAACTGGGAAGATGAAGGAGAGGAAATAGAGGCGCGTGAAGCAGAAGAGAAGAAGGAAGAGAAGAAAGAAGGTCCACCTTGAGGGCAAGGTGGATTCCAAGGGGGATGGGATGTTAGATAGTCATTTATTGAGGGTTTATTTGTTATTTGGACGTTTTATGTTATGTCGGCTATTTCGGGAATTATTGGGGTTAAATCGGTTAGGTTAAGTCTTTGGGTAGTTATAGGGAATTAGTCGGTTTATATATATTCTGTGTTAGGCCTAGGAAGGTTAAGCAATAACAACAAAATTATTCCCTAAAGCTCTCTCTCTCTTCCTCTCTCATAGCCGAACCCCCTCTTCCCCTCTCCAACCCGTCGGCCACCATCCCGGTGCCCGGAATCCTCTTCTCTCAACCCTAATTCTCAAATTCTACCTCATCCCAAATCCCTAATTCTCATACCAATCACGATCATCAATCGTACACCTAGATCTGTGCTATTTCATATATACTAAGAAGATTGTATTGTTAATAATAATAATAATAATGTGCATGCTATTATGATGTGGAATTCTGTTTCTACCCACTCCAACTTCTCATTAGTAAAACCCTTTTCTAACAGGGCAGCCTTTTTTATGAGGTAAAGGCAAATGTACTAATCGTTCTGCCTCCCTTTCTGGTCTAGTGTCTACGTCCAAGTAGGTTAGGGAATGGGAAATCAATGGTGATGATGATTCGTGAAGAGACTATCGGTCCTTATTAGTTAGGCAGAGTGTGAATGAGTTGGCTCTTTCACTAGATTTTGGCTATGGCCTGTCTAGTGTGTGAGGGTGGGGTCTTTGAATTGCCTTTTCCACTTGCGTTTTCATCATCAAGTGTTCTTCCTCGAGTTTGACTCTTGGTTTGGACGATCAAATGATTGAAAATAGGCAAATTTGGAGGAAAAAATACCAAAGTATACATGTTCTTAATTTTTTTCTTCAAAATACACATATTTTATGAAATATTCCGAATTTACACATGTTTCGGCTTCACCGTGTCCTGGTCACACCGTTGGCGTCCCATGCGGTGATGGCCTGATTAGTTAATTAGATGGTTACTTATAGGGATGGCAAATTACCCACCCATGTGTAATTATACCCAAACCCAAGTAGACCCATTGATAATGGGTTGGGTATGGGTGAAGTGCATATGGATTTAGGGGTTTATAGATGGGTTTGGGGCTTCTATAATCTAAATGGGTATGGGTTGGATATGGATATCCATTTACTTGAGGGTGTTTTAACTACACATGCAAAAATTGGACCTATTTGTAAAATTTGAAAAGTTTAGGTACCAAAATGTAAGACCAAAAAAATTTAGGTACCAAAACGTAATTTTCCATCGATATTTTGAGGACTTATATGCAAAAAAAATTAAATTTAGGTACTAATTATGCATATCTATTAAGTTTGGGTACCAAACTGTAATTTGTATTTGGGCATGGGTACAAACCCAAATCCATTTGATATAAACCCAACTCAACCCAAAGTAAATGGGTATGGGTACAAACCCATCAAACTCTACCCATATCCATCTATTTGGATTTCATACCCAGCCCAATTGGCTTGGATAGTAAGAAACCTATGGACATGGGCAAAGTTGCCATCCCTAGTTAATTAATTGGAGGCGAAATAATGAGAGGCGAAAGCTTGAGAAAAGCCGGTGGGGAATCAATATTGTATGCGGCGACCAGATAAATGAAATTCAACCTCGGCTGGGTTGGGGGAAAAATCCCTGGGTTAGTATCAAATCCCTGGGGGAAAATCCCTGGCCGATTTCGCGTTGTCGCCGTCGCCAACGAGACACTCCCCGATGCGAGTGTTGCGGAGGCGTTGAGAAGCTGCCGGGCTTCTTCTTCTCCACCATCAACCCCGCGTCCTACAGCTGCTGATTTGGGAAAGGAATGCGAGCCCTAGATGGATGGATGGAAGGTATGGTTGGAGGGTCATATTGGTATTCCTTTCTCTATCTCCCTTCTCTGACCAACCCTTTAGGTTGACGGGAGGAGGATTAATGGCACAAAGCAAACAAGTTTTTGGCTGTTACCACCAATCATGGGTCTGCGTATTTATTGTGCATTTTATCAAGTAATCAGGCCATCACGGCTTGGCACATCAGCGGTGAATAGCCATGAAGTTTTCACTGCCTTCGACGATTGCGGTGAAGCGTTCACCGTGTCTGACGCCCGCGGTGATATTGTTCACTGCGTCTGACAGCCGCAATGAAGCTCAAACATGTGTAGATTAGGAATATTTCATAAAACGTGTGTATTTTAAGAATATTTTTTAATAACATGTGTACTTTGAGATTTTTTCCCAAATTTGGATGTATCATTTTATAATACTTGTTCTTCCTTGATCCATCCAAATTTATGTAGAATGAGGTAGTTGGGCCAAATTGCCTCACCCAAACGAAGAGGTTGTTAACATGATGACCTTATTTATACCGTTACATTGCACATGTGATTTCACTCAATGTGATGAAATGTTGATAAGTAATTTATAATTGTACGTATATGTAACAACCGATAATGAACAAGTAGACGATCCAAATGGTACATTCAATTCACATTCAATAAACGGATTGGCTCTCTTGTAAGTTTTTATTGGATGGATCTCTCCTTGAGTCTTGACAGATGAGATTTGGCTTGTGAACTTCTGATCATGGGAATGTGGGAAGGTTTGGGAGATCAACCCAAAAGGAGATGATGATTATTATTATAGCACAGATGTAGGGATTGGAAATGCAACAGAAGATTGGGGACAAGAATTAAGGGGGGACCCAATTCCCTAACAATCACAACCCTCACCAGGAAGCACCATGGACCTCACATCACATGGCATGGGAACTATAAGCATGTGTTATTGTGTAACTCTTCCCTGTTAATTTTGTATCTTTCTATTTCTTATAAAATGTGTGGAGCCTAATAATATGGGTGGATTTGTACATTGAACATCATGTTTAGAGAACATGCAATATATATATGACATTGTTTTTCTGGGGCAATTACATAGACTAGAAGTTGCTAGTTTAAAATTTTATTAATTTAGTTAATGTGTGAGAGTGATATTTAATATATGAGTTAGTTCTCTTATTTGATTATATATCGCAAACTAAAACTTATTGTTAAGAACTTTGTATAAAATTTATAAAATGTTTAAAATCTTACACTTTTACGTTTCTACTTTTGCCCATCATTTCGCTTTTACATAGAATCTAGACTTTGGTTGCATTGAATATTACAACTCTCTAATCTCCTTTGATCCAGACAGACACAATATCAATAGATCCGCCATTGGGATCCATGATTCAACCTACATAAACAAAAACACAAAAACAAAATCAAACAAACACAAACCACCCTTCTAAGAGAAGAGTGGGTAAACAAAATACAACACAAAACACAAATAAAAAGGCAAGATAGAAAATGCTAGAGTAACACTAAGCGACCTTTTCAAAATAATGGACCGCGGATCTCCGGCAACGGCGCCAAAAACTTGACACGCACGAAACTATACCACAAATTAATCCCGACTAGAGCCCAAGTTTTTAAACTCTAGTCGGGTGCAGTATAGAGCAAGTATTTAAATTGTCAACCCGGGTCGGTCCATGTACCCCTGCTTCAATCGCTTAGGTTGTTATCTAGCAAAGAACTTTTGGGTTTAGAACTAAGAAAACTACAAACTAAACTAACAAGGAAAAGTAAATAAAGGAAAATCCTAACTAAGGGAGTTTCACCCAGGAGTTGCTTCACTCTAACTAGCTACCAAGACTCGTTGGATTGAAACGATTGCCTTGGGCACGTTAATCGTGAACCGCAGAGGAAAGCGTATGTGGTCGGAGACCACAGTCTCAATTGCTAAACCGAAGTGAGGATGAAAGGCCGTGTCACTCGACCCTCTCGGTTTAGACAATCGGTAATCGGCTTACTTCCTCACTCAACTTGAAGGTCGGACGGTTTAACCACGATTAATCGACTTGTTTAATTCAATATTGAGGGTTTCCCTAACTCAACCTAGTTTAGGTGGCTTAGAAAGCGGAAGGAAAACCAACTCGATTGAGTCTCCCTTGACAGGAGGATTTTCCTCTCTAAACTAGGCTAAGGTGGCAAATTAGATGACTAGCACCTAAATGCACAAACTTAAGGGTGCTAAGCACAATTTTGCACAATCACTAGGATGCTAAGAACAAAACATGCACAACCGTTAAGTTGCTAAGCACAAGCATGCACAATCATGGTAAATAATGCCTCAAACATCGAATTAACCAATACAAATGACAATCATTCAATCTAGACAAGTAATTACAAAGTATTAGTTAGGGATCTACAACACCCAAAGAGAAAAGAGTGAGTTTCTAGAGAGAGAGAGAGAGGGATCACAAATTTGAGCTCAAGATCTTCTTCTTCTAGGCTTGAATCTGCCACCCAAGCCTCGAATGATGCTCCAAGATCACTCTAGCACTCTCTCTCTCTCTCACTAGAACTCCCCTTTGGTGTTTAGGTTGAAACCCTAGAGAAAGAAAGTGTTTTCTTCTCCAAAAACCAGCTCTCCTTTCTCTCTCCCCGCTGCTGTCTTCATATTTTCCCGAAAGTGACACAGACGCGTTTGCCAGTTCATGGTCGTGAACTCCTAAACGCGTCCGTGAACTCAGCGTCGTCCAAAATGCGCCGCTTCACTCGCCTGGGTTCACAGTCAATGGCCTCAGTTCACGGCCTTGTCGTTAGTAACTTCACGAACCTCGCTAGACTGCTCGATGTTCACGGTTTGTGGTCCATGTTCATTGTCTTAGGAGATAGTGAACTGTCTTGTCCGGGCGTGAACTGCGACTGTTTCCTGGGATGCCTTCACGTGCCTTCGGCCTTTTCTTCGGGTTTTGCGCTTTTTGACCTCCAAATATCCCAAAACTCGTCTTAGACCCTTCCACACGTGCTAGGGACTGAAATGTATCAAAACAAGCACAACCTAGCATGAAATATGTCGAGGAACGATGAAATACTAAGCTAGACGAATAAGAAATAAGGGGTAAAATGTGTACATTTGAGCCTGAATCACTCCCCCACACTTAGACGTTTGCTTGTCCCCAATCAAACCAAGTACAAAACAAGGTAAGCTTACAACTTCTTTTTCAACACAATTTTCGGGGCATGTCATAGGGCACAAAACGAATGAATCACAGTGGTTATTTGACACCGACCTATGGAAAAAAACAAAGTAATATTGGCAACCACCACAAACAACATTTAATTGTATTAAGATTGTGCAAAAGAAGAGTTCTCACATTATTCACAAACCCACACGCAACATGCCTCGACTACTCACCAATCACAGTTACTCATGCATGAAGATCACATCATAGGAGCGAACAATTGAGCAACCTAGGCCCTCACCGGGGTAAAAGAAATGAACAAAACATGATGAAAAATTGCTCACTCTCGACCAGTGGGGTCAAGACCATTTGATGCAAAAGATGTGCATATTCACGCTCAATATTAACGTCCCTTTACCATGATGATAGCCTCTAAATGTTAGAGTTCACAAGATGGGTGTCGTTGCTACCTTGTCCGGAGGTCTTAGACACGGGTTCAAATGACTGGCTAGGGTCTAGGACATGGGGAAAATGCTTCTTGGGTGGTGGCAAACATAGCACAAGGTTCCACATTTCCATCCTAAAACCCAAAAAGGTTCTAAGGTCTCGCTCTCTTATACTCAATGGCCACTAGCATTGGCCAAAACCACACTTCCTTCGATTCAAAACCACAACCAATCACCAAACCATTCACAAAATCTTTCTTGTTACCTTTGCTATTCAATTTCAAGCACAAGAGTGTGGTAGGAAAACAACATGTAAGTGTTCCCAAAGCTTGCATGCTAAGCAACACTTTTAAGAGCATGTTCAACATTTATTATATTTTTGGTAGCCACTCTCTTTTCTTCTTTGGCCTCTTATTGATCTCTTTTTTTTTTCTTATCTTTTCTTTGGGGGCTAAAGAGAGCTATAAACATGCCACATTTTTTAACTTAAGGAACAAAGCTCACTTTGAAAAACTACCTCCACACTCACTTCACCTCTTAGCAAAACCATACACAAATCACTCATGTGGAACCTCGTTTAAGCTAAAATGGTATGAATGGAGCATCCAAACACAAGGGTGACTCGATAACGGTGTAGACACGAAGAAAGTAGGGTCGTTCTATCTAAATCAATCAAGCTCAAGTAGCATGAGCTACCTAACACGAGAACGACCCTTAGACACACGACTCAAAGGGGTTGACTAAGGGATGATATGATCGGGTCGGTCAACATTTGGGTCGTGGACACCTATGCCTACATCTTCCTAGCTAGCAACAACGTGAATGCTACGCATCATGTAAAGGGGGAACTATCGCACAAGAACGAAACAAACGACACAAGTCTCACATGGCTACCTACACGCTCAATCATTCATTGTAACTCCCTAAACTCGATGCATAGGCAACTGTGAAAAGCAAGTGACTGATTCAAAACATCTATCGGTTCACAAACAAATGAGAAATGAACCTATGCACACACCTAATACAAGTCTCAGTCGTTATCATAGGTTGCACATAATCTAAGGCAAATCATCCATAGACCATGCTAATAACCACGAGATTCAAAACAAATCACCACAAGATGCCACTATGATTATGCAAATGTAGAAGTTGTTATGCTCCGAGCCCTCAAATTTTGAAAATTTGGGCATGAAACTATACTCCAAGCATTCAAAATCGCACCAAACATTCACGCACATATGCATAATAGACTACCCCCCACACTTAAGCTCGACATTGCCCTCAATGGCGTAAAAGAAGGAGATAGAACGATGTTACCGGTCAAGTTGTGAATGTTTGTGCTTGGGAGCGGAGAGCAGCTGAGATCCGAAAGAGCAAGGAGACGGCAAAACACCACCAAAATCTCTTCAATGGTCTTCTTATTGGAGCGGAAAGCAAACAAACTGATGGTAGATGGGTTGCCTCCCACCAAGCGCTTCTTTAACGTCGTGAGCGGAACGGTTTCTCTTCAAGTTTTGGTCCACCCAAGAACCTCCTTGAAGTTGAGGTTCTCGTCGGTGAGGTGATATCTCAAGTCACGAGCATTGGACAAATCCATGATTGAGGGCTCGTGAACTTGATCGACTTCGAGGCTCCACCCGAGACCTCTTCTTCTTTCCTTCTTCTTTTTTTCTCTTTGCCCCACACCATGTAGTGAAAACTCTCTTGACTTCCCTCGCATCCACCAAGGGGGGATCGCCGATGGCTTGGCCTTGGCTTGGCAAAGAGCCGCAAACGGGTCCTTCTCCAAAAGCGCATCGAGTTCGGGTGGAAAGCTTTCATACCACTTTTAACTTGTGGATGCTTTATCCACCTCGACCTTGTCCATTGCTCGGACACCGCTTGCTCATTCTTCTTCTTCCTCAACCTCCCTTCCTTGTTCTTCAATTTCCTTCCCTGGGGAACATTTGAGATCTTCCCCCTCTTCAATGCTTTCTTCCTTCTCTTCCTCCTCTTCTTCCTCCTTCTCGTTAATTTCTTCAAGCACGCTTTCGAGGGCAAGATGCCATGCAAGCTCATATAAGGGATTCTCTTGCTCCTCCACACTCGTGTCTTGGTCTTCAAGGTTGCTCTCGAGAAGGGGAAGATGATGAGGATCGTCAATGCAACCTTCTTGTTCATCCTCACCACGGGAGCTCTCCGGGGTGAGTTCGTCTTGCTCCAAACGTTTGTCATTGCTCGCCCTTTCAACCTCCTCATTCTCCTCCAATAATGAGAGGTGATAGCTTGCACAAGCCCGTTCCACCTTCTCCTCCCATAATGAGAGGCGATAACTTGCACAAGCCCGTTCCACCTTCTCCAAAATTGTCAACCCGCGAGGAGGGAGGGGTTGGAAATCCATGTTGGAGCTTGTTCTTGTAACATTCTCCACGGCAAGCTCCAACTTGGACATCGCTTTGGGTTGTGGGAGATCCAAGTTCGAGCACCCTTCATCGGTGCCTCGAGCAAACCGCTCCACCATGAGCTCTAATTTGCTCTTTGAGGCTTGTGCCATGAAAGCCTCCATGGCCAAATCCAACTTGGATTTCTCCTCGACTTGAGGAGGGAAGTTTTCTTCATATGGGTGAGGTTTTTGAAATCCCCAATGTTATGCTTGTTCTTCTTGGAAGGGAGGCTGATCATAGAACCAAGTTCCTTGGCTTCCACCTTCTTGTTTACTCCATGAAGCTCCGGGGTACCCCCACTCGGGTGGTTGTGGATACCCCCACATGTTGTAGAAGCCATTGGGATCCATGATTCAACCAAAATAAAAAAAACACAAAAACAAAATCAAACAAACACAAACCACCCTTCTAAAAGAAGAGTGGGCAAACAAAACACAACACGAAACACAAAATACAAACAAAAAGGCAAGATAGAAAATGTTAGAGTAACCCTAAGCGACCTTTTCAAAATAATGGACCGCGGATCCCCGGCAACGACGCCAAAAACTTGACTCGCACGAAACTACACCACAAATTAATCCCGACTAGAGCCCAAGTTTTTAAACTCTAGTCGGGTGCAGTATAGAGCAAGTATTTAAATTGTCAACCCGGGCCGGTCCATGTACCCCTACTTCAATCGCTTAGGTTGTTATCTAGCAAACAACTTTTGGGTTTATAACTAAGAAAACTACAAACTAAACTAACAAGGAAAAGTAAATAAAGGAAATCCTAACTAAGGGAGCTTCACCCAGGAGTTGCTTTCCCCTAACTAGCTACCAAGACTCGTTGGATTGGAACGATTTCCTTGGGCACGTTAATCGTGAACCGCAGAGAAAAGCGTATGTGGTCGGAGACCACAATCTCAATTGCTAAATCAAAGTGAGGATGAAAGGCCGTGTCACTCGACCCTCTCGGTTTAGACAATCGGTAATCGGCTTACTTCCTCACTCAACTCGAAGGGCGGATGGTTTAACCACGATTAATCGACTTGTTTAATTCAATATTGAGGTTTGCCCTAACTCAACCTAGTTTAGGTGGATTAGAAAGAGGAAGGAAAACCAACTCGATTGAGTCTTCCTGGACAGGGGGATTTTACTCTCTAAACTAGGCTAAGGTGGCAAATTAGATTACTAGCACCTAAATGCACTAACTTAGGGGTGCTAAGCACAATTGTGCACAATTGCTAGGATGCTAAGCACAAAACATGCACAACCCCTAAGTTGCTAAGCACAAGCATGCACAATCATGGTGAATAATGCCTGAAACATCGTATTAACCAATACCCAATGACAATCGTTCAATCTAGGCAAGTAATTACAAAGTATTAGTTAGGGATCTACAATACCCAAAGAGAAAAGAGTGAGTTTCTAGAAAGGGAGAGAGAGAGAGAGAGAGAGAGAGAGAGGGATTACAAAATTGAGCTCAAGATCTTCTTCTTCTTCTAGGCTTGAATCTTCCCCACAAGTCTCCAATGATGCTCCAAGATCACTCTAGCACACACAAACACACACTCTCTCTCTCTCACTAAAACTCCCCTATGGTGTTTAGGTTGAAATCCTAGAGAAAGAAAGTGTTTTCTTCTCCAAAAACTAGCTCTCCTTTCTCTCTCCCCGCTGTTGTCTTCATATTTTCCCGAAAGTGACAAGTTCATAGACGTGTTTGCCAGTTCACGGCCGTGAACTCCTAAACGCGTCCGTGAACTCAGCGCTGTCTAAAACGCGGCGCTTCACTTGCCTGGGTTCACGGTCAATGGCCTCAGTTCACGGTCTTAGAGACCGTGAACTGCTTTGTCGTCAGTAACTTTACGAACCTCGCTGGACTGCTCGATGTTCACGGTTTGTGGTCCATGTTCACGGTCTTAGGAGACCGTGAACTGCCTTGTCCAGCCGTGAACAGCGGCTGTTTCCTGGGACGCCTTCCCTTGATTTCAGACTTTTCTTCAGTTTTTGCGGTTTTTGACCTCCAAATATCCCAAAACTCGTCCTTGGCCCTTCCACACGTGCTAGGACCTGAAATGTATCAAAACAAGCACAACCTAGCGTGAAATATGTCGAGGAACGATGAAATACTAAGCTAAAACGAATAAGAAATGATGGGTAAAATGGGCACATCAATGTGTTTGCTCGTCCCCTCCATCGTGACCACGGTCGCCCTCAATCCCTCGCATGCAAATACCCTCGGGTGTCCTCCTGCTGGAGGCCCCTGGTCTCTCTCCCGATTAGTGCGGTCGAATTGCCCAGTGCATCCTCCCTGGATCTGGAAGGACCGGTTTGGTTGCCGCCAAACCATGTTTCTGTGTGAGTCCTCGCTCCACCACCACGGACTGACTACTCAAACTGAGCCATCCCTTGTCCGCCTCTCCATGAGAATTCTCTGGCGAAAGGCCCAGGCTCGTTACAGTTATAGCAGACCCTGGGGGATGCCTACACTCGCTTGAGTGATCCCGCCCACACTGGTTGCAGAGACCTCTGTTGCTGAAAGTTTGACCAAGCCGAACCGAGCCGCTCTGACTCTGAGTACCCCCAAAGATACCGGTACCGCTCGGCCTCCTTGTGTACTGACTAGGCTGGCCGGACCACTTTGGCATGCTACTTACCTTTCTCTTGCTTCCTTTGACACGACCTGGTCCTTTTTGAAAACCAAACCACAACTCAAACCACAAACCGGTTACTCCGGAGCAACCCAAACCACATTTTAAAATAAACAAACCGACATCATTTAAGAATTTTTAACAAAAAGCCCCAACACTTGGGCAAAATTCTCAATCTCAAACACTTAAAACGACTTAACACAGAATCTCCAGTTTATACTAATAACCATGAAACAGAAAAATTAACTAATCTAACTTGACTCCTCACGAGCTTTCTGGTATCCCGACGATGCTGGTACTGCTGCTCGCCCCCCTGCTTCTTCTCATGATCCACTTCTGCTAGACTATCCTCAACCTGGTAAGTGAGAAGGGGTTAGTCTCGTCGTTACTTCCTAAGGTCTTTTCCCTAGGCAAACTCCTTACTAAACACATTATTAGGGGGATGCCTTCCTTAGACGAAAGTCGTTCTCACTTTCATCCTTTAAACTTTACTATCAAACAGTCTATAAGAGATCTTTACTCCTATCTTATCTTTAGAATCCCCTTACTTATATTCTTAATCCAAAGACACCAACACAAGGGACCACCGCGTTACGTCTCGTTGTCCGGTGTCCCTACCCTAGTATGCCAACCGCGTTACGTCTCGCCGTCCGGTTGCATACCCAACATCGGCAATGGCACTGCGTTACGTCTCGCCGTCCAGTCCATGCCCATCATCTACTACGTTACGTCTCGCCGTCCAGTAGTGACCCCCAACATACTCGATCAACTGCTGCGTTATGTCTCGCCGTCCAGCAGTGATCCGACCATCTACGGCGTCCAGTAGTGGGCCAACCGCCCGGGGGTTCCTCAAACCATCAACCATACAAACATACATACATTCATACATAGCACAACGCGTGCCTCCACCCTTACAGCCGGTGGGATGCCTCACACACATATCGCGCATACTAGAAAAATTAACTAAATAATAACCTCAAATGAAAAGCGTAAACTAAAAAGACCTCGACAGAGATTTTACCCCCTTTACACTCACCTCTTTAGTCGCATCAACGTCTGCATTCTCGAGCTCAAGCCCTACGCGTTTTTCCTCTTTTGGCTCCTCTTCTATCGGTTCATCGTCTTCCTCTTCAACGACCCTAACCAGTGGAGCTCTACCGCCATTCTCTTCAAGGTCCCTCCTCGGGCCACAATTCGGCGGCCAACTTCGAACCACCGGCACCCCGCGTCGTCTGGGAGGATAGGGTCGGGGCCTCTCCATCACTTTACCCCCGCCAGTTGCTATCACCGATGTCGAGTTCTCGGCCTTCCTTTTGCCTCTAATAGACGCGGCTCTTCCCCTCCTACTAATCGGTGTTAACCTCTTCATCACGCGAGACTACGAAGTTCGATCGGCTGCTAACTTTCTCACCCTCTTTCCCTCCTTAGCCGGATTATCCCAGGAAACCTATTAATAAGAAATTCATACTCTAAGACAACCTGTCTCGAATTAAAATCCTCCTTTTTATCTACCCAGACACCCTCTACTCAAAGTCCCATCCTCAAGCCTCACTCCAAAGGTCTCTTATCCCCCTTTAAAATTTTTCTAGAATTACTCCCTTCAAAACCGACTATTTTTCTTAATTATTTTTATCTTGGACGAATTTTTCACCTAAATTGAACCTTCTTATAATTTTTGAAAATAATTTTCCCATGTCAATCATAAGCACCTATACCCTGGAAAAGTATCAAACCCTTAAAAACCCCTTGGAAAGTTTTTTATTTAATTAAAACGGATGTTCGAACAATTTCTAAAAGTAGAAATTCATCTTAAAACCCCCCAAATTAAATTACAGTCATATCCTAGACCTCCTTCAATTTATAAAATTATTAAACCCAGTAAAAAAAACCCACAGTGCCTCGAAACAATTTAAAACATCTAAAATTACGTTTCTGGAAATTTCCAGCTGCTTTAGTGACCACCCAAAATCTGTCACTAAAAGCCTGTAACGCTTGTTGCTCAAAACCCAGAATTGCACCCTCACGAAAAATCACCAAATCGATCGATCTAAATCAAAGGGATCGAGCTCCCTTACCTCTAGAACATGCCTAGGACTCGATTGGATGGCCCAGAATGTTGATAGATGCTCGAACCCTTAAACGTCACCGCTAATAAAATACGAGCTTCGGATTAGACTATCGATAAATCGGGTTTAGAAATCGCGAAGGGGTTCGTGATCCTTACCTAGAAACACGAAAAGGATGGGATCGGGGTCAGGGTGCGGCTGCGAGCGGCGCTACCGCCTTCTTCCTTTCTTTTTTTCTTTGCCTCGCGCCGTTCCTTTTCTTTCTTTCTTCCTCTCGCGGGATACTGGGAAAAAAGTGGATTGGAGAGGGTTTTTATTTGGGGAAAAGGCTGCTGGGGAGAGGGCTTGGCGGTGGGGAATAATTGGGATGCGGATTATTTGAGGGCCGCCCTGCCCTCTCGGCCCCTCTTTAATTTTTTTTTCTTCAAAAAACATTATAATAATCATATAATAATAATATTATAATTATTATTCTTAATCCGCGATTGTAACTCTTAGTACGTAAACGTCAATCCAACCGATCTCGTAATAAAGTCGAACCTAAATCTAAAATACCGGGGTCTTACATTTCCTCCACCCTTACAAAAATTTCGTCCCAGAAATTTGCTCGGAACTCATCCTTCTACTAACACCCTTCTTAAACTTCCTTCCCACGATCATCTATTCTTACTATAACAACTTCGTTGGTACCTTTTGCTCAAATAAGTTTCCTTAGCTTGCAGCACTCGTGTAACCATAAGTGTTTCACTGCCCTGTTTACTCCCCAGCTTGATCCAAACATGGTGAAACAAAATGCCAAGTCGGCTTGTCATGTTTATCCAATTCTCCTGGTAGTTGATGATGAACCTAAATCCAAAATAGACATCACATTTCCCCCTCCTTAAGAAAATTTTTGACCTCAAAATTTGTTCGTTGTGACGACTCCAAGTTTCACTTGTGATAATCTCTTTGCAAGGAGTTGTACCTCCTTCTAGCCTTGATGTATTGCTTCCATGACACCTTGTTAGGCTCCCTATGATATACTTAGTTCTTCCTTTTCTTGCTTAGGTGGCCCTAGTATTTTTCAAAGTCTAACTTTCAGCTCCTCCTTGGGGTTGTAGCCCTATGTTCAATTATCCTGAACTCCACGACCCTTCCTTGCACCCTTTCCTCTCGCGTCATTTGCCACAACTCCTTGGCTCTACCAGTCAATGTACTAATTGGTTGGCTCCTTCTAGAACCTTATTCTGATCAGCTCACATCCCCATAGAATATGAGCTACCTTGACCCTCCTCTTCTCACTCATGAAGGGGTTTCACTAAACGATCCCTCTAGGAACCTGCTCCTTCTCCTTCCCAAGACGTATCATAACCCCATAGGACATCCTAAAGTTATTTCCTTATCATGATTAGAGTATACTGGAGATTCTAAAAATTTCCGAAAGACTCTGACTCGTTTGGCCAAACTTTTAACTGACACTCCCTTTTTCCTTTCCTTTTAAAAACTGGAACCTTAAAAACGCAGATCGTCACTCCAGTATTCCTTGGAGGCCAAGGAACAGAGGAGTGCCGGCTCTGATACCAAAATGACACGACCCGGTCCTTTTTGAAAACCAAACCACAACTCAAACCAAAAACCAGTTACTCCGGAGCAACCCAAACCACATTTTAAAATAAACAAACCGACATCATTTAAGAATTTTTAACGAAAAGCCACAACACTTGGGCAAAATTCTCAATCTCAAACACTTAAAACGACTTAACACAGAATCTCCAGTTTATACTAATAAGCATGAAACAGAAAAATTAACTAATCTAACTTGACTTCTCACGAGCTTTCCGGTATCCCGACGATGCTAGTACTGCTGCTCGCCTCGCCCTGCTTCTTCTCATGATCCACTTCTGCTAGACTATCCTCAACCTGGTGAGTGAGAAGGGGTCAGTCTCGTCGTTACTTCCTAAGGTCTTTGCCCTAGGCAAACTCCTTACTAAACACATTATTAGGGAGATGTCTTCCTTAGACAAAAGTCGTTCTCACTTTCGTCCTTTAAACTTTACTAAAATCCCCTTACTTATATTCTTAAGCCAAAGACACCAACACAAGGGACCACCGCGTTATGTCTCGCCGTCTGGTTGCATACCGAACCTCGCTAATGGCACAACGTTACGTCTCTTCGTCCAGTCTATGCCCGTCAACTACTGCGTTACTGATAAACCGTTAATTGCACATGTTTTTACCCCTATTCTGGAGCCGTTTGAGGTGTTGATTCTCGTATTTTAGGCCGATTTCACGCTAGGTTGTGCTTGTTTGTGATATTTCAGGTCCTAGTAAGTGAATGAAGGTTTGGGAGCGAGTTCGGGGTCGATTGGACGAAGATCGGACGCGTGGCGAGTCGCTGATGAAGCCACACGGGCACAAATAAAACCCACACGGCCGTGTGAAGGAGCAATGTGGCCGTGTGGGATTATGCGAGGCTTCACACGGGCAGACTGGGTGAGCCATACGGCCGTGTGTCCCTGGCCGTGTAGGTATCCTGAAGTGCAATTATTGGAAACACAGCGTTTTGTATCTCACACGGGCATCTGGGTATGCCACACGGCCGTGTGGCCTGCCCGTGTGATCGGGATTTTCTGGTTTTTACCCAATTTCGGGCCACAAGGGAGAGGATCGACTTTTCAGAGCAAAAACAGAGCCCTAGAGAGAGAAAGTGCGAAGAACACATCCTAGAAGCAATCTTGGAGCTGGGTTTCATCAAATCGAGCTTGGAGATAGTCATAGGAGTGGAAATCATCATCCAAGAGCAGATTCTTCCCATTGTTATGAGTATGACTGCTTTGTATTCTATTTCCCTCTATCTCTATATGGAGTAGAACCCTTCTCTCACTTAAGTATGAAGAACCCTAGTTCCATGTGTAGGGATTTGATTGTAATGACTTGGGATGATTATACTATTTGGTTTTAATCGAATGATGCATGTTTTATTGAATTGATTGAAGTCTGATCAGCTTTTCTTGTTTTCTGCTGCAACCTGAGATAGATAGAATCTAATTAGGTTGTTAGAGCTTCTTCATTCGGTAGTAGGAGATTGGCTATACGAGAGTTAGCCAGTTTAATGCTTTGTACTGGAATCCAATTCCAGTTGTGGAGTTCTGTGCTTATTGCTTCAGCTTTCTATCCCGGTGAAGACTAGTCGTCTGCCGGGTAGTTAGACTGAGAGGGCTTGGTCAGCTTAAGAGATTCCAAGCTACTGTCAGATCTTCCGCAGTCTAATCAACAGTAAATCAACCCAGGGTAATTACAATTGAGACCTAACTAAGGAGCTAGGGGGGCTCATTCCCGAGTGACTCTTCTTTGCTTGAGAAAACCGAACCAATTCCTGCTTTCTTACTGCTTTTGCTTAAAACAACAATCACTTGACTTAGTTGGCTAGATAATAGATAATCACGGAGTAGGCAGTAGATCTAGACCCCGGGTTGATAATAGAACTTGCCACTTTACTGCATTCCCGGACTGCGATTACACTTGGTCGCAGTTTGGTGTTGTGTTTTGGCGTGTCAAGTTTTTGGCGCCGTTGCCGGGGACCTCTAGGTTATTGGGGAAACGTGAAAATTTATTACTCTAGCTTTTTCTTTACTTAATTTTATCTCTTCCACCTGTGTGCCTTCACGGGTTGCTTCTGCTGATTGTGTGCAGGTAGTGCATGACCCGTAGCCAGTCGGGAGATCTACTACCATTAGACCAGGAGCTTGAATGAACCTGCAGGAACTTCAAGCGGTCTCTAAAGGCGCGACTGGTTGCGGAGGAGGAGCTAGCACAGCTGCAGATCGCTGAAGAAGAAGAGATGGGGGATCCACAGGACCATGATGTGGTCCTTCCCGAGGAGCAGACCATGGGATACTACTAGACCGCCAGGGCCGCGGACATGAGGTCGCCCATTCAACACCCTCATGTCCCAGCCAATAATTTTGAGGTGAGCACCTCTGTCATCACAATGCTACGCGGTTCGTTAGTGTTCCGTGGCAAAGAGGGGGAGTGCCCCCGATCACATCTGAGGCGATTCCACGAGCTCATCGATGGAATAAAGATTAATGGGGTCCCAACAGATGCCATCCAGCTGAGGTACTTCCCATTCACCCTGGAGGGGCAGGCCAAGGAGTGGCTAGATACTCGACCTCCGGGATCTATCACCACGTTCGCCAACCTGGAGGACAAGTTCCTCACCCGCTATCATCCTCCGTAAAAAACGGTGGACTTGCAGAAGCAGATCACCCACTTCATTTAGGATGAAGATGAGACCATCCGAGACGCATGGGAGAGATACAACAGTCTCTTCCTGAGGTGTCCCAATCATGGTTTCAACGATGCTTTCAAGGTGGGCACCTGCTATCACGCCCTCTTCCCAGAAGACAAGCAGCTGATTGACTTGGTTTGTGGTGGGAACATGCTGACCACAACACCGCCTCAACTGAATCAACTCTTTGAGGAGATGCCAGAGAACGGGTATGATTGGGGAACTGCAAGGAGATCGAGACGAGCACCAGGGCGGGGTGTGCATTCTGTAGCCACCTAGTCATCTGATTTGGTGCAGGTGGTGTCGAAGCTGGTGTCAGCCATCGATCACTCTGGGATGATTCCAGGGACCGGACAGCAGCAGGCAATGCTCTGCCAGTGGTGCGAGAGCACCCATCACACGGTGGAAGACTGCCAGGCGATGAAGGAATCGACCACACCCCAGGAGCAGGTGAACTTCATCAATAATGTTAGGCAAAATGACCCCTACAGTAACACTTACAACGAGGGGTGGCGCCAGCATCCAAACTTATCCTGGGGTGGGGCAAATTCCAGACCACCAGTCCCCCCGGGACCACCTGGCTTCTAGAGGCCTCCGTACCAGCCCAGACAGGGGCAATTCCAGCAGCATCAGTCTCTCTACCAGCCCATGCAGGGGCATGCGGCTCAATCACAACCGCGACCTTTCCAGCAGCCAGGTGCAGCCCCTGCCACCCCAGTGCAGAATGATCCGATGGCTGAACTGCGGGACTTGGTGGGTTCTCTCGCCAGCTCTAGTGCTTAGAAATTCAACACTATCAAGCAGTTCATGGAAAAGGCCTCGAGTAAATTCCTGGATCTTGAAGCTGGCCAGAGGAACACACAGGCTGTCTTGCAGGATATCCAAACCCAGCTGGGAAGCGTGGCTCAAGCAGTGGCGCAAAGGGCTCCAGGTACCTTGCCAGGTCATACCATTCCTAATCCGAAGGACTCGAATGCCCACTGCAATGCCATCACAACCAGGAGTGGCAAGATGACTGCTGATCCACCGGTTCGGGTACAAGAGAGAGAGGCCCCTGCCTCGGCATCTCCAGCCGCTGAAGAAGAAGCGGAGCAGGAGGTTGAGGTGCCTGCGCCTAAAGCGCAACCAGTAGTGAAGGAGTATATCCCTCAACTCCCCTTCCCTACTCGGTTGCACAAAGACTGGCAGGAGGCAGAGTTCGGGAACTTCATGTCCATGCTTAGGAAGCTGAATGTCCAAGTACCTTTCCTGGAGGCACTATCTCAAATGCCTAAGTATGCAAAGTTCCTGAAAGATCTTCTCTCAAAAAAGCAGAAGCTGAGCGAGCTGGCCACTGTGGAGCTCAGCGAGGAGTGCTCGGCCATTCTACAGAACAAGATTCTGCCGAAGCAGAAGGACCCAGGTAGTTTTACTATCCCTTGCTCTATAGATAAATTGCATGTAGAGAGGTCCTTGGCGGATCTAGGTGCTAGTATCAATGTTATGCCGTATAAATTGTTCCAGAAACTAGGCCTAGGTGAACCCCGTGCTATTAGGATGAGCCTTCAATTAGCTGACCGATCTATAGTTCATCCTAGGGGCATAGTGGAAGACCTTCTGGTTAAGGTTGGCAAATTCTTTTATCCTGTGGATTTTGTTGTCTTGGACATCAATGAGGACACAGAAGTGCCCCTTATACTGGGAAGGCCTTTCCTAGCCACCGCCAAGGCTCTCATAGATGTGCATGACGGGACCTTAGTCTTGAGGGATGGCGAGGAGCGAATAACATTTTCAATTGCTAATACTCTCCCTGCTTCTTCGCCTTTGCATAATGTTTCTCACCAGGAGCACGAGTCTGTCGTGTATCCTTCTGTGCTTCCCACTTTGCAGGATCCCCCTCCCATATCTTCGCCGCCACTTCCATCCACTCCATTATCAGACAAAATCAGGGAGGAGTGGCGGCCGAAGCTGCAGGTAGCTAAGCCTGCTCGCAAGAAAACCGGAGACCACTATGAGCTGGTCCCGCCTCCTGGACCTCAACCACCTTGGCCATCCGAGTATTCACTCGCTCGCATCCTGCCGGATGGCCAAGTCGAGTTGGCGAATACTGGTGGCCACATTCGTCGGGTGCATGGCCACCATCTGAAGCTGTACCTCAAGAGCGAGGTGGATCCGCTCTTGAAGGCACCGGCGCCTACATGACTCGACTCTACTGTCACCCTAGGAATTGGCCAAGTGTAACCACTTCCTAAAGCGTAGTATAGCGGGTTTGGGTTTAATTATCAACCCGGGTCCTAGATCTGATGACTACTCAGTGAGATCTTGTTATCTAGCAATGAAACTAGAATGCAAGTCTAAACTACCAAACAAACAAAGCAAGTAAACTGTTGTATTCAGGTTAAAGAGGTCACCCGGATATGGTTCCCCCTAGACTGCAGTTAAGCCGGATTGTAGTTACCAAGTTCAGTTTCTATGATAGTTATACTGCGGAAGGTTCTTAAACAGCCTGAAGTCTCGACTAAAGGTCTTCAGACCCTCTCAATCTGAATCTCTAGCGGGCGACTAACCTCCACCGGAGTAGACAGATTGAGGCCCTAAGAACAAAACCTCCACTACCGGAGTAAATCCGGTACAGAATAGTGAGTTGGTTCCTCGACTAAAGTAACCAACTCCCTACCTTCAATCAAGGATACTCTATCAACCTAGGCAGATATTCTCATTCTAGGTTAAAGCAGAAACAACAAGAATTTGATCAGGATTCAAGTCATTCAATCATCAAAACCTCAATCGAATATAATCAATCACAGAATCAGTACTTGGGTTCATACAATCAAAGCCTAACATACAAATCTAGGGTTCTCCATACCCAGATGAATGGGAGAACTACTCCATGGAGAAGAAAGCAAAAGCAAAATCAGACACGGAATTCATACTGCGAAGGATGGATTCCTGCTTCTGGACGTTGATTGGCACTTCTCCAAGCTCAAGCTGGCCTCCAATGGTGTTGAAGATCAATCTAGGGCACTTGGGAACTCTTGCTCGTCACTTTCTCTCTCTAGAAGTCGTTCTATCTCTCAAAAACTCGAATCCCCCTGAATTGTGGCTGAAAATCTTCTTAAAAGCATCAGTGGCCAAAGCACGGTCGAGGGCACGGCCGTGCTTTGCCTGACTCCGCCCGTGTCTCGGCCAGGGCTTAATTACACGGCCAGCAAGTGGGTTAAACACAGCCGTGCTTCGCGTTGGACACGGCCGTGCTTTGGTGGAACACGGCCGTGCTTTTTCTCGGCCTTGCCCGTGTAATCAACTCTGCTCTCGGCATAAAAAGCACGGCCACAGGTACACGGCCGTGTAATGCCTTAGGCTGCCCGTGTTTTGGCTCCAGCTCACCGAAATGACTTCCGAATGCCCGGAACTCGTGGTTAGCCTTCCCTATGACACCTGGGACCTGAAACATGACAAAATAGCACAACCCGGCGTAAAATAGGCCAAAACACACGACTATACTCCTCAAACGGATAAGAACTAGGGGCGCAAACATGTGCAATTACATCGTTATCAAATTCCCCCACACTTAACCGTTTGCTTGTCCTCAAGCAAACCAAGTCAGACACAAGGTAAGCTCAAAACAACAAGGCATGACATATCGGCACAAAACACGTGGATCATACTGGCTTTCGATCATTAACACATGGACAACCTCACTAACAACCTAGACAACCACCACAGATGACATTCGAGTGCAGTAAAATCGAGCAAAGGAAGAGTCTCCCTTTTGTTCACCAACCAACACAGACTTGACTCAACCACCTGTTCGAAACAGTCACATTATGCACAAAGTTCAAGATATCAGAATTAAGACCGAGCAATCTAGGTCCTCACTGGAATAAAGAGTATACAGAATAAGAGAAAATGGATCGCTCACTCTCGACCAGTGGGGTCGGGACAATATGATGCGAAAAATGCGCATGCTCAATCTCTCAATCCCTAACATCTCTTCACCATGAATGCAGCCTCTAAGTGCTAGAGTTCACATATGGGGTGTCATCACTAACTAATCCAGAGGTCTTAGACACAGGTTCAGATGACTGGCTAGGGTCTTGGACATTGGGAAAAGGCCTTTTAGGTGGTGGAAGTATTCATACAGCACAAGGTTCCACATTTCCAAACCCAACAGATTCACAATCAATCAAACCAATAACTTTCTTTCTGCTATTCTGCATTACTCAAGTTCACAGCACAAGAGCGAAGGAGGTTACATAAATGCTAGTATTTCTAAGCCAGACTGCTAAGAAACACTACTACATGGGTATTATTCAGATTTTTGGGTGGTGGCTCTCTTTTGCTTTCATTTTTTTCTTTGATTTTCTTTCATTTTTTTTCATTTCCTAAGAGAACCACCACCTCTGCAAATTTTCAAACACCTGCCCAACTTTTAAGCACTACCTCCAACCCTCACATTACATTTAGCAGAAACAGCAGAGAACATGTAAAAATCACTCTGTGGAACCTTCTAAAAGATGCAAAAGGGTGACTTTTCATTGAAGACCGAAAGAAAGGGGAACACACGACTCAAAGGGGCTGACTAGGGGTATGACACACTAGGACAGTCAATTTGGTCGTGGGCTAATCCTATGCCTCCATCATCTTAGCTAATGACAACGTGAATGCTGCACATCATGGAAGAGGAAACTATCGCACAAGAAAGAAACGAGCAGGCTCAAATCTCACATGGCTACCTATATGCTCTATCTCTCGTTCTGATTCCCTGAACTAGATGCATAACTGACTGTCAAAAGCAAGTGATCTAACCAAGTCACATTTGGTGAGCAAACAGTTGAGAAAACTGAACTCCTACACAATTCTACTGCACATCTCAGTCATCACAATAAGTTGTCCAAGTCCCACTCAAGTTGTCATGTATCAAGTCAAAAGCCATTCAATTCACTAATCATATCCACAGTGCCAATACGATCAATCATCAAGCAAACAGCCGTGCTTGGAGCCCTCAAATCTCAAGATTTGGACAGTGGACTAGGCTCCAAGCACACATATATACGTTCCAATTCATACAAAGAACCCCCCCACACTTAAACGCGACAATGTACTCAATGGAGCAGAGGGAAGGGGAACGATGTTACCGTGAAACAGTGGTCAGGAACGCTGACTGGATGGCGGACCAGTCAAAAGAAGGGACACAGAGCTAGAGACAACAAAAACACACACTGGGTGATAGGAGTCAGAGTACCAAGTCTACAATCCGAGATAAAACAAAACAAAACGAAACCACACAACACAGAGTCTTAGTCTGGAAAACAGATAAAGCACAAAACCCGCTCTAGAAGGCATCACCACCATCGCCGGTGGGTGGAGGGTACTCATCCTCAAATCCCGGGGACTGCACGAACGGGTCCGATCAAGGCGGAGAGGCGGCCCACCAGCTTCCCGGGAGTTGAGACGAAGTGCATTGGCAAACTCCCAGTAGCTGAGGGAGTGCTCCACCCCACCGAGAGTGAACTGGACTGCATTAGCGTGATCGGAGTTCCCCTTCTGATTGTGGGTGAAGGTGGCGTAGAACTCCAAGACCAACTCCTTGTAGGTCGGCTCAGCAAGGGTGAGAAGACGCCGCCAAGCAGGGGAGCGGACCGCGGCCTCCATCTGTGGCCTGGCATGAAGCTCTTCGAACACCTCCCAATCGAGGTGATAGTGCTCGGCGATGCTGCGGGTACGGAGGTTCCGCAGCTTGTTGCGCTGGATGATGTTCAGCTGGTCGAGATAATCCTCCATGATCCTGCAAAACACAATGAAGGACAAAGGGTACACAAGCAAACGGGGTCAATGTTAGGCCAAACCCACACCGGGAGTCCTCATATCGAAAGATATGGACAGTGGACTAGACTCCCGGCGACACAAGCATACCCATCATACGAGAAAAACCAGCTGTCTACACCGGGGACCCTCAAATCAAGCGATTTGGACAGTGGACTAGGCCCCCGGTTGAACAAGCATACCACAACTGCTCTAAATAGCACCAATCGAGGCATCACAGAAAAATCACAATTCACACAGGCCATTCAACATGCAACCAGCCCAATCATCCCCCAAACCCCAAAATATTCCCCAAACCATGCATTCCACAATTAAAAGCTCTTCTCCTAACTCTAGGTATCGATTCTCCAAAAATATAAGAAAAGACAAGGAGAACACACCTGGAGACTCAAGAAGATACCACGAGAGAGAGGAAGAAAGTGGAGAGAAGCACCCAAAGTCGCCGGAAAACACACCGGAGACTCGCCGAAAAACTCACCGCCGGCGACCCAACCTCAGCCAAACCAGCCCAAATCGTTGGGGAATGTGCTCCTCGACGCCAGGAGCATGGGGGCGCTCGCGGTTTGTGATTTGGAGGTCGGGAGAGGGAGTTATGGCCGGAAAATCGAGGGAGAAGGTGAAAGGGCCGATTTTCCGGCGAGGGGGGGGGGGGGGGGGGGGAGGGGGCTGGGGGTGTTGAAAAAAATGACTGATCTGAGTGTGGGGGTGAAAAATTTCATTTTTATAGGGGGGAGGCCGAAACACGGGCGGGCCATTACACGGCCGTGTTTCGGGTGCTCCGCGCCCGTGTAATCCCCCAGCGAAACACGGCCGGGCTCTGATTAAAACACGGCCGTGTTTTCAAAGCCCCCAGCCCGTGTTTTTTATGCCGAGAGCAAAAGGCATTACACGGGCAGGCATAGGGCGAAACACGGCCGTGTTTTATACCCCTGCTGCCCGTGTTTTTTATGCCGAGCCTGAAATGCAATTTTTTCAATTTCCAATCGCAAACCACCATGATTCATTCGTGCCCCGGCTCTGAAATTTAACCAATCACACATCAAAACGAACCGCCCGAGGCACGAAAAACTTTCCAGACTGACTCCAAACTGACTCAAAGACTCAAAAACCGACCAAGTTGAAATAAATAAATAAAAACAAAAGTAGAAATGCAAACCGTGGTGGGGTTGCCTCCCCACAAGCGCTTCTTTACCGTCTTTTAGCTGGACGCCAATTGCGGAACTAAGGGTCCGCGAGCTCCACTGCTAACTCCGCACGTTCGACCTTGTCTCCCAGGTAGAGCTTGAGACGATGGCCATTCACTTTAAACGGCTCAGTTTGCGGGTTAGCAATCTCAATCGTGCCATATGGGAACACCTGCGTGACCGTGTACGGTCCAGACCACCGGGAACGGAGTTTTCCGGGAAAGAGTTTCAGGCGAGAGTTATAAAGGAGAACTCGATCACCAACCTGGAACTCTTTCGGACCCCGCAACCGTGCATCGTGTAGGCGCTTTGTGCGCTCCTTGTACAGCTTGGTGTTCTCATAGGCGTGATAACGCCACTCTTCCAGCTCCAACATCTGCATTTTTCGCTCAACACCTGCAACACTCACATCCAAGTTTAGCAGCTTAAGGGCCCAGAAGGCCTTGTGCTCTAGCTCCACGGGCAAATGGCATGCCTTTCCATAGACAAGCCGGTACGGTGAGGTACCAATGGGCGTCTTGTAGGCAGTGGGATATGCCCACAGAGCATCATCGAGCTTGGTGGACCAATCCTTGCGGGATAGGTTCACCGTCTTCTCCAAGATCCGCTTGAGCTCCCGGTTCGTCAGCTCGGCCTGGCCACTGGTTTGAGGATGATAGGCCACGGACACCTTATGAGTTACACCATAGCGAGACAACAATTTATCGAATTGACCCTGGAAATGGGTGCCTCGGTCGCTTATGATGGCTCTAGGTGTCCCGAATCGGGAGAATAGCTGCTTCAAAAAACCACAAACACGTCTAGCATCATTAGTGGGCAAAGCTTGCGCCTCGGCCCACCTAGAGACGTAGTCAACAGCAACAAGGATATATGTATTGCCAAAGGATGGAGGGAAGGGGCCCATGAAGTCGATACCCCAGACATAAAAAATCTCACAAGTAATAAACACATTCTGGGGCATCTCATCACAGACAGAGATGTTACCTGACCTCTGGCATCGGTCGCACCGGCGTGCGAAGGCGTCTGCGTCCTTGAAGAGCGTGGGCCAGTAGAAGCCCGACTGGAGCACCTTCCTCGCCGTGCGGTTTCCTCCGTGGTGACCGCCAGCAGGTCCTTCATGACAGTGAGATAGAATGCTCTCCATCTCACTCTCCATAACACATCGACGGATGATCCCGTCAGCTCCGATCCTGAAGAGATGGGGGTCATCCAAGAAGTAGTACTTCAGGTCGGAGAAGAACTTCCGCTTGGCGTGAGTGGTCATCCCCTTGGGCAGTTGCTGGGCCACAAGATAATTTGCAAAATCAGAATACCAGGGGGTGACACTCTCCACCAAGCACATCATCATCAGTCTCTCATCTGGAAAGGAGTCATTGATCTCCTCCTCGAGGTTGTCCGCAGGGGGTGCGTCCAACCGGGAGAGGTGATCGGCAGCAACATTCTCTGTTCCCTTCTTGTCCCGAATCTCAATATCAAACTCCTGCAGCAGTAAGATCCATCGTATGAGCCTAGGCTTTGCATCAGCCTTGCTCATCAAGTATCGAATCGCAGAGTGATCAGTATACACAATCACATGGGACAAGACCAGATAGGGGCGAAATTTATCGAAGGCAAACACCACCGCGAGCAGCTCTTTCTCCGTGGTGGTGTAGTTCTCCTGGGCATCATTCAAGGTCTTCGAGGCGTAGTAGATGGGCCGGAAATGCTGATCACGCCTCTGCCCCAACACAGCTCCAACAGCAAAGTCACTGGCATCGCACATAATCTCAAATGGTAAGGACCAGTCAGGAACAACCATGATAGGAGCTTGGGTGAGCTTCTCCTTCAAGGTCATGAAAGCCGCTGTGCATGCATCAGTGAACTGGAAAGGGGCATCCTTCTCTAGAAGCTTCGTCAGGGGCAGAGCAATCTTAGAGAAATCCTTGATGAACCGCCTGTAGAAACCTGCATGACCAAGAAAACTCCGGATCCCCTTAACAGATGTAGGAGGAGGCAGTTTGCTGATAGTCTCGATCTTCGCTCTGTCCACCTCAATCCCCATCTTGGAGATCTTATGCCCAAGAACTATGCCTTCTCGAACCATGAAGTGACACTTCTCCCAACTCAGTGCCAGGTTCGTTTCTTCACACCGTCTAAGGACAAGCTCCAGGTTATGGAGACAGTGAGAGAATGAGTCTCCATAAACCGAGAAATCGTCCATAAATACCTCCATAATCTCGCCGACCAGACGGTCAAAGATAGCGAGCATGCATCGCTGAAAAGTCGCCGGGGCATTGCATAGCCCGAATGGGATCCTCCAGTAAGCAAAGGTGTCGAAGGGGCAGGTGAAAGTGGTCTTCGCCTGGTCCTCCGGTGCAATCGGGATCTGGAAGTACCCGGACATCCCATCCAGGAAATAGTAGAACTCGTGCCCCGCCAGTCTCTCCAGCATCTGATCAATGAATGGTAGCGGGAAGTGGTCCTTCCGAGTAGCGTCGTTGAGACGCCGGTAATCAATGCAGACACGGTACCCAGTCACCGTGCGCATCGGGATCAGCTCATTCTTCTCGTTTGGCACCACAGTCATCCCACCCTTTTTGGGTACCACCTGGGTGGGACTGACCCACTCGCTGTCGGAAATGGCGAAGATGATCCCCGCGTCCAGCAGCTTCACGATCTCTGCCCGAACCACAGCCTCGAGGTTCGGTGTCAGTCTCCTCTGCGGCTGTCTCACTGGCCGCATCTCATCCTCCATCAGTATCCGGTGGGAGCAGAAAGAAGGGCTGATCCCCCGAATGTCTGTGATCTTCCATGCGAGGGCTCGCTCGTACCGCTTCAGCAAGGTCACCAGTCTGGTCGTCTGCTCGGGTGTGAGGGTCGAGCTGATGATGACTGGCAGCTTATTCCCCTCCCGGAGAAATGCATACTCCAAATGAGGAGGGAGGGGCTTAAGCTCCAGCTCTGGTGGTTCTTCCAAGGAAGTAGCGATGCGGGTGGAGGATGAGATCGGTTTAAACAGCCCGTCGCCCTCCAAGAAGGGGCCACTCTCCAACTCGGCCAACTGCTCCGCCAGCTGCGGCTCCTGCGATGCCTGCTCACCTAGCAAAATACAACGCTCAAGAACATCGTCAGTACCCGCACACGTGATGGCGAGTGCGGTCTCATAATCAGCAAGCATATCACAGTAATCTATTTCATCATGCAAATGAGGGTGTTTCCCATTCTCAGACACATAAAAAGTAGCCTGTTCATCACCAGCACGCAGAATCAATTTACCACTATGCACATCAATAAGTGCCTTGGCGGTGGCGAGAAACGGTCTACCTAAAATCAAAGGTACATCCACATCCTCATTTATATCCAAAATAACAAAGTCAACAGGATATGTGAAAGCACCCACATTAACAAGCAAGTCCTCAATCATACCCCTAGGATGCACGATAGAACGATCAGCTAACTGAATGCTCATCCTAGTAGTTCTAGGTTCACCTAGGCCTAGCTTCTTAAACAGATTATAAGGCATGACATTTATGCTAGCGCCTAGGTCCGCCAAGGACTTTCCTACATGCATGCTGCCAATAACAAGAGGGATAGTGAAACTCCCTGGGTCTTTTCGCTTCTCGGGCAGCTTGTTCTGCAGGATGGCAGAACACTCCTCGCTCAGCATCACTGTCGAAAGATCCCCAAGTTTCTTCTTGTTGGTGAGGAGGTCCTTCATGAATTTGGCATACTTGGGCATCTTTGACAGTGCCTCCACGAACGGCATGCTGATGTTGACTTGCTTCAACATTGCCATGAACTTGGCAAACTCAGTCTCCAGCCTGTCTTTATGCAGGCGAGTGGGGAAAGGAAGCTGGGGTACATGCTCCTTAACCACTGGCTGTGGCTTGGGAGCAGGCGTTGTTGTGTCTTCCCCCACGTCTGCAGTATCAGCTGGAAGTGTTGAAGCAGGTGGTGGATCATCTCGACTGGGCTGGGCAGGAGCAGCTGATGTGGTCTTGCCACTCCTGGTAGTGATGGCATCAAGCTGCTGGAGCTGGTGAGGATCCCAAGGGTTCGGGACAGTGGTGGCAGGCAAAGTCCCCGGTGTCCTGGTGGTGTTCTGGCGGGCCAAGATGCCCACCTGGGTTTGTAGATCCTGCAAAATGGCACCCTGGTTCCTCTGACCTGCCTCCAGTGAGGCTACACTCTGGTCCAACCTCGTGATAGTTGCCTGAGTGCTCGTCATGAATGAAGCCAGAATATTTTCCAGCTTCGTCATCTGAGTATCTGGAGCTGTTGCTGGCTCAGCAAACTGGCGCTGGGGCTGCTGGAAGGGTTGCCCTTGCCTAGGCTGGTAGGGCTGCTGCTGTGGAACTGACCCTTGTCGAGGCTGGTAGGGCTGCTGCTGTGGAACCGGCCCCTGTCGAGCCTGGTAGGGCTGCCTCTGCTGAAAGCCACCTGCTGGTGCTGGGAAACCAGGTGGCTTAGTGGTGTTGCTGCCCCAAGAGAAGTTGGGATGCTGGCGCCACCCCTCATTATATGTGGTGCTGTATGGGTCGAGGCGCCGAGCATTGGCGATGAAGTCCAACTGCTCCTAGGGGGTAGTAGACTCCCTCATGGCCTAGCAGTCTTCTACCAAGTGGCTCGAGCTCTCACACCACTGACACTGAGCAACTGAAGGTGTAGCCATACCTCTGCCCGGAATAAGACTGTTGGGCTGCTTCAATGTCTGCACCAGATCAGCTACCTGCTGCTCGAGTCCGGATCTGGACTCCATGGCGTGCACACCACGGTCCCTGGAATGTCTGCCTCTGCTGCTCTGCCCCCAGGAATGATCTCTGGCAGCCAATGTATTAATCATCTGCTTCAGCTCTGGTGGTGTCTTAGTGAGAACATCCCCTCCTGGGCATAAAGACTCAATCACCCTCTGGCTATCTGGAGAGAGGGCATTGTAAAAGTTCCCCACAGTGAAAGCATCACTAAAGCCATGATGGGGACACTGCCAGAAGTATCCCATGTACCGCTCCCAAGCATCACGAAGTGACTCATCTGGCTCTTGGCGGAAGTGAGTGATCTCCCGCTGGATCTCTGTAGTCTTCGATGCTGGATAATACCGGTGCACGAACTTGTCCGCCAGATCGTCCCAAGAGGTGATGGACAATGGGGGCTGGGTCTCCAACCACCTCTTAGCATTCCCCGCCAGAGAATGGGGGAAGAGATGAAGGCGGATTGCATCATCCGGGACACCATTCAGCTTGAACCCGTTCGTCAGCTGCAGAAAACGGGAGAGATGTACCCTGGCCTCCTCATCCTTCAAGCCATGAAACTGGATAGAGGATGTGATGAGCTGAATCCAGCATGGCTTGATCTCGAAGTTGTTTGCTGGGATAGGCGGGTAGAGGATGACCGGGCGGATGTCAGCAATCCGCGGAGTGTAGTAGTACTCCAAGGTGGGACCCGGCTGCGGTGGATGATGAACTCCATGATCCTGGGGTATGGGATTGTTCCCCAGGACCTGATTCACCGGGGAAGCCTGCTGAGGATTCCCCTGGTGTTGATTGTAGTCTCCGTCCATCCCGTGCTCTTCTTCAGAATCACTGCTCACGTGGCCGTCTATGCGCTCTTCCGTAGCCAGTCTAGCTCGCTGTTGTCTCCTGAGCTGGCGACAGGTGCGGTCAATCTCTGGATTCAACGGCAGTAAACCTCCCGACTGGCTACGGGTCATGCACTACCTGCACAATCTCAAGCAAGCAAACCCGTGAAGGCACAAGTGGGAAAAAGCAAAAATGCAAAAAGAAAAGCTAAATTAACAGAAATCACTTTTCTTCAACAACCTAGCCGTCCCCGGCAACGGCGCCAAAAACTTGACTCGACTCTACTGTCACCCTAGGAATTGGCCAAGTGTAACCACTTCCTAAAGCGTAGTATAGCGGGTTTGGGTTTAATTATCAACCCGGGTCCTAGATCTGATGACTACTCAGTGAGATCTTGTTATCTAGCAATGAAACTGGAATGCAAGTCTAAACTACCAAACAAACAAAGCAAGTAAACTGTTGTATTCAGGTTAAAGAGGTCACCCGGATATGGTTCCCCCTAGACTGCAGTTAAGCCGGATTGTAGTTACCAAGTTCAGTTTCTATGATAGTTATACTGCGGAAGGTTCTTAAACAGCCTGAAGTCTCGACTAAAGGTCTTCAGACCCTCTCAATCTGAATCTCTAGCGGGCGACTAACCTCCACCGGAGTAGACAGATTGAGGCCCTAAGAACAAAACCTCCACTACCGGAGTAAATCCGGTACAGAATAGTGAGTTGGTTCCTCGACTAAAGTCACCAACTCCCTACCTTCAATCAAGGATACTCTATCAACCTAGGCAGATATTCTCATTCTAGGTTAAAGCAGAAACAACAGGAATTTGATCAGGATTCAAGTCATTCAATCATTAAAACCTCAATCGAATATAATCAATCACAGAATCAGTACTTGGGTTCATACAATCAAAGCCTAACATACAAATCTAGGGTTCTCCATACCCAGATGAATGGGAGAACTACTCCATGGAGAAGAAAGCAAAAGCAGAATCAGACACGGAATTCATACTGCGAAGGATGGATTCCTGCTTCTGGACGTTGATTGGCACTTCTCCAAGCTCAAGCTGGCCTCCAATGGTGTTGAAGATCAATCTAGGGCACTTGGAAACTCTTGCTCGTTACTTTCTCTCTCTAGAAGTCGTTCTATCTCTCAAAAACTCGAATCCCCCTGAGTTGTGGCTGAAAATCTGCTTAAAAGCATCAGTGACCAAAGCACGGTCGAGGGCACGGCCGTGCTTTGCCTGACTCCGCCCGTGTCTCGGCCAGGGCTTAATTACACGGCCAGCAAGTGGGTTAAACACGGCCGTGCTTCGCGTTGGACACGGCCGTGCTTTGGTGGAACACGGCCGTGCTTTTTCTCGGCCTTGCCCGTGTAATCAACTCTGCTCTCGGCATAAAAAGCACGGCCACAGGTACACGGCCGTGTAATGCCTTAGGCTGCCCGTGTTTTGGCTCCAGCTCACCGAAATGACTTCCGAATGCCCCGGAACTCGTGGTTAGCCTTCCCTATGACACCTGGGACCTGAAACATGACAAAATAGCACAAACCGGCGTAAAATAGGCCAAAACAAACGACTATACTCCTCAAACGGATAAGAACTAGGGGCGCAAACATGTGCAATTACATCGTTATCACTACACCTCTCTGAGGATCCACCTACTGGCGTCCAGCTAAAAGACGGAAAAGAAGCGCTTGTGGGGAGGCAACCCCACCTAGGTTTGCATTTTCTTACTTTTTTCCTTTTCAATTTTTGTGTTTTTGAGTCTTGAGGTGTTGTTCACGAGTTGTATGTCGTTCTGGAGTGAAAACAGGTCAAATTCGGAGTTCTGGCAGACCACACGGCCAGCCCTGAAAGTCACACGGCCGTGTGTAAATGAGTTTTGGCCGTGTGGAATCCCTGGACTTTTCACACCGGAAAGAGGGGTCCCTCACACGACCGTGTGGAGTTGGCCCCTGCCCGTGTGAGCTCTCGACATTTTCCACACGGCCAGGTGTGCTTTGCACACGGCCGTGTGGAATTCCTCGGCCTGCCCGTGTCGGCCGACACGGGCATATGTGCACCTCACACGGCCGTGTCAGCTTGCCCGTGTGGCCGAGCCGCGGGCTATATATTCGGCCGACACGGCCGAGTGGTCAGAAATTCAAATGATGATGCATTCATGAATGACATCGATCTGGACAACCTTGGCGACGAGTAGGCTGTACTCGTCGCCCCTCAGTGTGTGTTTTTGTTTTAGACTTTTTATGTTTGCTCCATGTGTTTGAGGAGCTTGAACTGAGTCTGTCGGTTGTTTTTGTCCTTTTTTCTTTCTTTTTTCGATTGTTATTTTGTGGCCATCTGGGCCAACTCTGATCCCTAACACACGGTGTGCTAGTGTGTTCTTGATGTTCCCTTAGTGCATAACTGCCCATTCGTTTCATATGTTCCTCGCTGACTGGTCCACTACCAGTCTCCCATAGCATTTCAATCCGGTAACATCGTTCCCCTTCCCTATCCCTCTGCTCCATTGAGGGCAATGTCGTGCGTAAGTGTGGGGGGGTGCTTTGTATCGGTTCGAATCTATTTATGTGTGCTTGGAGCTTAGTCCACTGTCCAAATCTCGAGATTTGGGGGCTCCAAGTACGGCTGTTTGATCATATTGGAACCGTGTTTTGATTGGTGAATTAAATGGTTTTCGGATTAATGCATGACAACTGGATGGTGACTAGGACAACCTATTATGATGACTGAGACGTGTAGTAGAGTTGTGTAGGGGTTCAGTTTTCCAAGTGTTTGCTTACCAACTTTGACTTGGATTGATTACTTGTTTTTGAAAGTCGCTTATGCATCTAGTTCAGGGATCAGAATGAGAGATAGAGCATATAGGTAGCCATGTGAGATTTGAGCCTGCTTGTTTCTTTCTTGTGCGATAGATCCCTCTTCCATGATGTGTAGCATTCACGTTGTCATTAGCTAAGATGATGGAGGCATAGGATTAGCCCACGACCAAATTGACTGTCCTGGTGTGTCATACCCCCTAGTCATCCCCTTTGAGCCGTGTGTTATTCTTTCTTTCGGTCTAAATGAAAAATCACCCTTTTTGCATATTTTAGAAGGTTCCACAGAGTGGTTTTTGCATGTTCTTTGCTGTTTCTGCTAAATATAATGTGAGGTTTGGAGGTAGTGCTTAAAAGTTGGGCATATGTTTGAAATATGTGCAGAGGTGGTGGTTCTCTTAAGGAATGAAAAAAAAGAATGAAAGAAAAAAAATGAAAGCGAAAGAGAGCCACCACCAAAAATCTGAATAGTGCCCATTAAGTAGTGTTTCTTAGCAGTCTGGCTTAGAAATACTAGCAGTTATGTGACCTCCTTCGCTCTTGTGCTCTGCAGAATTTGAGTAATGCAAAATAGCAGAAAGAAAGTACTGGTTTGATTGACTGTGAGTTTGTTGGGTTTGGAAATGTGGAACCTTGTGCTATGAATACTTCCACCACCTAAAAGGCCTTTTCCCCATGTCCAAGACCCTAGCCAGTCGTTTGAACCTGTGTCTAAGACCTCCGGATTAGTTAGTGATGACAACCATTTATGTGAACTCTAACATTTAGAGGCTGCCGTCATGGTGAAGAGATGTTAGGAATTGAGAGAATAAGTATGCGCATTTTTCGCATCAAATTGTCCTGACCCCACTGGTCGAGAGTGAGCGATTCATTTCCTTGTTCTTTACACTCTTTACCCCGGGGAGGACCTAGATGGCTCGGTCTTGATTCTGATGTCTTGAGTTTTATGCATGAGTTGACTGTTTTGAGTAAGTGGTTGAGTCAAGTCTAGGTTGGTTGATGAACAGAAGGGAGACTTCTCCTTTACTCGACTTTGCTGCACTCAAATGTCTTCTGTGGTGGTTGTCCAGGTTGCTATTGAAGTTGTTCATGTGTTGATGTTTGAAAGCTAGTATGATTCACGTGTTCTGTGCCTATATGATTTGTCCCCAATGTTGGTATGATTGAAATATGTGAGCTTACCTTGTGTCTGACTTGGTTTGCTTGGGGACAAGCAAACGGTTAAGTGTGGGGGAGTTTGACAAACCGTTAATTGCACATGTTTTTACCCCTATTCTGGAGCCGTTTGAGGTGTTGATTCTCGTGTTTTAGGCCGATTTCACGCTAGGTTGTGCTTGTTTGTGATAATTCAGGTCCTAGTAAGTGAATGAAGGTTTGGGAGCAAATTCGGGGTCGATTGGACGAAGATCGGACGCGTGGCGAGTCGCTGAGGGAGCCACACGGGCACAAATAAAACCCACACGGCCGTGTGAAGGAGCAATGTGGCCGTGTGGGATTATGCGAGGCTTCACACGGGCGGACTGGGTGAGCCACACGGCCGTGTGTCCCTGGCCGTGTAGGTAGCCTGAAGTGCAATTATTGGAAACGCGGCGTTTTGTATCTCACACGGGCATATGCGTATGCCACACGGCCGTGTGGCCTGCCCGTGTGATCGGGAATTTCTGGTTTTTACCCAATTTCGGGCCACAAGGGAGAGGATCGACTTTTCAGAGCAAAAATAGAGCCCTAGAGAGAGAAAGTGCGAAGAACACATCCTAGAAGCAATCTTGGAGCTGGGTTTCATCAAATCGAGCTTGGAGATCGTCATAGGAGTGAAAATCATCATCCCAGAGCAGATTCTTCCCATTGTTATGAGTATGACTGCTTTGTATTCTGTTTTCCTCTCTCTCTTTGGAGTAGAACCCTTCTCTCACTTGGGTATGAAGAACCCTAGTTCCATGTGTTAGGGATTTGATTGTAATGACTTGGGATGATTATATTGTTTGGTTTTAATCGAATGATGCATGTTTTATTGAATTGATTGAAGTCTGATCAGCTTTTCTTGATTTCTGCTGCAACCTGAGATAGATAGAATCTGATTAGGTTGTTAGAGCTTCTTCATTCGGTAGTAGGAGATTGGCTATACGAGAGTTAGCCAGTTTACTGCTTTGTACTGGAATCCAATTCCAGTAGTGGAGTTCTGTGCTTATTGCTTCAGCATTCTATCCCGGTGAAGACTAGTCGTCTGCCGGGTAGTTAAACTGAGAGGGCTTGGTCAGCTTAAGAGATTCCAAGCTACTGTCGGATCTTCCGCAGTCTAATCAACAGTAAATCAACCCAGGGTAATTACAATTGAGACCTAACTAAGGAGCTAGGGGGACTCATTCCCGAGTGACTCTTCTTTGTTTGAGAAAACCGAACCAATTCCTGCTTTCTTACTGCTTTTGCTTAAAACAACAATCACTTGACTTAGTTTGCTAGATAATAGATAATCACGGAGTAGGCAGCAGATCTAGACCCCGGGTTGATAATAGAACTTGCCACTTTACTGCATTCCCGGACTGCAATTACACTTGGTCGCAGTTTGGTGTTGTGTTTTGGCGTGTCAGTTATGTCTCGCCATCCAGTAGAGACCCCAACATACTCGATCAACTGCTGCGTTACGTCTCGCCGTCCAGCAGTGATCCGACCATCTACCGCGTCCAGTAGTGGCCCAACCGCCCGGGGGTTCCTCACACCATCAACCATACAAACATACATACATTCATACATAGCACAACGCGTGCCTCCACCCTTACAGGCGGTGGGATGCCTCACACATATCGCGCATACTAGAAAAATTAACTAAATAATAACCTCAAATGAAAAGCGTAAACTAAAAAGACCTCGACAGAGATTTTACCCCCTTTACACTCACCTCTTTAGTCGCATCAACGTCTGCATTCTCGAGCTCAAGCCCTGCGCGTTTTTCCTCTTTTGGCTCCTCCTCTATCGGTTCATCGTCTTCCTCTTCAACGACCCTAACCATTGGAGCTCCGCCGCCATTCTCTTCAAGGTCCCTCCTCGGGCCACAATTCGGAGGCAAACTTCGAACTGCCGACACCCCGGGTCGTCCGGGAGGATAGGGTCGGGGCCTCTCAATCACTTTACCCCCGCCAGTTGCGATCACCGATGTCGAGTTCTCGGCCTTCCTTCTGCCTCTAATAGACTCGGATCTTCCCCTCCTAATAATCGGTGTGAACCTCTTCATCACGCAAGACTAAGAAGTTCGATTGGCTGCTAACTTTCTCACCCTCTTTCCCTCCTTAGCCGGATTATCCCAGGAAACCTATTAATAAGAAATTCATAATCTAAGACAACCTTTCTCGAATTAAAAGCCTAGATTTTATCTACCCAGACACCCTCTACTCAAAGTCCCATCCTCAAACCTCACTTCAAAGGTCTCTTATCCCCCTTTAAAATTTTTCTAGAATTACTCCCTTCCAAACCGACTATTTTTCTTACTTATTTTTATCTTGGATGAATTTTACACCTAACTTGAACCTTCTTATAATTTTGGAAAATAATTTTCCCATGTCAATAATGAGAACCTATACCCTGGAAAATTATCAAACCCTTAGAAACCCCTCGGAAAGGTTTTTATTTAATTAAAACGAATGTTCGAACAATTTCTAAAAATCTTCTAAAAATAGAAAGTCATATCCTAGACCTCCTTCAATTTATAAAATCATTATACCCAGGAACAAAAACCCAAAGTGGCTCGAAACAATTTAAAACATCTAAAAATACGTTTCTGGAAATTTCCAGCAGCTTTAGTGACCACCCAAAATCTGTCACTAAAAGCCTGTAACGCCTGTTGCTAAAAACACAGAATTGCACCCTCACGAAAAATCACCAAATCGATCGATCTAACTCAAAGGGATCGAGCTCCCTTACCTCTAGAACGTGCCTAGGACTCGATTGGATGGCCCGGAACGTTGATCGATGCTCGAACCCTTAAACGTCATCGCTAATAAAATACGAGCTTCGGATTAGACTATCGATAAATTTGGTTTAGAAATAGCGAAGGGCTTCGTGATCCTTACCTAGAAACAAGAAAGGGATGGGATCGGGGTCGGGGTCAGGGTGCGGCTGCGAGCGGCACTACCGCCTTCTTCCTTCTTTTTTTCTTTGCCTCGCGCTGTTCCTTTTCTTTCTTTCTTCCTCTCGCGGGATACTGGGGAAAAAGAGGATTGGGGAGGGTTTTTATTTGGGGAATAATTGTGAGGGTTTTGGGGAATAATTGGGATGGGGATTATTTGAGGGCCGCCCGGCCCTCTCGGCCCCTCTTTAAATTTTATTTTTTTCATAAAAAATTATAATAATTATATTATAATAATAATGTTATAATAATATTATTCTTAATCCGCGATTGTAATTCTTAGTACGTAACCGTCAATCCAACCGATCTTGTAATAAAGTCGAACCTAAATCTAAAATACCGGGGAGTTACATCCTTCTCACTGTATCCCTTCTTCATGCACAGCTGTGTCAGTCCTCTATATCCGAAGATCCACCTGATAAATCTCCTCCAGACTGTTCTACGCCAGCATACTCAACTACTTCTTAAGGGAAAACTTCATACTCTCCAAATAGTGGGCACGTTGAGCTGCCGCATCGTGGAACTGTGGTCCCCCATAGGACAACAACTTCATTGCCCCATCTCTGTTTGAATAGCAAAAGTTTGCTCTTTTTGCCGAGTCGGTAAGCCTCTGGTACATAGTGGTCACGGAACACCCGCACCAGCTCTGGCCAAGTGATAGCTTGTGGGTCCTCCTGGCTGGCTGGCTGGGTGCAACACCAATTGTATGTTGAATCCTGGAGCAGGGTTACTTTCAGTAGCACCCTGTCCTCATCATCTGCCCTCATTTCAGTCAATGTGTGCGAGACCTTCGCCAGCCATTTCTCTACTTCACTAGCATCCTTCGAGCGGTCCCCATCAAAATCCACCACTCCTCGCCTCCGGAAAGCCACATAATCAGGGGGTGGCCTAGCTGTCGCATGGTTAACATTAGCGTTACTTGCTCTACAAGTAAGTAGTACCCTTATTAGAACCACATTTGTTTGTCCTATCATGCTTGAATATACTGGGGACTCTATAAACATTTTTAAATTAGTTTGCCAACCATTTTTCTTGAAATTCCCTTTTCCTTTAAAACTAAACCTTTGAAAACCCAGATCGTCACTACAGTATTCCTTGGAACCCAGATCGTCACTATAGTATTCCTGATACCAAAATGAAACAACCCGTTCCTATTTGAAAACCAAACCATGATTCAAACCACAACCGGTTACTCCAGAGCAACCCAAAATAGGTTTACAAGTCAAAACCAAAAATCAATAGCGACAATGTTAAGAATCTCGAGTGAAATGACCTAAACACTTGGGCGACCTCAAGATTGTCTATCTCGTTACCCAGATCCTGCTGACATCTTCAAGATTCTCGCTGCTGCTCTAGTCGGGTAATCTCCTCTTGATGGATGCGTTCTCTTCCCTTCTCTGCACGTGGTGAGTGAGAAGGGGTCAGTCTCGTTGTTACTTCCTAAGTTCTTCACCCTATGTAATTCCCTACTAAACACATTATTAGTGTTTCCTTCCTAGCACGAAAGTCGTTCTCGCTTTTCGCTATTAAGTAACCATTCCTTACTAGCTTATAGAAGTCCTCTACTTCTATCCTGAACTCATAGGATTTCTCAATTCCTATCCTTAACTCATACACCAACACTAGGGACCACCGCATTCCGTACCACCGTCCAGTTCCCTACCCTAGTATGCCAACCGAGTTATGTCTTGTCGTCCGGTTGCATACCCAGCTCGACAATGGCACTGCGTTACATCTCGCCGTCCATTCAATGCCCGGTCAACTACTGCGTTACGCCTCGTCGTCCAGTAGTGACCCCAATATACTCGATCAACTGCTGTGTTACGTCTCCTAGACACCGCTCAATTTATAAAATTGTTAAACCCAGATACCAACACCCACAGAGGCTCGAAACAATTAAAACATCTAAAAACATGTTTCTGGAAATTCCCACAAGCTTTAGTGACCACCCAAAATATTTCACTAAAAGACTGTAAAGTCTGTCACTTAAAACCCAGAATTGCACACTCACGAAAAATCACCAAATCGATCGATCTAACTAAAAGGGGTCAAGTTCCCTTACCTCTTGAACGTGCCTAGGACTAGATTGGATGGCTCGGGATGTTGATCTCCTCCTTGATCGATGTTCGAATCCTCAAACCTCGCCGCAAACACTATAGTACACAAATACAAATTTTGAATTAGCTTATCGATGAATCGAGTTTGGAATCGCGAAAGAATTTGTGATCCCTAGGGACACGAAATGGATGAAATCGGGGTGGAGACCTGCGCTCCCTTTCTTCCCCTCTTTTTTCCTCTTCTCTCTTCTAGCCTTGCCTCGCTCGCGCTGCGAGCTTGGAATTTTGTGGAAAAGGGTTTTGGCGGGGGTGGGGGTTTTTATGGGATGAGTTTGGGGACTTTGTTGCTAGGGGAATTATTAGGTGGGGTGCAGAACACCTCCTCCCCTATGTGTGTGTATATATATATATTTTTTTTTGGTAAATTAACAATAATAATAGTTATTATTATTATTATTTCTTCTAATCTGCAGTTACAACTTTTAGTACGTAACTGTCAATCCAACCGATCGTTTATTATGGTCGAATCCAAATCTAAAATACCGGTGTGTTACATTTCCTACACCCTTATAAACATTTCGTCCCCGAAATTTGGAACCAGAAAGATAATTACTTGGTCTTAATCTTATGGTGTTTGACTGAAATTTCTCGACAAGAAGAAGGGGAAGAAAGGGAGTGTCGGTTTCCACCCTGTTCGCGATCCCGTTCCCATCCCTTTCGTGTCCCTAGGTAAGGATCGCAAACCTGTACTATAGTGTTTGCGACGAGGTTTGAGGTTTCGAACATCGATCAAGGAGGAGATCAACGTCCTGAGCCATCCAATCTAGTCTTAGGCACATTCTAGAGGTAAGGGAACTCGACCCCTTTGAGTTAGATCGATCGATTTGGTTATTTTTCGTGAGGGTGCAATTCTGGGTTTTAGCGACAAACTTTACAGGCTTTTAGTGACAGAGCCTCTCCACATCTCTCTTGAACGATGGTAGGGGCAAACCTTAACAAGGACGTTGAGTCCCAAGGGGGGGGGGGGGGATGTATGTAACACCTTAGGCAAATCCCACATCGACAAAGCACGGGAGAGATCCATGGTTCATAAGTAAGAAACCGACCTTAACTGACAAGACGTGTTTTGGGGTGAAAGGAGTTCTTGTGAGAACTCTGAAGTTAAACGTGCTCAGTGTGGAGTACAACAAGTATGGGTGACTATATGGGAAGTCACCTTGAATTGCACCCCAAGTCAAAAACCGTGAGGGACAAGGCACAAAGCGGACAATATCTTTGTCGGAAAAGGTATGGGATGTTACAACATACAAAATTATTTTTCCTGTATTTACAGTTGAACTGCCCTTATGAACGTTTTATTATAAACCTTATGAACAATTACAAGCTTTTTCTTAGCATCCAATTGATACAAAAATATGAGTTTTTTTTTGTTGTTTTAAGAGAAACTAGATAGGTGACGACCGAGCTTTGCAACGGCCTGGTTAGTCATTTGTGTGTATTATTTTTGTTTTAATGAGCATAACCTAAAATTGTTAAGGGGGCTTCTATGACGTATTTTAAAAATAAGTGCATACTATGCGTTCAATTTTAAAAGTAGTCTTAAGTCATTAAATTTTAAATTTTAATTGGTAGCATTTGTCTAATATGATGATATAACATAGAATCACGAGTAGTCATTGCATTACCCTAAGTCATAAACCTTCAATTTTGATTACATCTCAAATTGTAATCCTAACCCTAAATTTATAAATCATAAATCCTTCAAATCAAAGTAAATCTTGAATTATTTAATGAATATTCATGCATTTTTCTTGTCCATTATTTCATAAGTGACTACTGACATCATTTTGACATTAATCATCTATTAAGAATGATGATTATGAGGTGAGTGCATAGCATGCACCAAAAAAGATGAGTGTATGGAATAGAAAATAAAATCATTATAAACAAAATCAATTATATTATTTAGATGTTCGGCTGATATCGTCTAATCATATAACAATATAATTTGAATTGAGACAACAAAATACAAAATCATAAAGGAGTAGAAATTTATTTTGATCAAACTATATAATAATTATTTTGTATATCAGCATTGAACCACGATTAAATAGTAATACTCCTCGTAAAAAAATTTATAATATGAAATCTAAAATATAAAATAAATCTTATAAATATGAGTTCTCTAAATGCTGAAGTGACGGAATGTATAGCACATTTATAGTAAATAGTACATTGGTTTTTTTCTTACAAAAGATAATCTTATATTGATTGGAAAGAATGGTAGTTACATCCTGGAATTCAACCAGGTCTGATAATCAAACACACGACTCATAGCCGGATACAAAGAGAGGGCTTTTCGAGCCACCAAGTGGGCTACCCTATTGTTATGTCGACCTACAAATCGCACACTAAACCCCGGATAAAAGGCAAAGCACTGAAAGACCTCTTGAAGAATCGCTCCCATCCGGTTATCCTTGGCATCAGCTAGCAGGATCTTATCAATGACCACTTTAGCATCCCCTTCAAACCGAACCTCCGTGAATCCATGATCCCGACACCAAATAACCGCCTCACGGAGGGCAGAACTTCAACCACCAAGGGGTCATCTATGATGCTGAACTGGAACCCATTAGCAAAAATGATCTCCCGGGCATGATTCATAATAACCATCCCACCAGCTGAATGCGAACCCCTCCTCGTCGCCCCATCCCACATACAAACCATTGTCTGTGTCCCTGCCAGATTTAACTGATGCACCCTTGGCAGAGCTGAGTTGGCCTCACGGTCCTTCGGCAACCGAATCCACTCTTCGTACTGCTGGTTAAGATGCCTCATTAAGGCCAGGAACCCAAACTGTTTACCCTCAAAGACCACCCAGTTACGAGAGCGCCAGATTCGCCAGAGTACCATGACCACTTTCAGAAACAACGAGAGCTGATGGATTAACGCCATCTCTCTTTAGAAAGAGTGGAAAAGTATGTCGCGGAAGGCCTTGTCCCAGATACTCCAACCCAGCATACCGGGCACCGGGGGAGTACCGAGACCTTTTTCTCCCGCAAGGCCTCTATACTAGGCAAAATTCGAGAGAAAATTTGCCAAACAAAGACCTTAAGCTTAGGCAGGATATTAGCCTCCCACATACGAATCCAACTCGGCCGGTCTAGCCAACTAACCATGGATCGCCAATTTCCAGCCTTTTTATCCAGGAGCACAACAAAATGGTAGGCAGTTTTAACAGTAAAGACCCCATCACTTGTTGCATGCCAGATTAGTTTATCCGGAACATCATGGCGGGGGAGAGGGATTGCTTTTATAGCTTGACACGTGGGTGGGTCAAACCATTGACTGAGTTTGATGTCACACCACCGCCCTCCCCCTAGACAGTTGACCTTTGCAAATTTGGGATCCCCCCGCCGGCATGTGGGTTATAAATTGGAAGAAAAGGGTGCAACAGCGAGACCCAATTGGACTTGAGAAGAGAATCCGTGTGACCATTCCCAATCTGCCATTGCAGACCCATATCTAACAATTGCCACCCATAGAGAATACTCTGCCACCCCCAAGAGGGACCGGGCAGCTGACAGGAAGTCCCCCCTGGGATAGTACTTCCCCTTATAGACTTGGGCTAACATGGACTCAGGCTCGGTGAGGATACACCACCCTACCTTGGCCAACAATGCTTGATTGAAATGCTCAAACCGCCAAAACCCCATTCCCCCATCATGCTTGCTCTGGCACATGATCCTCCAAGATATCTAAAGGATCCTCTGGCGGTCTTCCCCGTCACCTCACCAGAACCGGGCCACATGTTTATCCAGTAGACGGCACTGGGAGAGTGGTAGCTTAAAACAAGACATTATATGCAAAGGCATGGCTAGCGCAATTGACTTAATCAAGGTCTCCTTAGTCGCCCACGAAAGTGTTTTTTGCTTCGTTCCTTGTAAGAGAGCTAGCAATTTTTCCTCAATATAGAGGAAAGTAACTTTTTTAGATAGAGCAATCAAGGTTGGGAGGCCAGGGTAGTTATCATGGACCCCAACCGCTCCCACACCCAAAATCTTAGCAAGAAACTCTTGGTCAGGTACAGTAATGTTCTTGCTAAAGCATACCACAGATTTCCCAGGTTCACCCATTGACCGCTCAACTCCTCGTATTCATTCAACACCTCTATGAGATTCTCGCATTCTTGGAGGAGCGCGGGGAGCTACCTTCACCCCCTTGAGTTTGCCAGCCAAAATTGCCTTTTTGAGCAAAGCCGCAAATCTCTCCGAGCAAATCACAAACAAGAGAGGGGATAAGGGGTCACCCTGACGGATTCCGCGGGTAGCCGTGAAATAGCCTGAAGGAGTACAATTCATCATAACAGAAAAAGAGGCGGATTGGAGGCATTCGTGTATCCAACCTGGCCACCTGGCGTCAAACCCCATCTTTTCCAAAACCACCAGTAGGAAGGGCCATTCAACTCTATCATAGGCGTTTTCCATGTCAACCTTTAGAGCCATGTATCCTTTCTTCCCCCTGGTTTTGATTTTAAGATAGTGCATTAACTCGTGACCAAGGAGAATATTATCAACTATATGCCTTTCCTGAATGAAAGCATTCTGGCCTTCCGAGATAATATCAGGTAAGAACCCTGCTAGTCTTTCTGCCATGATCTTGGTAATAATCTTATACACAAACTGTCATAGACTAATCGGGCGCAGTTACTTTATATTTTCCACATTGTCCACCTTAGGGATCAGAGTTAACCAAGTATGATTGAAGCTTCGCAACATCCGGCTTGTTCTAAAGAAAGATGTGACAGCTTCAACAACCGAGTCACTACAATATCCCCAAAGGCCTTAAAGAATTTCCCCGTGAATCCATCAGAGCCTGGTGCTTGTTTTGACCCCATAGAAAAGACGGTACTCCTAACCTCAGCCGGAAGGACCTCAGCGGTAAGAGTAGCGTTCATCTATAGAGTCACACAGTGGGCAATAGGGAGGTCACCCACCCTATTCCCCATGTCTTGAACTTGGTTCTCAGATGTGAAGAGATTATGATAAAAGGAGTTAGCAATGTCTGCTTTCCCCTTCTCATCAGATATCCACTCCCCGTTCTCATTCTGGAGTATAGTCACAAAATTTCTTTTTCGACGAGCCCTCGTGACCGTATGAAAATATGAGGAATTCTTATCACCCTTTTTCAGCCGTTTAACTCGCAATTTTTGCTGCCAGTAAATTTCCTCGGCCTCCCACTGTCTGCTTAGCTCCAGTTCGAGGGTCTTCACCTCTTCCCAGTCAATTGGATGAATAGACTTGATGCGATCAATTTCAACTTGGAGCGTTTTGATATTCCGGAGGGAATTAGTGGTGCCAACTCTACTCCAATCATAAATAGATGGCAAAGCCTTTTCAGCCTCTCCCACAGTCTAAAAATAGGAGTTCCATGAGCCGGTTCCTCCCAAACATATTGAACCATTGCCCTAACCTCGGGATTATCCTCCCAACGAGCATCGAACCGGAAAAGAGGACGCTATTACGGACATAGGGCTTATCAGACAGAAGAAGAGCCTGATGATCCGAGCCCTGATCCGTAAAATGCTTTACCAGAGTGTCCAGAAACTGGTCCATCCATTGTTGGGAGCAAAGGGCCCTATCCAACCTTTCACGAACACAAGCTGTGCCCATACGCTTATTAGTCCAAGTGAAATGGTCTTCCTGGAATCCCGGGTCATGAAGCCCACAATCGTGGATAAAATCTCGAAGGCTAATAGCCTGACCCGCATTCCAGGGATTTCCCCCATCCTTCTCACTCTCATGGAGTAGTATTAAAGTCTCCAATAACCACAAAAGGCAATTGAAAATTGGAACAAATGTATTGAAAATGAGTTAATTGTGTAGCTCTTATTGCAGCAGAACAACTAATGTACACAAACACCACAACGTAAGAAAATCCACTTCATTAATTCGCACACAAATACAGAAGTTGGAATGAAAAAAACCGAGACATTATCCTCGGGGGCCCAAGCAAGAACTAGATCACCAGACGAACTGACTGCGTCAACAAAAAAACAATGAGAAATATCAAAACCTAACCCCCGCATACGACGGGAAACTACTCTCAGGCACGATCTTGTTTAAGAAAAGAACACAAGGTCCGGTTTATTGGAATGCATTAACCCAATAGCAGTTTGGAATGTGAGGGAGGGCCCAATCTCACGCACGTTCCAGGCGAGAAGGCTCATTTATCTGCCTGGGGCCATTTTCGGCTGGCTTCCTCCACCTTTTCAGAAATATCCTCCACAAATTGCTTTTTCGGAGAAGGGTCCTCCCCCACTTCCCCATCCAATTCCTTAAAAGAGCGCTCATGGCATGCCAGGGCTGGTAGCTGGAGATTCGTATCATATTCATCTAACACAGGGTCATTCCTCTCCTCCAACCCATAGGCTTCCCCGTCACCACCCCCATCTGCCGCATCCACTCGTTTCATATAGCTAGTCTCCTCATCATCATTAATCAGCACCACCGACTCAAAAGCCGCTACAACCTGCTAGACGCGCCCATGTATGGAGCGAGAATTTTCCATGTCACATGCAGGGGCCCGACTTTTAATCTCAAAGGAGTTGTCCTCTTCCTCCGACAGGGATGCTGTCGAGTTCACCAAAGCACTGGAGGGTGTCATTCCCATCGCACCATCAGTAGAATGACAAGGAGGGGAACTTTCCTTAATTGTCAAGGTACTCGTCCCTTCCCCAACCGTCAGCACCAGCACCTCCGAGACTCGGAGCTTATGCTTCCTCCTCGCCACAGCCCGACCTTGTTGCTTATCATGGCCAACCTGCTGCGGTTCAATTTGTCCAGGAGATGGTGGACTGTTATTTGGCCGAACCACAGTTATACCCTCGGTTATCACAGCTTTAGTAGCCACCTTCACCAGCCTCTTCCTTCCTCCCATCACCACTTTTCCCTTTTTCAGCTTTGGGGGGTCGACAATGGGCTTCTCATACTCCGACTCAGAAAGTATGAGCCTACGCCTATGGGCCTTCTCCATAACAGCGGCGGGATGGGCCTTCTCCTTACAGGCCGCTAGAGACCTAGCAGCATCGTCCCACTTGGCTTTCTCCGGATCCTCCTTCCCTGGAATGCGCCCACCGAATCATACCGGCCCATGGGCCCAGCAGCAGCAGCCCGAGCTTGCCCCCTGTCATTCCCATCACCAGCGCCACGTGAAGGAAGAGTACGTTGGTTTGAGAGGGAATACTTAAATGGGTAAATACAATATATTAGCCACAACAATTATGAAGCGGGGAAATATATCCACAACTATGAAAATTCAAATTATTAGCCATAACTATTGTTGCGGGTCAAGATATGGATAACTGTCCGTTACTGTTATTGAATTTTTTATGGAGACGACCACATTATCGGCCACAGCAGCGACCACGTCGGAATGCTTTTAATTTATAACTTTAATACATAAAAGTTTAGTCAGTATTACTAACGAAAATGTTAACACATAGTTAATGTTTGGCTAACAATTTGAATTTCCATAGTTGTGGCTATAATTCCCCGCTTCATAATAGTTGTGACTAATATATTGTATTTACCCAACTTAAATTATCAAAATCACTCAAAAAAAATATACATTCTTTGTTGAGTTTACAGAAACCCCCCAAAAATTATATCGATTGAAAATTTTCAAATAAAATTGATTTGAGTTCATTTGACAGAAAAGTAGTTTTGGCATCCCTAATTTCTATCAAACGGACAAAACAAAAAATGATTAATAAAAATTAGGGATGACGACGGATCAGGTGAGAGGCTTCAGGTGAGAGGCGGATAGTGCATATCCATTAAAATCATTCTTATATCCGTTATTTCGAGTATCCACGTTTATATATCGATAATAATTTCTCTTTATAACTATAACCAACATATTAACATTCACACTTATAATAAACTATTAAAATGATGAAAAGTAGTTAAAACTAACAGAATCAATACAAGAACAAAATGCCTCACCTATATAATTCAACAGGGTATCATTCTACACTCAAGTGTTAGAAGAAGCTATTTGAATTGAATCTGGTTTCAGTCAGCACGTATTAATCACGTCCCGTCCTTGCAATCACTCATCAAATTATAGAACGTCTCAACCCAGTCTTCCCCCCTATAAAACACCTCAGTATCCCACCATGCAATTCCCTCGTCTCGTTTACCACTCCCTTGTTTCCCCCCACATCTCCTTGTAATAATCTAGCAAATGCACCTTAAAATCCGACCTCAGCTTATCGAAGTAATTATAGAACGGCTCTTTCGTCGCCACATACAAGTTCCTCCATGGCTGAACCATCTTTTGAACCTTCTCCACTAAGGCATCTGGGGATGTGTCAGCATCTAGATGCAGCCATGATTCTTTATTTCCTGCTTGAGGGAGCTCGAGGCAGAGGCAGGGGCGGCCAAGCTGTGAAAGCTGAATGGAGAAGACTCTCGCCGGCGGCCTGCAGCACGCCACCGATCAAGGGAAAACACCCTGGCCTGGCGATGCGATCGAGAGGCTGTGGGAGACATAGCGATTGCGGGAACGGGAGACAAAGATACGATCGAGAAGAAAAGGTAGGGTTTTTCTTTCGTTTCCATACCCCTGCTTTACTTCTCGCCTTCTCCCAGCGGAACGACGCCGCACAGCCTGAAATGGCACTTCAGGTAACGATTTTACAGAAATGATTGGGGAAGGAAGCTCAAAAAACTCTGAGTCTCCTCTTTTCTTTTATAGCAAGCAGAGTGTTTAACAGAGACAAGACATGTGTCACCCAATGGTTCGACAAAACATTTAAACAAACAGTACTTATAACGGCTAATAACTAATAAAGGAAACGATGTCGTGTTCGACTCTTTCTTCCTGCGTCTTTATCAAAACGCAGTCGTCTCTTCTTCTATCTCTTCAGATTGTATACGATGACGTTTTCTTCAGTCTTGTAATCCTGCTGCAACCAGGAATGCAACAGCTCAACTCACTTCTTCTCCTTTGAAGCTTGGTCTTGATCACAACTCTGACATCCCCCCTCAAGTTGGTGGTGTCAACTTGATCCCCAACTTGACTAACATTTCCTTCAACCTGAAATGATCAAGACCCTTAGTAAAAATGTCTGCCAACTATTCTGTGGTGTTAATGTGCTGCAACTTGATCAGTCCTGTCTTCAGCCTTTCTCTTGTCACATGCATATCGATCTCAATATGCTTAGTCCTCTCATGGAATACATGATTCTCTGCTATGTGAATTGCAGACCTGTTGTCACAGTAAACAGTTATAGGTAAAGGAACTTGAACTGACAATTCTGTCAATAACTTCTTCAGCCACTCCACTTCACAAACCAGGTGAGCTAAGGCTCTATATTCTGCTTCAGATGATGACCTGGAAACTGTTGTTTGTTTCTTGGTTTTCCAAGTAATCAAAGAAGTCCCAAGCATGGTGCAGTAGCCTGTAATGGATCTCCTTGTATCAGGGCAACTTGCCCAGTCAGAATCACAATAACCTGTCAATCTTAGCTCAGCCTCACTGTCAAAATGTATACCTTGATCTGGAGAAGATTTCAACAATTCTTTAGATTCCATGTACCCTGTGTCTTTCAACAATTCCAAACAATACTTCCTTTGGCAAATATCTAGACCACTTGAAGTTCTACTGACTTCTAACCCCAGAAAGTATTTGAGTGGTCCTAGTAACTTAATTTTAAACTCCTTACTCAGAGCAAGCTTTACCTGCTCAATGTCTTTTCTGGAATCTCCCCCCAGGATAATATCATTCACATAAACCAACAACACAGTTATCTTACCATGTGTCCACTTAGTGAAGAGTGAGTAATCTGAAGCTGACTGTGCAAAACCAAACTTCAACAAAAAACTTGTCAGCTTGGCAAACCATTGCCTAGATGCTTGCTTAAGTCCATAAAGTGACTTTTTCGACCTGCAAGTCATCCTTTGATTAGTTCCTGAAGGCACTTCTAACCCCAGAGGCAGTTTCATATACACTACTTCATCTAGATCTCCATGCAAAAATGCATTGGATACATCTAATTGCTCCAAAATCCAATGTTTGACACTTGCAACTGCCAGGAAGGTCTTCACTGTGTTAATCTTTGCTACTGGGGAATAAGTTTCTAGGAAGTCAACTCCATAGACTTGTGTGTATCCCTTAGCAACTAGCCTGGCCTTTTTCCTTTCCAAAGAACCATCTGCATGTAGCTTGATCTTGTACACCCATTTGTTTCCAATTTCGTTCACACCTGCAGGCAATGGTACTATATCCCAAGTCTGATTCTCTTCTAGAGCATTCATTTCTTCTTTCATTGCTCTATTCCACACATCTGACTTGATAGCCTCATAATAAGATCTTGGTTCAATAAGATTCATGATACTGAAAGCATACTTTTGATCTTCTTTAGTCAGTAGGTGAACATTCAAACAGACAAGATATTTACTGCATGATTGACTACTTCCAAAGGCTCCAAATTTCAGTGTAGGATCTAGATGGTAATCTTTGTATTTGGCTGGCAGGTTAGGGTGTCTTGAAGACTTTCTGTTTTCAACTGTCACAGGATCATTTGGATCAACATCTGCTTGTGGATGCAGTTCCTAAGTATCCGAATCAAAGTAAGTGTAATCATCTGTGCCATCAGGAAGTGGTTCAGGTATCACCTCAGGCTCGGTTTGCGCCCCTTCATCTGTGGATGAATGAACCTGAGAGGGAGGTGTAGCTGAACTGGGAGTAGGAGGATTAAGGGGAAAAGGAACTGTGAGTGATGGTGCAGGGTGAGGAACAGGGTTTGAGGTGGAGGGGATATCATAATGTAGAGGTAAAGGCTGAGTAGTATTCCCCTTAAAGGGAAGAATGGTCTCATAAAAGGACACATTCCTGGAGAAAAAGACTTTCTTGTCATGTAGATCAAGAACTTTGTAACCTTTGATCCCAGCAGGTATACCTAACAGTACACACATTTTTAAGTGTCCCATAGAAGGCACCTGCTTATGCAACACTTCATAAGGGGTTCTGTTACCTAGGATAGGGGTTGGTATCCTATTAATTAGGTATACAACATGTAAAACAACATCACTCCAATAGACCAGAGGGAGACCAGATTGGAATTTTAAACACCTAGCCACATTCAGAATGTGCTGGTGTTTTCTTTCAACCCTGCCATTCTGTTCAAGGGTTTCAACACAAGACACTTGATGTTCAATACCCTCTTGTTGAAAGAACTCACACATCTCAAACTCTTTACCTTGATCAGTTCGAATTACTTTAACTGAGGTTTGAAACTGATTTTTCACCAGGTTACAGAAACCATGGATTAGCCCCCTAACTTCACTCTTATGCTTCATTAAATACACCCATACACATCTTGAATGATCATCCACAATAGTCAAAAAGTAGGAATAACCATCATATGAAATAGTCGACAAAGGACCCCAAATATCCATGTGAACAAGATGAAAAACAGCTGGTGCAACACTGGTGCTAACAGGGAAAGGTAGTTTTCTTTGTTTGGATAAGTGGCATACATCACAGTGCAATGTTTTGAACTTAGAAACTGAAGGAATTACAGAATCAAGCAAAGAAATCCTATCATGACTAGGATGTCCTAGTCTCCAGTGCCACAGGTTCAGATCTTGGGGTTGAAAGTTGTAGGTGATGGCTGCTTGATGTGTAGGGAAGAAAGGCTTGGTGGAGCTGGAAGGATAAGCAAGGTGATATAGTCCTCTAGTTGTGTGGGCTAAACCAATCTTCTTCTGGCTTAAGAGGTCCTGGATTTCACATTTATCAGAGTGGAAGTGTAGTGAGAAAGGGTAATCGTGGGTGAGTTTACTTACAGAAATCAGATTGAATGAAAAGTTTGGGACAAAAAGGACTTCATGCAAGGTTAAACCACAACTTAAGTGTATTGTTCCTATATGTGTAACAGGCACTTGAGTTCTATTTGGAAGGTAAACAAAGGAGTCTGGAACTGACTTATAACTAGAAAAGAGTGTAAGACTACAGGCTATGTAATCTGAAGCTCCTGTGTCTACAATCCATAAGTCAGGTTGACAAGGTGTAGAGGACTGGGAGGAAGAAATGATTGGTTTACCTGAAAAACTAGGAAATGAAGCTGGGTACTGGGTGGCAGAATAGGCATGGTGATTGATGGATGGTGAGGTTGGTGGGGAAGGTTGTGTGTTAGCACCAGTTTGCAGAAGAATCCTGAGGCGGTTCATCTCTTCAGGAGTAAAAGATAATGAGGCAGAAGCTTTACCTTCACTGGTTATACCACTTTCTGATGCACTGTCACTACCACTTCCCTGAGAGATGGATCCAGCAAAACGTGGTGTACTAGAGTTTGAGCTTGAACTGGAATTAGAACCCCCATTTGTACCTCCATCCTTCTGCATTTCCTATTTCTTCTTCAATTTCCAACAGTCTTCAATGGTATGATTGTTCATTTTGCAAAAACGGCAAAATTTCTTTCCTCTTGTGTCTACATTGTCCTTTGTGTTGTTACCTCCCACTGCCAAAGCCAGACTTTGACCCTTTTTGTTTCCCATGGCTGTGTCAGCCTTCAGCTTCTGCTCATGCTGCAGAAGATCATCAACTGCTGCAGTGACAGTAGGTAGTGGTTTTTGCAACAGCAATTGTGTCTTAATGACCTCATACTCAGGGTTGAGACCTCTCAAGAAACGTATCAAGTAATCTGTTTCTTGCTTCTGCACAAAAGCAGCTACTGCTGCACAAGGTATAGGATTACCAGGTGCGCAATTACAAGGAGTGATAGGACTGAACTCGAGGTACTCATCCCATAGACCTTTGATTGCAGTATAATACTGAGTAATGGACTTAGAACCCTGCTTGCAAGCCTGTATTTCATCTTCTAAGTTCACAATTCTCATAGCATTAGGTTGACCAAAGCGCCTCTTTAACTCCTCCCACAGTGCTTTAGAATTGTTGTGATTCAGAATAGATCTCCTAAGTTCTTTAGTCATGGAGTTCTGAATCCAACAGAGTACCACTGTGTTACAAGCATCCCATAATCCAAACAGATCTGCATCTCGAGGAGGCACTGGGATCGACCCATCTATAAACCCAACCTTATTCTTTGCCTTTAAGACAACTTGCATAGAGCGACTCCACATAATGTAGTTGGTTCCATCAAATGGTTCAGCAACTAAGGATTGAGACATGTTTTCATTTGGGTTAAGGTAATAGGGGTTACCGAAAACGATCGTCTCTAGCTGGAGTTGAGTCTGGTTGAAGGTACCAAAACAAAACCCAGCTGCTGTTGCTGTGTTTGCAGTCGTTGCACCACTTCGATTGCTACCATCTGGTGGTGTGTTAGGTGGAGTCTGCCCTCCAGACATTTTTGCAGCGGCGGAAAAACCCTAGAGCGGCAGCAGCTCTGATACCATAACGATTTTACAGAAATGATTGGGGAAGGAAGCTCAGAAAACTCTGAGTCTCCTCTTTTCTTTTATAGCAAGCAGAGTGTTTAACAGAGACAAGACAGGTGTCACCCAATGGTTCGACAAAACATTTAAATAAACAGTACTTATAACGGCTAATAACTAATAAAGGAAACGATGTCGTGTTCGACTCTTTCTTCCTGCGTCTTTATCAAAACGCAGTCGTCTCTTCTTCTTTCTCTTCAGCTTGTATATGATAGCGTTTTCTTCAGTCTTGTAATCCTGCTGCAACCAGGAATGCAGCAGCTCAACTCACTTCTTCTCCTTTGAAGCTTGGTCTTGATCACAACTCTGACATCAGGAGAAGCGATCCTTTGACCCGCTCGGACGGGCTAACTGCCAGGTTTGACCGGATTTGCCGGGTTTGACTAATTTCGTGCTGATAGTCAAAAGGGTTACTATGACCCGGTTTTTAGGGCGGGTCCAGGCCAATCCGCGGATCGACCCGCGGGTTAACAACCTTACTCACAAACATTGATGGTGTTCCTAATCAAAATGGATAGGTATACGTGTGTGGTGCCCCTATCTATGCAAAAGATCTGAGTTTGGTCGAAGTATACAATTTCCTTCTCCTCGTCGCATTCAATATGCTTTGTAGTTGTAAGTTGTAACAGAGGTAGGATGAGTACCAGTCGGACTGTACTGTCATGTCAACTATTGAATCTTATGATACAAATCGGATTTGTATTGTTAATCTTATGATACAAATTTAGTTTACATGCCTATTTATTCTTTTTACAAATTCTTTTATGGTGGAAATTGAAATTTTACTGTAATATTAATTTGTACACATTTTATTATAATACTTATATTTTTAATAGTACAGTTCAAGTTTAGGTTTCCACTCTCTATTGGATGAACAAAAATCCTGCCTTCTTGTGCTGCAGCTCTTGCTGTGGTAAAGTAAAAAAAAAAAAAAAACAAAGTGCAACACAACACGCCAACACCCATGTGAGTCTCAGTCTGTCTTAGTGACTCTTTCTCTCTTTGTTTCATTTCTCATTTTTCAATCTCATGCCTAGCCGTGAAGCAGCTTTTTTATTATTATTTTACTTTAAATTGCTGTGATTGTGAAGCTGAAGTCCCTTGAAAGCTACTACATCCACGATTTTACAGTCGCGGTACCACACTTATTTATTAGTCATTTTCATTCGACAAAAGCCTTCTGTTCTCTCTAGGGCTGCAACTGAGGAGAAATTTTACAATGCTATATAGCATTTGTGCTATAAGATTTTACTTTTATGGTACAACTTGAAATTCTACTTTTAATGTTATGATACAACTTCAGATTGTACCTATACTTTTTGTAGAAATTCTTTTATGGTACAGGTTAAACTTATACCTTATGTGATGGTACAACTTCAAAAGTTGTACCTATACTTTTTGTACAAATTCTTTTATGGTACAATTTAAACTTATACCTTATGTGATGGTACAACTTCAAGATGTAAAGTTGTACCATAACATAATGATACAAATTCCTTTATGGTACAACCTTAACTTATACATTTAATGTTATGGTACAACTTCAAGTTGTACATTAAAGTACCAATAATATATAGCATAGTAGAAGTGCTATGCAAATGAGCCGAGTCGAGTGGAGTTTTGACTAAGCTCAGTTCTAACTCAATCGTCAAAACTTGAGCTCGAGCTCGGCTCGAACTCGAGACAAGTTACAAAAACAAAAGCACGAGCTCGGCTCGAAATAAATCTACGAGCTCGAGTTCGACTCGGCTCAAGCTCGAAAATAGCTCGAGAACAACATTAATGAGCTTAACTCGTGAACAAAGCTCGAGCTCTCCTCAAACGAAGCTTGAGCTCGACTCGAATTAAACTGGGCAAAACCTAAAATTTCTTCCTTCAACATAAATTTACACCATGTAAACCTTGACATCTCTTTACAATCATCCATGACCTGATTACTTGTTGTTTCCTCAAAATACAAGTTTCTAACTTAAATCAATTTACAATCATGGAAATTAGAGTTAAGCTACACTTAAATCAATTTGCAATCATGGAAATTAGAGTCTAAGGTTGATAACGATGTAATTGCACGTATTTGCGCCCCTAGTTCTTATCCGTTTGAGGCAGTGTCCATTAAACCGTACCGTACCGGCGGTTCAACCACGAAATACCAGTATCGGAGGCTAAACCGATATGCGGTATTTACCGGTATAACGGTTGAACTACGATTAAACCACGGTTTTACCATAAAATACCCTAACACTGACTTTCCCGGTACAGTCTTCGGTACGGTTTCATGGACCATGGTTTGAGGGGCATAGTCGTGTATTTTTGGCCTATTTTACGCCGGGTTGTGCTACTTTGTCATATTTCAGGTCCCAGGCGTCAAAGGAAAGGCTAACCACAAGTTTCGGGGCATTCAGAAGTCATTTCGTCGAGCTGGAGCCAATACACGGGCACACCTAAATTAGAACACGACCATGTTCCTAGGCCGTGATTTTACTGCCGAGAGCTGATTTGAGGTTGGCAAACACGAGCTGATTACACGGGCAGGGCTGAGAAATTACACGGCCGTGTCCACCAAAGCACGGCCGTGTCCACCCAAAAGCACGGCCGTGTTTCTCCCAACAGGCTGGCCGTGTAATTAACCCTAGCCAAAGCACGGGCGGGCTGGAGCAAAGCAAGGCCGTGCCCTCGACCGTGCTTTGCCCAGTGATGCCTTTTTAAGCAGATTTCAGCCAAAACAGAAGGGGATTCGAGTTTTAGAGAGACAGAGCGATTCCTAGAGAGAAAGCGACGAACAAGAGTCTCCAAGTGCCCTAGCTTGATCTTCACCACCATTGGAGCTTGACTTGAGCTTGGAGAAGTGCCAATCAACGTCCAGGATCAGGAATCCATCCTTCACAGTATGAATTCCGCGTCTGATTCTGCTTTTGCTTCTTTCTCAATGGAGTAGTTCTCCCATTCATCTGGGTATGGAGAACCCTAGATTTGTATGTTAGGTTTGATTGTATGAACCCAAGTACTGATTCTATAATTTGATTATATTCAATTGAGGTTTGAATGATTGAATGACATGAATCCTGATCAAATTCCTGTTGTTTCTGCTTTAACCTAGAATTAGAATATCTGCCTAGGTTGATAGAGCATCCTTGATTGAAGGTAGGGAGTTGGTGACTTTAGTCGAGGAGCCAACTCACTATTCTGTACCGAATTCACTTCGGTAGTGGAGGTTTTGTTGTTAGGGCCTCAATCTGTTTACTCCGGTGGAGGTTAGTCGGCCGCTGGAGACTCAGATTGAGAGGGTCTGAAGACCTTTAGTCGAGAATTCAGGCTGTTTAAGAACCTTCTGCAGTATAACTATCATAGAAACTGAACTTGGTAATTGCAATCCGGCTTAAATGCAGTCTAGGGGGAACCATATCCGGGTGACCTCTCTTAACCTGAAAACAACCGTTTGGTTGCTTTGCTTTTTTGTTAGTTTAGAACTACACTAAAGTTTCATTGCTAGATAACAAGAATTCACCGAGTAGTCATCAAATCTAGGACCCGGGTTGACATTAAAACCCAAACCCACTATACTACGCAGTCATCATCCACCGCCGCTGGGCCCCACCTTGGAGTACTACTACACTCCACGGATTGCTGACATCCGCCCGGTCATCCTCTATCCACCCATTCCAGCAAACAACTTCGAGATCAAGCCATGCTGGATTCAACTCATTACATCCTCTATCCAGTTCCATGGCTTGAAGGATGAGGAGGCCAGGGTGCATCTTTCCCGTTTTCTGCAGCTGACGAACGGGTTCAAGCTTAATGGTTTCCCAGATGATGCAATCCGCCTTCATCTCTTCCCCCATTCTCTGGCGGGGAATGCTAAGAGGTGGTTGGAGACCCAGCCCCCATTGTCCATCACCTCTTGGGACGATCTGGCTGACAAATTCGTGCACAGGTACTATCCGGCATCGAAGACTACAGAGATCCAGCGGGAGATCACTCACTTCCGCCAAGAGCCAGATGAGTCACTTCGTGATGCATGGGAGCGGTACATGGGATATTTCTGGCAGTGTCCCCATCATGGCTTCAGTGATGCATTCACAGTGGGAAACTTCTACAGTGCCCTCTCTCCAGACAGCCAGAGGGTGATTGAGTCTCTATGCCCAGGAGGGGATATTCTTACTAAGACTCCACCCGAGCTGAACCAGATGATCAATACTTTGGCTGCTAGAGATCATTCTTGGGGACAGAGTAGCAGAGGCAGACATTCCTGGGACCGTGGTGTGCACGCCATGGAGACCAGATCCGGGCTTGAGCAGCAGGTAGCTGAGTTGGTGCAGACATTGAAGCAGCCCAACAGTCTGATTCCGGGCAGAGGTTTGGCTACACCTCCAGTAGCTCAATGTCAGTGGTGTGAGAGCTCAAATCACTTAGTGGAAGACTGCCAGGCTATGAGGGAGTCTACTACTCCCCAAGAGCAGTTGGACTTCATCGCCAATGCTCGGCGCCTCGACTCGTACAGCAATACATATAATGAGGGGTGGCGCCAGCATCCCAACTTCTCTTGGGGCAGCAACACAACTAAGCCACCTGGTTTCCCAGCACCAGCTGGTGGCTTTCAGCAGAGGCAGCCCTTCCAGGCTCGACAAGGGCCAGCCCCACAATAGCAGCCCTACCAGCCTTGGCAGGGGCAACCATTCCAGCAGCCCCAGCGACAGTTTGCCGAGCCAGCACCAGCTCCAGCTTCAGATAATCAGATGACGAAGCTGGAAAATATTCTAGCTTCATTCATGACGAGCACTCAGGCAACTATCACGAGGTTGGACCAGAGCGTAGCCTCACTGGAGGCAGGTCAGAGGAACCAGGGTGCCATCTTGCAAGATCTGCAAAACCAGGTGGGTATCTTGGCCCGCCAAAACACTACCAGGGCACCGGGGACTCTGCCTGCCACCACTGTTCCGAATCCTCGTGATCCTCACCAGCACCAGCAGCTTGATGCCATCACTACCAGGAGTGGCAAGACCACATCAGCCGCTCCTGTCCAGCCCAGTCGAGATGAGCCACTACCTGCTTCTACACTTCCAGCTGATACTACAGAAGTGGGGGAAGACACAACAACGCCTGCTCCCAAGCCACAGCCAGTGGTTAAGGAGCATGTACCCCAGCTTCCTTTCCCCACTCGCCTACACAAAGACAGGCTGGAGACTGAGTTTGCCAAGTTCATGGCAATGTTGAAGCAGGTCAACATCAGCATGCCGTTCGTGGAGGCACTATCAAAGATGCCCAATTATGCCAAGTTCATGAAGGACCTTCTCACCAACAAGAAGAAACTTGGGGATCTTTCGACAGTGATGCTGAGCGAGGAGTGTTCTGCTATCCTGCAGAACAAGCTGCCCGAGAAGCGAAAAGACCCAGGGAGTTTCACTATCCCTCTTGTTATTGGCAGCATGTAGGAAAGTCCTTGGCGGACCTAGGCGCTAGCATAAATGTCATGCCTTATAATTTGTTTAAGAAGCTAGGCCTAGGTGAACCTAGAACTACTAGGATGAGCATTCAGTTAGCTGATCGTTCTATCGTGCATCCTAAGGGTATCATTGAGGACTTGCTTGTTAATGTGGGTGCATTCACATGTCCTGTTGACTTTGTTATTCTTGATATACATGAGGATGTGGATGTGCCTTTGATTCTGGGTAGACCATTTCTTGCCACCGCCAAGGCACTTATTGATGTGCATGATGGTAAACTGATCCTGCGTACTAGGAATGAACATGCTACTTTTTCTGTGACTGAATTCGATCACTGTGCTATGATTGCTGTCACACCTGTGCATGCCATTTCTGATCAGGTACACGAGCCTATCGTGTATCCTTCTGCACCTCTCATTTTGCAGGACCCTCCTATCATTCCTTCGCCGCCACTCCATCCAGTCTCGCCTCCGAACAAAAAGATCAAGGAGGAGTGGCGGCCGAAGCAGCAGGTTGGTAAGCCTGCACGGAAGAAGGGTGGAGACCACTATGAGCTGGTCCCACCTCCTGCACCACGACCACCCTGGCCGTACGGGTACTCACTCGCCTGCATCTTACCGGATGGCCAGGTCGAGCTGACAGATGATGGTGGTCGCATCCGTCGGGTGCATGGCCACAACCTGAAGCTGTATCTCAAGAGCGACGTGGATCCACTCTTGGAGGCACCTATTCCTGCACCTCCCTGAGTATCCACCATGGGCGTCCAGCTAAAAGACGGTAAAGAAGCGCTTGTGGGGAGGCAACCCCACCACGGTTTGACTTTCTTTCTTGTGTTTTGAGTCGGATTGTAAACCGGTTTGGTTTTGGTTTGTTTTCTTTTGTTTTGGATGATGTATTATTGGGCTGACCATTGGACCTAACATATTGTGTTTGAGCTCTTTGGTTTCCTTTAGCTGTGCTTGTCTTGACTGGTCCTCTCTCCAGTCCGCTTCACTTCGACTGGTCCGCTTCCAGTCTCTTGCCGTCCGTGCATACCGGTAACATCGTTCCCCTTTCCCTTACCTCTTCTCCATTGAGGGCAATGTCAATCTTAAGTGTGGGGGGTTGTTTATCTTTTGACTGCATTAGATCTGTTTGTGTGCTTGGAGCCTAGTCCACTGTCCAAATTTTTAAATTTGAGGGCTCCAAGTACGTGTTCCTTGCAATTGCCTACTCAGTATGCTTTGAATTGACAGTCTTTATAGTAATATGCAACCTAGGGAGGTAGTGTAGCACTATGGAGGATGTTGATGCATTTAAGAAGTCTCATTTCTTCTTCATATTGTGTTGGTTGATTGAGTGAATTAGTGATCTTACGACCCTTGAATTGTGTGGTATTGTGGACTCTCTACCTGTCATGGACTCTTGTTTCATATTTTGAGTTTAAAAGGTGCTCGAAAATGTGCTTTAAAATAACGTCTCCCGTGCGAATAGGGCGAAAGTGTGTAAGGGGAGACGGGAATTCGTTCCCAATTTCCACCTACTACCTCCAGCCCCCTTACATGTCTTTCCCCCACACGAGGCTCGAGACATCCGCTCCTGGCATGGCCGGTAAGAGCCGGGCTCCCGCAAAACCTCTGCTAGGTGGGAGCCCCCATTTTCTGAAAAGCAGGTTGGGACCCTTAAAAAAAATTAAAAAAAAAAACAGAAAACAAGCAAAACAGAAAGAAAAGGGGTTCCAACCATCTTCAAGAAGAAAATAGAGCACCTTGAATAATGTGAGTCCATGATCCTTTGTTTTTGAGAATCTCTTCATCCACGATTCATTTGGCCTCTGTTCACTATTTGCCATGATGCCGACTCGATACAAGTGCTCTCGCTGAAGAAGCTATGAGGTGACTTGTGCGTCGGTTGACCTCGTAAGCTGCTAAACGATCTAAGAAGTCCTCTACCTACGATCTGGGTTGTTTGTTGCTATAGAGGTATGGAGAGTTGCATTGGTTTGAGTTAGGTTTTCTTGGGGACAAGCAAACGGTTAAGTGTGGGGGAATTTGATAACGATGTAATTGCACGTATTTGCGCCCCTAGTTCTTATCCGTTTGAGGGGCATAGTCGTGTATTTTTGGCCTATTTTACGCCGGGTTGTGCTACTTTGTCATATTTCAGGTCCTAGGCGTCAAAGGAAAGGCTAAGCACGAGTTTCGAGGCATTCGGAAGTCATTTCGTCGAGCTGGAGCCAAAACACGGGCACACCTAAATCAGAACACGGCCGTGTTCCTAGGCCGTGCTTTTACTGCTGAGAGCTGATTTGAGTTTGGCAAACACGAGCTGATTACACGGGCAGGGCTGAGAAATTACACGGCCGTGTCCACCAAAGCACGGCCGTGTCCACCCAAAAGCACGGTCGTGTTTCTCCTAACAGGCTGGCCGTGTAATTAACCCTAGCCAAAGCACGGGCGGGCTGGAGCAAAGCACGGTCGTGCCCTCGACCGTGCTTTGCCCAGTGATGCCTTTTTAAGCAGATTTCAGCCAAAACAGATGGGGATTCGAGTTTTAGAGAGACAGAGCGATTCCTAGAGAGAGAAAGCGACGAACAAGAGTCTCCAAGTGCCCTAGCTTGATCTTCATCACCATTGGAGCTTGGCTTGAGCTTGGAGAAGTGCCAATCAACGTCCAGGAGCAGGAATCCATCCTTCACAGTATGAATTCCGCGTCTGATTCTGCTTTTGCTTCTTTCTCCATGGAGTAGTTCTCCCATTCATCTGGGTATGGAGAACCCTAGATTTGTATGTTAGGTTTGATTGTATGAACCCAAGTACTGATTCTATGATTTGATTATATTCAATTGAGGTTTGAATGATTGAATGACATGAATCCAGATCAAATTCATGTTGTTTCTGTTTTAACCTAGAATGAGAATATCTGCCTAGGTTGATAGAGCATCCTTGATTGAAGGTAGGGAGTTGGTGAATTTAGTCGAGGAGCCAACTCACTATTCTGTACCGAATTCACTTCGGTAGTGGAGGTTTTGTTGTTAGGGCCTCAATCTGTTTACTCCGGTGGAGGTTAGTCGGCCGCTGGAGACTCAGATTGAGAGGGTCTGAAGACCTTTAGTCGAGACTTCAGGCTGTTTAAGAACCTTCCGCAGTATAACTATCATAGAAACTGAACTTGGTAATTGCAATCCGGCTTAACTGCAGTCTAGGGGGAACCATATCCGGGTGACCTCTCTTAACCTGAAAACAACCGTTTAGTTGCTTTGCTTGTTTGTTAGTTTAGACCTGCACTAAAGTTTCATTGCTAGATAACAAGAATTTACCGAGTAGTCATCAAATCTAGGACCCGGGTTGACATTAAAACCCAAACCCGCTATACTACCCTTTAGGAAGTGGTTTCACTTGGCCAATTCCTAGAGTGACAGTAGAAGTGAGTCAAAGGTACACTACATCAGTTATCCTAGATGTCTTCAAAAGCTTCCATCCCCAGGTTGCATATGCTTCTAAAAAAAACTTGTTGGCTCCTACAAAGGGATAAAAAATGGTAGCAGCTTCCATTGGTTAATTCAAACTCTGCACACACATAAACCCACACGAGTGATAATGGATAGGTGGAACAAAAGTGAGCTGTAAAATCAAAACCAACTCATCAGATTCATAATCCCAGCACAAGTTATCTTACAATAGGTTGTAACCATATTAAAAGTAAAGGATGATGGATATGTAATTAGGGATCGTTTGGAAGTTGCGATAGTTTTGTTGACATTGTCATTATGCATGTATTGTTTACAATGCATCGTTTTTTTGTTTTTTTAGCAGAAACAATACATGGATTGTTTCTGTGATGTGACAGAAACTATCACTCATTTTGAGTGATTGTTATATCTCAACTTTTAGTTGTGATTGTTGAGATAGTTGAGTTGAGATTGTTTTGTCTCAGCTTTAGCTGATGCGACATACACAATCACATATACCAAATGTTGTATTCTAATTCGACAATACATGTATAATATTATACATGCATTCTCAACAATACATCTATTTAACAATCGCAACTTCCAAACGACCCCTTACATAACTTGGTTTGGGTTCCAAAAGATGGAGCAAAAGTGAGCTATAAAATCAAACCCAGCTCATAAGATTTGCAATCCCAGCACAAGTTATCTTACAGTAGGCTGTAACAGTATTAAAAGTAAAGTAGCAAGAGTCTTAAACGAGAAAAAATCAATAGAAACTAACCCAATGCATTAAGTAAAGTCTATTTCAACAACTTCCTTCTTGGTCATGGCCTGCCAAGGGAAAGAAAAAAGGGATTAGAGTTATAAGAAAGGCAACTATATGAAATTGGAACAAGAAATGAAAGTTTAGAATTACCTTCACACTCCTTTTCAAACCATAATGATTTCTGAACCAATCCCAAGAGCAAAGAAGAGCTTGAACTGTTTTTTCCCCCAATGATGCATGACTTGAATCAATTACTCTTCCTCTAGCACTAAAGGCAACTTCAGAGGCAACTGAAGTTATAGGAATCGCTAAAATATCACAAGCCATTTTTGACAATACCTTATACCTCATTCTTTGTTCCTTCCATCACTCAATAACATAAAACCCATCACCAAGATAAACATCCAATTCTGATCTTGTTGTTGTGACACAATCTATATTTTGGATCATGGAGTCAAACTTTGCCTTGCCCATTCTTATTCTTCCAACCACACTTGAAGTAGTAGAAGCAGTAGTAGAAGTAGAAGAAACCGAGTCATTATCCACCTCAGTTGAGTTTCCTATCTTCTTAGCTTTATAGTCTTCAACACACTCATTGTAAAGTTCATAAAGTTTATCATGAACAATTTTGATCTCCCTCCCGGAATTAGCTCCATTATATAGATCAGGAAAGAATTCCTCAACCATCCTAAACTTGTTTCTTGGAAACAAAAAAACAGCCATAGAAATTATCAATTAGACTCCCCCAATACTTGTTGGGGGTAAGGCTCGGGTCTAGCCGCGCCAAGGAAGCATCCCGACACCGCCGCAGAAAGGCCATGCGCGTTAGCACCATCATGATCAAGGCCGCACTCGCGGGAGAAACACGGGCGCGGAGAAGGCTGCACTGGCAGATGAAGTTCCGCGAGACGGATCGTGCTACAAATCGCGCTACAAAGAACCCAGATGCCGAACGACGCCGTTTTCCTCAGACTCTGACTAAATCGAGAAACCAAGAAAACGACATCGTATTCCCCGAAGAGTGGTCACATCATAGTCCTATAGGGGTGGGAAACGGTTTGATCTGGTTAAACCGAACCGGATTAACCCGGTTTTTTTGAAGCCGTATTGACCAAAGCTGCAATTGGAAATTCGATTAGATGGAGACACGGTTTCAACTGTGACCGGACTGGGTTGGATCCGGTCCGGTTTCAACCAAAAATCTGGATATTTTCTTTACCCAAAAAATGCCACCGTTTAATCCCTCTTCTCTCCGAAAACCAAAAAAGCAAGCATCCCCACCCCACAATTGCCAAATCTCTCTCTCCCTCCCTCTGCCTCTGTTTCTCTCCCCTCTCACATTGAATGATTGAAGAGTGACACCAATAGAGAGTTCTCTCCCCTCTCACCCACCGACGCAACCATCGCCACCATCCCCGCATATTTCTTGTCGTCGCAGTCGCCATCGTCGCCATCCCCGAATCATTGTCGCCATCGCCTCGTCTTCCCTCTCTGTTTCTCTCCCCCTTTCACTTTTTCTTGCTTCGTTGTTGACTTGTTGTTGTTTCATGTTTCGATCTGGGGAAGATCGAGACTGAGGGTGCAGATCGAAGGCGGTCTCAAATCGGATGGTGAGACTGAGAAGAGAGAGGGACCAGATCAGGTGCGATTGAGATGTCGCCGCCAGTATTGAAGTCGTATTGAGATGCCGCCGTCGCCATCGTTTAACCGGGTTGGATGTGCGGAGAGACGCTCCTCAAGGGCTGGGTTGAGATGTCGTCGCCTCCGACTGAGTCTTCATCGGCCAGAGACTGATGCGACCAGAGGGATTGGAGAAGAGAGAACGAGAAGAAGAGAGTAAGCGGCGCTGTGGCAGAATGGAGGTGATAGATTTGTTAGGGTTTTGCAGGCTCTGGGCCCTGGGGGTGTTTTGCGGGCTGAGGGATCTGGGCCCTGGGGATGTTTTGTGGGCTGTGAATTGCTGGTTCTGGGCTATTAGACAGTCACCCGGTTTCCGGTTAAAACCGGACCAAATTGGACCGCGACCGGGCCGGTTTTTTACTCATAAGCTCCGACCGCAAACTGGATTGGGTAAGCTGCTATTCGGTTTCCGGTTAGAACCAAGACGGTTTAAATTGGATGGTTTCCGGTTTGACCAGAAAACCGGGACCGGATTTCCAGCCCTATAGTCCTAGGTATAGTCATGGACAAATCGTCTAGTCCTAGGTAGAGGTATGGTCTAAACGCCTGACATGTCAGTAGTCATGTCATATTAAATACTCACCCACCACCATGTAGCCTATAAACACGGCATTTACTCCGGTGGGTGAGGGGATCGCATTTTTACTCTCTCACTCTACATATTAAGAACTTTATCTCTCTAAGGAATTCTCTCTGCCTGAAATCCCCTGTTGCTTACTCTTCTCACCCACCTTTCACCCGAGTCTCCCTCCTACTCTCAGTTAGACTCAAACAATTGGCGCCCACCGTGGGGCGAGAGTAGAGAAGCAATGGGACAGCAAATCACAAATGGCGGAACAAGATAGTAACACTCCCAACGAAGCAACCCCGATCAAGGCAATGAAGAACCCGAGGTCGTTCGAGGAAGCTAGTAACCTCAATGCGGTCTTGATCGAAGAGGAAGAGCGAGAGCTGACAGCTAAAGAGGTCCGCCAGCAAATGACCAAACGAAACAAGGTCATCGCGGACATGCAGGTGAAGATGAATCAAGTGAGCGTCCTGATTATGAACAAAGAAACCACCGAGACAATGTTAGAGCGGTCAGCGATGACGCGAACAGGACCCGCCAACGAGAGCGGACCTGACTTTCTTAGAGCAGCACATGTCCCCACAATATCGCGCTCTGCCCAAAAGAACTCTGCACCAACCACTGTGCATGGAAATTATGGCAGAACACTTGAGCGGAATCCCACCCGCCCTGCCCACGTACGACGAGACAACAGTCCCGGAGGACCACGTCAGCAGCTTCTGCCTCCGCGTGCAGCTGCAAACAAACTACAACGCGGCACTATGCAGAAGCTTCCCATCCACATTCGCAGGCATATGCCTAGATTGGTACAACTGCCTCCCCAACGGAATCATTCACACCTTCGAGGAATTCATACTACTGTTCACAACGAAGTTTGCCTCCCAAAAGAGAAGGCCGCTCCACCTTAAAGCATTGATCGACTTAAAATAGAAGGATGGGGAAAGCCTGCGGGCATTCTACGCCAGATGGTTGAGGACCGCGATGGCGGTACGCGACCTAACTTCGGAAACTGCCGACCACCACCTCATGGAAGCCACCATCAACGCGGAACTCAAGCACGCTCTGGCCAAAAGACCCGTCATTCTATCCTCGGAGTTGGAAGCAAAGATCGAGAAAGCTATCACAATGGAGGAAACCCTGGGAGTGGGATCTGTCCGCCGCTACGAACCGACAAGGCCTCCTAGAGAAGAACAAAGGCAACAAGAGCCACAACGGGAGACACAACTCCCGCTCTTGCAGTACCGTAGCGGATATGGCAAGCAGCTAGCCCCACAAGAACCCCCACAACGCAGGCGCTCCCCAGACAGGCGCCCAGTTCACCCCCCTCACGACTCAGTGAAGAATATATTTCACCTCATCAGAGAGAAGGAGTACTGCGTCAACTGGCCGACGCCAGTATAAGACCTAGAGCACACGCGCGATCACAGAAAGCAATGCGACTTTTACCGAGAATCAGGCCATATGACGGAAGATTGCTTCAACTTGCGCGTAGAAATTGAGGCGCTCATCAGAAGAGGGTACCCTGCAGAATACATAAAGGGGACAGAGGAGCGGAAAGACCATTAAAACATCCCACCACCACCTCCCCAAGCAGACTACAATCGAAGGGGACAGACCAAAGAAGAAGAGAAAGCGAGACCGCGCGGTGGAATGAACAACAACAAGCGCCACTACAGAGTGCGATCTGAGCTTTGGAAATTCAGAGCTCCCGCAAGGGATGGCGTTAGAGGAACCACTAACCATAACGACGATGATCGTCGTGTGCAAAGTACACCGCCTACTGATATACGGAGGAAGCGCAGTGGACGTCTTGTTCAAGAATACACTAGATCAGATGGACATAGATCCGCGTATAATCCAACGGGCGCAAGGCAACTTAGTTGGATTCTCCGGAGCGAGAGTCGCGGTCATTGGGGAAGTTACACTGCCATTCGTAATCGGAGACGACGAGCCGCACATCTCAAAGCAAGTCCAGTTCACTATTGTAGACTATGACTCACCACACAACGACATATTGGGCCGCCCATTCCTGGAAAAATTCATGGCACTAGCATCCACATGCCACCAAAATCTCAAATTCCCCACCAAGGCTGGAACTGGAGAGTCGCGCGGCTCACCGTAGTCTGAGAGCAACCAACAAATCCTGTGCCCCGCCGCGGCACCACGACTGACCAACATCATCGACACCCGCGCCGACGAGCCCCGCCTAGAGTCAATGGACTCTGACTTCGAGGTCGCGCTGAACCTGGAAGAGCCAAACAAAAAGGTGCGCATCTCAACTCACGTCCCGGGCGACATGATTGAGCCGTTGGTGAAACTGCTACAAGAGTACCAAGAACTCTTCGCCTGGTGCACAGAAGACATGCCAGGAGTGCCAAGGCATGTGGCGCAACATTGCTTCGCGATGCCAAATACCGTGGAACCCCGACAGCAGGCACGACGCACGTTTACGGGCGAGAAACTGAAGGCTATAGAAGAAGAAGTGGTGCGCCTACTCGCCGCCGGTCTCATCCGGGAAGTAAAATACCCAAAGTGGTTGGCAAACGTAGTCCTCATGAAAAAAGCTTCAGGCGCATGGAGAATGTGCATAGACTACATCACCATTAACAAAGTATGCCCGGGAGACCCATACCCCCTACCGCGCATCGACCAACTGATCGACGCGACATCCAACCACGAAACATTATCGTTCCTTGATATATTTTTAGGATATCACTAGATCCCAATGAGCTGCGAAGACGAGGAGAAAACCGCCTTCATGACGCCATTCGGCAATTTTTGTTTCACGGGAATGCCGTTTGGCATAAAGAACGCGGGCACCACATACCAGCGGATGATTGATACAGTCTTCGCACCCCAGATGGGGCGCAACATTGAGGCCTACGTGGATGACCTCATCGTCAAGACAAAGGGCGGGGGTTCCCATGCTGAAGTGTGTCTTCGGCGGGGAAGCAGGAAAGTTTCTCGGATTCATGATAACAAAATGCGGAATCGAGGTCGACCCCAAACAAATTACAGCAGTGCAACAACTCCGCACTCCTAGAAGCGCAACGGAAGTCCAATCGCTGAACGGCACGCTAGCTAAGTTAGGACGATTCATCCCAAGATCCGCCGATAAATGCGCTCCATTCTTCCAAACCTTGAAGAACGGCACTCGATTCGAGTGGACCTCGGAGTGTGAGGCCGCATTCAATGAGCTCAAACTGTACTTGGTATCACCCCCTGTATTGACCGCCCCCGGTTTAATGAAAAGCTATTTATGTACTTGTCTGTGTCTGATAGACCGTTAATTACACATGTTTTTACCCCTGTTCTTACACCGTTTGAGATGTGATTTCTCGTGTTTTAGGCCGATTTCACGCTAGGTTGTGCTTGTTTGTGATATTTCAGGTCCTAGTACATGAATGGAGGCTTGGGAGCGAGTTTGGGGTCGATTGGACGAAGATCGGGCGCGAGGCAAGTCACAAAGGAGGCCACACGGGCACACCCACAACTCACACGTCCGTGCAACTCATATTTGTGGCCGTGTGAGATTGTGCGAGAGCAAACACGGCTTGCCCTGATATTCACACGGCCGTGTGAAGGAGAGGCTTGGCCGTGCGAGTTTTGCCGAGAGAAAACACGGGCAGATGGAAATCTCACACGGCCGTGCGACCCTGGCCGTGTGAGAAGCCTGAAGATCGAACTAATTGGAACGCAGCATTTTGACTAACACGGGCAACTGGGTATGCCACACGGTCGTGTGGACCTGCCCGTGTGAGTCGGGAATTCCTGGTTTTAACCCAATTCCGGGCTGCAAGAGAGAGAATCGGACTTTTTGAGCAAAAACAGAGCCCTAGAGAGAGAAAGGACGAAGAACACATCCTAGAAGCTATCTTGGAGCTGGGTTTCATCAAATCAAGATTGGAGATCGTCATAGGAGTGGAAATCAACATCCCAGAGCAGATTTTCCTCATCTTTACGAGTATGACTACTTTGTATCTTGTTTTCCTCTCTCTCTCTATGGAGTAGAACCCCTCTCTCACTTGAGGATGAAGAACCCTAGTTCTATGTGTTAGGGATTGATTGTAATGACTTGGGATGATATTACTGTTTGATTTTAATCGAATGATGGATGTTTATTGAGTCAATTGAAGTCTGATCAACTTTTCCTGATTCCTGCTACAATCTGAGATAGATAGAATCTGATTAGGTTGCTAGAGTCTCATCATTCGATAGTAGGAGATTGGCTATACGAGAGTGACTATTTCCTGCTTGAGAAAACCGTATCAATTCCTGCTTTATTTCTGCTTTTGCTTTTAAACAAAAATAATTTACTTTAGTTGGCTAGATAATAGAGAATCACTGAGTAAGCAATAGACCTAGACCCCGGGTTGATAATATAACTTGCCTGTTACTGCATTCCCGGTCTGCGATTATACTTGGTCGCAAATTGGTGTTGTGTTTTGGCGTGTCAAGTTTTTGGCGCCGTTGCCGGGGACCCTCTAGGTTATTGGGGAAACGTGAGAATTTGTTACTCTAGCTTTTTATTTACTGCATTTTATCTCTTCCACCTGTGTGCCTTCACGGGTTGCTTCTGCTGATTGTGTGCAGGTAGTGCATGACTCATAGCCAGTCGGGAGATCTACTACCACTAGACCAGGAGTTTGAACGAACCTGCAGAAACTTCAAGCGGGCTCTAAAGGCGCGACTGGCTGCGGAGGAGGCGCTAGCACTGCTACAGATCACTGAAGAAGAGGAGATGGCTGATCGATCCACATGGCCATGCTGTGGTCGATCCCGAGGAGCAGACCATGGGACATTACTGGACAGCTAGGACTGCAGACATGAGGTCACCCATTCAACACCCTCATGTCCCAGCCAATAATTTTGAGGTGAGCACCTCAGTAATCACCATGCTGCGCGGTTCGGTGATGTTCCGTGGCAAAGAGGGGGAGTGCCCCCAATCACATCTCATGCGATTCCATGAGCTCATTGATGGAATCAAGATCAATGGGGTCCCAGCAGATGCCATCCAGCTGAGATACTTCCCATTCACCCTGGAGGGGCAGGCCAAGGAGTGGCTAGACACTCGACCTCCGGGCTCCATCACCACGTTCACCAACCTGGCGGACAAGTTCCTTACCCGCTACCATCCTCCTTCCAAGACGGCGGACTTGCAGAAGCAGATCACCCACTTCACTCAAGATGAAGATGAGACCATCCGGGATGCTTGGGAGAGATACAACAGTCTCTTCCTGAGGTGTCCCAATCACGGTTTCAACGATGCTTTCAAGGTGGGAACCTTCTATCATGCCCGCTTCCCGGAGGACAAGCAGCTGATTGATTCGGTTTGTGGCGGGAACATGCTGACCAAAACACCGCCACAGCTGAATCAAATCTTTGAGGAGATGGCGGAGAACGGGTACGATTGGGGCACTGCCAGGAGATCGAGACGAGCACCAGGCCGGGGTGTGCATGCTGTGGGCACCTAGTCATCTGATTTGGTGCAGGTGGTATCGAAGCTGGTTTCAGCTATCGATCGTTCTCGTTTGATTGCAGGTACCGGACAGCAGCAAGCTATGCTCTGCCAGTGGTGCGAGAGCACCCATCATACAGTGGAAGACTGCCAGGCGATGAAGGAATCGACCACGCCCCAGGAGCAGGTGAACTTCATCAACAATGTCAGGCGCAATGACCCCTACAGTAACACCTACAATGAGGGGTGGCGCCAGCATCCCAACTTCTCCTGGGGTGGGGCAAATTCCAGACCACCAGTCCCCCAGGGACCACCGGGCTTCCAGAGGCCGCCATATCAGCCCAGACAGGGGCAATTCCAGCAGCCACAGCAGTCTCTCTACCAGCCCATGCAGGGGCATGCTGCTCCATCACAACCGCGACCTTTCCAGCAGCCAGGTGCAGCCCCTGCCGCCCCAGTGCAGAATGATCAGATGGCTAAACTGCGGGAATTGGTGGGTTCTCTCGCCAGTTCTAGTGCTCAAAAATTTAACACTATCGAGCAGTTCATGGAAAAGGCATCGGGTAAATTCCTGGCTCTTGAAGCTGGCCAGAGGAACACACAGGCTGTCTTGCAGGATATCCAGACCCAGCTGGGGAGTGTGGCTCAAGCAGTGGCCCTAAGGGCTCCTGGTACTCTACCCGGTCAGACCATCCCTCATCCTCAAAACCCGAATGAGCACTACAATGCCATCATGACCAGGAGCGGCAAGATGACTGTTGATCCACATGCTCGGGCACAAGAGAGAGAGGCCCCTGCCTCGGCATCTCCAGCAGCTGAAGAAGAAGCAGAGAAGGAGGTTGAGGTGCCTGCACCTAAACCGCAACCAGTAGTGAAGGAGTATATCCCTAAACTCCCCTTCTCTACTCGGTTGCACAAAGACAGGCTGGAGGCAGAGTTCGAGAACTTCATGGCCATGCTTAGGAAGCTGAATGTCCAAGTACATTTCCTGGAGGCACTATCTCAAATGCCTAAGTATGCGAAGTTCCTGAAGGATCTTCTCTCAAAAAACAGAAGTTGAGCGAGCTGGCCACTGTGGAGCTCAGCGAGGAGTGCTCGGCCATTCTGCAGAACAAGCTTCCGCAGAAAGAGAAGGACCCAGGTAGTTTTACTATCCCGTGCTCTATAGAGAATTTGCATGTAGAGAGGTCCTTGGCGGATTTAGGTGCTAGTATAAATGTTATGGCATATAAACTGTTTAAGAAGCTAGGCCTAGGTGAACCCCGTGCTACTAGGATGAACCTTCAATTAGCTGACCGATCTGTCGTGCATCCTAGGGGCATAGTGGAAGACCTTCTGGTTAAGGTTGGCAAATTCAATTATCCTGTTGATTTTGTGATTTTGGACATAAATGAGGATGTGGATGTGCCATTGATACTGGGAAGGCCTTTCCTGGCCACCGCCAAGGCTCTCATAGATGTGCATGATGGGACCTTAGTTCTGAGGGATGCTGAGGAGCGAATAACATTTTCAATTTCTAATACTCTTCCTGCTTCGTCACCTCTGCATGCTGTATCTCACCAGGAGCACGAGTCTGTCGTGTATCCTTCTGCGTTTCCTATTTTGCAGGATCCGCCTCCCATACTTTCGCCGCCACTCCCATCCACTCCGTCACCGAAAGAACAGATCAGGGAGGAGTGGCGGCCGAATCAGCAGGCAGCTAAGCCTGCTCGAAAGAAGGCCGGAGACCACTATGAGCTGGTCCCGCCCCCACCTTGGCCATCCGAGTATTCACTCGCTTGCATCCTGCCGGATGGCCAAGTTGAGTTGGCAAATGCTGGTGGCCACATTCGGCGTGTGCATGGCCACCATATGAAGCTGTACCTCAAGAGCGAGGTGGATCCGCTCTTGAAGGCACCTGCTCCTTCACCTCACTGAGCATCCACCGACTGGCATCCAGCTAAAAGACGTAAAGAAGCGCTTGTGGGGAGGCAACCCCACCTAGGTTTGCATTTTCTTACTTTTTTCTTTTTGATTTTTTGTGTTTTTTGAGTCTTGAGGGGTTGTTCACGAGTTGTATGTCGTTCTGGAGTGAAAACAGGTCATTTTCGGAGTTCTGGCAGCTCACACGGCCAGCCCTGAATGTCACACGGCCGTGTGGAAAATAATTTTGGCCGTGTGAGCTCTCGCAGAATTCCACACGGCCAGATGAGATGCTGGCACGGCCGTGTGGACATTTGCTCTGGCCGTGTTTGCTCTCGCATATTTTGGCACGGCCAAATGAGCACTCGGCACGGCCGAGTGAAATTCCTCGGCCAGCCCGTGTCGGCCGACACGGGCAAAAGTGCTCATGACACGGCCGTGCGAGTCAGGCCGTGTGGCCGAGACACGGCCTTTATATTCGGCCAGCACGGCGGGTCATCAGAAAATTTCAAAATCCTCGCCGGAATCCTCTGAACCTCGCCGGAAAACCGCGACAAAACCCCCCTTTTTCGATTTTTTCGGCCATTTTTTGACATTTTTCCACCAAACCAACAACAAACCCACCCTTCCTACACCAAAAGCGGCCTATCCCTCCATTTTGAGGAGATTTGGCCGACGTTTTTGTCGCCGGAGGCGATTTCCGGCGAGACTCCGGCGAGGCTCCGACGAGCACTTCCGGGCACTTTTTCGACTTTTCGTTGCTTCCATCGCCTTCCCCTCATCATCCCCTACACCTCTACTTGAGTCTCCAGGTTTGATTTTGCCTTTAACTATGTTAATTGTCGAGAATTGGGTGTTAGGGTGCATGTTTAGAGAACCTCATTGAATCTTGTGATTTTTGTGCAATTAATTGAGGGGAATGCATGGAGTGTGTTTGAATTGTGTTGGGTAAAGTCCCTCTTGGTTGTTTGAGCCCTTGTGTGCAAGAATTGTGCCAATTTCATGCTTACCTTAATAGTGCACATAAGGTGTTCGATGAAATGCCTGTTTTGTACCATTTTGTGGGGGTCGGTTGGGGCCCTTAATGATGTGCTTTGAGGGTGTATTTGGTATGGATGTGAACCTTAAGTTGCCTACTTTAGCGTGAATGTGCGCCCCCACTCAGATTATGCTTGATTTATCGAGTTTCTGACCCCCGAACTATGGATGAAACCATGGTTAGGCTGTTTTCTGTTCTTAAGTGTGGGGGTGTGATTAACATTTTCCTTGGCTGTTTTGGTTCCACTTTGGGCTGTTCTTTTGCAGGACCATGTCGAAGCCCAACCTCCGGCACCAGTTTGTTCAGGATTTGAGAAGGGGGCCCCACCGGGATCGTTTTCAGAACGTCCTGGCCTGCAAGTTTGGGCAGCATCATTACTGGTCCAAGCGCGAGTTGGAGAAGCTCAACTGCTACGAGCACCTCTCCCCCATTGTCACCAACAAATACTGGCGCCGCCTACTCAGCATTTGCGTGAAGGTTTACCATGAGCTCGTGCTTGAGTTCTACACCACCTTCAAGCACGCAGCCACGGCCGATTGGAAGGACGAAGCTGCAGTCCAGTTCCGACTCGGCGGTGAACCACGCTCCATGAGTTACGACGAGCTGGCGGACGCCCTCGGCCTCAACCTGGTCAATGACAGGACCTTCATCACCGAGATCGCCGAGCCAGCAGGGGTGGACTTCGGGAGGCTGTACTTTAGCCTCGCTCGGCCACGTCAGCTTCCCTTCAAGGCGGGGAAGACGAAGGCCAGCACTTTGCAGCTCGAAAACCGTCTCCTCCATCACATGTTGGCTAAGTCTTACACCCCAGCCTCAAACAGTGCCAGCGCCATCACCAAGAGATCCCTGTACTTCATCCAGTCTATGCGCCAGAGGGATCATCCCCTACACTTGGGCTCGGTGGTGGCGAGGACCTTCGAGAAGAGTGCTTCTGAGCTGAAGAAACTCCACTGCACTCCTCTCATCACCTGCCTGGCAGAGTACTTCCAGATATCCCTGCAGGGGTGCACAGAGCAGGGAGAGACCACTCCCTTTGGCCGGGTTACGCTCACCAAAATGCTCCTGCTTCGAGAAGAGCGAGGTGTCATGTGGATCGAGGGGTTTCCTCAACCTCAGATCCCGGAGGTGGTCCAGCAGGAGGCTCCCGAGGGTGCAGCTGATAAGGAGGTCCAGCCCGAGGACGTAGATGACACTGCTGCCACCCGCCCCACCACCTTCGAGTACGGGGGTGGCAGTTCCAGCTTCCCCGGCCAGGACTACTTCACCTCCCAGTTCGAGCAGCTGCATCTCCAAAACCAGCAGATCCTCGACCATCAGATGCAGTTCCAGCAGCAGTACGCGGCTCACCAGGCCGAGTACCACCAGAGGATGGCTGGTTACGATGAGAGATTGGACCAGCTCCAGACCCAGCAGGGAGTGACTCTCGCACACATCGAGCGGGAGAGGCACCGCTCTCGGCGCATGCAGGAGGTCCAGCAACATTTACTCCAGCTGCTACCGGGCGAGCAGCCAGTCTGGAGGACTCCTTGGGAGGATTCCCCACTTCCACCTCCACCCGCTGATGGTGATGATGGTGCTGATTGTGATGACGCGTTCATGAACGACATCGACCTGGATAACCTCGGCGACGAGTAGGCTGTACTCGTTGCTCATCTCAGTGTGTTTTGTTTTTCGTTTTAGACTTGTGTGTGTTTGCTCCATGTGTGAGGAGCTTGAACTTAGTGTCGTTTGTTTTTCTTTTTGTTTGTTTCTTTTGTGGATTGTTTTTGTTGTAGCCGTCTGGGCTAACACTTATCCCTAACACAACGTGTGCTAGTGTGTTCGTGGTGTTCGATTCGTGCAGAACTGTCCATCTTCCCGTTTGTTTCTCGCTGACTGGTCCACTTCCAGTCCCCCAGCAGTTTCAATCCGGTAACATCGTTCCCCTTCCCTATCCCTCTGCTCCATTGAGGGCAATGTCGTGCTTAAGTGTGGGGGGGTGCTTTGTATCGGTTGGAATGTATATATGTGTGCTTGGAGCCTAGTCCACTGTCAAAATCTCGAGATTTGAGGGCTCCAAGTACTGCTGTTTGATCATATTGGCACTGTGTTTTGATTGATGAATTGAATGGTTTTCGGATTGATGCATGACAGCTTGATTGTGACTAGGACAACCTATGATGAGGACTAAGACGTGCAGTAGAATTGTGTAGGGGTTCAGTTTTTTCAACTGTTTGCTTACCAACTGTGACTTGGATTGATTACTTGTTCTTGACAGTCTCTTATGCATCTAGTTCAGGGTATCAGAATGTGAGATAGAGCATATAGGTAGCCATGTGAGATTTGAGCCTGCTCGTTTCTTTCTTGTGCGATAGATCCCACTTCCATGATGTGTAGCATTCACGTTGTCACTAGCTAAGATGATGGGGGCATAGGATTAGCCCACGACCAAATTTGACTGTCCTGATATGTCATATCCCCTAGTCAGCCCCTTTGAGCCGTGTGTTATCCTTTCTTTTGGTCTGAAATGAAAAAAAATCACCCTTTTGCATCTTTTAGAAGGTTCCACAGAGTGGTTTTTACATATTCTCTGCTGTTTCTGCTAGATTTGATGTGAGTGTTGGAGGTAGTGCTTAAAAGTTGGGCTGGGCATGTGTTTGAAATATATGCAGAAGTGGTGGCTTTCTTAGGAAATGAAAAGAAAATGAAAGAAAAACAAAGAAAAATTGAAAGCAAAGAGAGCCACTACCAAAAATATGAATAATGCCCAGTAAGTAGTGTTTCTTAGTAGTCTGGCTTGGAAATGCTGACATTTATACCTCCTTCGCTCTTGTGCTCTTGAGATATTGAGTAATGCAGAATAGCAGAAAGGAAATACCGGTTTGTTTGACTGTGATTGTTTGGGTTTGGAAATGTGGAACCTTGTGCTATGAATACTTCCACCACCTAAAAGGCCTTTTCCCCATGTCCAAGACCCTAGCCAGTCATTTGTACCTGTGTCTAAGACCTCCTGATTAGTTAGTGGTGACACCCCATATGTGAACTCTAGCGTTTAGAGGCTGCCATCATGGTGAAGAGATGTTAGGGATTGAGAGAAATAACATGCGCATTTTTTCGCATCAAATTGTCCTGACCCCACTGGTCGAGAGTGAGTGATTCATTTTCATATTCTATATACTCTTGTACCCCGGTGAGGACCTAGATTGCTCGGCCTCTATTCTGATGTCTTGAGTTGGATGCATGAGTTGACTGTTTTGAGTAAGTGGTTGAGTCAAGTCTAGGTTGGTTGGTGAACAGAAGGGAGACTCTTCCTTTACTCGATTTTGCTGCACTCGAATGTCCTTTGTTGTGGTTGTCCAGGTTGCTGTTGAAGTTGGTCATGTATTGATGTTTGAAAACCAGTACGATTCACGTGTTATGTGCCTTTATGACTTGTCCCCGATGTTGGTTGATTGAAATATGTAAGCTTACCTTGTGTCTGACTTGGTTTGCTTGGGGACAAGCAAACGGTTAAGTGTGGGGGAGTTTGATAGACCGTTAATTACACATGTTTTTACCCCTATTCTTACACCGTTTGAGATGTGATTTCTCGTGTTTTAGGCCGATTTCACGCTAGGTTGTGCTTGTTTGTGATATTTCACGTCCTAGTACATGAATGGAGTCTTGGGAGCGAGTTTGGGGTCGATTGGACGAAGATCGAGCGCGAGGAAAGTCACAAAGGAGGCCACACGGGCACACCCACAACTCACACGGCCGTGCAACTCATATTTGTGGCCGTGTGAGATTGTGCGAGAGCAAACATGGCTTGCCCTGATATTCACACGGCCGTGTGAAGGAGAGGCTTGGCCGTGCGAGTTTTGCCGAGAGCAAACACGGGCAGATGGAAATCTCACACGGCTGTGCGACCCTGGCCGTGTGAGAAGCCTGAAGATCGAACTAATTGGAACGCAGCGTTTTGACTAACACGGGCAACTGGGTATGCCACACGGCCGTGTGGCCCTGCCCGTGTGAGTCGGGAATTCCTGGTTTTAACCCAATTCCGGGCTGCAAGAGAGAGAATCGGACTTTTTGAGCAAAAACAGAGCCCTAGAGAGAGAAAGGACGAAGAACACATCCTAGAAGCTATCTTGGAGCTGGGTTTCATCAAATCAAGCTTGGAGATCGTCATAGGAGTGGAAATCATCATCCTAGAGCAGATTTTCCTCATCTTTATGAGTATGACTACTTTGTATCTTGTTTTCCTCTCTCTCTATGGAGTAGAACCCCTCTTTCACTTGGGGATGAAGAACCCTAGTTCTATGTGTTAGGGATTGATTGTAATGAGTTGGGATGATATTACTGTTTGATTTTAATCGAATGATGCATGTTTATTAAGTCAATTGAAGTCTGATCAACTTTTCCTGATTCCTGCTGCAATCTGAGATAGATAGAATCTGATTAGGTTGCTAGAGTCTCATCATTCGATAATAGGAGATTGGCTATACGAGAGTTAGCCAGTTTACTGCTTTGTACTGGAATCCAATTCCAGTAGTGGAGTTCTGTTCTTACTGCTTCAGCTTTCTATCCCGGTGAAGACTAGTCGTCTGCCGGGTAGTTAGACTGAGAGGGCTTGGTCAGCTTAAGAGATTCCAAGCTACTGTCGGATCTTCCGCATTCTAATCAACAGTAAATCAACCCAGGGAAACACAATTGAACCCTAACTAAGGAGCTAGGGGGACTCATTCCCGAGTGACTCTTTCCTGCTTGAGAAAACTGTATCAATTCCTGCTTTATTTCTGCTTTTGCTTTTAAACAACAATCATTTACTTTAGTTGGCTAGATAATAGAGAATCACTGAGTAAGCAGTAGACCTAGACCCCGGGTTGATAATATAACTTGCCTGTTACTGCATTCCCGGTCTGTGATTATACTTGGTCGCAGATTGGTGTTGTGTTTTGGCGTGTCAGTGTCCACAAGAGAAGTGAGCGCAGTGTTAATCTCGCGCAAAGAGGCGCAAACAGAAAGGCCAATCTACTACACATCGCGAACATTAGCAAGTGCAGAAACAAGATACTCCCCAATCGAGAAGGCCGCCTTGGCGCTAGTTAACGCATCGTAGAAACTGCACCCCTACTTCCAATCACACGCGATCACAGTTCTCACGAACCTGCCGCTCAAAAGAATTCTAAACTCGATGGAAATGTCGGGGCGATGGCAAAATGGGAAGTCGAGCTATCAGAATATGACATACAATATGTACCAAGGCCAGCAATCAAGGCTCAAATCCTCGCCGACTTCATCGCGGAAGGAGTTACATTGAGCGACAAACCTGACGGAGTGTAAGAAGTCTACATCGACGGGGCCGCTAGCAAACTTGGAGCGGGCGCAGGCGTTGTCGCTAAAATGCCCGCGGGAGCTATCCACAAAATTGCCATCCGCTTCAGAACTCTTAAAACCAACAACACGTCTGAGTATGAAGCAATACTGGCAGGACTAACGGAGGCCAGAGACCTAGGCGCAAGAGCGGTGCGGATTCTTTCCGACTTCGCCATCGCTGTCAACCAGCTGAACGGAATCTTCGACGACAAAGAAGACACGCTTGCCCAATAAATCGAGTGTGTCAAAGCGCGAGAGGCACAGTTCGAAACGGTTACATACGTCCAAATACTGAGAGAAGAAAACATGCACGCTGACGCACTCTCCAAACTAGCCACGACGATGGACTTCGACGCGACAAGGATGGTCTCCGTGCAAAAGGAATACCAAGATATGCCACACATCATAAACGCAACACAAAGGGAAGAAAACGATTGGCGAACGCCAATTATGGCGTTCTTGACAAACGGTGTAGTACCGGAGGACACGAAAGAAGCTTGGGCACTCATATAGAAAGCCGCCCGCTGCACCCTCATTGATGACACACTCTAGACGCTCACACTCGGGCATATATCTAAAGTGTGCAGGACCAGACGAGGCACAACTGATCGTGCGAGATATACATGAGGGCATTTGCGCAATGCATTGTGGTGCGCAACATGGAACGTAACATCCTTCTTCAATGATATTATTGGCCGCGAATAAAGAAAGACGCAAAGAAATTCGTCGAGCAATGCCACAAATGTCAGCTGAACGCGCGTCAACATCACACACCATCCAACGAGCTCTAGGTAAATGTTAGCCCCTGGCCCTTTGTACAATGGGGCGTAGATCTACTGGGACCATTCCCCACCGCGAAAGGCAAACGCAAATACATCATTGTCGCGGTAGACTACTTCACCAAATGGATAGAGGCGGAAGCACTGGCATCAATTACCGCCCAACAAGTGGTTCGCTTCTTGAGGAACAACGTGCTCACCAGATTTGGAGTTCAAATTCGTTCATATTCGACCACGGCAAGCAATTCGATTGCGCGGAAGTCATAGACTTCTGCGATGAAGTGGGTTCCATAGCCCGATTTGCGTCGGTCGCGTACCCCCAGGCTAATGGACAAGCGAAAGCAGGAAATAAGTCAATCTTACACGGCTTACATACTCGCCTCGGGGAAACAAAAGGCAACTGGGCGGAGGAGCTACACACAGTCATGTGGGCGCATCGCACAACGTTTTAAGGCGGCAACGGGTGAAACCCCATTCGCGCTAACCTATGGAAGTGACGCGGTCATCCCAATCGAAACAGCGACACCAACGTACCACATCATCATGTTCAATAAAGAAAACAACAATGAAGCGCGGCTCACAGACCTCGAGCTAACTACCGAACGTCGGGAGACGGCCGCTATCAAACTACCCGTGGCAAAGGCCCAACTCGCGAAGTACTACAATGCCAAGCTAGTCCCATACAATATTAAAATGGGAGACCAAGTGTGATAATGATGTAAATGCACATGTTTGCGCCCCTAGTTCTTATCCGTTTGAGGAGTATAGTCGTGTGTTTTGGCCTATTTTACGCCGGGTTGTGCTATTTTGTCATGTTTCAGGTCCCAGGCGTTAAAAGGAAGGCTAACCGCGAGTTTCGGGGCATTCGGAAGTCATTTCGGTGAGCTGGAGCCAAAACACGGGCAGACCCAAGGCATTACACGGCCGTGTAATGCTGGCCGTGCTTTTTATGCCGAGAGCAAATTTGGTTTGGCCAATTCAGTTGCAAACACGGGCACTGAAGCACGGCCGTGTTCAGTCAAAGCACGGCCGTGTCCATCGCGAAGCACGGCCGTGTTTCCACCACTTGCTGGCCGTGTAATTAAGCCCTGGCCGAGGCACGGGCGGAGTCAGGCAAAGCACGGCCGTGCCCTCGACCGTGCTTTGGCCACTGATGCTTTTAAGCAGATTTTCAGCCACAATTCAAGGGGATTCGGGTTTTTGAGAAAGAGAGCGATTTCTAGAGAGAGAAAGTGACGAGCAAGAGTTCCCAAGTGCCCTAGATTGATCTTCAACACCATTGGAGGCCAGCTTGAGCTTGGAGAAGTGCCAATCAACGTCCAGAAGCAGGAATCCATCCTTTGCAGTATGAATTCCGTGTCTGATTCTGCTTTTGCTTTCTTCTCTATGGAGTAGTTCTCCCATTCATCTGGGTATGGAGAACCCTAGATTTGTATGTTAGGCTTTGATTGTATGAACCCAAGTACTGATTCTATGATTGATTATATTCGATTGAGGTTTGAATGATTGAATGACTTGAATCCTGATCAAATTCCTGTTGTTTCTGCTTTAACCTAGAATGAGAATATCTGCCTAGGTTAATAGAGTATCCTTGATTGAAGGTAGGGAGTTGGTGACTTTAGTCGAGGAGCCAACTCACTATTCTGTACCGGATTTACTCCGGTAGTGGAGGTTTTGTTCTTAGGGCCTCAATCTGTCTACTCCGGTGGAGGTTAGTCGCCCGCTAGAGATTCAGATTGAGAGGGTCTGAAGACCTTTAGTCGAGACTTCAGGCTGTTTAAGAACCTTCCGCAGTATAATCTTCATAGAAACTGAACTTGGTAATTACAATCCGGCTTAACTGCAGTCTAGGGGGAACCATATCCGGGTGACCTCTTTAACCTGAATACAACCAGTTTACTTGCTTTGTTTGTTTGGTAGTTTAGACTTGCACTCCAGTTTTATTGCTAGATAACAAGAACTCACTGAGTAGTCAGCAAATCTAGGACCCGGGTTGACATATAAACCTAACCCGCTATACTACGCTTTAGGAAGTGGTTTCACTTGGCCAATTCCTGGAGTGACAGTAGAGTCGAGTCAAGTTTTTGGCGCCGTTGCCGGGAAGGCTAGGTTGTTGAAGAAAAGTGATTTCTGTTAATTTAGCCTTTTTCTTTTTGCTTTGTTTTCTTTATCCCACTTGTGCCTTCACGGGTTTGTTGCTTGAGTGTGTGCAGGTAGTGCATGACCCGTAGCCAGTCGGGAGGTTTACTGCCGTTGAATCCAGAGATTGACCGCACCTGTCGCCAGCTCAGGAGACAACAACGAGCTAGACAGGCTACTGACGAGCGCATAGACGGCCACCTGAGCAGCGATTCTGAAGAAGAGCATGGGATGGACGGAGACTACAACCAACACCAGCGGAATCCACAGCAGGTTCCCCCGGTGAATCAGGTCCTGGGGAACAACCCCATACCCCAGGATCATGGAGTTCATCATCCACCGCAGCCGGGTCCCACATTGGAGTCCTACTACACTCCGCGGATTGCTGACATCCGCCCGGTCATCCTCTACCCACCTATCCCAGCAAACAACTTCGAGATCAAGCCATGCTGGATTCAGCTCATTACATCTTCTATCCAGTTCCATGGCTTGAAGAATGAGGAGGCCAGGGTGCATCTTTCCCGTTTTCTGCAGCTGACGAACGGGTTCAAGCTGAATGGTGTCCCCGATGATGCGATCCGCCTTCATCTCTTCCCCCATTCTCTGGCGGGGAATGCTAAGAGGTGGTTGGAGACCCAGCCCCCATTGTCCATCACCTCTTGGGACGATCTGGCTGACAAGTTCGTGCACAGGTACTATCCGGCATCGAAGACTACAGAGATTCAGCGGGAGATCACTCATTTCCGCCAAGAGCCAGATGAGTCACTTCGTGATGCTTGGGAGCGGTACATGGGATACTTCTGGCAGTGTCCCCATCATGGCTTTAGTGATGCTTTCACTGTGGGGAACTTCTACAGCGCTCTCTCCCCAGATAGCCAGTGGGTGATTGAGTCTTTATGCCCAGGAGGGGATGTTCTCACTAAGACTCCACCCGAGCTGAACCAGATGATTAATACATTGGCTGCCAGAGATCATTCCTAGGGGCAGAGCAGCAGCGGCAGACATTCCAGGGACCGTGGTGTGCACGCCATGGAGTCCAGATCCGGACTCGAGCAGCAGGTAGCTCAGCTAGTGCAGACATTGAAGCAGCCCAACAGTCTGATTCCGGGCAGAGGTTCGGCTACACCTCCAGTAGCTCAATGTCAGTGGTGTGAGAGCTCCAGTCACCTAGTGGAGGACTGCCAGGCTATGAGGGAGTCTACCACACCCCAGGAGCAGTTGGCCTTCATCGCCAATGCGAGGCGCCTCGATCCATACAGCAGCACATATAATGAGGGGTGGCGCCAGCATCCCAACTTCGCCTGGAGCAGCAACACCACTAAACCACCTGGTTTCCCAGCACCAGCAGGTGGTTTTCAGCAGAGGCAGCCTTTCCAGGCTCGCCAGGGGCCAGACCCAAAGCAGCAGCCCTACCAGCCTAGGCAGGGCCAGCCGTTCCAGCAGCCCCAGCGCCAGTTTGCCGAGCCAGTAGCAGCTCCGGCCCCAGATGACAGGATGACGAAACTGGAAAACATTCTAGCTTCATTCATGACTAGCACCCAGGCTGCTATCACATCACTGGAGGCAGGTCAGCGGAACCAGGGTGCTATTTTGCAGGATCTGCAGACCCAGGTGGGCATCTTGGCCCGCCAGAACACCACCAGGGCACCAGGGACTTTGCCTGCCACCACTGTTCCTAATCCTCGAGATCCTCACCAGCATTAGCAGCTGGATGCCATTTTTACCAGGAGCGGTAAGGTCATATCTGCTGATCCTGTCCCGGCCAGACAGGAGGAACCACTGCCTGCTCCAGCACTTCCAGCCGACGATGCAGAAGTGCGGGTGGAGAAGGAAGCCCCTGCTCCCAAGCCACAACCAGTGGTTAAGGAGCATGTACCCCAGCTTCCCTTCCCCACTCGCCTACACAAGGACAAGCTGGAGACTGAGTTTGCCAAGTTCATGGCAATGTTGAAGCAGCTCAACATCAGCATACTGTTCATGGAGGCACTGTCGAAGATGCCCAAGTATGCCAAGTTCATGAAAGATATCTGCACCAACAAGAAGAAACTTGGGGATCTCTCGACAGTGATGCTGAGCGAGGAGTGTTCTGCTATCCTGCAGAACAAGCTGCCCGAGAAGCGCAAGGATCCAGGGAGTTTTACTATCCCTCTTACTATTGGCAGCATGCATGTAGGAAAGTCCTTGGCGGACCTAGGCGCTAGCATTAACGTCATGCCATATAAGTTGTATAAAATGCTAGGCCTAGGTGAACTTAGCCCTACTAGGATGAGCATTCAATTAGCTGATCGTTCTATTGTGCATCCTAGGGGAATCATAGAGGATCTGCTTGTTCATGTTGGTGCATTCCCATATCCTGTTGATTTTGTTATTCTGGATGTAAATGAGGATGTGGATGTGCCTTTGATTCTAGGTAGGCCATTTCTTGCCACCGCCAAGGCACTTATTGATGTGCATGATGGTAAACTGATCTTACGTGTTGGGGATGAACAGGCTACTTTTTCTGTGACTGAATTTGATCACTGTGCTATGATTGATGTCACGCCTGTGCATGCTATGTCTGATCAGGTACACGAGTCTGTCGTGTACCCTTCTGCACCTCCTATTTTGCAGGACCCTCCTATCATTCCTTCGCCGCCACTCCATCCAGCCTCGCCTCCAAACAAAAAGCTCAAGGAGGAGTGACGGCCGAAGCAGCAGGTTGCTAAGCCTGCACGGAAAAAGAGTGGAGACCACTATGAGCTGGTCCCACCTCCTGCACCACGACCACCCTGGCCGTCCGGATACTCACTCGCCTGCATCTTGCCAGATGGGCAGGTTGAGCTGACTGATGATGGTGGTCGCATCCGTCGGGTGAAGGGCCACAACCTGAAGCTGTACCTCAAGAGCGACGTGGATCCGCTCTTGGAGGCACCTGTTCCTGCACCGCCCTGAGAATCCACCATGGGCGTCCAGCTAAAAGACGGTAAAGAAGCGCTGGTGGGGAGGCAACCCCACCACGGTTTGATTTTCTTTCTTGTGTTTTGAGTCGGATTGTAACCCGGTTTGGGTTTGGTTTGTTTTCTTTTGGTTTGGATGATATTTTATTGGGCTGACCATTGAACCTAACATATTGTGTTTGAGCTCTTCTGTTCCCCTTTGACTGTGCTTGCCTCGACTGGCCCGTTTCCAGTCCCCTGCAGTCCGTGCATACCGGTAACATCGTTCCCCTTTGCCTTCCCTCTTCTCCATTGAGGGCAATGTCGATCTTAAGTGTGGGGGGATGTTTATCTTTTGACTGCATGAGATCTGTTTGTGTGCTTGGAGCCTAGTCCACTGTCCAAATTTTTAAATTTGAGGGCTCCAAGTACGTGTTTCCATGCAATTGCCTGCTCAGTATGCTTTGAATTGACAGTCTTTATAGTAATATGCAACCTAGGGAGGTAGTGTAGCACTATGGAGGATGTTGATGCATTTAAGGAGTCTCATTTCTTCTTCATATTGAGTTGGTTGATTGAGTGAATTAGTGATCTTAGGACCCTTGAATTGTGTGGTGTTGTGGATTCTCTACCTGTCATGGACTCTTGTATCATGTTTTGAGTTTAACAGGTGCTCGAAAATGTGCTTCAAAATAACGTCTCCCGTGCGAATAGGGCGAAAGTGTGTAAGGGGAGACGGGAATCCGTTCCCAATTTCCACCTACTACCTCCAGCCCCCTTACATGTCTTTCCCCCGCACGAGGCTCGAGACATCCGCTCCTGGCATGGCCGGTAAGAGCAGGTTGGGACCCTTGAAAAGAAAAGAAAAGAAAAATAACAGAAACAAGCAAAACAGAAAAGAAAAGGGGTCTCAACCATCTTCAATAAGAAAATAGAGCACCTTGAAAAATGTGAGTCCATGATCCTTTGTTTTTGAGAATCTCTTCATCCACAATTCGTTTGTCCTCTGTTCACTGTTTGCCATGATGCCGACTCGATAAGAAGCTTTGAGATGACTTGTGCGTTGGTTGACATCGTAAGTTGCTAAATGATCTAGGAAGTCCTCTACCTACGATCTGGGTTGTTTGTTGCTATAGAGGTCTGGAGAGTTGCATTGGTTTGAGTTAGGTTTGCTTGGGGACAAGCAAACGGTTAAGTGTGGGGGAATTTGATAACGATGTAAATGCACATGTTTGTGCCCCTAGTTCTTATCCGTTTGAGGAGTATAGTCGTGTGTTTTGGCCTATTTTACGCCGGGTGGGGCTATTTTGTCATGTTTCAGGTCCCAGGCGTTAAAGGGAAGGCTAACCGCGAGTTTCGGGGGATTCAGAAGTCATTTCGGTGAGCTGGAGCCAAAACACGGGCAGACCCAAGGCATTACACGGCCGTGTAATGCTGGCCGTGCTTTTTTTGCCGAGAGCAAATTTGGTTTGGCCAATTCAGTTGCAAACACGGGCACTGAAGCACGGCCGTGTTCAGTCAAAGCACGGCCGTGTCCATCGCGAAGCACGACCGTGTTTCCACCACTTGCTGGCCGTGTAATTAAGCCCTGGCCGAGGCACGGGCGGAGTCAGGCAAAGCACGGCCGTGCCCTCGACCGTGCTTTGGCCACTGATGCTTTTAAGCAGATTTTCAGCCACAATTCAAGGGGATTCGGGTTTTTGAGAAAGAGAGCAATTTCTAGAGAGAGAAAGTGACGAGCAAGAGTTCCCAAGTGCCCTAGATTGATCTTCAACACCATTGGAGGCCAGCTTGAGCTTGGAGAAGTGCCAATCAACGTCCAGAAGCAGGAATCCATCCTTTGCAGTATGAATTCCGTGTCTGATTCTGCTTTATGGAGTAGTTCTCCCATTCATCTGGGTATGGAGAACCCTAGATTTGTATGTTAGGCTTTGGTTGTATGAACCCAAGTACTGATTCTATGATTGATTATATTCGATTGAGGTTTGAATGATTGAATGACTTGAATCCTGATCAAATTCCTGTTGTTTCTGCTTTAACCTAGAATGAGAATATCTGCCTAGGTTAATAGAGTATCCTTGATTGAAGGTAGGGAGTTGGTGACTTTAGTCGAGGAGCCAACTCACTATTCTGTACCGGATTTACTCCGGTAGTGGAGGTTTTGTTCTTAGGGCCTCAATCTGTCTACTCCGGTGGAGGTTAGTCGCCCGCTAGAGATTCAGATTGAGAGGGTCTGAAGACCTTTAGTCGAGACTTCAGGCTGTTTAAGAACCTTCCGCAGTATAATCTTCATAGAAACTGAACTTGGTAATTACAATCCGGCTTAACTGCAGTATAGGGGGAACCATATCCGGGTGACCTCTTTAACCTGAATACAACCAGTTTACTTGCTTTGTTTGTTTGGTAGTTTAGACTTGCACTCCAGTTTTATTGCTAGATAACAAGAACTCACTGAGTAGTCAGCAAATCTAGGACCCGGGTTGACATATAAACCTAACCCGCTATACTAAGTGGTTTCACTTGGCCAATTCCTGGAGTGACAGTAGAGTCGAGTCAAAGTGCTGAGGCGCAACTTCCGCCCCGACGCAAAGCACGGGAAGCTAGCATCAACATGGGAAGGCCCGTACTTAATCCGCGAAGTTGTCGGCGCCAACACATTCATGCTAAGCGCGCTAGGCGGGGAACCAATCCCGTGGACATGGAACGCCCAAAATCTGAGGAAACAGCACAGGAGTTCATAACCACCACCCACATGTAATCTTGATGTCCTGTTTATGCAATGATAATTTCTTCTTTCCATACCACCGCGCAATAAGGGAAGGCAACGTAACGTTTCGGCAAACGCGACTGCTATTACAATAGAAACGTAACCGTGCAGTCATGAACTGAGCTAAAAAGTTGAGCACACATATAATTCGCAATATAATTGCGCAACCATGAGTTGCGGCAAAGAAATTGAATAAAGCTACAAAGTAGCAACGTAACCGCGCGGTCAAGAATCACGCTAAGAAAGTTTAAGAGGCACACATTAAGCAGTCATGAGCTGTATAAACAAGAGGAACGAACGCGAAACAACTTATAATATATTTGGATTTCCAACAGGGAGATAACAAGAGGGCAAACGGCAAGCCAACTACAAAACGAAAAGAAGAGAAACAGAGCGCGACGAAACTTAATCTATTACAACGTTCACGGCGGGAGTTGCCTCAACTTTCTCTTCCGCTCCTGACCCAACTCCTCATCGGGGGCAGCCACGTCCCCCTCATCCTCAGTCGTCTGCTCAGCACACACATCGCCCTCCTCAGTCTCCGGCTCAGAGTCGGAGTCCAAAGGCCTCTTCTCGCCCAACCACTGCTAAACGTGCCGGACCATGGCGCGAGTGTTCTAGTGGATCCTCGGATTATCTGGTCGCACCTTCTTGCGGACCGCGATCACGGCCTTGGTCATCGCGTCCGCCAGTATCTTGCCAAACCCAGTGGAAGATTTCTACCGGTAGACTGCGTCCACTTGTGCCACGCGCACAGCCTCCGCCTTGGCCACAGTATGAAGATGGACCAAATCCTCCTTGTCCTTCTGGAAACCCTCGTGCACCTGCCTCAGCATTTCCGTGTGGTCCGTCTCCAGACGCTTCTTCTCTTGGGCGCATTCTTCTGCCAGGCGCTTCCGCTCTTCTTCAAATTCGTTCCGCAGCTCCTCACGGATGGTATCCCGCTCCTCCAACCTAACACGCTCTTTTGCAGCCTCGACATCCTCCAACAGCTTGCTCTGCAAAACGCCCAGCTACTCCATGGCCTCATTGGCTTTGTTCGTCGCCAACTCCGCGTTGCTGCACAGCCCTCGACTGCTCGGCCTTCAGCGCCGCGTGGTCCCGCGCACGCTCCTGCTGAGCGCGAAAAGTGGCCAGAAAACCCTACACCCACAACGCCACAAGACTTAGAGAAAATGGGAATCACTAAAAAATCAATCATTGCACGGGATATCAACGCAATCTTACGGCAAAATGGACCTGGGACAGGTCTTACAGCGGATCTAACTTTTCCATCCGCGAAGGGATGCTCAGCAAAGGCCCAACGGCCCGCAATGCAGTCTGAGCGGCCGAGCTATTGCAAGTCGCCCTGTTATGTATCCGCACCTCACGGAAGTAGTTGATGGGGGCCGCCCCAAAACCGGGCATTTCCGGCAGCGTCTGCTGAACGGTGGCCCCAGATGAATTGGCAACCACCGCCTTTTCGGGACGTGGCGGTTTGGTCGTCCGCGCCTCACCTTCAGCGACCGCCAGGGGTGTCTGCTGCTCTGATGGCGGAGATTGAGTTGTCGTCCGCGGCGCCTTCGCCGCTCTCTCCACGACTACTGGTCGCTCCACTTCCTTCCTCTTCGCGCCAGCAGGTTGCGCGACCTGCTTCTTCTTCTTCTTCTCTGCCAGCGGAGCAACATCATACTCACCAACGACGAGAAGTCAACACCTGCGCCAATAAATCGTAAGAGGGCCGTTAATACGATAGAATGCAAAAGGAAAGAAACATAACTAACCATCTGCAAAGAGCTCCAAACAAGCCGCGCGGACTCCGCTGGAATATAAATTTATCTTCTGCAACATGCATGACTCATACTACTCGTCGAGCTCGTCGTACTTGCCTACTTCCAACTCAAAGCCGCGCGTACTCCATACTCACTCGCCCACTCCCTCGGAACAGGCTTAACAAAGAAGAACCGCTCGAACCAATTCTTCTCCAGCTTTGGGGACCCATACATGTAACCATCAGGCCTCTTGTCACGACGCCTGATAGAGAGGCAATCGCTCTTCTCCGTCGCCTCCTTGATCTTGTATATCTTCCGGAACAAACCGTAAGATGGTTGAATTTTGAGCCTTTTGCACACAAGGCGGAGGCACGACGCGTACATGATTACGGAAGGAGATAGACGCCCGACCGAACACTTGAGGCTCATGTACAGCGCGCACAACAGCGGGTCAATGGGGAACTTGAAGCCATCTTCCAGTACTCCGTGTATACCCCAAACCACCCTGGGGGGCAGTTTCCAATCCTTCTCCGCACGGATGGAACCGCATACTCCCAATTGAGGGGCAAACCCAACCCGCGCACAAACTCTGTCACTTCCCTCCAGCCGTAGATGGACACGTGATCGGGCCCCCGCAAAAGGTTGTCATGCAGTACTGGCTCCGCTCCAAACAGTTTCGCCTAGTCCAAAATTGTGTAAGTCGCGCCCACACTGCGAACGCCGAGCCGGCTCATCGCCTCAGACACGCGCGAAACACAGACCGGCTCTGATTGAGTGTCTGAGTCCTCTCGCGGTTCTGCATTCACGTCCCTAGACCCACCAGCGCGGTCGCGGCGGATTATCAACACCCCGCGAGCATGCGTGCTTGGATCTCCACTTGTATGCCCTACCATACCCACATCGGAGGAGCTGTGTAGGAAATCATGTCCCGAATCGATGGCGTACGACGGCGTCGCCGGAACTCCCTCATCATCAGCCCCGCCGCCATTTCCATTGCCGGAATCGGCCAGATCCAGCGAAGGATCGGTAGAAATATGCGAAAGAGGGGGAAAATTACCTTCTTCGTCTTGCACGACCTCGATCTCGTCAATATTGGTGCTGGCCGTGATACTCCTCGGAGTATTAGCAACAACAAAGGGAGAAATAAGGTTGTAGGAGAAGGAGAGGAATCTCGGCGATGAAGCAAAATCAGAAAGGAGAGGCAGAGGTTGAAAAGAAGAGAATGAATTTCCCCCCGATGGTGAACTGGTATTATAGGTGACGAAGGGAAACTGAAAGGTTAAAGTTACATCGGGAATCGTAACCGTTAGTGCTTTTTGAATTTCAATACCGCCGCCTAAAAAGAAGCAATCACATAAGAACACGTGGACACCTACCACGCATAGACACTAGCCGGTGACGTCACAGGTTCCGCGCACCGCCTGGGGGGCATGGCATACCCGCAGAAAGGAAAAAAGCACACCCAAATCCAAACTCAAGCCCAAGAGTCACGCGCAACCAGACCAGAGCACTCCAGCAAAGATCACGCAGACTGAGCCCATTTCGCGGAGATCATGCAGACCCGAGCCCATCTCGAGGAGATCAAACAGCCGGCATTCGCGGAATACCACCTGATGGGGGGCAATTGTTGGGGGTAGGGCTCTGGTCTAGCCGCGCCAAGGAAGCAGCCCGACACCGCCCCAGAAAGGCCATGCGCGTTAGCACCATCATGACCAAGGCCACACTCGCGGAGGATCACGGGCGCGGAGAAGGCCGCACTCGCGGACAAAGTTCCGTGAGACGGATCGCGCTACAAAGAACCCAGATGCCGAACGACACCATTTTGCTCAGACTCTGACCAAACCGAGAAACCAAGAAAACGACATTGTATTCCCTGAAGACTGGTCACATCATTGTCCTAGGTATAATCATGGACAAATTGTCTAGTCCTAGGTAGAGGTATGGTCTAAACGCCTGACATGTCAGTAGTCATATCACATTAAATACTCACCCACCACCATGTAGCCTATAAATACGGCATTTACTCCGGTGGGTGAGGGAATCACATTTTTACTCTCTCGCTCTACATATTAAGAACTTTATCTCTCTAAGGAATTCTCTCTGCCTGAAATCCCCTGTTGCTTACTCTTCTCACCCACCTTTCACCCGAGTCTCCATCCTACTATCATTTAGACTCAAACACTTGTCAAATTTTTCCAGCATCTCAAAAGCCAGTTGTATGTTTACATTCTCGAATAATAAAGTCTCATTCAACAAGTTCTTGACATCCCAAAGTCCAGGAAGAAATAAGTTAGTCGTAGGATAATCACTTCCCGAAATATGTGTGATGATATCATTAAACAGCCTAAGAAATTTACAAATATCAACAACCATTTACATCACCTGAAAGTGATTCCAAACTTCAGAACTCTTTGCCGTCTTAGTTTTTTCATACGAATTTTCTGCATCATTCTACTTAGATGCTTAGGCTTCAGTAGTGTTTGCTCTATTAGCTTCATCACCCCCACAGTAGTGTTGGAAGCATGTGCAGGGATGGAACTCAAGTTAGTGATCGATTCAGTTGGGTTTGAAGACATTTTCTTCAGAGAGTTGCAGTTGCTAAAAAATACAAGAATATGCGGTCAATAATTGAATCCATTTCGAATACAAGCTAGGAGGCAAGACTGGTTAAATAAAAACGTGAAACCCTACCTTATATATAAAACGTGAAATCCTAGATCTGGAATAAAAACTCAAAAGAAAATCAAAATAGACTTAGGATATCTAATCCATTAATTTACACTGAGTATAGAAGTAGTTGATCCTCTGGAGAGGAGTGACGACTTGCATTCGGCGGTTGACGAACAGAGAAAAGATTCGCGTTTTAAATGAAAGAAGAAGTTTCAAGATTCGAATGTTTGTTGATAAAGGAGATTCAGACTATGAATAGTAAGGAAGACGGAGAATCGAGTTACTAAGAAAATAATTCGACTGTTTGCTGATAAAGGAGTTCATCGAAGGAAGGCAAAAGAGGTGGAAGAGAGAAATGCCGAAGAACTCTCTCTATTCTATTTTGTTTAGACTTTAGAAGCTTCAAAAGGAATTGCCACATTGTTTATGTGAAACCCTAATCCTTTTTCCACATTGTTTATTTGTCTGATCTCACTTACCATTATTACATAATATTAGAAAATGAATTGCCACTATTAAAAAATATTTGAATTCACTCAGTAGATTACTCCGGTGTTGTTATCTCAAATTAGATTGCAGGTTGCAGAGTGGGATGCCATACCCAACAGTCAGAGTCCTAGTTTCTACTCAGGGGGTCCGGTTGCCAGGGGTAGAGAGGATGTGCCGCTTGGTGCTCTGGTGATGTTCGTGGATGGGGCTACGTCTAGTGGCTCTCACGGCGCGGGTGGTTGGGCTCTAAAGAATCCCACGGGTATGGTGGTGGCGGCTTCAGCAGCTTTGTACGAGGGGATTTCTGAGTCGGCTCTTGTGGAGCTACTAGCCTTCTTGGATGCAGTTCGATAGTGCTTGGCGTGTGGGTTGCACTCCATGATTGTTGCAGGTGACGCACAAGTGATTTTGAGGAAGATCCAGGATGGTGATGTAGCTGACGCTTTTGGGGGTACGTTTTGGAGGAGATAAGAAGTTTGCGAGACTTGTTCCAGGAGTTTAAGGTTATCTTTGTTGGTCGTGACTGTAACAGGGTTGCCCACTTGGCGGCAAAAAAACCCCTTTCGTTGTCCCCTCCTTAGTGGGGTTCAATTTTGTTTCTTGGATATTATTAGCTATGTGACTATTTGTACCTGGTTGTTTTCTCGGTAATACGAGTGATCTTTTGGGGGAAAAAATAATTGTCACTTACTTTATTATGATAAAAAAAAGACATAAAATGCATTGTAAATTGTTTATATAAAGGATGTAAACCCCAATCCCTAAACGTGAAACTCAAAAGAGACCATTGCTTATTATATACTAAACAAAGTAACCTACATCTAAATCATATTATAGGTATGCAGTATAAAAAAGTTAAAAAATAATTTTCAAATACAAAATCAAATGTGTATAGGGCTGTCCATTTGGTTTTTATTTTTTGGTTTTAACCGAAACCAAACCAATTGGAAAACTAATGGTTTCAGTTTTTCGATTTTAAACCAATAAGCAACTAAATGGTTTTGGTTTGGTTAAAACCGAAAAATCAATAGAAACCATTAAGAAACCAATAAGAATAAAATTATTTATCAACAAATATTATTTTTTGTTTCTTTTGACACACATGCCAACCGATAATTTGTAATGGTCATTTACCATTATTATGACGTTTATTCAATAAAAAGGAGGGAAATGAGAATCAATATGAGTATATGAATACATGTTGGTTTTTTGGTTATCCAAACCAAAACCATTAAAACTCTTATTGGTTTTTGGCAACCGAAAACCAATAAGGGGCTTAATGATTTTGGTTTTGGTTTTTGGGATTTGGTTTTTGGTTTTTCATACTTAATGGTTTGGTTAACCAAACTAAACCAAACCAAATTGACAGCCCTAAATGTGTATAAACCCATATGTATACTTGATCATTTGCAGCAAGAGCAAAGGACATGAAGATACTCAATTGGTTAAGGGTAAGGTATGGATGACATATATATGGGTTTGAAAGTTTGTAGATGGGTTTGGGTAGGGTGTGGATATTTACTTCTATAATTTAAATGTGTATGAATAGGGTATGGATACCCATTTATTCGAGGGTGTTTTGATTACAGATACTAAAATTAGACTTATTTGTAGAACTTCAAAAGTTTAGGTACCAAAATGTAATAAACAAAAATTTTAGGTACTAAAATGTAATGTTCCATCAATATTTTGAGGACTTATATCCCAAAAAAAATTTATGTTATAAATCGAAAGATCTATTAAGTTTAGATACCGAACTTTAATTAGCATAGTTGAGGCTTAATTCCTTTATGGTGATGTATTTATAATGGTAATTATTTATTTTTTTATCGAAAAATGAAAACTATTTATTTGATATGTTTAGATACCTAGCCAAACATTCCATGTATAATTGTAGAAAATTCTAGCCCGGATGAAAAAGAAAAACTCTAGAGAGAAGCAAAATGAAAACAAACTGGAACTCACTTAAAATTTCACGCCTACAAGTACCATAGTGGAAAATGACGATTTTCTAATAAGTAATAACCATATATATTTGTTTTTACTTTGACTCGACATTGAGCTGGAAAAATTAGTGGTTAATGATTCAATTACTAATTCTCTAGATTGTTGGAGAGTCATGTATGGACCCGTTCATACTCGTGATTAGAATATATAAAATTACTATACTAATTAGGATTAGACGAAGAAAGCAAAGAAATAAATAAAGAAAGGGTTATGGAATATAAAGACCAAAGATTGGATTGGATCAGTCCGGTCTTGATCCGGTCCGGTCCCAATTTTATCTTGATTTTAGGTGCTGGGGATCTCTTATCCGGTCTTTATCTGGTTTTTTACCTCAAATCTAAGCCCGAATATGAGATTGCATTGTTTGCTATCCGGTCCCAGTCCGGTCCCTGTCCGGGTTATACGATCCGGTTTCAGGTAAAACCAAACAGTCCGGGATCAAATAGCCGGCCCTAATTTTAGGTGGTCTTGTTTTGTTTTTCTGTTTATGTGGGCCCGTTCTTTTAGTAAAGAACTAAGGATGGTTGTGATGTGTTCCTTTTTATGTGGGCCGTTTTGAGCTTTGGTCTTTTCTGTTTTTCTTTGGGGATTGCTATTCGTCGCCCTAAAAATCCTTATTTGTCGCCCTAATTAAATTTATTTTACTATAATGCCCTTAAGTTAATTTAAAACTTACCTCAAAACAAATTATAACCGGAAAATAAAAATAAAAAAAATCTGTCTCGGCTAGCCTGCGGAACATTCGGCCGGCAGACTCCTTTTCAACTGGGACACGGAAACATTGCTGAATAAAGGTGCTTTTCATGGACATAACTTGGGACATATCTCCAGCCGCCGCCAGAGAAGTTGGAGAAGAAGAGAGTTGAGGTTAGTAAATCAGGAGTCACCAACGACGCCAAAGTAGTAATATCTGTCTATGCTTTAGTTTTGGAACTTGTATCTAGTATCTACATCTGATTCTAGCTGGCTAGTTATTTCTGCTGTGCATCTTGCGCTTAGAGAATGCTATAGAATTGGTGATCAACTCCCACATGTTATCTAATTTGAACATCAATAAATAAAAAGCTGCATACTTTTCTTCGTTTGTAACAAAGTAAAAAGCTTGAGGCCATCGAGGGAGAGGAGCAGGTAAAAAGCTGTTGCCTGTTAGGAGCAAGTAAATAATCTGATGGGGAGATCAACTCCCACATGTTATCTAATTTGAACAAGTTTACCTACATTTGAGTATATGTCGGCATTCAGAATGCTATAGAATTTTGTCTCGCCTGCTGCACTCACTGTAATCGTAGCAAAGACTACGCTTATTGATGTATTGCCATTAGCATTCTCTATGTTTGTCTCATTTGTAACAAAGTAATCTAACTCGTTCCTTACTACGATCGCGTGTGCAGTTCTTTGACCGATACAGGGGCAGAAGAGTACCAGTCTAAATCCGGAATCCTTCATCTGAGTGCAAGACTCGCCTTGGGTTTCTCAGGTAAATGAAATGTAATCGTGGTGACTCCTGATTCGTAGTGATACATTTTTATATTTTTCTCTATTTCTTGAATTTTAAGATGTTGAACTTAGAATTATTTGTTAGTTTGTTTTCCATGATTATGAACTAAATCTTAATTTATGGGGGAAGACTGTAGGATGTGGCTATCGAATTTCTATGATTTAAACGAATTGAATAAGGCAATTAGGTAGTGAATTTCAGACCTTCTTTTCCGAGAGCTTCTCTCTGTTGATTTTTTCTCCAAGTTAACTTCCTACTTGTTTTCTAGTTTAGTTATTACATTGTCTTTAGTTTACTACAAAAAACACTTTTGTTCTTTCAATTCCTTGATATAATCATTAAATATGAAGTTGTATCAATCCTTGTGGGAGGATAGTATTACTTACTTTTATTACTCAGTTGATAATCTCCATATAGATTTTATAGTGTCACATCCGGACATAATTTATATAATTTTTGGATTAAATTATCTCTAATTTGTACTAATATTATTCTTTATTAGGGAGAAAACCTTGTTGAAGTTTGCTACACAATTGACAACACCCTTGCTATAATAAGGAGTTTGGTATGAGTAATACGGTAAGTACTTATTTAAATAAAGTTTATAATAAATAAATAAATTTTATTGACTAATGGTGGATTGGTTTGAACATTTTTGTATGTTTTTTGTAGGGTGGTTCTCGAGATGACGAAGGTGACAAAGTTGATTACACCCAATTCTTCAAGAGTGCAGGTTTTTATGATACTAAGGACAAAGCTCGGGAAGCAGCAAAGGAGATAGCAAAATCTCTCGGCTTTTTCTTGATAGTGTCCACAATCAAACGAAATCTGGGAGAAACGAATCCGCGGATATATATGGATTGCAACCATGGTTGCAGGAGCATAACATATATCCCAGATCCTGATAAGCCAAGGCGGAATAATACGAAGACGGGCAAGTTGGGTTGCAGATTCAGAGTGGTAGTACGGGCAATATTGGTGGATGGTTCTTTGAAATGGAGAATTGATGGTGTGAGGGGGTTTCATAATCATAAACTTGAGATTTATTCTGAAGGGAGCAGCCAAAGAAATACTCTCACAAAGGAGAAGAAGGAAGACATCAAGAAAATGGAGGCAATGATGACTCAGCCGAAACAAATGAAGAAGTCTCTGAATGACACGTATGATGCTCACCACAACATGAAACAAATTTACAATGAAACTGGCAAGATTCGGCAACAGAGATTGGGTGGTATGAAACCCATGCAGTGGACATTGAGGGAAGCTCAAAAGCTCGGGTATTTCGTTGAGTGTGAATTTGATATTGATCGTCATGTTACTAATCTCTTCCTTTGCCACCCGGAGTCTCTTCAGATGTTGAGTGCTTGGTATTTCGTTGTTCTAATAGACTCGACATACAAAACCAACAAGCATAAGAAGCCATTGGTTCAGTTGGTTGGTGTTACTCCGGTGCAGAAGAACTTTAACATTGGGTTTGCATTTGTGGCAGATGAAAAAAAGGAGACATACACTTGGGTTTTGTCGCAACTAAAGAGTGTGCTTGGTGGTAGGATCCCAAATGCTATTGTCACAGATAAGGAGGGAGGATTGGGTGTTGCAGTGCGCGAGATCTTTCCAGAATCTACTCCCTTATTATGTGTATGGCATATGAAGAAGAACATTGAAGCCAAACTCATGAGCTTTCGAATGAGTAGAGAAGTCGCAGAGGGTTTTGTTGGAGGTCCTTGGGGAACATTTTTGTATGCCAATACCCAAGAAGGATTTGATAGTGCTTGGGTGGACTTACAAAATAGTCGTTGGGGGTACAATGGACGATTGATGAACTACTTGAGAGGCGAGTGGCTATCTTGTGCCAGTAAATGGGCTAATTGCTACACCAATCGTGTGTTTCATATTGGCAACACGAGCACAAATAGGGTGGAATCAGCTCACTCCTCTTTGAAGTCATGGCTTAACACTTCTAGGCACAAGATTGATTCACTCTTCATGAGATTCCATGCTTGTGTGGAAGGTAGAGTGATTGAATTGCGAAAGGACCTAGAGGAATCACGATTGAAGGTAAATTCATTTTGATTGAATTGTGATAATAATTTTCATATGCTTTCTCTTATTTAGGTTATGTATTCATTTAAATAGGTATTTACATGGGCATATGGACCGCCTTTTGTGCACTTGAACAACAAGGTTAGTTCATGGGCGATTGAGCTATTGAGGGGAGAAGGAAGTAGGAAGAATGTTGAGAGGTGCGGTTGCGTGCTACCAGAGACATATGGACTTCCATGTCTATGCACAATGCAGAGGTTCAGTGAGAAAGGTTTAGAGTTGTATCCACACCACTTACATCATTTCTGGTCTTCTTTAAATTACCATGATCCACCTGATCGTGCACAGTGGGAGGACCATGATGCTATTGAGAGCGATATTTTCGACAAAATGGTGGAGGAGGTACGTTGTAGAGGACCAAATTATATTCGAGTAGCTATTCCATCACTTCGAGCTCATGTTCTCCCCGAGGACATGGGTCTTCTTGAGCCTAGGGATGCAGAGATTCCGAGAGGTCGACCACCTAGGAGGGAGAACGCCCGAAAACGTTCTTGGTTTGAGCACGAGAGATCACGAGAGGCACGCAGAAGTAATACCAGCAGGACAAGCCCTCCGACGAGGGATCTCACTCCCCCGATGAGGGATCCTACTCCCCCGATGTCAGATCCCACTCCCCCTATGAGGTCAACACATACAGGTTAGTCATAAATATGATTTTGATTGTACTATTTTTTTTTTGTGTGCTGATATCTTAGTTTTTTTTTATAAGAGTTTCCATATTGTTTCACTTGCTTGATTTCATTAGGTCGTGCACGAAAGAGTCAATTGTGGGAATTCCATAGTGAAAGGAATATGTGTCCATACCTCCCGTACATCCCATCTAGCATACACCATCTTGTTAGAGCTTGGTTTAACCCCGATGGGGATGGTCATTGTGGGTTTCGAGCAATCTCACACATTATTCATGGGGACGAGGGTTACTACTTAGAGATGAGGCAAGCTGTTATTGGAGAGATTACTAGTCGATGGGATTCTATATATAGTAGACATTACGATGGGACACTAGAGCAAGTAATTCATAGGTTGGATCAAAGGAATTCGGGATGGTGTGGCAACGAGTATTGGTTTGAGGAGGTGGATCTACTAGCATTCGCGACAATGCACAATTGTGTATTTTCAGTCTTCGGGCGGGCAAATGATGGGACATATGGGTATAGTGCATTACCCGTGACAGCGCCACCAGGGATAACGTCTCCAGTTCATGTTTATGCCCTCGTTCATACTGGAGTACATTGGGTTCGACTTCAACTTGCAGACGTCAGAGGTGTTACACCGATGCCTCAATTTAGTTTTCAGTGGTCTCATCTTCGTGATATGGCAACTGTTGGTACTTGGTCATTGTTGTACCAAGAGGAAAGAAGGTTATTTTTCGCTCTTGATGGACATCATCAAAGTAGACAAGACAAGGGTGAGCCGGAGCATGTAGTACTTGAGTAGTTACATTATTTTAGCTTTTCGGTACTTATCTATGTAGTAGAGATTATTTAGCTACATTGGTCATCTTTTCGGTTCTTTAGCTACATTATTTCATCTTCTTGATACTTATCTATGTAGGAGATATTGTTTATGACATATTAGCAAATTGAATTACTTAGTTTAATCACGATATCAAATAATACGACCTTATCAATCTGAAGAATTCCTGATCACCGTAATTTGAAAACGTGTGAATTGAATTAAACCAATAGTTCCTAATCCAACCCAGAAAACAGAATTTTTTTGCTGCACTCCTACAGTTCTCATTTCTAAGTGTCGTACTTGTCATGTTGAATTAATATGGTATTCATGGGAGCTTTGGCGGCGGGATTGGTGGGAGGCGCCAGTTTCATGTTGCCAAATCTCACTCCTTTGCTCACTCCTACAGAATTGAATTAAACGTCTTCAGGGGAGCTTTGGCGGTGGGATTGGTGGGCGGCGCCGCGGCGGAAGAGGCCGAAAGCCAGGATGAGGCCGGCGACGACGGCGACAAAGCAGATTTCGGAATAATAAAATCTGTCTTTTAGTCGAGGGGTAAATATGTCTAGTTAGTGCGTTTTAGGGCGATAAAATTTGAATTTTAGGGCGACGAATAGCAATTCAGTTTTCTTTTGGGCTTTTGGCGGGTTTGACTGTGGGTTATTCGTTTTTGCTAGGGTTTTTTTAATCTTGCTGGACCGGTTGGGTTGCGTTTCTGCAGGGGTGTTTTTTGCTATGGGTTCCTTTTTTTCTGGGTAAATACAATTTAATATCCAAACCTTTCATTTTAAACAATATAATAGCCAAACCTTTTCGGAAACAATCTAATATCCAAATCGTCAACTTTCCGTTCGTTTGACCGTTAGTTGACACTTCAAAAAAGCTTTGTTTAGGGGAAATTGTCACAATACAACTTTGTTTCTTGTTTTGGCATTGCAGATGACTGAATATTTAGATATTCTATACCATCATGGTGGAGTCATAGACTTCTCGGATTTGGAACTACGATATGTTGGTGGTTTTTCAAAGAAGATATCGATGGATATTGATGAAGTGTCGTACTTCGAACTTTTTTGAAGTGTCAACTAACGGTCAAACAGACAGAAAGTTGACGATTTGGATATTATATTGTTTTCAAAAATATTTGGCTATTATATTGTTTAAAATAAAAGGTTTGGATATTAAATTGTATTTACCCTTTTTTTTCTTTATTTGTTTGGGCTCTCTTCCATTTTCTTTGGTTCCCCGTCCTCCTTGGACCTGGCCTGCTGTCCGATTTTTTCTTGGCTCTTGTCAGTCGAGCAGCTCGTTACATCCATGTCCACCGCCATGTAATCTCATATTCATTGTGATAAGCCCTCTTCGAATGGTTTCAAGGAGGCGGCTTACAGTGGCAGAGCTAGAAATTTGAATGAGGGGGCTAAAAATTTATGCATTGAGAATTTGAAATAGCAAGGGGAGGGCAAACACCTTATCAACTACTATATTTTTCAAATTTATCACAAGATTTACATGTACTTTTAAATGATTTTGAGAGTTTAGTGGGTATAGCCTCCCCTGCCATTAACATAACTCTTCCACTAGCGGGGCTTATGATAATACTATGATCATGCCATGACTATGCTATGATTATGTTTGTGTCGAACGAGCTGACTTCGTGTTGTGCTTCTTCGACTCAAGCGGCTGCATGAGGTGTTTGGATTCTTGTGTTTGGATGATGCTTAGGCACCCTTCTGCTGAGGTGTGTTTCTGCTTTTTGTTTTGTTTATGTTTTTATCTTCTCTAGCAAATAATGCCCTCTGTTTGTTTGGGTTCTTAGGGTTTCTATCACTGCTTGTATTCTTCACCCTTTGTAACAGCTTGTTTGATTTGCAATATAAGCTGTCTTTTCGACAAATTTTTTGTTGCTCTTTGCCAGGGGAAAATGAATGTAAAAAGGTAGCTGAGATCCATGCATGTGCATGTCTTAACAACTAGGGTTATTGAGATCGGTGATTTATGACATGGTATCAAAGTTGGTTTGTCTTGAGATCATGTGTTCAAGTTTTCCCAACCCCCAATATGTCTAAAACCACACATTACAAGGGGTTCATGTAAACTTCAAATCCATAAGTTGACTTTCCATTGATGTATCATGTAAGGAAGTTGTTAACATCTATACGCGCATGAATCTCTTCAACAATTCTAATTATTGGAAAATTTGGTTTATAACATGACAAACTCCCATCTTCCTGTCGCCGCCGACTTGTATCCAGACTTGCGGTCGTCATTGTCGTTGGCCCATTTGGGAATACAAAACATGCCATTGCAACATCCCACGATGTCTAGATGGAACATCATGGAAGAACGAATAGGCCGGCCAAGAGGGTGTGCCGGCCCGCCCTCTGGCACAGGGCCTCCAAATATTAGGGGCCTCCACTTAGATTCGTTAGTTACCGAACGAATATTGCAGGTTGTTTTTTTAGTGTATGATTGATAGATTATGAACATGATGACGAATTTAATAGATGATTTTAGCTATAATAACAATTGAAAAAGATCTCATGGAGAATACAAAAATCAGAGAGATAATAGATAATTTTAATTTAAACAATAAAGAAAGATATTACATTTTGAATAATTGTATTATAATCATTTTAGTTTTATTATAGTTAAAAGTCAATTTGGATCATGTCTCAATTTTAGAATAGGGCCTACACGATCCATTAGATAGACCCGCACCCACCTCTCGATCAATTTATATTATTTTCATTTCTCCATTCAATTTTTGCTCTATATACATTTTCTGTTCCCTCCAGATTTACTTTTCTCCCTCCCTGCTAGGAGTGAGAATTTGGTCTTGGTTTCTTGGTCAAACAGGAAGTGAGATTGTTTATTCATTTTGAAATCATTTTCTGAACTTATGTACTTTATAATTATTTAATAAATTTTATTTTTAATAAATTTATTGAGAAAAAAATTAGGAACCACATGTTAAATTTTTGAACAGGGCCTCCAAATATCATGTGACGGCTCTGGGTTTGTAATGTAAATCATCCATGGTATTGGCGGCAGTAGAGATGGAAGGAGGGTGTGATGTGCTCCCTTTTTTCCATTCCCAAATGAGCCAACAACAATGTGACATACATTATTCTATGGAATTCGACAATCTCAGAGACCAAGCACCTTCTTCTATTTCCAGGTGTCCTCTGGCCAAAACGAAATAAGTGGACATTCTTCTACTAACACAGCAAAATCAAAAACTATGCATCTCAATTTTTGAATGTCTTTTCTCTAAAACTATATTAAGACCCGACCCGTTGGTCGGATAAATTTATCGATAATATAAAAATTTATAGAAATTATCCAAAGAAAATTTTGTTTTTTTTATTTACATACATAAAAGAGTCTAAATATTTGATTGTTGGAAAAATAAAAAAGAGCATGTATCATAAATTTATTTTTATGAGATGCGAACTTATTCAACTAATTCAATTACCGAAAGTTAAAAAAATATCATGCAAGGAAACCCACTCCTAACGTGTTCAAAAGAAATAACATGTCGATTAGAAATGGATGCAAATTTTATTTTAGACTTCGCGATTGCTTTGTCATTAGCATTATCATCGCCACCAATAACAACACATTCTTCTCCATTCATGACACCTCTTTCCACTACTAGCATAATAATTTTCTTCTTGTCACCAATAAGTAATAAATACATAAAAGTAAAATTATAATAATTTTCTCTTCCTTCTTCTCCTAAATTTCATTGAAAGAAAAATTTAATGCTAAATTTTTTGCAAATATGAAATATAATTTTACTCGAGTAGGCTTGTACTTTATATATGACAGATAAAGGCCTATCAGAGTATCAAATGCTCGACCTTGTGATTGTTCAAGTATATAAACGTAATGTGAAGGTTGACATGTATAACTTAGATGTTTCCTTTTTTGTTAACCAACGGAATATATATACTTAATATACTCCATATAAGTTTCACCTAGAGTTTAGAGTGACTATAGATTAGAAAATTTCTTTTTTTTTTTGGTGAATAAACGGGACGCAAAGGGGGTCCCAGCCTTTAACTAGGAATCAGACGGGTCGTTTCAACCCCGATGTAGTCATGATACAACCAGTATGAAAGAGCCCTATTGGGCACAGTGATCCTATTGACTCCCAACGAACAAGTATGGCCTAGATTGGCCAAGTAATCTGCGACGACGTTGCCTTCTCTGTAGATATGGATCATCATGACCTGCCAGTCTCTAGCTAGAAGCTGTCGAATCTGCTTAACTCTCGTGAAGTGCATATGCTGCTGGTCTGCTGTCTCGATAAGGTTAATGGCTGTTGTCGAGTCCGTTTGCAGGAGAACCTTCCGAGCCCCTGCCTCCCAAGCAAACCTCAGCCCCTGCTCAACTCCAGCTAACTCGGCACTGGTGATCGAACCCCCCCCCCCCCAAGGTTCATGGTGAACGCGATAATGAAACGGCCGTCGTCCCCTCGCACGATCCCACCTGCCGCCGTACTTGAAGGCGAGTGATAAACAGAACCATCTGTGTTGAGGCATGTCCACCCTGGCCCTGATTGCTGCCAGCAGATGGGTGTTGGTGTATGGAGTCCCCCAGCTCCTCCAACGATAGTTTCCTTTTCCAAAGCGGGAATAATGCTCTGCCTTAGCTGTGCCGAGTGAAACTGAATTTGAGCAAAGGACTGAAGTTCACTCTTGAAGCAGAAGTTGTTCCGGTTCTTCCACAGGAGCCAGCAAGTACCTGCAAAAAGAGTAGCATACACTGCTCGTCCCCGCCCTGTGGAGTAGTAGAACATCCAATCCTCCAAGCTCTTCCCATAGAAGTCCCTCTGGTTCATCTTCAAGTAAACCTGCCCAAACACCCCGCGCAAATGGGCAGTCTCGGAGGGCATGCAAGGTTGTTTCGGGTTCTCCGCCGCACGTCTTGCAGCTGCCATCGGTTGTAAGATGCCTTCGTGTCCTCTCCGCATTTGTAAGCAACCGTTGGTGGATAGCTAGCCAAAGGAAGGTTCTCGTCCGCTGTATGACTGGGGTTCTCCAAATCGCCCGCCATTTCGGTTGCATGTGGTTTGGAGATCCCTCGTCCTCCGCCGTGAACTCGTACGCCGTCTTGAAGTTGAATCGCCCGTCTAAGGAGAAACGCCAGCATCTTGTGTCCCTCTCATGTGTCTCCAGGATGGGATGTGCGTAAACCTGCAAAGCAAACTCATTAGGAAGATAATAGTCAATGAAGGCCTGTTCCACTCCCCATTGAGCACGAACTCCAACACAGTCATGCCAAGAACTTCCGGAGGTAGGGCCGCAACATGAGTGGCCAGCGGGTCGCCGTCCGTTACCCAACTGTCCGTCCATCGCCCACATTCCAGACGGTGGCCACATCCATTTTTTCCCAAACGCGGATAACTCCCCTCCAAAGATTCGACATTCGCCCCTGCCTTCTTGGCTCAATGCCATTCTCCCTCTCCCGAATATACTTGCTCCAAATCACCCGAGCCCAGAGTTCGTCCTCCCCTGTGAGTAACCGCCAGGAAATTTTCATCATGTATGCTTCATTCGATCTCGTAGCTGTACGCAAGCCCAGACCGCCTTCCTCTTTCGGTCGACACACCGTTTCCCAGTCAAGGAGATGGATCTTCCTACCCCTCTCTGTACTTCCCCAAACAAAAGCGCGAATCTTCTTATCGATGTACTCCCTCACACTCACCGGCAAAAACGACGTTTGCAAAGTGTACGACGGGAGGGATGAGAGTACCGCCTGGGCAAGGGTAACCCGCGCAGCCATGCTCAGTTTTTCCGCCCTCCATCCTGCAAGCCGATTATTCACCTTATCAATAAGTTCATTAAAAGTTGCCTTCGAAACCCGATCATGAATGACCGGTACTCCCAAATAGCTCCCCAGGTTCGCCGTTTGTGGTATTGCCAGCTCTTCACTTAGTTTTGCTCTTCTGGCTGCAACGACATTCGCCAAGAAGAACACCCTTGACTTTGGCTTGCTGATTCTCTGACCCGAAGCGGCTCTGAAGGTATCAAAACATTTCAGAATCGCTTGGGCCTGTTGGGAAGAAGCCTCGCCAAAAAGGATTAAGTCATCTGCAAAAAATAGATTAGAAAGAGCTGGCCCTGCCCCGGTCAGCCTGATTGGCTGCCATGTTCCAGCCTCAATGGAGTTAATTATCAAATGACTCAAGCGTTCCATGCACAGTAAAAATATATGGCAAAAGCGGACAACCCTGTCTAAGGCCTCGAGACGGTGAGAACGAGCTCGTAAGCCCACCGTTCCACTGAATCTCCATCGACGCCGAGGTGATGCATGCCATTATTACTTCAATCAATTTGACTGGTGCTCCGGTTGCCTCCAGTGTGTCTCTAACAACCTCCCAATGGATGCGGTCATATGCCTTGGCGAGGTCGATTTTGAGCGCCATCCGCCCTCGCCTACCCTTTTTCGCTCTCATAGAGTGCACCACTTCCTGGAGGATACAAATATTATCCGTAATGTGACGCCCCGGTACAAAACTTGTCTGGGTCTCATGAACCAAATCCAGCATAAGAGGCTTTAGTCTTTCTGCTATACACTTCGTGAGTGCCTTGTACGCCACATTGCAAAGGCTTATAGGTCGAAACTGGTCGATAGTGGTGGGCGCGGAGACTTTCGGGATGAGGACTAGAACGGTGGAATTGACCTCCATGATCCTGTCCGGCCACTTCCAACAATCCTCGATCATCTTAGCTAGACTGCTCCCCACTGTTTCCCAGCACCCAGTCACCCTCATTATTTTTAAGCACCAGTATCCGATTCCTCTTCCTTCGCTTCAACGTTCTTGCATGGAAATAAGCGGTATTTCGGTCCCCCGATACAATCCACTCCAACCTCGATTTCTGGTACCATAAAAGTTCCTCTTGGAACAATATAGTCTCAAGATCCTCTCGAGTGGCTTCTAGCTGTGGTGATACTGATAACCGCCCATCCCTTTTTTCTAGATCCTCTAATTTCCTCAGCAAGGCATCTTTTTTCCGGAGAATATGGCCAAAAACATGATGGTTCCAACGTATTGCTTCCTTGGCAAACTCCTCCGCCAAACCAATAAATGAGGTCCCCTTGGCCCATGCTTCCTGGAGCATCGGAGTAAACTCGTCGTGGGTAAGCCAAGCAGCCAAGAAGCGAAAGGGTTTCGGTCCTGCCGGTGGGCACGACAAATCCGTAGACAGTAGAAGGGGTCTATGGTCTGATTTGACACGAGGTAAGTGCCTGACCGAGACTTCCGGGAACAGCGATGTCCACATATTGTTGGCAAGCACCCGGTCTAGGCGTTCTCGGACACCATTTCTGAACCAAGTAAACGGCGGCCCGCGGTATCCTAGGTCCACCAGGCTGGTATCGTTGATACAGTCCTGAAAGTCCTGAATGCGAGAGGAATCAAAAGGGGCACCTCCAAGTTTCTCCTCAGGACGCAGGATGGAATTAAAGTCACCCATGATTGCCCATGCCTGGTCTTGGTCTTCGGCTAACTCTCTCAAAGCTTCCCACAGAACCCGACGTTGCATGGGAGCAGGGTTTGCATAGACTGCTGTGAGTAGCCATTTATGCCCCGGTACACCTGCTGGCTCTACCTGAATATGAATGAACTGAGCGTGGGCGTTAACTTGGGACAGACAAATATCCGTGGAATTCCATAGCACCCAAATTCCTCCCGAGAAACCCACCGCCTCAACTACAAACTCTTTGTCGAAACCCAAGCTCTGCCTGACATCCTTAGCTCTGTCACCACTAATCCGTGGCTCAACAATAATCACGATTTGAGGACGATGCCTCCTTTTATACTCATTGAACACTCTAGTAAAGCGTCTACTTCCCGCACCCTGGCAATTCCAAACAAAAACTTTGTAATTCATTAGGAAATAGCGGGGTTAGTTGGCTTCCCTGGTAGAACTCAGGACGGGGGAATCCCCTCCTTTGCCTTCTCCATATCATTTTCCGCGTGGGTTTTGTTTACAGCTTCTTTGGCTTGGCCCCGCAAGTTTTAGAAAATTCTTTTTAATTAACATAATAATTTTCTTCTTGTCACCAATAAGTAATAAATACATAAAACTAAAATTATATAACTTAAAACTAAAAACTGAAAGAGGATATGCAAAAACAAAAAAGTAGCCCAACCTCGGTAGACTTCCCTTCCGGCCTCGGTGGAATAAATAAAAGAGATTATAGAAGTATAAAAGTGCAAAGACGTTTACAGCCTTCCGTCAAATGCACTCATAGCTGCAATTTATGCTTTGACCCACTCCTCATAGGGAATCTCCTTATATGAATGGGTAGACATTTATATTGAGAAAACAGATTGACGTGAAAATTATGTTAGTGAAATCTCATGTATATCTCTTAAGATCTCATGATGTAAATGCACTTGATTTACATTATGATTATATTTTCCCCAATCTCATAGTTTTATTTACATTCTCTTCACAATATTGTTTATTTTAGGGCTTGTTTTCTTGATGGATTTGGTGAAGGATTTGGTGATGAATTTGGGTTCATGATGAACTTTGTCCAAAATCTATTGTTTGCTTCAAGTTTTTAGATATACCAAATCCGTGGGACCCATAGACTTTGAGGATCCAAATCCGTATGGCCCAAGGACTTGATAATCCCTCTTTAAAGTCCATCATTTTTTACGAACCTACCCCTCATATTTTCTTTCTCTTCTTATATTATTGAGGGCAATAAATGTATAGTTCACTTCATACATACAAATTTAATTAACAAAATCCATAATGAAATCCATGAAACAAACAATGATCTTTTTTAAATCCATAACGAACCCAAAACCCTCATATATCCATGATTTATCAAAATCCAAGTTATACCAAAACTTTCATTTTCAAATCCACGAATGCAAACGAGCGCTTAATCTCCCCTCATAAGCATGCAGGCTTGAGATTAGCGGCCGAGTTGGTATAATTTTTTTTATTGCAGATGTAGAAAATTAGATTAAATAATAGCACATGAGAAAAAGGAAAACAAGTAACGATTTTTAGTAATCCAACCAACGCCAACAAACAAACATAATCCATTTAGTTACAATTTCAAGGAGCAGAATTCATTAAACTTCCATCTCTTTCTCTCCACCACTCCTTTTCCCGTCCCTCTTGAAAAACCTCCCCAACCAAATGAATCTCCTCCATTTTCTCCTCTCTCCCATAAACCCCCACACACAATTCCTTTTTTTTTTTTTTTTTTCTCCCACCCAACCCAAGGATAAACGAAAGTAACAACCAATCCAAAATCCCCCTCCTGGTCTGGTCCCCGCAAACACGACAAATTCCACCCCCCAATTGAAATTAATTATGCCGAGCAAATTACGCAAGGCAATTGGGGCGGTGAAGGACCAAACTAGCATCAGCTTCGCCAAAATCTCCAGCACCAACGCTTCCAACCTCGAAGTCCTCATCCTCAAAGCCACTCGCCACGATGATGTCCCCATCGACGAGCGCTACGTCGCCGAGGTCCTCTCCCTCATCTCCTCCAGCAAAGCCTATGCCGTCGCCTGCGCCCACGTCATCTCCAAGCGGATCGGCCGCACCCGAAACTGGATTGTCGCCTTGAAATCCCTAATGCTCGTCCTCCGCATTTTCCAGGACGGCGATCCTTACTTCCCCAGGGAAGTCCTCCATGCCATGAAGCGCGGGGCCCGAATTCTCAACCTCTCCAGTTTTCGCGATGATTCCAATTCTAGCCCTTGGGATTTCACCGCATTTGTACGGACTTTCGCGTTGTACCTCGACGAGCGCCTCGATTGCTTCATCACCGGTAAATTACAACGCCGGCGCGATTGTGGAGGTGGAGGTGGAGCCGCTGCTAGCCGGACGGGGAAATTTCGGCCCCCGAAGCCGAAGATGTATTTCAGCGACAGCATGAAGCCGCCGATGCTCCTCGACCGAATTTCCTACTGGCAGAAATTGTTAGACCGCGCGATGGCCACCCGGCCCACGGGGGCAGCAAAATCGAACCGGTTGGTTTTGATATGCTTGTACGCTGTCGTTCAGGAGAGCTTCGATCTGTATAAGGACATATCTGATGGGCTGGCACTCCTTCTCGATAGCTTCTTCCACCTTCCGTACCAATCCTGCGCCACCGCGTTTCAGGCGTGCGTGAAAGCGGCGAAGCAATTCCAAGAGCTATGCTCTTACTACGATTTTTGCAAATCGATGGGTGTGGGGAGGACATCGGAGTACCCTAGCGTTCAGAAGATCTCTGAGGAGCTTATCGAGACGCTGCAGGAGTTTCTGAAAGACCAGGCTTCATTTCCCAGGTCTCCGCCAGAGGGAGAGGAGGAGGAGGCTGCAGTAGTGGAGGGTATTTCGTCTCGTGGTCGTCAATTATCGTCGCTTCAGGAACTCATGGGACTAGCTGTAGCTGGGATGGAGGAAGATGAAGAAGAGCCTTCGATTTCGATGTCGTTGGAGAATCAGGACATGACCAGTACTACTGGTGAAGATAATAATGAGTCCTCGACGAGCGCGAAAAGTAGTTGTGTAATGGACTTGTTGTCATTGGACGATTGGGATCTAGAGGATTTGAAGTTGGAGAATGAGAAGGCTTTAGAGAATTCAAATTCGGGATGGGAGATTGTCCTGGCAGAGATCGCGACACAATCGAGTACCGAAATCCCTAGCGGTTTCTTCGATCTGAACGAAGTTGGGAATTCCAACTCGCCGTTTGGATTGGAATTGGGAACTCCAGCGATTGCTGAAAATCATGTCCTTGATCACAATTACAACCCGTTTCTACAAGATTTGGAGGTTAGTTTGCCTGAAATTGAAATAGAATCGAAGCCTCTGCCGTCAGGGGACGACAAGGCAATAGTTCTGATGGATGATTTGTTCTCGTCGGGAACGTTTCAGGCCACACCTCCCACGTTTAGCGTTCATGAAAATCATCATTGTAAGAGTAGTAACCAACTTATAGAGTGGAAAAATGAACCGGAATCGGAGACAGTGACAAGGATGACCGTGGACGAAAATGTGATGGCTTTGGCAGATGATTTCTTCTCGACCGCGGCTTCAACGTTTCAGGCGAGGCCGACATTGATCAGTGTTCAAAATACTAATAATAATAATCTGGAGAGTGGAATGTCAGGTGGATGGCCAATTGAAACGGAACAGACGACGCCTGCAGGGGATGAGAATAAGGCAATAGTTCTATTTGATGATTTGTTCACTACGGCGCCATCTTTTCAAGCAACGCCGCCGACATTCAGTGTAGAGAATGGTGAGTGCAATGGCTGTGATGATTTGTTTGGGCCGTGGCCAATGGTGGCGAAAGGTGGTGATGCGATGGAGCGGGAGAATTTGTTGAGGGAACAACAGATGTGGTTGGCGAATCAAAACAAGATTATAACCAAGAATTTGTGTCAATGATAACAATAATAATAATAATTGAAAGGAGGAAAAGGCAGGAGACTGGGTGATTGGTCATAATCTTCTTTGCATTCTAGTTACTCTTTTCACTTGTGTAAAAAAATTGGGTATTTTGGAGGGATTGTAAATTTGTGTAACTCATCAAGGCATTAAATTTTTTGTGAAAATTTTTAGAATATGTGCACACATATGATTTACCGTTTATCCATATGATATTTTTCGTATAATTATGCAAAAGCGACCATGATTTGATCCACTTATTTAGACCTACTAATCTAGTTCCTTGAGAGGGGAAAAAATCCAAACATATTTGTTGTTTTCTGTTGGAACTTGGCGATATGGAGTTCAAAGTAAAGTACCAATTTTATTTAGACGGAATCGATTTTAGTTCATGTTTGGCCCAATTTTTCTTAGAGCTTTTCTGATTAAATACAAAATTCTTGTTAAACATCTTTTCAAATTTGCATTTTGAAAAAAATAATAGCATTTGACATTTAGGGATCTTTTAGATGTGTTAGTTGTCAATATGTAAAATTTGTTTATAAATAAGTAAATAACTTATTTTTTGAGAATGTGGTATTTCTGTGAAAATTGAGTTTTATCATGGTTGAGTTTATAATTCACGTGAGTTATTTCTCTTATGGTATTTAATAATAAAAAAGGCTAAAATACCATATTGCCCTCAAGAATACCTCCATATGTACTCTCTCATCCTATCAATTCGATTCTCCCTCCATAGAAATATTCCACTCCTTACTCCAGTTATCACCTTCAACATGAGTTAAAGTCATCCCCAGGTGCAAAAAAGGATGGGGAACTTGGAATGATACCATTGTCTCAACAACTCTCAAGCAAACATACTACTTTGGTTTGTCTTTTTATAAATTCTTATTATGGCCTCATTTATGTACCATGTAGGGTGTCTATACGGTCCGGTCCGGTTAAATTGGTCCCAATTCATACGGTTTCGGTCCTGTCTTTTCGAGAATATAAGGACCAAAGATTGGATTGGATACAGTCTGGTCCCAATTCGGTCTTGATTTTAAATTGAGTTTTTCGGGATTTGAGTAGCCTGAGGCCTCAAAGGGTGAGAAGTTGGTTAAGTTTTGGGTGTTGGGCTCTCTTATCCTGTCTTTATCCGATTTTCGATCCGGTCCTGAACGGGTTTTTATCTCAAATCTAATCTCGAAGATGGGATTGGATTGTTTGCTATCTGGTCCCGGTTCGAGTTATACGGTACGGTTTTGGGTAAAACCAAAAAGCGCGGACCAAATAGCCAGCCCTAGTGCCATGTACACTAGCTTGGCCGGATGAGTGTTTTGATTGTCAATTTGGACGGTCAACGATACAGCTCACTACCATGTCATCACCAAATAAATAAAAAATTCTAATTTTAAATTATTTCGCATACTTTATTTATCTAATAATAAAATAAACCAAAATATGAAATATGGAAAATAATTTGAAATTTTATTTATTTATTTTGTGATGACATGAAAATGAGATGGAGCATCGATCATTAGTGAAAGGTGTTGACCGTAAATTTTTTCATTTTTTTGGTTTATTTATTATTTGGTAAATGAAATATTGAAAATAATTTGAAATTTGATTATTTATTTATTTGGTGCACAACAAATGTCCCATCTTTATGTAGTTGTGCTTTTGTTATTATTTTTTTTATTGGGTTAATACTTAATAGCATTTTCTACCCCACTACATCACAAGTTGACAAACATACCCCTGTACTAATTTTTTGCACAAACATACCCTTATACTATTAAAACGTAACAAACATAATCTTGTGTCTAATTAGCCTTTAGATGATTGTTAAGTGGACTGGTAAATGACTAAATTACCCCTAATTTGATGCTAATTTAGTTTTCATTATTAAGTCCCAAAATAATTAAAAACAAAACAAAACCATTAAAGAAACCCCTCCACCCATCGTGAAACCTAGGGGTGGAAGTTTGGTTTGCGGATAATCCGCAAACCGCACCAAATCGCATATTTTGTGGGTAACCATACCCACAATTTGTGGATAGTGGGTTGGGTGTGGGTAGAAAAATATAAATTTTTATGGCTAGTGGTTAACCACTATCCACAACGGTTAACCCACAAAACCCACAATAACCACACTAAGTATATTTATTAATAATAACTTGTAATATTAAAGTATGTGAAAAGTAGAATGCTACAAATTAAAGTAACCTCCAAAATCGAATATGTACTTATTTTATAAAACAAAACCAAGTCAATACATCATGTTCGTATGAGATAATACTTTCATTAAATAAGCATTGTCGACGTGGTATGTGTTTATTTTATAACAAAACAAAGTCAATAAATATTGTTTATAGTTTATTTAGCACTTTATTAAATTTATTTTATGTAAGTTTTGTTTTTATGTAAGAAGACGCTAATTCCATAACTAGGGAGAGAATTCCATTTATCCCTAAAAAATTCGAATAAAAAAGCAAATAAGTCATGCCGCTGATAAAGATGCTATGTATATTTAGATTAGATCCCCTCCAACCCATACTCGTTATCAATATGCATTTCCTAAAGAAAGTGAAGTGACCTGTAAGCGAGTGAAGTGAACCTAAGAGAGGGAGGGAGGTTGACTGCTTAAGAGGTTTCGAATACCGGATTCTTGCTTGTTCCATGTCTTGGGCTTCTTTACTTATTTTTAACTCAATGTGTGTTTTTCCCCGTCACTTGACCGATAGATTTATCATATACGAATCCGAAGGGTGAAGGAACGATATTTCTTGTGGGTATCCATTCTTTGAACTTGGTATGATTTTCACAAGCATGAATGAAGCTAGGGAAGGAATAAAGAAGTACTCTTTGGTTGCCAGAAAAGGTGTGAAGGTGAAGCAAAGTGATCAAAAGAGGGTTAGGGTGGTTTGTAGATATAAGGGTTGTCCATTCATGATGTTGGTTTCATGGTGTAAAAGGGCAGATACCTTTCGCATTAACACACTGAAGTTGCATTGATGTGGGCTGCATTTCAACAACAAATACTGTAGCCCAGCTGTGATTGCAAAGAAGTATCATCGGAGGATTAGAGCACATCCACGATGGAGGCTTAAGGAAATGAGTGAGACAATTAAAGAAGAGTTGGGTTATGATGTGAATAGGATGACTTGTTCACGTGCTAAGAAAATCATTATGAATTTGACTCAAGGATGCTATATAAGGATGAGTATGCACTTCTATGGACTTATTCTGAAGATCTTAGGAGAACTAACTGGGATACAATTGTCTGTATCATGGTTAATCGAGACAATCCTGAAGGGAAGCCAAAGTTCAAACGAATGTATATATGTTTCAGTGCCATAAAGAAGGGTTTCTTAGCTGGGTGCAGGAAGATTATTGCATTAGATGACTGCTTTCTTAAGGGTTTATGCAAGGGAGAGTTAATTGCTGCTGTTGGGAGGGATGCAAATGATCAAATCTATCATATTGCATGGGTTGTGGTTGAAGTCGGGTCAAGAAGTTTATGGGATTGGTTTGTGAAAGAGTTGATAGATGACTTAAGCATCAATGAAGGGGCTGGTTGGGCCTTCAGTTCGGACCAAATGAAGGTAATTATAGCTGATTTATTATTGATGATTCAAATTGTGCATAAGTAGTAAATTTTTGAAGGCAAACTAGTGAGGAGTGCTGAAGAAAATGGGAGACCCAAGAAGAAGAGAGTCACAAGTGCTGAAGAAAATGAGGATCATCAAAGGAAGAAGAAAAGAATCTACACTTCTAAAGATTTGATGGCATCAGACAAGAATGATCCTTCCAAGCTATGCAAGACCAGGAGAATTATTACTTGCAAAAGGTGCAAGCAAGAGGGGCACAACTCTCGAACCTGTAAAGACCAGATTCCATATGAGGTGCACATTTAATTTCAGCTTGTCATTTCAATTCTTTCTTGCCTTTCCATATCTGTCTAATAAACTCCTTCTTAGGGAGTTGGTCTCTCAACTCAGATACAAGGCGTTGTTGGAAGGGTGGGGACCAGTGGCCAATGAGATGAGGGTCCACCAAAGATGAAGAACAAGCCTTTTGTCAGGGTGGGTGTCCACCACTGTCCAAACGGTTTCATAGTGATGGATGTAAGTTCTTTAGATATGCATCTAACTCTTCTAATCCAAACCTTTAAGTTTAAGTTATTTAATAACTGAATTTATTTGTTCTTAATATCTTTCTGTAGCCAGGCTTGAGAAGCAGAAGAGTGATTCAAGTCCCTCGCCTCAAACAAGAAGCCATGGTGAAGTTGGCGCAAGATATAGAACGAGGTGGACATGGTGGCACCCAAGAGAGCACGACTACAGTTTAATAGCTTAGCATTGTATGTAGTAGTCGATAGTAGGAAGTAACTATGAAACCAAGTTTTTGTATTATTGATCATGTGAAGATATGGCGGAAGGAACTATGAACCTTGTTTGTGTAATCCACATGACACATCCTTTTGACTATATGTGTACCAGCATGCTACATCATTTTTTCACAGCAGATTGTTACTTTCTGCATTTATCATTTTGTCTCATTGTTTTAAGCTGCATTATTTCTTTGATGGATAAATGTGTTTCCTGGCTTAAGAGTATATATCTTCACATTCATAAAACTTTCTATTTGGTGATAATCTTTGTTGCCGGTTCTATTTGTTGATAATCTGGTGCAAGAGCATATATCTTTACATTCATTCATAACACGTTTCTACTACAAAGACTGATTTTTTTGTATAACGTACAATCTAGGTGCAAAACAATTTAATCTGCATCCAAGAACTGCATAATACAACAAACAAGACAGCTACAACTACGAGCAAGAAGAAAATGATTCATTTCACGAATCACTCTCACACCTTTCATTTTTCCTTCAGCGTCCATGAATGTAGCCACATCACTCTTACGCCACACCAAGAGAACACGTCATCATTGTGGTTCCTGGCTCAACGAAATGATGATTGCTGAGAACAGGATGGCATTACCTATAAACCATAGCATTCTAATAAGAATATAAGCATAAAATAATCGATAACAAGGCCAATGAGGAGTTACAAAGAATAGGAGATACAAAGAAATTAGGTTCCCGCAATAATTACCTTCAGACAAATAAAAAGAGGGGTTTTGTGGTTAGGGAGAAGGGGCGGGGGTTCGCTTGACCAGACAGATGGAGAAGACTCAGCGGAAGTCGTCACTACTCGTCTGTGCTCTTGCTGATTGCCTCGTTGTCTCACCCGTTGCCGTCTATTCGAGTTGTCAGGGAGAAAGATCGGGAGGTGGCCTCCCGCGGACGTTCGCTGAGGCTTATCGGTGGTGGGATTTTAGGGTGACGACGGAATTAAGTCAACTAATTCGACCGACAGTTGGCGTCCCAAACATCACGGGAGAAGCCGGGAATCTGGCCCCTCTGCTGTGGAATCAATGGGAGAAATGGATGGCTACACCCTTGCGCACAGTCCTTCATGCTCCAACCGTCGCCGAAAAGAAGCCGAGAGCCGCCGCCGGGGTAATTTAGTCATTTACCAGCCCACTTAACAGTCGCTTAACGGCTAATTAGACAGAAATTATGTTTGTTACGTTCTAATAGTATAAGGGTACCTTTGTGCAAAAAATTATTAGAAAGGTACGTTCGTTAATTTGTGAAAGTAGAGGGGTAGAAAATTCTATTAACCCTTTTTTATAAGATGGGCTTTTGCTATGTTTTGGGAAGGAATTTGAGGATGATTTTGCGAGTTACTTATTTTTGTGTTTACAGGTGGGCTATCCAGGGTCTGCTGAATTTGGGCTTCTGTCCAGCCGAGCCTTCGGAAGCATGGTTTTGGGGACGTTTAGCGGGACAGACGTATCTTTTGAATCTATGTAGCTGGGGTTTGACTGAACATCTTGAATCCTATGGAAAAGCCTATTGCTGTGTGGATCAAGTTGTTGATGGTGGAAAAAATGTGTGGATGGGGTTGGGTGTGTTCTTACTTTTATGAGAATGATGATTATTTGTATGATTCACACCTATTCAAACATTATTTAAACGAATACGTTTGATTTATGAGAACTACAATGACATAGTAGCATATCTCTCCAAATATCATCATATAAATAGTGTCACATAATGTACATTCGACGCACCAAATTTTCTAGTTATTATTTATGCATATATTTGTAGTAATCTTTATGCTTTTAACACAGGGAACTTGCAGGCACTTTACCTTTTTGGCCTATACATTATGGCTTAATTAGTTCACTTCCTCTTACGAAACAAACAAATGATTTATATAGTATATATAGAGACGTGTGTGAATTATCATCTAGAAAATCTCGAATTCCCATATACATGTTGTCTGTTAATAAGCTAGTAAGCATATGAGTCAGCCAGGCTGAACATGGGGTTGCGGGAATTGGCAATAACAATTAACAAGGGACAACAAATGAGTTGCAAATAATTCCACTACAAGCAACAGTAATAATTGCAAGTGACACTAAAAGTATTAATGCCACATTTGGTCACTATGATTACTAAATCGTGTCATGTTTAGTTATTAGAAAATATTAATATCAAATTTGGTCACTCGAATTACTAAAACATGTCATATTTAATCACTCTCCGTTAGTCTTCGTCAAACTCTGTTAATGGAGTCCATTATGTGCTGACGTGGCTAACGGGAGCGCCTAGTCAACACCATTTTGGGTCGCAAATGGTCAAACCCGGCCTGCCATGTCACTAAACCTGCCATGTTATATACTCAACCCAATACATGAACCCAACCCAACCAAGAACCAAACCTTAGCCCACTTATCCAAAAAAAATGGAAAAGTGATCAGGTTAGTGGCCATTTCAGAACCAAACTCTAGGTTCAACCATTTTCGATCGAACTCATCAGAGCAGTTTCCAACATATTTGCACCTGTTTGGATAATTTGGAACAATAGGGGATGCAAACTGGAGGTGCAGAATTACTAATTCGGTTTACCCCAAATTGGGGTGCAAGGGAAGTGGGGAAATTATAGATTTTTATTAATTATTTTTAATTATATAATAATTAATATTGTCAATTTCTTTTATTATAATTATCATAAATATAGATATTCTTCATTGTTGACCGTTTGACTCCGAGAACAAGTTTATCAATGTTCGCCTAGTTAAATATAGATCTCTTGATTGACTCGAATTTACATTGAAATTTAGAGATAAGAAGTGTCTGGGGAACGTGTTTGAATAATTTTAACCATATTCAATTAAAATTTAAATTAGACACGAGAACCTTGTAGCATGACCAGTTACGAGTTGGCTTCGACCTTCGAGGTCGCTAGACCAATGATTATTACAGTTGTTAAAATAATTATTATTTTAGCATTATTATATAATAATCATTTTTATTAAAGTATATTAATTAATATTAATTATTTTATTATTATTTTGTAATAATACTTTATAAATTTGATAAATCTATTTTATAATAATATAATACTTACTTTTCACTCTATTTGTGTACCCCTACTTTTTCACCCAAAGAACAATTTACACTCCACTTACACCCTCACCAATTTGCACCCTCCTGCAATTTACTCTTTAACTTGTACCCCTCGAATTTGCATCCACTTGTTGCCAAACATAGTGTAAGCAATTAGTCATATATCTAATATATTATATACTCATACTTAATACTTTGCATAACCACTCAAGATTCAATCGTTCAAATCCACAAATATAAAGCTCATTATTATTCCTATACTATGTTTGCTATTGTAGAGTGTAGGCAATAGCATATGGACACGTAATTTAGATAAACCACATACATTATATTGGATGAAAAACGTAAAATGGAAAAAAAAATTCGTCCTAAGATAATTGCTAAAGACTAAGACAACTCACACAGACACCCAATTCATTAACCTCATACCATTGACATTATTGTAAGATAATTGTATTAGTTTCATGTATTTATGTTAAGGGTTAACTATGTGTTGGGTGTTATGTTTTATTCATTATATAAATTATGGTTAACCATTTAATCAAATCAATTAATTTTAGTTTTGTTAATTTAATTGTTGTATTAGTTTGGTCGGCTAGATCATAATATTGAATTTCATGGTTAATGAAATTTATACTTAATTAATTGGGTAATTATCATGGTAATTTGATAACCATTTAAACATCTCTAACTCTTCTAACCTTTCAAAAACCTCTTCCTTCTCTCTACTTTTCAGAGTCACATTCGAGAGGCCGCCACCAGCACATTTTGGTGACCGGCGATATGTTGGGGCACAGCGGAAATATGGTGAGATGGATCGAAAATAGAGAAAATTCTTTCACTCTAATATCTAACACAACTAGGCAATTGTTGCCTTTTACATTAGAGCTGCTGCTCTTGATTGTTCTACTTCTACCCTCACAAACACGACCCATATTTTCCCATAACAGATTAGGCAAGTTTGTTGATTTAACCCTTGAGAGGAGCTTATGCTTTCTAGCTCTCTCTACTATGCCTCAAATGAGGTTTCCATATTTATACACTCACAGAACCTACTTCCATTGGGAAATATAATGATTATTTTGGTGGTGTTTGGTTTATCATGTGGTTTGGGGTTCTCCAAGTTTGCTAGCGGTGGTTGCTTCATTATTAGCTTGGTAGGTTTAGTTTATGGCTAGTTTTATTTCTATTAGTTTAGCTTCAATAATGCAGGTAGTTGGGAGATGAGAGCTTCCTTGCAATTTGCTTCTCGTGGCCTCTTCTAGAGAGGTGTGGATAGATATGGAGAATTGTGGATTATGATTTTTGACACCCCTTTTAATCCGCAATTCATAGTTGTGTCTTGGACTTCTTGAACTTCTTATGAGTGACTGCTTGATATCTTCACCTTGAGTGGATTTTACTACTTCTCTTTTTACTCATCTTCATGCTTCTTCTGGAACTAACAATCCATTTGGGGAGTGATTTGGATTCCTGCAATTCCTGCATTTGAGCATGCAATATTTTTTTGCACGTCCCGTCTTTTGACTAATAATGCAGTATGAGTTGTTACCGTCGGATTTTCCTCTACGGTCTTGAACCTGCTTGGTAGTTCATCCTCTCCTTCTGGCATTTTGCCAGAGTCTTGCTTCATCATGACCTCCTCATATGCTTCTTGGAAGAGATCCCACAAGTCTTTGAGTGATGAAGATTGTCTTCATTTCTTCACTCAGGTACTTATAGAATTCACCTTCGAAGATCGGGATCTGACTGGGGATATTTACGAACATTGTGTTCGCCTGGACTGCTGCCATGATTTTTGGATTTTTTTTGTAGGATACATGAGGCTGGTTTAGAAAGATAGGAAAGTAGTATCGGCTCTGATACCAAATTTGTTGGAGCACAACGGAAATACGGTGAGATGGATCGAAAATAGAGGAAATTCTTTCACTCTAATATCTCACACAACTAGGAAATTATTGCCTTTTACATTAGAGCTGCTGCTCTTGATTGTTCTGCTTCTACCCTCACAAACACTGCCCACATTTTCCCCTAACGGATTAGGCAAGCTTAACCCTTGAGAGGAGCTTATGCTCTCTAGCTCTCTCTAATATGCCTCAAATGAGGCTTCAATATTTATACACTCACGAAACCTACTTCCATTGGGAAATATAATGATTATTTTGGTGGTGTTTGGTTTATCATGTGGTTTGGGGTTCTCCAATTTTGCTGGCGGTGGTTGATTCATTATTAGCTTTGTAGGTTTAGTTTATGGCTAGTTTTATTTCTATTATTTTAGCTTCAATAATGTAGGTAGTTGGGAGATGAGAGCTTCCTTGCAATTTGCTTCTCGTGGCCTCTTCTAGAGAGGTGTGGATAGATATGGAGAATTGTGGATTACGATTTTTGACACGATAGCCCAAATATAATTTCTGCTTCTTCATGCATGCTCACACTCCTCTTTTCTTTGTTCTAGGTGCATGATTTTTCTTCACTCTTTTGGGTCTTGCTTTTTCTTTATCGGTTGATGCGATTTTCCGATTTCCGCTTGAATTGAGTTGTTGCTCTTCGTTCGGATTTTGGATTTCCTGTTTCATGATAGCTCATTTGGAGATCTCGAGTTTGCATCTTGAGCCTGCACATTAGCCGTTTGTTCAACTAGAGTAACTGTTGTTATAGGTTTCATGGGAGTTGCCTCTTCTTCTTCTTCTTCTTCTTCTTCTTCTTGAGTATTATTCTCTCCAGCTTTAGTTAGTTGTAGATATTCAATGTCATGATCGATCGAAATTGCCAGAGTTTTATCCTACATTTTCCCTATATTAAGAAAATTAGTTTCTAACCTGGAATGTAAAACACTTCTTGAATCACCAAAGCTCTTAATGATATGCTCCAAAGCCATGTAAGAAATACCCAGAGAAGAAACTCTCCGGTTCGTATTCCCATGAGTCTATCAAGTTGCACTTCACACAAAATGCAATAAATATTTCAATTCTTCATTTTTGGTTTAAGTTCCACCAAATTTCTGAACTCAATTCAACAATGCAAAGACAATAACATAAGCAAGTAACATTTCTGTTCCTGGTGGGGAATGACATTTTTGCTCAGTGAGAAACTGTGTGCTAAGAAGAGTGGTTGTTCAAACTCGCCAGTTTTGGGAACCCCTCTAGTTTTGATTGGAGGCTCCAAACGTCATAACTCCATCAATTGTGGTTAAATTCGTCTTTCGTATAGTCCTAAACGCTCATGCACTTTTACTATATGATGTCATTATTTGAAAGCTAAGAAAAACATCAAACAACATCATAAGGATCTAAACGGTCCTAAGGAGAATTCAAACACATAAAACCAAATATAAAGAAATTCAAACAAGAATAATCCATGTTTTAGTAGAATTTGATGCGTTGTTGCTAACTATAGGAGAGCCCTATAAATTAATTTAGGGTTAATATTTTCATATGGTTTGAAATTTGACCAAAATGAACATCCTGACCAATCTTTTCGATCTATAACATCCTGGCCCGAACTATACACCAAAATAAACAATTTGGCCAGATCCGACTTTTGACCGTTAACTTGGACGGTCAAAAGCGTTGACCGTTAGTCAACGCGCCATGTCACTGCCAAGTCAGCATAAAATATTTAAAATAATTCACAATTTCCACACATTCTCTAATTTTAAATTATTATAAATTACAAAAAAATCATCTAATACCTTAGTTAAACCAAAAATAAAAAACGAAAAAAATTAAATATTTATCATATCTTCTGACTTGGCAGTGACGGGGGCGCGTTGACCGTTAGTCAACGCGTTTGACCGTCCAAGTTAACGGTCGAACATCGGGTTTTGCCAAATTGTTTATTTTGGTGTATAGTTCGGGCCAGGATGTTATAGATCGAAAAGATTGGCCATGATGTTTATTTTGGTCAAAGTTCAGGCCATACGAAAATATTAACCCATTAATTTAATATCATCACTCTTCTACTAGCCTCTATCCTTATGATTCCTTTTTCCTAGTTTGACAGCGCAAGAGAATGTAACGTCAATATAAGAAACTCAATATTAGAAACCCGTTCTTTGGCTCCACACATGTGGTGCTACAACCAAAATCTAGGATAATAGGAATCCTTGCCAGTTTTTTATTATTATAATGGTGATAATTTATTAAGGAGAAAAAAACCAAGGAGGTTCAATACAAGCCAAGACAGACCAGCTTCACCAGGAGTGAGGGGAGGATGTCTGCAGCAACAGGAAGCCGCACAAGAAGCAATAAAAACAAAAAAAACAACAACCGAACAAAACAGGAGAAAGAGAAAAACAAAAGAAAGGAAAAAGAAAACCAGCAACACGAATCCTCCAATCTCGCTCGAAGACACCAAACAAGCGAGGCCAAATAGAGCGCATTCAAGAATGATGGAGCTAACAAAGAGGACAGTCAACGCCAGAAATCTAGCGGGATCAGATCCTTCAAAATTTCTCACCGAGCCACTGTCTACTGCAGCTTTTGTCGACCTTATTGTGCGCAACAACCCAATCCAGAGCCGATTTGCAGGTCTTACGAGCCACCACCACTGATAGCACATTGATGTTATTGAAGACGCGTTGATTGCGTTCAAGTCAAACTTGCCAGCAAACATAGTGAAGAACGCAAGACGTGATCCAGGAGTCGATATTAGCGGGATCATTGGCTGGCCAACTTTGAATGGCAATGAAAATATCTCCAATCGGCGGGATCACAGAATCACAAGCTCTTCGAACAGCAACCCAGACATCACGAACAAAAGGGCAATCCACCAAAAGTTGGTTCACAGATTCCTCATCGTTTCTGCACAGCTCGCATCTATTGGCGAGAGCCATTCCTTTCTTCTTGAGGTTGTCCAATGTGAGAAGCTTCTTGTGAGATAAAGTCAAAAAGAAAAAGCAAACTTTTGTCGGAATCACTAGTTTCCAAACAAAGGCTGCAGGGTAGTTCTGCAATCTAGGGTAACGAGCGCCCGCCATTGTCCTGTATAAAGAAGAAACAGAAAAAGTGGACTCCGGATTGGGGTGCCACACAAGTCTGCAAAAACCATAATTCACTTTACTCAATATTGTCTTCATGGATTCTCGAAGCTCTCTTGCACTAGCATTATAATTGGCGGTCTTCAGGATTTTTTCGTCGATGGAATGAAACAAATAGTTCTAAGCTTTGAGATCTCCATCAACTCTTGATAATCATCCATAGCTTTAGCCTAAGATGGAGAAAGCTCGACACATATTGTTATTCCTTGATCCCATTGCACACAAATTCGTTGTAGCGAAGGAAATCCTCCATTAACAAACTCCAATAATCATAATCACCATCCAACTTTGGGTCTCACACCCGAGCAAATCTACCAGACTCGCTCATAATCACAACTTAGCTTTTTCATGAACCAGTTTATTCCAATAACTCGAATTGTTGGGAGAAGGTTATTATGGACCCTATAACACCCTCTAGCTAACACGCCCTCTCAAACTATCAACTATAAATATTGAGGGTGGTGGAAATTCGAACACACGACCACTTGGCCAAACTAGCTCTGATACTATGTCGTGAACCAATTGATCCCAATAACTCAAGTTGTTTGGGAGAACATTAACATGTATCTTATTACCACTCTTTAACAAGTTTAAGCAGCACTCAACACTCACAATAGCATTTTATTCCAACAGGAGTTTCATCCTTGATCAAATCAAAGCGCAACTAATAACCAAGGGGTCGATCGGAAAGTGCAGCGAATACATTCTCTCCCAAAAAAGCTAAATAATCTGCAACAAAATTAATTTATATATAAATGTACTTCCAGCTAACTTACATCAGTCGGTGAGAAAGCTCAAGGTAGGGATGTTATTCTATACTGCAGGCAAACTCACGATTTGAAATTTTTGTACAACTAGCTAACATACACAATTCTATTTAACTCAATTGCTCATATTAGAGGTCACAATGACTCGTACACGAGACCTGTGAATCAAAAACTCTGATATAATACCAAAAAGTAAATCATTCTAAGTTACTCATCTGGTGGAATCACTAATGGTATAGGTAGAGGTTGATCTCATGACTGTAAACCTTGAATTTACATGAAACCCTAAGATCGATAGAACAACATGATAATCACATGAAATAGAAAAGAGATTAGAAGAATACCTCCTTCCATGGTGATTGAGAGAGAGCTTATGAAGAAGTAGCAATGTCTCTCCTAGCCTATAAGTCACTTGATATATGTGTTTCTGATGCTATGCTATTGTGATGGTACAAAGCATACAATTTATAGGTGGAGAGAGAAACAAAATTTCTATTAAGTTTTATCCCTACACTTCATCTCAACCATCCATCATGGAAGAGTTACAATAGGAACATAACTCTTTGGAGTTATTAATCTTTGATAACTCCTTATTCTTATAACCAACTGAATCAAATGTAACACTCATATTCCTTTCATAACTCATGGGTTTCATAATAGATCATATTAAGGATGAGATAACTCTCTTGCACTAAAAGTTATCTTACAATGACATGATCAGTTGAGGAAGGAATTAAAAAAAAGCATAATGAGTAGCTAGTGGGGCTGTTATATATGAGCACATAGGATCCATATTAAAATCTAGGGTAAATACAATTTAATAGCCAAACCTTTTAAAAATCAAAATAATAGCCAATCCATTAACTTTCCATCCGTTTGACCGTTAGTTGACTATGATGTGGCAAAATGTTAGATGACGTGAATGATTTTTTATGACGTGGCAAGAAATCAAATGGTTGACCTTGCCACATAGATATTATAAACATATAATAATAATAATAATAAATTAAATGGTGAAATTCTCTAACCCTTATTCTCCGCCGCACTCCCCTTCCCGTCGACCATCTTCATCACAGAATCCCCTCATTCAACAGTCAGCACGTTCAAAATCCCCCTCCCTTCACTAATCACTTCCCAATTCAACCATACAAAGATAAAATAAATCCCCTAAAATTCTAGAAACAAGTTTATTCCCTTCACTCTTGCCGCTTTACTCTTCCAATTATTTGCGCAGTTGTCCAGACCACTGGCAGCTGAACTCAAACGACACCATCGACGATCGATTGTCATGGAGCAGTGGGGGATGGGGACGAGATTCCTCAGAGGGAAGATAGCAATTGAGCTATCGACAACGGCTATAAAACCTTACTTTGCTCCCATCTCAAGTCTCAACATCTGCGATTGTGAAGCAAGGAAACCGAGGTGACCCAAGCAGCGAGTCGAGCTGGAGAATAGCCTGAGGAAGGCGGAGGTAGAAAGAGACACGTGGCGGAGGACATCGGCTATTTAATCTAAAATATGTCTAAATGGATATAATTTTAAGGGTGTAATTAATTTGATTTTTATTTAAATTAGAATAAATCAAATATAACTAAAAAGTAATAAGGGAGTGGATCCGGTTTAAAGGCTCCCTTTTCTTTATACATGAGTTATAATATGTTTGGGAGGGCGCAGGACTATCCAAGTTGCCACCTCCTTCCAGTAATGTGTTTCCAATGCCCTGCTGGAAAAAAAGTAAAGGGAAAAATTTAGTATTTATTTAATTGTCTCAAAATATGTGTCATCTGTATTAATAGAGTTAATAGCAAAAAGACCAACGGGTCCTTCCCCACTATGCGCACAACACTGAAAAAGAGGATGGAGTGGGCTATGTGCTGGAATCTCCTTATATATTTGGGAATATATAAATTCGTCACCAAGATATATTATCTTGGTGGATAAGCTTTTTTGTTTGTTTGATGAATCAATAGGTTTCATTTCATCAAAAAGAAGGCGCTAACAACTACCCTGTTAGCTAGGTAATTCTAACCAAATGGTAGAAGACAACATACAAATACTACGACAGCCTCTAAGACAGACAATCAATCTAACGTGGCTGGTTACCAGCATACATACGTCTGCATCTTTCCCTCTAGACATGACTAACCCAGCTCTGCCAAACGACTCTTCCCGCTTCAGCAGCTTTAGTTGCAACACTAAACCTCAAAGTAATCCAGTTAGCTTCATCATCCCAGCTCTGCATATGAGGAATATAAAGCACCCTGCCTAAGAGAGAAACATAAATCTGCCCGGAGACAGGACAATGAACAAAGATATGATCCCTGTCTTCCGCCCTTGCATCACATAAACAACTCAAATCACCTGAGAAACCTCATTTCTGCATTTTCACCTTGGTATTAATACTATCCCTCATAACCAGCCACGTTAGAACCCGGTTTCTAGGTATGCCCTTGCCTTTCCAAACTATATTCTACCGGCTGACAGTGCTCCTGGCAGGTCGAAGAAGATTTCAAACCCTCTTAATAGAGAAGAGAGGCATGGGGGAGTTATCCAACAGGATTGCATCACCCCTGAATGAGATATACGAACCAACTCTTTGTCAAAGCTTCAACAACTTATGCCAGTTCCAAGAACCAGAAGAACAAATGTATGTCCAGAAGTTTCTACCTTTAAGCTTGTAACTATTGATCCAGGCTACCCAGATAGAACCTTCTTGTAATAGAATCAACCAAATGTGCCTTGTCATACAAGCCTGGTTCCAGCTGGATAAATCCCTGAATCCCAGACCTCCTTCCTTTTTGGGGAAGTTAAGATGCTTCCAAGCCACATTTGCTTTAAGCTTGAACCCTGTTTCAACCCCCCAGACAAAGTTGCTACAAATTCTCTCCACTTCCTTGATGACTGCTTTCCGGAGAAGAAAAACAGACATCCAGAATTGGGTCAGACTATAAAGAACCTACCCAACCAATTCAATACGACATGCATATGTGAGAGACTTGGCCTACCAAATCCTCACCCTTGCCACAAGCTTGTCAATCAGAGGTCTACAAGCATTTAAACTCAGCTTACCCGAGATTAGAGGAACCCCTAAATAACGAATAGGGAAAGCTCCCAGCTGATATCCAAATCTATCTGCTCTTACTTTCTTTTCATCCTCATCTAGACCACCAAAAAAGATCACACATTTACTAGGATTTGATTTGAGACCTGAGATTCTTTTGAATTGAGATAACACTCTCTGCAATTCTTGAATACCAGAGTTGCAAGCATCCAAAAAGACCAGCAGGTCATCAGCAAAGCAAAGATGAGTAAGTTTAACCCCCTTTGCACATGGGATGGTATGGAAAACATCCCTCACTCGCAGATTTTTCAATGAGACAGGAGAAGATTTCCATTGCTATTGAAAAGAGATTGGGAGGCAAGGGATCTCCCTGTCTGAACCCTCTCTTAGCGGGGAAATACCCCACTAAACCCCCATTGAAACAGACACTTAACATAGGTGTCCCCACACACATACGAATCCAGTTCACAAATCTTTCTAGGAGTTTCATACATCTTAGAACTTGAAAGATAAAACTCCAGCCAACCGAATCAAATGCGTTCATCAAGTCCATTTTAATAGCACATCTAGGAGATACATTCTGGTGAGAGCATCTGCTAACTAATTCATGAGCTAATAGAATATTCTCTTCAATTAGTATTCCTTTGACAAAAGCTGTTTGGCTACTTATCACGAAAGGAAGAAGAGAACTAAGTCTGTTGGCAATGAGCTTAGATATGCATTTGTAGAGGATATTGCAACAGGAAATTGGTCTGAAATTTTTCATCTCATCTGGGTTTGAGACTTTTGGGAATCAAAGATAGGATTGTTGCATTTATAGGCCTAGGAATTCTATCTTGTTCAAAGCAGAATTGGATAGCTGAACATACCTCGGGACCAATGAGAGGCCAGGCATATTGGACAAAAGCAGCTGAAAACCCATCTAGGCCTGGGCTCTTATCACCATCCATAGCAAAAATCACTTCCTTTATCTGTTCACTTGTAAAAGGCTCACAGAGCCCCTCAATCTGCTCCTTAGAGAGCTTCCTGCTCAGCAAGGCATCAAAGTACTCATCAGGCTGAGCAGCAACTTCAGAATCCTCGACCCCCAATAACCTTTGATAAAAATCGAACTGCAATCTGAGCCATCTCTCCAACTTCAGTAAATTTCTCCCCTTCCTCATTCTTGAGAACCCTTATAGTACTTATCCTCTGCTTCACTCTAACTGCACGATGAAAAAAATCAGAATTCATGTCTCCTATCTTGAGCTAGTTCTCTCTAGACTTCTGGTTATAAAAAGACTCCTCTGCATCTAACAGAGCCCTCAGTTCCAATCCCAACTTTCTTTCTGTTTCAAACAGGTCTGTAGATGGAGTAGCAAGGGCCTGCTGCTGAATGTCATTAACTGCCCTCTCTTTCTCTTTTACTCTCTCAGACATATCTTAGTACTCCTCTGTATTCAACTTTCTCAGTAAAGTCTTTAAGTTCTTCAATTTCTAACTGACTCTTATCGCGGGTGACCAGTCACATTACTCCTCCAAGCCTCTTCTAGTAATTCATCGAATTTAGGACGATGAATCCGGAATTTGAAAATTTTGAATGGCTTTGGAATCGACTTCAATTCAGCAGCAGTATCAACATACATGGGGCAATGTTCCGAAACACCTAGAGCCTGAAAATGAACCTTGCTGTCTTTAATTGAGTCCAACCATAAGAAATTAACTAGAACTCTATCAAACATTTTACAATCGGGTTAGCTGCCTGCTTATTAAGCTAGGTAAACCAAGGGTCAGTGGCCTGATGCTCCTCCAACTCCAGATCATTTATCCAGACATTAAAGAAAGACATAGGTGCATCAATTCTAGGTGAGTTTGAGGCTTCTGAAGGATGTATAATATCATTGAAATCCCCCATTACTATAAAGGGAGCAACAATTACTCTAATCCTCCTTAGTTCATTATAGAGATCCTGCCTAAGGGCTTCATCATTTGCTGCATAAACTATTGTCCCAATGAAGGGTTGAGCACCCCCCACCATGAGCTGAACAAACTGGTCAGAAGAGTGCAAAACTGTAAGTGGAATATCCTTTTTCCGGGCCAACCAAATCTTACCCAATCCAGAGTCATTATGCTTTATCTTAGTCTCCCAGTCTGGAAAGCGCTTCTCAACCAACTTATATGTCTCAGAGGCTCTTAGTCTAGGTTCAAGAACAGCTACTATGTCTATACTATATTTGTTTATTTTCTTTAGTAATGCTATATATTTACTATCTGCCTTAAATCCTCTAGTGTTCCAAGTAATAATTCTCATTTCTTACCTCTTCCCTTGCCACCTTTGCCTCCTTTCTTTGGTTGATGAGGGATCAAGGGAGAGTCAACCCAACTATTCCTCCCTTTATCTGGAGGCTTGATATTCTCTTTGTCCTTGATCATTACAACTCCCTCCCCCCCCCCCCCCCCCCCCCGAGCATGCTGGGACTGCAAGCTCCCATAAACTGGTGACTTCCCAGTCTCAGCAACTTGCCCAGTAGTAACAGGACTCCCACCTGAAGGCGCTGATCCCCTAACTATCTAAGAAAAACTCAGAGGAGGACTCCCAATTGATGAAAGAGCCTAAGTAGCTTTTTCCATTGCCTCAGAGACCATAGTAGCCCCACCAACAGCATTTATACCTACAACCAACTGTTCAACACCCACCATCTGAACAAGCAAATCTTCCACAGGATCTTCTCTCCCATTCTGAACATTCTCAACAGTTTCAACAGTCTCATCATTCACAGGAGCTTCTCTTCCATTCTCAACAGTTTCACTAGTCTCACCATTCAGGTTCTCCATATGCTAGGATACTTCTGCAGATACCTCTATAGCAACCTTCTCTTTCACTCTCCACTCTCTACGAGGTTCCTGAGGACAACTATGGCCAAACAGACAGCATTTTGAACAAACTCTTGGAAGCTGCAGATACTCCACTTCAATCTCAAAATCAGGATCATTGTCCGTGTACAATCTAATCCGTCCTGGGAAATCATAATCAGCTGCCAACTCAAAACAAACCTTCAAAAACCCCAACTGATCTCCAAACCTAGTTTTTTGATCAGTCCAAAGAGGCCTCCCCATAGTACTAGCACCCATTCTATACCATCATGTCCCAAATACTCCAGAGGTAACCCCCAAATTTTAACCCACATTGGTAACGATTATACCTTCGGCACGATAGGCTGAATACCCACTTCCCACTTTCGAAAGAAAACCGGGTTACCCCTAAAATGCCAAGGCCCCGATTTAAACACCCAATCACAAGAAGAACTCGATGGAAATTGCAAAACCAGCATATTAGGACCAAAACGTGAAACACACACCAAGCCGTCTCTCCCCCAAAGTCAGTTAACCCAAGACTAGAGCTCCGTAACCTTCAGTCGCTTCCCGACGAATTGCCCAACCAAGGACATCTTCCATCGCTCAGCGCCCTTCTCTTTCACCGCCTGAAGAATCGAAACCCATCCTTAACCTTCTCAGGGGGCGATATGTAAGATGCTTCTTCAGAGCCACCGAGACAAGATGAGCCTAGGAAGTCGAAGAACCCTCGCCAGCCGGCGAAGGAGCCGACGACGAGGTAGCCATCGCGAAGGGTTTCCTATAGAACACGAACAAAGGAGACTGGATAAGCTATTTTGATAAACTAACTAATTAATTTACATGTCTAGCAGTAATTAATTATTTTTTGTCAATTATTTATTTTATCATGATATTTCAATAATTTAAACTTAATTAACAATCATCTTTTTTACTTTTTTATAATAAATGATAAATATTGTTAATTTATTTTTCATTATATAAAATTAATCCTTGTATGGAATGGATTCATTTTTCTCTTAAGGATAAGAAATTGTTGCACCGGTCTCATCTCAGTGATCCTTATTCCATTAGTAAACTCCCTCGACCAGTTGGGGATCATGATCACATAGAAATTGACAAAAATCATCTAGTTAGTACTACGATCCTTATCATCTAAGGATTCATGGTCAATCTTTGTTTAGTTAAACTTCCTTGTATAACCTATGATGCCTTTCCATTTGTATATGTGATGTGCGACTAGCTGACCTTTGTTTCATTAGCAATGAATTAGCTAATGTCATATACATTGAGTGGCGCCTAACAACACATCAATACCACACAGTCAAAAAGGGAGGAAAGAACTTGATCATCATCTTTTGTGAACATTTTGTAATGTATGAACCTCAAAGATGATATTCAAGCCATGAATTAGTCATGCTTGTTATAGATACATCTTTATATCGATCTCATATATTCATATTGATTTCATTGTCAATGATTCACATAATTTGACTTATGGTTAGCCAACCAATTCATAGACATATTCATCGAATGGCCTGATGACATCTTACTCCTTTAATTAGGAGGGACAATATTTAGTCTTGGCTTGTCAGATTCCCTGCACGCTCACAGCCGATTTCCAATGACTATCCCACTATTCCACTCAGTAAATTCACCGAACATAGTATCAAAGTAGGACACTAAGATGTAGGCAACTTCTGGTAAGCTCAAGCCTACAGATTCTAACTTAACACACGGTGAGATCACATGATGACTTCCCCATAATGTGGTTGGTGCTCTAGCTCGTGTTTTGAGATGAGTTCTTTATATTGTATGTTTTATCTCATCCTAATTGAAACAATACACCTTACTAGGTTTGTTGTTGTCCTAACAAAGAACCTACTGCTATATCATGGGCGGTAATTAAAGCAGATTAATACTAAGGGCGGGCGATTTTGAAGGCTATGATGTGAAAACAATTAGTGGCACTCTGAAAGGCATTGATGATCTAACTTTGGACAGAAGTCAGCAAACTACTTTTGCAGTTTCTCTCCAATGTCCAAATTTCGTCTTCCTCTCCTAACCATTGACATTATTTGATCCATCATTCTCTCATTTCCTTTCTCATATTGGCGCCCCTCATTCTATCTTTCTGACTCTTTGGTCCAACAATGGCGGCAATCGACAACAACGAAAGCGCGTCGTCGGAGGGATTTCTTAAGAAGGACATAACGACCAAAATTCTTCTCCAACTGCCAATCGCCTGTTGCATCTTCCGTTTCGCTGCGTCTACAAATCATGGCTTGCCCTGCTCTCATATCCCCAATTCATGTGCTCTCATATCCGTCCTGGCCCTCGATCTATTACTCCTTGCACTCTTACAAAACCCTATGCTTCATAGTCTCCAAAACAGGGGATGAACATCTTCTGTTTCGCTGCGTCTACAAATAATGGCTTGCCCTGCTCTCATATCCCCAATTCGTCCGCTCTCATATCTGTCCTGGTCCGCGATCTATTACCATCATCATCCTCTGCCTTCCGTCCCTTACAAGGTGCGCAACTATAGGTCGGAGTTCCGCATGGACATCGCCGGGTGCTGCGACGACATATTTTGCATCTTTGACATGAACCATATCGGCATCGGCAACATCATTTTGTGGAATCCGGTGATGTCAGAAATCAAGTACTTGTCTCTTTCCCCATGTCCCCATCATCTAAGCCTCGAGGCGTATGACAGAGTAGATGGACAGAGGATTGAGTTTCACCTGGTATGGCTTAACACAGTAGAGGAATCCTAATCACAACAGGACGCGAAGAAAGAAGAGAAAAAGGAAACGGTGTCGTGGAGGAAAATTGGCAACGTAGTTTTTATTGTTAGTTAGCCGTTAAATATAACTGTTTTGTCTAATTTGGACAAATGGTGTAGTGACATCTGTCGTTGTTTGGTTTAATTACAATGTCGAACTATATAAGCTGAAGGAAAGACTGAGTGTTATCTAAGCTCCTTTCCCCAATCTTACATCCAAAATCATTATGGTATCATAGCTGGAAGAACTATAGGGTTCTCCAGTTGAAGACGACGGGATCTCAGGAGGACAGACTCCACAACCAAGGACGTCGAACAATGGGAGCAGCTGTAGTGGAGCCACAACAACAATAGCTTACCGATTTTGTACTTTTGATCAGAACCATATGCAACCAGAGACCATTGTTTTCGCTAATCCTTATTATCTTAACCCAAATAAAAAATGACTCAATCCTTAGTTTTTAAGCTTTTCGATGGTACCAACTATGTGATGTGGAGTAGATCTATGCTAGTGATGTTGAATACAAAGAACAAAGTTGGGTTTGTTGATGGGTCAATTCCAGCACCTCCTACTCCTAGGGACCCAGATCTATTTGGTTTGTGGGATGCCTGTTACACAGTTTTCTTATGTTGGATTAAAAAATCTATGACTAAAGAGCTTAGAAGATTTGTGTTGAATCATAACAGTTCCAAGACATTGTTGGACGAGTTGAAAATGCGTTTTGGCCAGCCCAATGCCCTAAGAATTGCAAACTTAGAGGATGAGATTTAAGCATGTAAACAGGGTTCCCGAACCATCAATCAGTACTACACAACACCCAAAGCTCTCTCTTTGGGATGAATATGTGGAGTTCTCCCCTATTACCCCTTGTAATTGTTCACCTGGAAATCTCATTACTTGTGCAGTTGTAGTTTCCTTTGTGCAGAAGCAAGCGACAGACTATTTCATTTAGACACAATCCTGGGTATGAAGTTATTAAGACACAAATTCTTATTCAAAAACCTCTGCTATTAGTGTCCACAACTGTGGATGATTTACTTCAACATGAACAGAGTTTAAAGGATGATGCAATAATGGGAGGAAAGAAAGGTCAAACACTAGCCTTAGCAGTTGGTGGCAATAACCAACAAGATTCTGGTGAAGGCAAGAACAAGAAGTTTTGTCGATTTTTCAAGAGGAACAATCACATTATTCATGATTGTTGGAAGTTAAAGAGGAAACAAGAGATGCAGAAAGATGGTGATGGTAATGGAGGATCTAACTCTAGCTCCAGCACAAACTCCAGTACTTCTAGGTTGTTGGATCTATTTCATAGGGAAGTAGTAGTGAATGTCCATCAGAGGGTAGTGTGGTTAATGAGGGTAAGAACTGTTGGTTGAGTCGAGCGCGAGACTCCGGCGATGATTCCCTCCGCTTCTCCAATCAATTAAGACTCTACTTAACCCTAATTTTGATTTTGGCAAGAACAAGTGAAGAAAGTGGAATAAACAGAAAAACGAATCGATGAAAGGGTAAACTGACTTCCCTTTCATGCTCACCAAAACGACAACGAATTCAAAACTGAGTCTTGAAGTGGGTTGGGCTTAGTTTGTTCTCAATCTGTCGATTTTAAGTTGGCCCAGATCACTTGCATGGAACACTGCGTTTCACAGACTCAGTTTCCTTCTTCTCACCTTGTGCAAATCGATCAAGACCTGTTCTGCACAAGAACTTGAACACGCACTAAACCAAGAACACAAATACAAACTGGAAATAAGATGTAGCAGAATGAAAACACAAATGAACACAGACACAGTATTTTTACGTGGTATCCAATGTTAGGTGATTAATGAACCTAACACCGACTAATCCACGGTAGGAGACTCTCCTCTTGAGATCTCCTACTTAATCACTATGATTTGTTTTCTTCTTACAAACTTTGGAGAACTCTGAACCAGCTCCCTGCTGATCGACCAAACGACTAATCTCTAGTGATTCAACCTCCCCATTCAATCACCCTTGTTTTTCCCTGCTAATCTCCCCAATTTGCTTTCACGATTACACAAAAGACTTTCGCTCTTTCTAGCACTCTCTTTTGTTTTTGATCGCTTGGAAAAACTTGACCTCTACTAATCTCTCATTCATACCATATATTGCTGCTGAGTTGAGAGCCGTTAAAGGTGAATCAGACTGATGAGGGTAAGTGATTTATTCTTTCCCTTTCTGCTTGATCATAATCTGTATAGTTGGCCAACTTTCCTTGTATGTCTCTTCATACTTCAAAGAGTGATGCAATCTGCAACTTCCTTCACTCAACATTATGCCCCTAAGCATGTCATTTGCTCTAATGCGCTGATCCCATAACTCACCTGCACATCTTAACAAACGATTGTTGCAGCCTGTTCTATACAAACCATTCATTCACAGGAACAACGAAACACTAGATAAAAGAGAAGTTCATTTTATTTGAAAAGACTGCAGAGAACATATCGATTTAACCTAACACTGACACAATGACCTACCAACGACAAAACTTCAAAGCTACCCTAACTAGATCCTCCTTATGAACTCACCCTAGACTAGTCACTTCCCCTAAACTAGTTCTCCACTCAAAAATCATATTCGGGTGGAGATAGTCAGATATACCCTTTGCTTCTTCCTCCTGAGTGGTTAATGACTCAGAATCCTTTACCTTCTTGATCTGAGCATGATGAAGCTCTAGACTGATTAGTTCCTTGCGCTTGACAACAGTGATTCTGTCAAAAACTGCAGACACAGCCTCCAGGAGTGCAGGAACCAAATGCCCGGGATCAGATGTTGCAGGTGCAGCCTCCAAAAGAGCAGGGGTATCAGCAGGCTCTCCCCCTGAGCAAATGAAAGGCTTTCTCCTACCAACTTGGGCATTAACACCAGTAAGGATGTGTTGAGCACGCAGGTCCTCTCGGACATCACATACAATTAGTTTATCACAAAGATCAATCTCTACCCTATGCAGGAGACGAGTGATTTGAGGACCAAATGGGAGAGGGCCAGAGTAATTTTCGTCACCATAGTTGATCATATGAGCAAACATAAGCATAGAGAAGTTGAGTTGGATCCCATCTCGAGCATTGGCCATAATCCAAGCGTCAGCAGGATGCACAAGTTCAATTTGAGAGATACTGCGAGGAAGTAGTATCCTTAAGATGAAAAAGTGGAGCACTTTGAACTGATCAGCAAGACGACCCGCAGATAACATGGAAGGATAGTACCTCCCAATCAGGGCTGGGAAACGGTGCGGTCTTGTCCAGACCAGACTATATATACGGTGTATGGTCCAGACCGAGAGGCTAAAGTATAGACCATAGACCAGACCACAGATTATACGGTCCGGTCCAGACCACGCCTGTGCGGTCTTAGAAATAACAAAAATACAAAGTAAAAGCATACAAACTTGCACCATAACGTTATAAACATTAACATAATGTCATATGGAGACACGATTATCTCTACTCTCTGGTTAAATGTGGTTGTGAACGAAGGAGGGACGAGATTCTCAAAATTAAGGTTGAGATTTGGGTGTCGTTGTGTGAGTTGGGAGGGTGATCGAATGGGCTATTAACACGTATTGACAAGTCGGTTGGGTCCACAGTTTGGTCCGATAAACCGCAGTCTAGACCAGACCAAGAGATCAGAACATAAAATAAACCAGACCATAGTCTTTGAGTTGATATTTCATCCAGAGAAGTTGTGTGCAGCACAAACCAGCTGCAACGTATTTTGCTTCTGCAGTTTAAAGAGCAACAAAACTATGTTTCTTGCTAGACCAGGCTATAAGAGAAGTACCAAGAAAATGGCATGCACCTGAGGTGCTTTTCCTGTCCACAGAACAACCTGCATAGTCTGAGTCACTGTAGCTTATCAATTTTAAGCTAGAGGTACTCGAATACCAGAGTCCTAAACTAGAAGTTCCAGCAAGATACCGAAAAATCCGCTTTATAGCAGAAAGATGACTCTCCTTAGGATTTCTCTGAAAACGAGCACAAATGCATACACTGTACATGATATCTGGTCTATTTGCAGTCAAGTAAAGCAAAGAACTAAGCATACCTCTGTACAGCCTACTATCTATGCTTTTTCCAGACTCATCTTTGGTGAGTTTAATTGAGGATCCTATAGGAGTCGAAATGGATTTGAGATTATTAAAGTTAAACCTTTTAAGCATATTATTGAGGTATTTGGTTTGACTAATGAATATCCCATCCTTGGTTTGTTTAATCTGTAATCCCAAAAAGAAGTTTTGTTCACCCTCAGACTCATTTCAAAACCTCCTTTCATTGTTTCTGCGAAGTCTTTGCACATTTGTTCACAGGAAGATCCAAATATGATATCATCTACATATACTTGCACGAGCAAGGTATCTTTACCCTTTTTCTTAATAAATAGAGTTTTATCTACCTGTCCCTTGTGAAACCCATCATCTATTAGGAATTGACTTAACTTATCATACCAAGATCGAGGAGCTTGTTTAAGTCCATACAATGCTTTATTTAGTTTATACACATACTCTGGGTGTTCAGGGTTTTCAAAACCAGGAGGTTGTTCCACATATACCTCTTCTTTTAAATCTCCATTCAGAAAGACACTTTTTACATCCATTTGATATAATTTAAAACCCTTTGAGGCAGCAAAAGCACATAACAATCTTATTGCTCATAATCTAGCTACTGGTGCAAATGTCTCATCAAAGTCTATTCCCTCTTCTTGGTTATACCCCTGAGCCACTAGCCTAGCCTTATTTCTTATAATGATTCCAATTTCATCAGATTTGTTCCTATAGACCCATTTAGTTCCAATTATAGTTCAGTTTTTAGGTCTTGGAACTAAGCTCCAGACCTTGGTTCGTTCAAACTGATGCATCTCTTCATGCATTGAAGCATTCCAGTATTCATCCTCTAAGGCTTTCTCAATACTTCTAGGTTCTATCAAGGAAATGAAGGCAGTGTGCTCAGGATAGGATTTAGAGCGAGTAATCATACCTTGGTTTAGGTCTCCAATCACAAGAGAGGGTGGATGCCGTTTCTGGATATGAGGAGGAGCTTCTGGTTTGTGCACCACTTCAGGAATTTCCTCTTGAACAGATTCCTGACTGACAGGAGCAGGAACAGTTCCCTTGGAATGACTCAGGTTGAGTCCTTCCAATACCTCTGCACACTTACTTGTAGACTCATCAAACATCACATTAATGGACTCCTCAACTTTGAGGGTCCTTTTGTTATAGACACGATAAGCCTTATTGTTTATAGAATATCCCAGGAAGATTCCTTCATCATACTTTGAATCAAATTTTCCTAGTTTATCTTTAGTAAGCAAGACAAAACACTTACATCCAAATGGATGAAAGTAACCTAGATTAGGTTTTCTATCCTTCCATAATTCATAGAGTGTTTTGTTTAATTTGGATCTGATCAACGCCTTATTAGTTATGTAACAGCCTGTGTTAATAGCTTCCCCCCCCCCCCAGAATTCCTTAGATACACCATAGTCATTAAGCATAGTTCTTCCTATTTCAATCAAGGTTTTGTTTTTTCCTTTCAACAACACGATTTTGCTGTGGGGTTCTTGGAGCAGAAAAATTATGTGAGATTCCCTTTTCGTTACAGAACTTTTCAAAGCTTTCAGATATGAACTCTCCACCATGGTCACTTCTAATACTAATTATTTTTTACTGTTTTTCATTTTCTACTCGGGCAGCAAAATGTTTGAATTCAGTCAAGGCTTCATCTTTACTGGTTAAGAAAAGTACCCAAGTATATCTGGAGAAATCATCTACAATGACAAATGCATAGTATTTGCCACCTAGACTTTTTATATTACTTGGTCCAAACAGGTCAAGATGAAGTAATTCTAAAGATCTGTTTGTTGAAATGACTACCTTAGTTTTAAAAGATGTTCGAGAGTGTTTTCCTCTAGCACAGGCATCACAGAAAAATTCCTTCTTACTATTGATTTTAGTTATTCCTCTAACCAGGTCTAGGTTTACCCATCTTGACAGAGTGCTCACACTGACATGATCTAGCCTACGATGCCATTCCATTTGATCATTTTTATCCACAGATACCAGACAAGTCTCATTGAATGCAGCTCTATCGTTCAGATCTATTGTAAAGAGTTTTCCTTTCCGTTTTCCAGTGAAAAGCACATTTCCACTTGAAATTTCTTCCACATAGCACCTATCTGGTTCGAAGATTACCCTATTTGTGTCTCCACACATCTGACTTATTGAAATTAAGTTATGTTTAAGATTCTTAACTATCATGACATTATTAATTGAAGGTATGGTTCCTACTTGCCCTTTTCCTAAGATTTCAGTGCTAAAATTATCACCAAAAAAGGCTTTACCTTTCTTTCCTAGAACCAATTTTGAGAAGAGCTTTTTATCCCCAGTCATGTGATGTGAGCAACCACTATCTAGTATCCAAACGCTGTCTGCCATGCTCACTTGGAGACAGGACTGCAAAATAATGAATTTCATTTGTTTTTAGGTACCCAAACCAATTTGGTTACCCTTCCCATTTGAAAATATTTTGAGAAAGTTTTACTCGAATGTCTAACCTCATGACAGTTAAAACAGTTTACATTATTTGCTCGATTTTCTTTTGCTAAACGTTTTCTACATTCAGCAATGTAATGACCAGTCTTATGACAGTAAAAGCATTCAGATTTTCTAACTTTATGCTTTATTCTGTGGTTTCTCTTGCCCCCTCTTTCTAATAGAATATTAGCTTTCTCAGCCTTTAAGTTTTCAACTTTAGCCACGGCTATACTAATTTTTTCTTTCAATCTATCATTCTCAGTCATAGCAAATACAAGCTTATTTTCTACTTCTGTTTTCTCGGCTTCTATTTTTGAGACATCATCTAACAATTTTTCATATCTAGATTTTATCAAGATATGCCTTGTTTCACCTTTATAAATTCATTTTGGATATCCATGATTGTTTCATCTAATTGATCACTTTCACTAAATGAGTCAGAATAATAGAATTCAGTGTGTACCTCATTTTCTTCAATGTCGCTTCTTTCAATTGGCATATAAGCCTCTTGCTTGGTGTCATCTTCGTCTTCATCTTCCTCACTACAACTCCAGGTTGCTGCATACGCCTTTTCTTTCTTCATTAGTGGACACTCTGCCTTGACATGTCCAAGCCTCCCACATTTAAAGCACCCAAACTGAGTTGATGTTCTCTCTGAGGTCATTCCATCTCTCCTGTTCTTTGGTCCGAACCTGCTGGGTCGACTGAATTCCTTTTCATTTTCACCCTCTTTTGGCTTGTTTAGAAAACTCCCTCTTTTCTTTTCTCTTCTAATCCGAAGCAGCTTGGCCACGTGTTTAGTGAGCATGGCCAACTCATCATCTTCCATTTCTTCCAAGCAATCTAAGTCATCTTCTTGAGAGAAGGCCTTGAATGCGATTCCTTTCTTCTCTTTTCTGGGTTCTTCACTATCCTCCCTTTTTAGTTTTTTTTCGTGTGTGACTAAGGAACCAATGAGCTCATCTAGGCTTAGCTTGGTAAGGTCCTTAGACTCCTCAATAGCAGTAACTTCAGGAGTCCTTCTTTTGGGAAGTGCCCACAGTACTTTCCTTACCAAGTCAGCACTCGCATATTCAACTTCCAGATTTCTCAGGTTGTTGATTATTGTGGTGAACCGCTCGTTCATTTCTTTGATTGACTCCTCGGGCTTCATATTGAAGGATTCAAACTCTTGCTTGAGACTGTCGATTATGGAGATCTTGACATGTGAAGTGCCTTCATGTGCGATCTGCAGCTTGTCCCAAATTTCCTTGGCGGTCTTGCATCCGGTTACCCTGTGATATTCTTCGGGACCCAGCGCGCAGTATATCAGGTTCGTGGCCTTTGAATTCATCTGAAAATTTTTCTTATTTGTCTCAGTCCACTTTCCAAGAGCCTCTTTCACCTCCAAAGGCCCATCCATTACTATGTCCCACAGATCAGGATCTGTGGAGCAAATGAATAGCTCCATTCGATTTCGCCAGTATCCGTAGTGAACTCCTTCAAACCTCGGTGGTCGAGTTTGAGAGAATCCGTCCGTCATGAAAATTCCGCTCGCCGAGCTTGAACTCATCTTCTCCGCAGGCAGTTAAGCCCTTGCTGTTGGAGCCGGGCTCTGATACCACGTCTTGGTTGAGTCGAGCGCGAGACCCCGACGACGATTCCCTTTGCTTCTTCGATCAATTAAGACTCTGCTTAACCCTAATTTTGATTTTGGCAAGAACAAGTGAAGAAAGTGGAATAAACAGAAAAACGAATCGATGAAAGGGTAAAATGACTTCCCTTTTGTGCTCACCAAAACGACAACGAATTCGAAACTGAGTCTTGAAGTGGGATGGGCTTAGTTTGTTCTCAATCTGTCAATTTTAAGTTGGCCCAGATCACTTGCATGGAACGTTGAGTTTCACAGACTCAGATTACTTCTTCTCACCTTGTGCAAATCGATCAAGACCTGTTCTGCACAAGAACTTAAACACGCACTAAACCAAGAACACAAATACAAACTGGAAATAAGATACAGCAGAATGAAAGCACAAATGAACACAGACACAGTATTTTTACGTGGTATCCGGTGTTAGGTGATTAATGAACCTAACACCGACTAATCCACGGTAGGAGACTCTCCTCTTGAGATCTCCTACTTAATCACTATGATTTTTTTTCTTCTTACAAACTTTGGCGAACTCTGAACCAGCTCCTTGTTGATCGACCAAACGACTAATCTCTAGTGATTCAACCTCCCCGTTCAATCACCCTTGTTTTCCCTGCTAATCTCCCCGATTTGCTTTCACGATTACACAAAAGACTTGTTCTTTCTTGCACTCTCTTTTGTTTTTGATCGCTTGGAAAAACTTGACCTCTACTAATATCTCGTTCAAACCATATATTGTTGCTGAGTTGAGAGCCGTTAAAGGTGAATTAGACTGATGAGGGTAAGTGATTTATTCTTTCCCTTTCTGCTTGATCATAATTTGTATAGTTAGCCAAATTTCCTTGTATGTCTCTTCATACTTCAAGGAGTGATGCAATCTGCAACTTCCTTCTCTCAACAAGAACCAGGTACCACTTGCATTTATAGTAGAAGAAATGACTAGACTCAGGTACTTATTGCAAACTGGTGCTAACAACAATCCTTCACCACCTACCTCACCATCCATTAATCATCAAGCCGACTCAGCATCCCAATTTCCCAATACCTTCCCAAATTTTTCAGGCAAACATGTCATGTCATCTTCTCAAAACTGCAAAACCAATGATTATAGTTGGTGGATAGTTGGCACAGGTTCCTCATACCACATTGCTTGTAATCTCAACTTGTTCTGTCACGATAGGCCTGTTAAAGATACCTTTGTTTACCTTTCAAACAACACTAAAGTCACAGTTACCTTTGTAGGGCCAGTTCAATTGTCATGTTGGTTGACATTACATGATGTTCTCTTAGTACCAAATTTTTCTTTTAACCTCATTTCAGTTAGCAAACTCACACATGACTACCATTTTTCCTTACATTTTCATTCTGATAAATGTGAAATTCAGTACCTCTTAAGCCGTAAGAGGATTGGTTTAGCCCACACAACTAGAGGTCTCTACCACCTAGCTTTGCCTTCAATTCTAGTCAAGACTTCCCCATCCACTCACCAACATCAAGCAGTCATCACTTTCAATTTCAGTCCACAAGACCTAAATGTTTGGCATTGGAGGCTAGGTCATCCTAGTCATGATAGGCTTTCTTTGCTTAGCAATGTAATCCCTTCTGTTAGTAGTTCTAAAACAGTTCACTATGACGTTTGTCACTTGTCTAAATAAAGAAAACTCCCTTTCCGTGTTAGCACCAGTGTTGCACCTACTGTTTTTCATTTAATGCATATGAATATTTGGGGACCTTTATCCACTATTTCTTATTATAGTGATTCCTATTTACTTACCATTGTGGATGATTGTTCTCGAAGTGTGTGGGTGTATTTGATTAGACACAAAAGTGAAACTAGGACATTGATACATGGTTTCTGTAATCTTGTGAAAAAACAATTCAATACCAGTGTCAAAGTGATCATAACTGATTAGGGTAAGGAGTTAGCTATGTGTGATTAGTTTGTAGCTGAGGGTATAGAATACCAAGTCTTTTGTGTTAAGACTCCAGAGCATAATGGCAGAGTGGAAAGGAAACAAGGATGGGATACCTTCACTTCCCCCTAAGGGGGTTGTGAATTTCGCTACCCACATCTTAACTTTCTATTTCATTCTCTTTCTTCTTATTTTCAAATTAACGGTACAGATTGGATTAAGCGTATTTTTGGACGAACAAATTTACCACATTAGATCATTACCACTATTAATTACCCAAAATCCTATATTAACTCTATTTCCTCTCTCTCTCTCTCTCTCTACTGCCATCACCAACAATTATCTCTTCTTCTACGTCTTCTTCTTCCTCCTCCCATCTCTTCCCTTTCTCTCTCTTTCTCTCTCTGCTGCCAACACCGCCGGAGTCCTCCCGCCGCCCCGTTGCGTCCTCCGCCTCCCACCACCGCATCGCCACAGCCCCACGTCGCAGCCCTCCCACCGCCTCATTGTGCCCTCCGCCTCCCACCACTGCTGCAACCCTCTTGCCGCCCTCCCACCACGCTGCATCGCCATCCCTCCGACGGTGGAGACACCGCCTCTACCTCCCACCACCACTGCCATGAGGTCCCTGCGCGATGTCACAAACTCCCCCTTTCCTCATCCCTTTTTTTCATATCTGTTTTTTTTTAACTAGTGGTAGTGATTTTCATCTGGTAGCCTACCACTAGCATCTGGTAGCTGCTAGTGGTACTACCATATGGTAGTGCCCAGATCTTAGTGGTAGCGTACCACTATCATTTGGTACCACTACCATCTGGTAGGCGCTACTGATGCGCTACCACTGCTCACTGGTACGTACCAATGACTAGTGGTATCGTACCAGTGACTAGTGGTAGCGTACCAGTACTCACTGGTACGATACCATTGGTAGTTTTACGTACCACTAGATAAAAATTATTACCATTAGCGCATTGACGGAGTGGTACTTTTTTGTAGGTGCCCAGAGCGAGTGTGATTAAAGGATTTCTCCGGAGAAGGTTTATCGGTTGGAGTCAGTGGCTGCTGGAAAAGGAAGAGAGAGAAATATATTTGTGATATAATTTAAATTTTAAAATAAAACAATGTATTTATTATGTGTTTTAATTTCCCAAAATGTAAATAATATAAAAAGGAAAGAAATTAATAAGATTCTTTTTTGCATTGTCCAAATTACCCTTGGTTGTCAAACTCACAACCTCCTTGAGGGATGTGACTGTATCCCATCCCAAGGAAATATCAACACATTTTGAATGTTGCTAGATGTTTGAAGTTTCAATCTAGTTTACCATTACAGTATTGGAGTGACTTTATTCTAATGCAATACACCTTATCAACAGGATCCCAACTCCCCTTCTTAACAACAAAAAACCCTTTGAAGTTTAGTATAAGCAAGTCCCTCATCTGGGACATTTGAAGGTATTTGGATGCTTGTGTTATGCCAATACCTTAGCCCATGGTAGGACAAAATTTGCTCCACGAGCCACACAATGTGTGTTCCTGGAGATACCAGCTGGGATCGAAGGGTATAAAGTGTTGGATATTCATCACGAGAAGGTTTTCATATCTAGAGATGTATTTTTTTTTATGAGAACATCCTACCTTTCAAGGTTCCTGATCATTCTGACTTACCTACTCCATCTTCTACTACTTCATGCCCTCCTGTTTCTATTCCAGTACCAGAACCTCCACTTCATATTCCTTTTCTACGTGTTCCATCTAATCCTCCAAAACCTCCTCCTAAGTCAAATTCTTCCATAGATGAAGGGGGAATATTGTGCAAGAGGTGACACCCATTATTCCAACTTCCTCAATTGGTGATCACTATACATGTATTGACTCTGATGAGCAGGAACTCTATCCACAAGCTGATGTTGACCTGGATGAAACTAATGCACCTGAGACATGAAGACCTCCTAGACACAAAACTCTACCAAGCAGATATAATGATTATCAACTGAACCCCTCTCTCAAGTTTGGGGCTTTTGGGAATGCCAATGCTACTACCAGGTATCCAATATGTTTGAGTGTCCATACTTTAAACAAATAGGATAGATGTTATGCACTTAGGGGTCGTTTGGAGAATATGAGTTTAAATCTATCGATTATCAACAACCTAAATATTCTAACTCTTCGGATTGTTGAAAATAGATTTTAAAATGTTTCTTGTTTGGTAACTGTGATTATTAACATTCAATGAAAATAAAAAATTTAATTTTATATTAAATAACATGTTTATCCTTAATAAAAATATTATAATGGTTCGATAAATATGAATACCTTTGTTGATAAATATATTTAATATGATAAATAAATAAAAGAAAGAGAAAAGGTAGGAGAAAAAAATCTCACAAATCAATATACAAAATCTCTCTGATTATGAGAGATTTGATTACCGTAGATTTTAGAGATTTGAATTCTCTAAATCTAAAATTCACAATACAAATCCCGTTCTCCAAACGACCCCTTAATCTTAATGTTATGAATCAAATAGAATCTAAGTCCTAATATGAGGCAGTACAGTCTGATGTTTGGAATAGAGCTATGAAGACAGAAATGCATGCATTGGAGGAAAATCAAACTTGGGATATAGTTCCATTACCACCAGGAGCAAAGGAAATTGGAAATAAGTGGATTTATAAGATTAAAATTAACCCTTATGGATCATTGGAGAGGAACAAAGCCAGATTAGTGGCTAAAGGGTACACACAGGTCTATGGAATAGATTTCCTTGATACTTATTCCCCTGTGGCAAAGATAAACACAGTCAAGACTTTCTTAGCTATAGCAAGTGTCAAGCACTAGGTTTTAGAGCAGTTGGATGTTTCCAATGCTTTCTTGCATGGAGACTTAGATGAAGTGGTTTATATGAAAATACCATTTGGCTTAGAAGTCCCTTCAGGGAATAATCAAAAGATTACCTGCATGTTAAAGAAATCGTTGTATGACCTTAAACAGGCATCAAGACAATGGTTTGTCAAGTTAACAAGTTTCATGCTGAAGTTTGGCTTCTCATAGTCAGCATCAGACTACTCACTTTTCACTAAGTGGACTCATAAGAAAAATACAGTATTGCTAGTGTAGGTAGATGATATCATCCTAGGGGGAGATTCACATAAGGATATTGAACAAGTTAAGGCAGCTCTCAGTAAGCAGTTCAAGATTAAGCTACTGAGACTAGGGATGGCAATTACCCGCACATGGGTAATTATACCCAAACCCAAGTGGACCCATTGATAATGAGTTGGGTATGGGTGAAGTGCATATGGGTTTGCGTAAGGTATGGATAAAATTGTCATCCCTAACTGGGACCCCTTAAATACTTACTTGGCTTAGAGGCTACTAGAAATAAAAGTGGTCTAGATGTATGTCAGAGGAAATATTGCATTGAGTTATTGAAGGACACTTATTACATTGAGTCTAAGGGCTGTCAAACACATATTGACACCAAAGTGAAGTTGAATTATAGAGGGAAGCCATTAGAAGATCAAGAAGTATAAAGGAGACTGGTAGGAAGATTGCACTAGCCTTTTCATCGCCAATCGTTGCGGTTCTTTCAAACCTGACAACAGCAAAAACTGGATGGAAGGCACTGGAAGACCAAGAAGTATAAAGGAGACTGGTAGGAAGATTGCACTACTTAACCATCACAAGGCCAGACATAGCCTTTGTTGTGCAACATCCGTCTCAATATCAAATGTCACCTTGTGTTGAACATCTACAAGCTGCTTATAGGGTACTCAGGTATCTAAAGTCCTCACCAGATCAAGGAATACATTTCAACAGTGAAGTAGAAGTGAAAATGACTGGTTATCGTAATTCTAATTGGGCAAGCTGCCCTGACGCACGAAGATCCATTACAGGATACAACACCTTTCTTGGAACTTCAATGATGACTTGAAAAACGAAGAAACAAACTACAGTTTCATGGTCTTCCTCAGAAGCTAAATATAGGGCACTAGCTCATTTGGTATGTGAAGTGGAATGGTTGAAGAGATTGCTGACAGAAAGAACCAAGCATATTGAGATCGACATTCATGTTACGAGGGAGAGGGTGAAGATTGGATTGATCAATCTGCAATATGTCAATACACTTTGATAAACTTGCATATATTTTTACAAAAGGTCTTGATCGTTTTAGATTGAAAGAACTTCTGGTCAAGTTGGGGATCAAGTTGATACCACCAACTTGAGGGGGATGACAGAGTATATGGACAGAGGATTGAGTTGCAGCTGGTATGGCTTAACACATCAGAGGAATCCTAATCACAATAGGACTCAAAGAAAGAAGAGAAGAAGGAAATGCTGTCGTGGAGGCAGAAAGAAACGTTGTCGTGGAGGCAAAACGGCAACGTAGTTCTTATTGTTAGTTAGTCGTTAAATATCACTGTTTTGTTTCATTTGGACAAATGATGTAGTGACCCTATCTTAGTTTGGTTTAATTACAACGTCCAACTATATAAGCTGAACGAAGGACTCATTGTTATATAAGCTCCTTTCCCCAATCTTACATCCAAAATCGTTAGAGTACTTCAAGTTTACGGGTTTCGGCTTTGATACGGTGACCCGTGACTACAAAGTTGTGCGGAGGCTGGAATTTAGCATGAATTCTAGACCTAGGTATGATGAAGATGATGAAGATGAGATGACGATGATGATGACGATGGATATTGGGAGTTTAACAATGCCCCTGAATTTACATATCACGAGGTAAGCTCCTAATTCCCCTGCTGTCTATTTGGCTGTTATGACTTATGAGTCCATTAATTTATGGATTGATTCATATTTTTCTCATTTTGTTCTTGGATGAATCAGGTCAATAGCATGAGGAATGATTCATGGAAGAGATTACTAATGGTTAATGATGATATGATTATGGATCAGTGTCACTACGAATATGTTCATCAACATCGTAGAGACACGTCCAGAAACGAGAATTGTTACTGATATCACTCGGCTAGAAGAGAAAAATGTGTGATTCTTTCCTTTGATATGAGTAAAGAAGTGTTTGAAACGACGACCATTGCTCGTGCCCGGGGACGAGGAACTGGTATTCGGATACATGGTGCGTTATGTTGAAAGAATAATTTGTGACGGTTTTTCACATTATAAAAGATGTGGAAGCTACTCCTCATGAGATATGGGGGTTAATGAAATACGGAGTCGTGGACCAAACGGTTCGCTTACCGGTCCCTTTCGAGCATTTACAATCACGAGTTTGAAGTTTGGAAGGATGGTATATACATATGTTCCATGAAAAGTACTGGAGTGTCTCCCAATAGTCTTCGAAGCGACAAAATGAATGCAGTATACATATTATGGATCCTAACAAAAGCAGAGTTATTAATCGTCTTGATGCTGAAGGGAGAACTCATCCGTTTCAACTCACTTTCAAGTCCATAGTTACACTCCAACTCGAGTTTCATTGTCACATTTGGAATAGTACGTACGACCATCAACTTGTTAGTTACCTTCTTCAGCCTCCTTTTTGCAGACTAGCAAAGGATTCCCATTGCTTTCCACCATTTTTCCTTCTATTGGTTTCATCTCCAACGTTGTGCACAGTTTTGGTTTATTTCCGTAAATGGAATCTTATTGTGGCAAATAATAATATAATCCACCCAATTTAATTCAATCATCTACTAAATAAATATTCAAATTAATCTAAATCTATTTGGATCAAATGCAATATGCTAGTCTCATTATAAAAAAAAATGTAATGTGTCAGGTCATTAATAGGTTCGATTCAAGGATTTCTACAGAATTCCATTTCAGTATCCACAGTTTTTTTACTTTGCAAATTATGAATTATGTTTCTATTTTTTTTACCAAGAAATTTCTTGAAAACTATAGTAGTAAGTGCCTAAAGTTTTCAACCATGACGTTTTAGTACCTAACATTTTAAAGTTCACAAAGTAATCCAAAATTATACGTAATTTGAATCAACAAATTTAAACAATAAATTCACAAATTCATTCAACCCAATGTACAAATCTGAAAACTCATAAATCCGATGTACAAATTCACTGATTCCTCCATCGACCCCCCTCTCTCCTGGAACCAATGTATGTCAGAAGGGGGAATGGGAAAAAAGGAAAAACTTTGGGTAAAAATAGTGGAGGCTTTTTAGTATGCTATATAGTATGGGTACTTTACTATGTTTATAGCCATTAGATCTTGTTAAATATTGTGAGCCATTGGATCTTGTTCAATTAATTATTTTTTTTATTTTATTTTAGTATTGGCTATCTGTTGCACCGGTTGACAAGTTAATAATAATTAAAAAATAAAATTAGAAGCTTCACTTGACTTCTCCGTTCCAATTCTCTTCGACTTCTATTCAAAAAAAATTCTCTTCGACGACGGTGAAGGAGGTGAGCAGAGGGTGAAGGCAAGCGAGTGCGACGAGCAGGGGGCAGGTCGACGGCGAGTGCGACGCTAGGTAAAGGAAGAAATAGGGCTTCGTGGCGTCTCCAGTCGATAGAGAAGGGGGTGAGCAGGTCTCCAGATTCTGAAATAGGGTTTTCGCGGTGTCTCCTCTCCCGCGATTGTGCTTCATCGCCTCTTTTTTGTGCCGCCGGGGCGAACATAGTGGTGGCGTTTCCTCGTCGATAGTGAAGGTGGCAACAACGACAGCGAACTGGATCTTCAAATAGGTTGACGACGATACTGTAAATAGGGACTGAGCAGGGGATTCATTGGATCTTCAATTGGTCGCAGCTTTGCTGTGTTTCTTCCTTCAAGTTTTCAGGTAATAAAGATGATCCTCAGATTCTGAATGTTTCTTCATTTCTCACTTCAAATTCTTCTTCCTTCACCTGCTACTTCTTTCTCGTCGTCTGACTAAAGAGAACCCTAAACTCCGCCCTCATTTGTAGAGACAACTATTCCTTCTTTTTTCATCATTTTAGCTCACTATAAGTTTCAATTATGATTGTTCTTGTATAATGCTTTTGGGTTTCATGGAAAGTGTATGAAAGATGATGAATTGGAGATCATCATTAGGGAATTGAAGATTTTCTGTGAGTGTATCGTCAATTGGGTTTGTTTGTGTTTTGCTACATTGATCATTACCATGGACATTCATAACCTTAAACGATGTTGTTGCTTCTGTCTAGTTGATAATCCAATCGATTTGAAGTCTTGTATTAGGATTGCAGGTGTCGCAAAAAGACTATAAATGCAGGTTGTGTTCGATCATGTACTATTTGGTTTTGTGTTCAATCCTGTACTATCTGGTTATCACTCTCCATAAAATTAAATCCTCTTCTGTTGTAGATAATGAATCGTAGATTGCATGTCAATAGTCTTGGATTAGTGTAGCTGATACTGTCTACAAGAACTGTTGGTCTATAGTGTTCATGCCATCTTGTATGCCCTCTGGTTTGTGGGGTGATAAAATTGCTAACCAAGACAAAAGGGAAAGAAGGAAAACTAAAAACTCAAACAGAGCATAATAGAGAGATAGTTAGAGGGAAAGCGAAGACATTGTTTATCTCATAAACTATAACAGTCCACTGTTTATTACAGTTGCAAAAGACATAGTGACATATATGAACAAATTTTGATATTAGATCATTCATAGACATGATTTATATCCTAGAAGAATTATACAAATTGACTATTTGCCTGGAGGAGTATAATAGCTGACCTGATTAATAGGGTTAGAGCACCCTCTATCCTACTTTCCTTTAGTTGTATCGTTCGTCGATTTATCATAAGAATTGTTCTGCATCCAAGTGTTTGTTGAAATACACCATGATTGCTTCTGGCTTCCATGTGTTCGACGTTATGTCGTGTGGAATACTGAACTAGGAAAACAACGAGCCTGAATTACTTAATGCCCCATCCGTAGTACGTAATAGTTAATACAGTAGGAATCCTTTCTTTCTTCTAGGATGCTTTTGTACTGCCACAAGGATTTGCAGTATTAGCATCACCTTAATCGTGAGTTGACTTTCATTTTTTGTATTATGTGTAGGGACTTTGATCTGGTAACTCTTTCAGATGCTACACGTTGGATTCAGAATTCAATTTCTCTTGTGATAGAGCTGCAATCTCACTCTTCTATTCCAGGCAAGTTGCTGAAATCTCGCCCTTTTAACTTCAGCCGTTAATTTTTATTCAAGATCGTTTGTCTCTGCCTCTTTGCTTTCTGCTCGTGACACTTACCCTGATGGTGATTGTGCTTTCGGTCATCACAATTATGACCTGCATATTTGGAAATAGTTGTACTTTGCTGTATGGAAGAGCTACTGTGTGATTGATGGTGTGAATTTATTTGTTAGAGTTTAGTTCCCAGCGTACTGTTTCTTTGGGGGGAAAATGTGCACTTAAGTTACAAATCTATGAGGACATAATAGATCTTGATCACTTTTTTGGTTTGTGTTTGTCTTGAGAGCATTATGCTATTGAGTTCATATATACTGTGTTATGTTCTGTTATGAGTGTTATCCTACTTGGTAGAAATGTTTTGACAGTAGCACTATCTTTGAACCGGAGGTGACAAAGGCCTCTCTTTTGTGATGAAGACGTAGATGTTTTCTTTGACATTGCGTTGGGCAACTGAGGTTGAACCCACAATAGAAGTTGTCAAGAACGAATCCCAGAGCAAGCTGAGCTGGAGTTAAACCATGCTTCTTTGCCATTTCAATGTAATGCACTGTTGATTCCTGGTGGATCAAAGTAGGAAGAATCGTTTTGGGCAAAATACTTCGTTCATAAAAAAATGCTTTGCTCTGCTGGTCACAATGAACAGAATCACTACGAGAGATAAGCTACTAAGCTCGGGGAAGATTGTGGATGCAAGTTTTTTCTTTTTGTAGTGGAATCTGGGTGTTTTTAGTTTCACGGCCGTGATTTATGAAGCCAAAGCCATGAGATTGCCTGGGGATATGAAAACTGATTTTTACTTCTCACGGGGCATGTCACGGCCGTGAGAATTCGAGAATGAACCGTGAGAACTGTTTAATGAAAGCTGGGTGTTTTGGGTGAAATTTATATATGCCAATGGCGGATTTCATGGTTAATTAGTGTACTCAGGCATTGATGTAGGGGTTTTCAGTTCTTCTGGTAGTTAGAACTGGATATCGAGGAAAGTGTGCTTGTGAGCTCTGGTATAGTCTTGCATTTGTTCAATATTGATAAAAGCCATATATTGAAAACCAGGATTGAACTCATTACCTGGAGAATGTGTTTACCAAATGAATAAATGATCCTTTTCTCGAATGAAACTTTGTCATAACCACGTTTTCTCAAATGTGTTTAAGTGTGAAAGTTGCTTCTTTAGATCAGTGGTGGACGACTCTGGCTTTGTGTATTTTGTTTGTACTCTTCGGCATGCTTATAATTCGTGTTTCAAGGCATGCTTATAATTTTTTTATTGTTTTAATTTTGCAGTTTGCTAAAATTGTTCTATAATGAAGACGAAGAGGCATGAACTTTTTAGCATGCGATGTTCTCCTAGGAAAGTATTCTCACTAGTCTCAAATTTAGAGGCTTGTCAATCAATGGCCATTAAGAGATATGGCTTTGGTCGGATTCTTGAAGTCAAAGGAAGAATGCTACAACGTGAGTTGTTGGAGAAACTTTTGAAGAGCTTTAATCTGGAAGAAAGCACAATTCAGGTGTATGGGTTGAAAGTGCATATTTCGGCCAAAGATTTCGAGCGAATTATGGGCGTGCCTGAGGGAGGTACTGATATCATCTTGAATGGTGAAGAAGTGGGAGGAAGATCCGAGGAACTGAAACCATTTAGAGTGTATTCGACACCTGATTGTGCCCGACAGGCGATTTCCACAAGCTTAATGCGGAAGGCGTTGTCGAAGATAAAAGATAGCGGCGATCAGTGGCGGACCCAGGATAGTTGGAGACCTGTGTCGCCGATAAAAAAAATAATTAAATTAAATTAAAAATTAAGTTAAAATTAAAAGAAATTAATTCATAAAGTTCACAATGTCATGTTTACAACGAACCACGATGACTTTTCATCTGCTGAAATGTCTCTAAAATACATTCATCACTTATGCTGCAAAGCAAATCTTTTTCAATATACACAACTAAACAATCATTCATAAATTGGTCACTCAACCGATTTCGAAGATTGTTCTTGGTTATCTTCATAGTTGAAAATGCCCTTTCGCAGCTTGCAGTTGCCACATCTAAGGTCAACACCAACTTTAACAGCAAGTAAACTAAAGGATAAAGAGTGTTCTTTCCCCTTTCCACCAATTTCCTAGCTAGCTCGTCGATTCCTCGCAATCCATCAAAGCTCTTATCCTCCTTGACATGAGAAATGTAGCCCCCCCAATTGTTGATGAAGTCGACCGGGCTTTTGGCCTGTGGGTTCTTTTCTCATTTAATTAAAGGCTCAGGCCCAACACTCATCACACATGTATATTGTATGGGCTAAGAGTGTTTTTTTAATAGGAAGGATAGGATTATGCTTTATGAGTTATTTTAAACAAAATTAAAAAGGATTATGATTAAGATTGATTCATTTGGATAATAATTTCTTAGAGTATAATGAAGGTGTGTCGGCTATAATTATTGAGGGTGTGTCGGCTATCCCGAAGTAAAAAATTTTGTACCAAAAATATGTAGGTCCTTCGTAAAATTCTCGTCCGACACACCCTGCAATGCCTTAGGTCCGCCACTGGCGGCGATCTATTTCTTCAAACGTTTATTTTGTACGTAATGGAGGTGCTATTAGTACCAACTAGAAGAGATGACATTTCGTTATCTTCGGTATACGCTGTCACCGATGTTGCGGACATTCCAAAGAAGAATTGGGCATCCTATTGCTTCAATGAATTGGTCAAATGCATCTGCGACCATAATGCTGATGGGAGAAAGTATATACCGGGTTGCTTGCTGTTTTTGGAGGTAAATAATTGCTAATCCCTACTTTCTACATATTCGTAATGATTAATCATCATGTTGATTATAGTTTTTTTTTGTAGTTAATATTCTTGGAGCATGCAAATGGTATTTTCCAAACCATTGATGGGAGTTTGGATTTGATGAGTTGGGGGAGCGGAGACGTAGAGTTGTTGTTAACAAAAGTGGTAAGACTGATAGTATATTTGATTTTTTTTGACGAGTTGGAGCATGCTAATGGTACATTTGGTTCCCTTTTTAATTAATTTATAGGTTTCCAGCAGTTCGGGGAAAAGATCATCTGAGGATGCAGGTTTGAAATCACCTCCAAGGAAATGGGGAAAAAGAGACGGGAAACGGCACAAAACCAACGGGGATGAGCTGCTTCTCTGTGAGCGTATTGATGCTCGGTTTAGTACCATGGAGGGTAGATTTGACAACTTTAGTCAAGAATTTAGAGTCGCAATGGGTGATGCTGCTTCTAGAGATGAGGAGCTAATGAGTCGGGTTGTGAAAATGGAGAACGAATTTCAGGCTTTTAGAGACAAAATTGGTACTGCGGTAAAGTCCATTATAGAGGCAGTGAAAGCAACTATAGGTGATCCGTTGTCAAGGGAACAGCCTACTGAGTTGAAAAAGAACGATCAGAAGGATGCGGCTGATAATATGAAAGCTTCTGCAGCTGTTTTGTTGTCAACGGAGCAGCTTATCAGAGGGGAAAAGGGCAATCAGAAGGGTGAGGTTGAAAAACCAAGTGAACCCATTTCTCCTACCTCCGAATGTGTCAAGACTCAAGGTTTAGGTGTTAAGAATTGGGGAGAAGCTGAGGGGGGAAATTGGAGATGACAGCTGTTCTGAATCTCCTTCTGTCAAAGTTGTGAAAAAGTCTCCTTGCAAGCAGGCGAAAGCGTCTAAAGTTGAGAAATTCATGTTGTTGAGTGATGAAAGTGTTGCTGCTAATGATGGTTGTGCCAAGACTGTGAAGGTATTACACTTGATTAAGTTTTCTAATTATTTGTTCTTATGGTGTGGTTACTAATGAACTGGTTTTGTTTTTATGTTTTTGAACAATAAAGGGGCGAAAGGGAGGTGGACTACGTAGTGTATCTAAATTGAAGCCTAGTTTGTATGTGGTCTCTCCATTCGAACGGGCAAATCCCAGAGCTAAGAAAACACAAACTTTGTACCTTGCTCCTCCCTTTGTTGTTAAGACACCATTGACTCTGGAGGCAGTAAAGATGATTCAATTTGCTTTTAGTAGTAAGCTTCCCGGAAGGTACCTCCCGAAATCATTACAAGTAAGATTGGATCATATTTGTAGGATGTTTTTGGTATTTGGCTTATTCTAATGTTGTGGTGTTTGAACTTGGTCTTGTACAACAGTGACATATTGGTTAGTCTTGATGGCGGGGTTCTTGCCTTGCTCCGTGAAGATTTGGTCGAGCTTTTGCCCAGGACCAGAATTTCAACAAGGGTGAGTTCCTTTATGTGTGTAATTTAGTAGATTGAACTTGTATTGCTGACTTTGGTATATGTGATGATGATGCATTAGATTATAGAAATGGCGTGTATGTGCAAGACACTAGAAGAACGAAGTTGTGGTCGCAGTGGTGGCTTGTATTGGTTCTTTCCACCTTCAGTTTCGGTATAGTTGTCTGCTTTGTCTATTCTTTTCATGAAATTAATCTATTTGTTTGTTACATGTAGCTTGTGTGGGTAACTGTGTTTTATTTTTCTAGGATCGTGCGTATCATTGCAACGAGGAGCAATTTATGGCCAACATGCGTTCATATAAGATACTTGAGCGATACCGTATAAATGAGCTACTTTACTGCAGTAAGGTATGTTGTAATGTTGTTTTCTAAAAGGAAATGGCTTAACCCTCCTATGTTAAATTGATAATTATTGTTTGTTTGTGCATTATTTCATATTCATGTCCCAATTTTCAACCTCACGTTGACCACTTCTGTCTGGCGGTCTTTAACAGGGAAGCCAAAGAAATCGAAATCTGGGACTCATTACCAGGAACTCATAACCAAGAATATGATGCAAGGATGCAGAAACTGGTTTGCTTCTTGTTCTTCAAGTTTTCAAACTTGACTTATTGCTTAGTTGTTAGTTGTTTTTCATTTGCCGACTTTGTCGTTAAATATCGATGAGGGGGATGTTTTCATTTACAGAAATTGGGTCTAGACTGGTTGCTTAAGGATGATATATGCGGGGCGTTTTCATTTGTGGACTTTGTGGTTAGATATCGCCAGGATGTTGCTTGCCAACCAAATGGGTACCCTTTGTTGTTGTTCAATTGTGCATTGTTCTAATTAAGTTCGATAATTATTTGTTCGCATCATGACCATGGTGATTATTTGTTATATTACAGATTTGATTGTGGACTATTTGTCGCCAATTACTTGCTGGATCCAGATCGATATTCCAAGAAGCTTGACCAGTTCGACAGTGACTATGAACGGGCACAACTTACAATGTACTTGCTCACTACGCATTTGAATGAGGTGAAAGCTACAGTTAAGGCACAATCAGATGAATATTTTAAGAGTCATGCGAGACCTGCCAAAATTGAGACTGAGAAGGTGAATTTCAAGACGAACTTACTCAATCGAGGAAGAAAGCCGTTGCACGCGCATGGGGAGAAAAAGGGTAGAAAGTCTAAGAAGCATTAGAAGTTGTGATGTTAATGTAGAGTTTAGTTAATGTGGATGTTGAATGAAGTTTAGGAAAATGTAGATGTTGAATGAATTTTAGTGAATGTAGATGCTGAATGAAGTTTAGGAAACTGTTGAAATTACAATGAACTTATGATTGAAGCATTATTCAGTGATGTTCTCTTTTATCTATATTATGTTTAATGTGTCGACAAGGAAGAAGTTATGAATGATCATATACCGAAAAATGGTTGAAAATGGACCTTATTCACCCTGCCAGCAGGCTGTTTCACGGCCTCAATAATCCATTTTCACGCCCGTGAGATGGTGATTTCTCATTGTCTCTGAAGCCTAGGATGGATCTTTCACGCCCGTGAGACTGTGCCGTGAGATGGGATTTTTATAACGCCTTAATGATGGGAATTTCACGCCCGTGAGACTAGGCCGTGATAATCAAAAAATCATTCCCTATAGTTCAGGGAACCTCACGGTCTTGAAAGGACAATCTCACACCTGTGAGATTGTGGGCTGGCGTGAGTTAGTGAAAAAAAAATGGCATTTAGAAGGTTTGAACCCGAGCACTTCGCATAATCATTCAGCGCATTAACCAATCAGACTACTTAACATATTATGTAAAATTCATTGTCCGTTTGCCTTTTACTACATATGGTTGAATGAGCGTTTGATTATCGGTTTTGGGTTCAACCCATGTAATTGTAAACCGATGTGAGATTGAGGTTAGGTATATGGTTGAATGAGCGTTTGGTTATCGGTTTTGGGTTGAACCCATGTAATTATGATCTGATGTGAGATTGGTTGATGATATATGGTTTAGTGAGTGTTTGATTACGGTTTTTGGGTTGAACCCATGTAATTGTGAACCGATGTGAGATTGGTTGATGATATATGGTTTAGTGAGTGTTTGATTACGGTTTTGGGGTTGAACCCATGTAATTGTGAACCGATGTGAGATTGGTTGATGATATATGGTTTAGTGAGCGTTTGATTAAGTTTTTGGGTTGAACCCATGTAATTGTGAACCGATGTGAGATTGGTTGATGATATATGGTTTAGTGAGTGTTTGATTACGATTTTTGGGTTGAACCCATGTAATTGTGAACCGATGTGAGATTGGTTGATGATATATGGTTTAGTGAGCATTTGATTATCGGTTTTTGGGTTCAACCCATGTAATTGTGAACCGATGTGAGATTGGTTGATGATATATAGTTTAGTGATTGTTTGATTACAGTTTTTGGGTTGAACCCATGTAATTGTGAACCGATGTGAGATTGGTTGATGATATATGGTTTAGTGAGCGTTTGATTATCGGTTGTGGGTTCAACCTATGTAATTGTAAACCGATGTGAGATTGAGGTTAGGTATATGGTTGAATGAGCGTTTGATTATCGGTTTTGGGTTGAACCCATGTAATTGTGAACCGATGTGAGATTGGTTGATGATATATGGTTTAGTGAGTGTTTGATTACGGTTTTTGGGTTGAACCCATGTAATTGTGAACCGATGTGATATTGGTTGATGATATATAGTTTAGTGAGTGTTTGATTACGGTTTTTGGGTTGAACCGATGTGAGATTGGTTGATGATATATGGTTTAGTGAGTGCTTGATTATGGTTTTTGGGTTGAACCCATGTAATTGTGAACCGATGTGAGATTTGTTGATGATATATGGTTTAGTGAGTGTTTGATTATGGTTTTTAGGCTGAACCCATGTAATTGTGAACCGATGTGAGATTGGTTGATGATATATAGTTTAGTGAGCGTTTGATTATGGTTTTTGGGTTGAACCCATGTAATTGTGAACCGATGTGAGATTTAGGTTAGGTATATGGTTGAATGAGCGTTTGATTATCGGTTTTGTGTTCAACCCATGTAATTGTGATCCGATGTGGGATTGAGGTTAGGTATATGGTTGAATGAGCGTTTGATTATCGGTTTTGGGTTCAACCCATGTAATTGTGATCCGATGTGAGATTGGGTTATGATATATGGTTTAGTGACTGTTTGATTACGGTTTTTGGGTTGAACCCATGTACTTTATATGGTTGACTGAGCGTTTGACTATGGTTTTGGGTTTAACCCATCTAATTATAAACCGATGTGAGATTGATTTATGATATATGGTTTAGTGAGTGTTTGATTATGGTTTTGGGTTGAACCCATGTACTTGTGAACCGACGTGAGATTGGTTGAGAGTATATGGTTCAATGAGTGTTTGATTATGGTTTTGGGTTGAACCCATGTACTTGTGAACCGACATGAGATTGGGTTTATGATATATGGTTGATTTTCGTTTGATTATGGTTTTGGGTTAACCCATCTAATTATAAACCAATGATTTTTTTGGGTCGCTCATAATGAAGAAATTCCTAGATCCTAAACCTTCACCGTCGTAAGTCGTAATAGTGATGTCGTTTCTTCCTTCTCGTCCTTCGTCGGCACCAGAGGACTGATCCTTGGTTCCTCCCTATCGGCTTCTTCCTTCCTGCTTCCCTCCCTCCATCCCAGCCTCAGTTCTTAATTGTCGTCCTTCGTCGGCTCTTCTCCACCAATATTACGAAACCAGATTCTTCCTATCTCACTTCCTTCGTATTCCCTTCTATATGCAACCATCGATTTTCCATTCTCCCTTATTCGCCCATCCTTCGCGACGGAGACATTCAGAGGCACCACAGGCACGATCCTAGCGAGCAACAGTGCATCTCCGTTCTCATCAAGCACATCAAAGCTCCGGTTCATCTGGTGGGGATTCGGTTTCTTTTCGTCTCGTTTCTCTCTTCTTCTTTGATGTTTTTTTTCTGGTTTCTTTGCATTTCTATTGCGATTCTAGGTTCTTACTTTCTTTCTTGCTTTCCCAATGCGATTTTATCAAGGCCCTGTGTTAGATGGTCCTCTCTAATTGTGATCGGAGCTCTCTGGTTGTCTTCTTTGTTCAATTTGGTGGGTGTAGTGAATTGTGATCTTGCTTGGCTTCATTTCATTTGTGAATGGTTGGTTTGTCGTGGAAGTGAAGGGGAAACTATCGAGCTGATATGGCACCTATCGAGCTGAGTTTGCTTAACTCGGACTTGCCTAGTGTTTGTTTCGTAGGTAAAGAATCATTTTGTTGGTTGTTTTCAGTTGATCAACTATGGAAGGGTTGATGGATGATATGAGCACAGGCAAGGACACGGGAATTGACTTGAATGTTGGTTTAGATTGGGGAATGAATTATGGAGATGATACCGGTGGTGTTAGAGATAGTGACGATATGGAGGACAATGTCGACACCAGCGATAGTGATTCTGAGGATGATAATAACACTAACATTGGTGATGATGATAAGGAGAACATCTCATATGAGCATTTGCACAGCTTCGAAACACAGCCACACAGCTCAGATGCACCTCTACACAAAGATGCAGCAAATCCAGCCATGGCTCCACCGTACTCGAGTATGTATGACTGGACCCTGCTTGATAAAGTCGGGAATGGTAAGACATATTCTAAATGGGAGTCGGATGATTTTGTGGGTTATGAGTTTGAAACCCTTGTGGAGGCTGGCAAGTTCTATTCAACTTATGGTTGTGCCATGGGATTCAGCGTACGAAAGAACACTCACACATATTCAAAATATGGAGTTAAAAATATGCAGCGATGGGTTTGCTCACGCGAGGGGGAGCGTCAACCAGTGCACAATGACAAGGAGAACAGAAAGCGTGAACCTAGGCCTGTAACAAGGCTCCATTGTCCGGCTGCTTTCAAAGTCAGTTTTGTTGAGGCAACTAACCGATTCAAGGTGAAGCAGTTTGTACCAACACATTTTCATCACTTAGCTGGAGCACATGAAGTGTAGTTTTTGAGTTCTCATCGCAAGGTAGATGACGCAAGTAAGGCTCAGATTCGATCACTTAGGGCTGCTGGTATTCGCACCAATCAAATCATGGATTATCTAGTGAATTGTGCGGGAAGCTTTCAGAACTTGGGTTTCACTAAGACCGATGTCTACAATTTTGTTAGTGCGGATCGGAGTTCGGAGATCTTGGATAGTGATAGTGAAGCTGCACTTGCCTACTTACAAGCACGGGCAACTACCGATCCTCGTTTTTATTGTAGATATACAGTAAGTGATGGTGGTGAACTAGGCAATATGTTATGGGCTGACTCTACTTCACAATTGGATTATAGTCTCTTTGGAGATGTTCTTGTTTTTGACTCGACGTACAAGACTAATGCATATAATCTTCCTTTTATTCTATTCATTGGTGTGAATAATCACAATGCAAGCACTGTTTTTGCATGTGCTTTACTTGCGGATGAAACGGCGGAGAACTACGTATGGATTCTAAATGCTTTTTTACATTGCATGGGTGGTAAGAAGCCAACCGCAGTTATAATAGATGGTTGTTCTTCAATGAGGAAAGCTATCAAGTCGGTTCTCCCTGGATCCCGACATCGGTTATGTTCTTGGAACTTGGGCAATAACGCAGAAGCGCGTGGCCATGCGGAAGGCTTCCGGGAGGATTTCAAACAATGCATGCTAAACTGCAGTTCTATTCCACAATTTGAAGCTACGTGGAAGGAAATTTTGTCCAAGTATGAGCTGGAGCACAATGCGTGGATGAAGAAGATGTATAGGCGACGAGCTCTATGGGCCACAACTTACTTGAAAGGTAATTTCTTTGCTGGGATGACTACGTCACAACGTTGTGAGAGCATGAACTCTTATCTAGACAAATTCTTGCAAAGTAAGATGAAGTTGTTTGAGTTTGTCAAGCAGTTTGACATGGCACTTTTGTATAGGAGACAAACTGAGTTACATGACCAGTTTAAGACAATACATAATGATGTTGTTTTGATGACACATTTACATGAAATTGAAAGACATGCCTCTATAGTATATACAAGAAATGTGTTCAAGAGCGTTCGAGCAGAAATAGCGAGAGAAGTTCATTACTATATTACAGACAAGTGTGTGTTGACCAATAAAATAATTTACACATTGTCACGATTCAAATACCCTGACTCAAAGTGCACCGTGGTCTTTTACACGAGTGGACATGATGTGCATTGTTCTTGTGGCATTTTTTAGTTCTGCGGAATTCCATGTAGGCATATATTCTATATATTGAAAGCAGAAAATCAAATATAAATTCCAAAGTCACTCATTTTGAAGCGTTGGACTAAAGATGCAAAATAGTTCGATCCCTCGAATATGGGAAGCTGTCCTACCCAGCAAAATATTAGCAGGTATTATAAATTTAAGCTGTTGATTTAGTTCTTTGTTTACTTCTATTGTGCTTGGAACCAACTACAAAAGTGCTTGTTTATTTGGACAGGTTTGGATTCTTCGTTGGTCAATGTAGTAGAATGTGCCATTATGCTGTGAGTTCGGATGAAGCATTTCATACTGCCAAAGGGTTGATTGAAGAATTGACCTTGCGAGTGAAGACAATAAGTGAAGAAACAACCAGCAAAACAAATAATGCTACTACAGATGCTGGAGTGAACTCCTCTCGGTTTATTAAGGACCCCCATCCAGTTCGAAGTAAAGGGAATGTGAAGCAACCTCAAGTGAAAACACGGTTGTGCAAGTATTGTAGGCGTTCTAAACATACAATCAGAAATTATCCACTGAAAAGAATGGTTGAAGCAGGTGCAGGTGATAGTCATTTCACGCAACAAGAATACAACTTCGAGTACATAGGAGCAGGTGAAAGCAGCTTTCAAGTGGAGACTCAAGAATCTGTTCTACTTCCCAAACGATCCAAGCACAACCTGTAATGTTGGTTTTCGGCTTCAAACAACATTATGTTTCATCTTGTCATGTTTGTTTTGTGCAAGTTAGTATCTAGTGACATTGAATGGATCTATGTAATGCTCGTGTCTAGATTCAAAGAACATTATGACTCATCTTTTCATAAGCTTGTAGTTTTCAAAAACAGTATATTATGTTTCTTACAACATTATAATAAGTACAGGGGTTAGTTCTACAGGTGAATGTCTGTGCATACTATTTCTGGAAATCTCACGGCCAATTCTGGAAATCTCACGGTCATGAAAGCAGGCGTGTTTTTGGATTTGAAATTCTGGAAATATCACGGTCGTGAGAGAAACCGTGAGAGAGGTGGTGTATGTAAAAATGCACTTCTCAGTTTCCCAGGGGTTTTCACGGGTTGGGTTCCACAATATCACGGCCGTGAGATGAGTCGTGTTTGTGGAATTGAAATGTTGGATTTCTCACGGCTAATCTATAAATTCTCACAGGCGTGAGATTAACCCGTGAGATGTTCGCAGCTCATATGAAAACCTCACGGCCAATTCTGGAAATATCACGGCCGTGAGAGAAACCGTGAGAGAGGTCGTGTATGTTCACAGCTGAAAACCAAAAACACGCCTCATAACTGAAATCTCACGGCCGGGAGATGTACCGTTGGATTTTTTTTAAAAAAAAGGTAAGTTCCAGGGGTTTTCACGGGTTAGAGTTGGCAATATCCCGCCCGGGATAAAAGCCGTGAGATGGAACCCTAAAATTTGAAACTCCCTATTTAAAACTTCCTCTTTTCTACTAGAACCCGACCCCCAACCCTCTGTTCTACTTCGACCCCCAACCCTCGCCCTCGCTCGCCCGCCCTCGAATCCTCCTGGTAACTACTCCAAGATTCTTCCGCCGCCGACCACTTCCCCACGACTCCTCCTCCTGGTAACTGCTCCATGGTTCAGCAGCAACGGCGACCATTTCCCCACGAGTCCCTGCCCTTTGTTCCACTTCGATCCCCACAGCGCCTCTGGTGAGTTCTTCTTAACCATAACGGCACTCTTCTCTGGTTTCTTGCATTTTTTAGGGTTTAGTTGCCCTAGGTTGGTCTGAATTAGGGTTTTGAATTCCTTATCATTGATTTTCTTAGTGCTGCTGGCTTTTGCAGTGAGCATTGACATGGTTCTGACTGATCATGATGGTGTAGACGTGATTAAAATGCTCCTGGGATCTTCTACCTTGACGTCACATTGAGTATTCCACCTCATCCATCTCTAAGGAAGGAAGCAAGGAAAACAAACTTTCCAAGCTCGATACTATCCTTGGACAAGGAAGGAAGCAAAGAGATGGAGATCGAAATACAGAGAGAGATCGAAATACATAGAGAGAAGTTTTGAGTGGAAGGGATGCAAAACCCCTGACCAAGGATTGCATCTAGCTTGGAAAGTTTGTTCTGTCCGGTATCACCCCAGCTCCAAGGGGAGTTACAATAGTAGAGGATACCTTGGAGATCGAAGAGGATGGAATACTCAAAGAGACGTCAAGGGAGAAGTCTGTAAGTCTATATCTTCTAGTATCTTTGTTGAAAACTGGAATGCATACCAGATTCCTTGATTTGTGAGTTACTTATGCTTATGCGCAAATATTTTCCATCTCATTTACTAAAGACTAAATGTGCTTAATTGTTTTTTGAAGGGTTTAGGGATCTACTGGCCATTTGTGTTGCTCCTTTGTTTCCTTTTTGCATATAGGTCTCTGTTTGTTGGATCAGGTTCTGTTTGCTTCTTTTGTAATGGATCGTATGATGTTTATCACCGTGTTTCTTAGTGCTGATGGCTTTTGCAGTGAGCATTGACATGGTTCTGACTGATCATGATGGTGTAGACGTGATTAAAATGCTCCTGAGATCTTCTACCTTTTTGTCACATTGAGTATTCCACCTTGTCGATCTCTAAGGAAGGAAGCAAGGAGAACAAATTTTCCAAGCTCGATACTATCCTTGGACAAGGAAGGAAGCAAAGAGATGGAGATCGAAATACAGAGAGTGATTGAAATACTAAGAGATCGAAATACATAGAGAGAAGTTTTGAGTGGAAGGGATGCAATGGGTGAAAGACCCCTGACCAAGGATTGCATCTAGCTTGGAAAATTTGTTCTGTCCGGTATCACCCCAGCTCCAAGGAGAGTTACAATAGTAGAGGATACCTTGGAGATCGACGAGGATGGAATACTCAAAGAGACGTCAAAGGAGAAGTCTGTAAGCCTATATCTTCCGGTATCTTTGTTGAAAACTGGAATGCATACCAGATTCCTTGATTTGTGAGTTGCTTATGCTTATGCACAATTCTTTTCCCTCTCATTTACTAAAGACTAAATGTGCTTAGTTGTTTTTTTGTAGGAATGGGTAAAGCTAAACAAAAAACCACGCAAGCATCAGCCTCGCCTGCCAAAGTGAAGGCTCTTCGTCTTCAAGCACAACCTGTAATGTTGGTGTTCGGCTTCAAACAACATTATGTTTCATCTTGTCATGTTTGTTTTGTGCAAGTTAGTATCTAGTGACATTGAATGGATCTATGTAATGCTCGTGTCTCGCTTCAAAGAACATTATGACTCATCTTTTCATAAGCTTGTAGTTTTCACAAACAGTATATTATGTTACTTACACCATTATAATAAGTACAGGGGTTAGTTCTACAGGTGAATGTATGTGCAGACTATTTCTGGAAATCTTACGGCCAATTCTGGAAATCACACGGCCGTGAAAGCAGGCGTGTTTTTGGATTTGAAATTCTGGAAATATCACGGCCGTGAGAGAAACCGTGAGAGAGGCCGTGTATGTAAAAATGCACTTCTCAGTTTCCCAGGGGTTTTCACGGGTTGGGTTCGACAATATCGGCCATGAGATGAGCCGTATTTGTGGAATTGAAAAGTTGGATTTCTCACGGCTCATCTATAAATTCTCACGGGCGTGAAATTAACCCGTGAGATGTTCGCAGCTCATATGGAAACCTCACGGCTTGTAATTAAACTCTCACGGGCGTGAGAATAAGCCGTGATATGGAAACCACTCCCAATTTCTCACGCCTCATAACCGATGTCTCACGGGCGGGAGATGAACCGTTAAATTAAAAAAAAAAACAAAAAAAAAGAGTCCCAGGGAGTTTCACGGTTTTGTGTTGGTAATATCCGGCCCGGGATAAGGATCCGTGAGATGGGAATCCTAAAAACTAACCTATGTATATTAGAATTTGAAACTCCCCCCCCCCCCCCCTTTATTTTGTTCGATCCCTCTTCTCCCCCGACCCCCAACCCTCTACTCCCTCTGTTCTACTTCGACCCCCAACCCTCGCCTTCGACTCCAAGATTCTTCCGTCGCCGACCACTCCCCCCCCCTTTATTTTGTTCGAACCCTCTTCTCCCCTGACCCCCAACCCTCTACTCCCTCTGTTCTACTTCGACCACCAACCCTCGCCCTCACTCGCTCACCATCGCCCTCGATCGCTCGCCATCGCCCTCGATCACTCGCCCTCGCTCGCTCGCCCTCGAAGATTCTTCCGCCGCCGACCACTTCCCCACGACTCCTCCTCCTGGTAACTGCTCCAAGGTTCAGCGGCGACGACGACCATTTCCCCACGAGTCCCTGCCCTCTGTTCCACTTTGATCTCTACAGCGCCTCTCGTGAGTTCTTCTTAACCACAGCGGCACTCTTCTCTGGTTTCTTGCATTTTTTAGGGTTTAGTTGCCCAAGGTTGGTCTGAATTAGGGTTTTGAATTCCTAATTGTGATTACATTCCTAATTGTTCTGATCCTACATTGTATGTTACACTAGAACTTGCTGACTCCCAAGTTAAAGGCATACACTGTATTCAACACTAGAACTTGCTGGTTCAGCAGCTTCTCAATGCTCTTTGGATTGGTGGGATGACTTCTCCAGAAGGCTTCGTGGTTTGTTCTTCTTCTATTTTCACGCCGCAGCAGCCTCCTGAATGTCATTCTACTGTTCTTGCAATGCTCTCTCTTTGTTTTTTGGTATTTTCTTAGTGCTGACTTAACTGTTCTTCATAATGGCAGGAGTGAAAATTACAGGGTCTAGCAACTAGCCAACTACAATCATCTTTGTTGAAAACTGTAAGTCTATATCTTCTAGTATCTTTGTTGAAAACTGGAATGCATACCAGATTCCTTGATTTGTGAATTGCTTATGCTTATGCATAATTCTTTTCCCTCTCATTCACTAAAGACTAAATGTGCTTAGTTGGTTTTTGTAGGAATGGGGAAAGCTAAACAAAAAACCACGCAACCATTAGCCTCATCTTCCAAAGTGAAGGCTCTTTCTCGTCGTCGCCGCCAAACCCAAGAACGAGACACTCCCCCCAAACGAAAACGCAAAAACAACCAAGGACGGGCACGTCAACCATCTCCACCACCACCACCACCACAAACGGAGGCTCAACTTAGAGGAGGGGGACTGCACGGCTTCCTCCAATTACCCGACGAACATAGGAGGGCTTTGGAGCGCTTCCTTCCCCTCCCATTTGGGCAGCAAAGATGCTTTGATTGGGATCTCCTAGAGCGCCTCGGAGCAGCGGACCCCGTTCTCACATGCCTCCGTCTCCCGGCATGGTGTGAGTTTCTCTCCATCAATGAGGTCATCTACCGAGAGCTTACCATTGAGTTCCTCAGCACTCTCTCCATCAAGTATATGTCCGAGTTTCACCTCGACAAGTCCGAAGACAACATAACTTTTCGCCTTGGAGGACAGGCGAGACAGATGAGCATCACTGAGTTCACAGAGGCACTCCAGATATACCCACCAGGATTTCTCACTACAGATGGACATGGTTTGATTTCATAGAAAATATATTCACCAAGAGCACCATTGTTCAATGCTATGTGGAGAACGCTAAAACAAAACCATGTGGCAAAGTCTGACACTGCCCACTATAAAGGGAATGATCTTCTTCCCCCATGGCGTATCATCCACAACATTATCGCTCATTCTGTGGCAGCTAGGGAGGGGAGCCCGGGGAGTGTGACCAAGCGGGATTTGAACTTTTTCCTCTCTATGGTAAAAGATCCCCCAATTCATCTTGGTTTAGTCATACTGAAAACCCTACAGAAGATGACCTCCAACAAACAAATCAAGACCATCCATGGAGGTGCCTACATCACAAGGCTAGCTCGGCATTTTGGCATTGATCCGGTGGGTTCTCATTGCACCATTGCCCAGTCCATTCAACCAATCTCCCAAAAAAACCTTGCGGATCTATATTTGTTGTCAAAGGTAAATGTTCCAACCAACACTTTCCTTTTCACAGTGAATGCTAAAACAGAACTAGTCGGGATTCAAACAATCTAGGATTGATTTTGTGCAAGTTTTGGATTGCCTACTAATCTAGTTCCTTTTGAACATTGAGCAAATGTAACTAATGCTTCTGATATTGATCATGTCTGTGTTTGATGGTTAAGGAGAATGGTGTGCTAGCCATTGTTGGCCTCCCTCATCCTGCTCCACCTCTTGCAACAGATGAAGCAAACGCATCGGAGCATGTTGTTCAGCAAAAGGTCGAGGAGACTCTAGAACAACCTGCACAACATCACCAAACTACGACTCAAGCCGGACCATCCACCGACAGATACATATCATTTTGAGGCATTGGGTCGGCAGAATGCCCAAATTCTGGAGCAAAATGCACTCATTCTCTCCCGCCTCGATCGAGAGAACGAAGCTCGACGCTACATCATCAAATGCAACCATCACATCATGAGGTCCTTGAGGATTGACTACAAAAAATTCTCAAGACCTTGGGAACTATCTCCTAAGCCAACCGAGGAAAGCAATGAAGAGGGAAGTGAAGAGGATGACGAGGGTAATGACGATGAGCAAAACAAGAAAAGCAGTGAAGAGGACAATGACACCAATGAGGAAGAGGGCAGTGAAGAGGATGACGAGGGCAATGACGATGACCAAAACAAGGAAACAAATCAATAGGACAAAGGGACCAATGAGGAAGAGGGCAGTGAAGAGGACGACGAGGGCAACAGCGATGAACAAAACAAGGAAAGAAATCAAGAGGACAAAGGGACCAATGAGGAAGAGGGCAGTGAAGAGGACGACGAGGGCAATGGCGATGAACAAAACAAGGAAAGAAATCAAGAGGACAAAGGGACCAATGAGGAAGAGGGCAGTGAAGAGGACGACGAGGGCAATGGCGATGACCAAAGCAACGAAAGAAATCAAGAGGACAAAGGGACCAATGAGGAAGAGGGCAGTGACTCTAGCGAGGACAATGAAGATGAGCAAATACAGGAAAACGAGGACGAGGACGAGAACACTGACGAGGAAGATGGGCAGTGAAGATGAGCCAACCAAAGTCCTTAGTACTTAGCTATGTGTGTTTGCGTTTGTGCTTGTATGTTTTCCAATTAGAATATGATGATGCACCGGTGTGGGCTACATGCAGCTAAACTTAAGCATTAATTAGACAGATTTAATCGTGTTATGAATGCTTGTTTTATTAGACCAATGTAATGCTTTGACTGCTTTTTACTTTTTGTTAACAGGGTATCTCATCTGATATGAAGTACGATTACTAGAGAACATTGTGAATGGATCTATGTAATGCTCGTGTCAAGCTTTAGAGAACATTATGAATCAATAAGTTTGAAGTCCTGGAAAAAAGTCCATTATGTTTGAAACACCATTATAATAAGTACATGGGATAGTTAAACAGGTGAAAGTCTTCTACTGGAAATCTGACACCTTATACTGGTAATCTCACGACCGTAAAATACTCAAGTGAGATGTAAAAAGCAGTGCTTCATTCCTCAGGCAAATATCACGGCCGTGAGATGTCCCGTGAGATGCAAAGAGCATTTCTCACTATCCCAGGAAATTTCACGGCTACTACTTGACATTGTCACGCCCGTCAAAATCTCACGTGAAATTGAAACACACATCTGCCACTCAAACGTTCTCACAACTCATTCTGGCAAAATAACAGCCGTGGAATTAAGATGTACCTACACTTTCTAGAGTTGTACCTTTACACTAAACTTAAAGTTGTACCTACACTTTCCTAAAAATATTTTATTGTACAATTCACAATTGTACCTATACACTATGGTACAACTTAATGTTGTACCTACACTTTCTAACAAATCCCTCTATGGTACAACTCAAAATTGTACCTATACTACCGGTACAATCTTAAGTTGTACCTACACTTTCTCTAAATTCTTTTATGGTACAACCCAAACTTGTACCTATACCATGGTACAACTTTAAGTTGTACCTATACTTTCTAAAAATCCTTCTATGGTACAACCCAAACTTGTACCTATACCATGGTACAACTTTAAGTTGTACCTACACTTTCTAACAAATCCCTTTATGGTACAACTCAAAATTGTACCTATACTAATAGTACAACTTTAAGTTGTACCTACACTTTCTCAAAATCCTTCTATGGTACAACCCAAACTTGTATCTATACCATGGTACAACTTTAAGTTGTACTTACACTTTCTAAAAATCCTTCTATGGTACAACCCAAACTTGTACCTATACCATGGTACAACTTTAAGTTGTACCTACACTTTCTAACAAATCCCTTTATGGTACAACTCAAAATTGTACCTATACTAATGATACAACTCAAAATTGTACCTATACTAATGGTACAACCTTAAGTTGTACCTACACTTTCTCAAAATTCTTTTATGGTACAACCCAAACTTGTACATATATCATTGTATAACTGTAAGTTGTACCTACACTTTCTAAAAATCCTTCTATGGTACAACCCAAACTTGTACCTATACCATGGTACAACTTTAAGTTGTACCTACACTTTCTAACAAATCCCTTTATGGTACAACTCAAAATTGTACCTATACTAATGGTACAGCCTTAAGATGTACCTACACTTTCTCAAAACTCTTCTATGGTACAACCCAAACTTTTACATACACTTTCTAAAAATCCTTCTATGGTACAACCCAAACTTGTACCTATACCATGGTACAACTTTAAGTTGTACCTACACTTTCTCAAAATCCTTCTGCGGTACAACCCAAACCTGTACCTATACCATGGTACACTTTATGTTGTACCTACACTTTTACAAAAAAAAACTCTATGGTACAACCTAAAATTATACATACAAGCTAGGTACAATTTTGAGTTGTACCTACACTTTGTGAAACAAATTCTTCAATAGTACATCTGAAACTTGTACCTACACGCTAGGTTGTATTCATTATTTACAAGATTGCCATTAGTGATGTGGGACCAGTCATTTAGTGGGTTTACCTCCTCAACAAATCACTTCTTTTTTGTTTATAGCATGGGTGCTATAGAACACACTAGAAGGAAGGGCTAAAAATAGTGTATTGGCCAGTTGTCATAGTACGGATATGTCGTTATATGTCTGCATTGAAAACTTCCCTACATGACATAACATTAGCGAAGCACGGATAAAAAAAGAAGTCACAGTGAGTCTCAAGCGGGTTTTCTAACCATAGATATAATGATTAACATTCTTCTCTGATTATCAATCGCTCCCTGGATCGCTCGATTCCACTGCGTATGCAAATCATGACACATTATATCCTCTCAAATTCCCAATTCATTCACGAATCATCTTCCACTTCCAGCAGCCCAGCAACGTATTTGTGGGCGTCCACGCACCTCTTGCAATGCTTTTGTTTTCCTACTCTTTTCGAAAAATGAAGAATTTGGCAAACCATTCTAAGCCAGGAATTCCGTAACTGGAGCCTCATCAATAGGTGCCACTACAACATTTTCAGCAGTTGTGCATGCAATGCATGCGTCAAAGTTGGATAATGAAAATTGAAAAACCAATAAACAGTGGCGCCACACACACTAAGACGTTTTGATGGTTCATCATAATCTCAATTTCTCGCCTCCGTATACAATCTCACGTTGCCACACGTTTGAAAAAGTTGTCGTGGCTACAGTATGTTAATATTGCGTTTGAGTAACTATAAACTCTATGACCAGAATGCTTCGTCGCCAAAGCCTTAAACGAATCAAGGTAATGAACTGCAAATTTGGTTCTTTCTATTTTTTACTGCACATAGAAGAGGGCTTTTACAATACGCATGCTATTTACAACAAAGATACAACAATACAACACCTATGAGTACCGCAGAACTGTTCAGAAACAAACAAGAGATACTTACTAGCTGAATAGAGGGGAAAAGGAAACCACGAAGGAACTAGCATGGGAAAGAAACCAAAAAACGGAAGCAAAGAATGAAAGATTATTCCTAACGGTGTTGGTTAGAAACAAATAAGAAACTATTCTCTCTTTGTTTCTTTCTCCTACAAAAACAGCTACCAAGGTTGTTCCATATTTCGTGTTGATTGTAGAGAACTTGACTCACCTCTGCTTCTTCAACTTGGAAATACGCACAGTTGGCACTCGACGAGGCGAGCTACCCTGTCTGCAGTCCCCGTATGAATCGGACTGCAATTTAAAAGAACACCGGATTGATCAGAAAACCTTTACACAGAGTAAAGGGTCATCGGTTAAAAGAGCAGCACATTGCATTCACTCACTAGATTACGTGGCTCGTATGACTTCCAACTAGGCCGGGAATCGAAAGTCTGAAATCTCTGAGCTCCACCGAGTAGTCTCCGGATGAAATCTTGTAGATGGTTGTATATGCTGTGTTCAACCCAAAATTGTCAACTCGACGAAGTGTAGGGGTCGCGAAAAGTGTACATATACTCAATGGATTCAAACAAACGAAAAATAACTACCTGAGGCGATGTCTGTTGCATGCTGTGAAAAAAGCCACAAAACCATTCAGAATACTTCTGACGGCACGAAAGACCTGTGAGAAAAGGTCACTCCAAAGTGATTTCCACATGGAAACTTGGTACGTGTTCACTGACGCCTCGGATGCTGAAGCGAGCTGCGCTATGCTACTCATAGATTGCCAAACATCTACAATCAACTGCACCATCACACCCAAAATTCCAGCCAGGAAGCTGGCTAGTGCAAGAACCATGCGAACTGGTGTGTAGATCACTTCCCACAGAATCCAGAAGATGGGATATAAGATTGAAGTCGCTGCAGCACAAATTATTTTTGAAGAGTCAGATACGAGACATTGGCCAAACAGCAGTAAAAAGCTACCAAGAAACAAGAATGGCGGGACTTACCAAAGTTCCATACAAAAGAGATGATAACCCATATCGGCCACAGAAAAAACTCGAGAACATCTCCAACCACATTGCAAGTGGTTCCCACCACAAGCCAGACTACTGAGAATAACTGCTCAACTACTTCAATGACTTCATTCCACAATGGAAGGAGAAACCCTACTAATTCCACTAACGGACCAACCAGAGGTTGGGTGAAAACCGAGAGGAAAGACCGGAAAGTTCGAGTGATCATTAGGGACCAGGTGACAGCCTTCTGGAAATTGTGAAGAAACAGCATGGTCCCCAGATACTTGATCCTGGAGACCATTTCCCAGGTCTCTATCCAGTCAAAAAGTGGCCCACATAATCGAGATGCAGTCGCCTTGAGAACAGGAACATTTTTGTAAAGATCGTAGAAGCCTATTATGACAGTGACAATCGAGATGGAGACGTATAAAGCTCTAGCTAGCGGACACATCCACGGGCGATAAAGATGGCAAAACCCAGGATATGATTGGAGAAAGATTACCCATGACGGAAGCCCTGCCTCTAAGAGGGTCAATAACCGAAGGTCAGCCATTATGATTTGCCTCAGCTTAAAAGGGAGGTCATGGTCATCAAACCTCATCAGAATTAGCACGTCCTTGTACTGCTTAGCTTCAAGACTACCATTTTCACAATTGTTGCTGCTGCCATCAGTCTCCGAGTTGTGCAACAAATCTTTGCTCCTGCCCTGTGTTTCAGAATAAAAATCGACTTTGACTCCTGAGGCAATCGACTTAGTTACCCTTCTTCTCTTGTAGGGCCCACTGGGTGGAGGCGTGTGTGGCTCAGAATCATCTTGAATATCGTCAGAATCAGTGAGACTATTGGATGAGGAATTCACAGACCACCGATTACCTCCAACGGTCTCTTCATCATCATCGTTGAAAGAACCTGTTCTTGAAAAATTTTGTTTTGCATCATAGAATATATCTCCTGTAGAACACCCCAACAGATCAACATAACATCAGTTAGAGCTTACAATATAAGTCTACATTCCAGCATTACAGTAAGCTTAATGGATTTCCCGTAACATTAGAGAAAGTAAATCAGGTAATACAGTCTCTAAACAATATAGGGTCAGCTCGCTACGTCTTGATCAAATGCAATGTGATACAAACTAATTAAAAAAGGATAAAAACAATAAATCTGAGTTCAAGAGAGTGATGCAGTAACCTGTAGCAGAATCCAGGTACTCCTTCAATTGCAACTGCTCGGGCAATGTTCCTGAAAACCAAGAAGCGATAGACCTTGATGCCTGAGATATACAATCAAATTCCCATCTTTGCATAACTTTCGCCTCGACTGCCAGAGATGTGTCTGTCTGCATACTCAAAAAAATTATTGACCAAAAATAACAAAACTCTGCAGTAAAATGCAAACTGAAGATGGAGGCGGCCTCATACCTGAAGTTCATTCAAGTAATTAATACCTCGAACGTTACTCCAAGCAACTTCAAACACTATAAAACCGTAGAGTGTTCTGTGCAGCTCACTACTCAAGAATAACGACTTTCTCAACTTCTCCACTGGCAATAAACCTGCCTTCTGAGAGAAGTTTTTTGCATCGATCAGTGAGAACCATTTTTCAATATTCGTTGCCTTGCTGGAATTAGATTGAGGACAAGAAGTTCCCTTGCACTCCCTTTTCCCTCTCTGTCCTTTGGTGTTTGCAAATGGAGATAACCTTGACTGCAACGAAGTTAAACCCATGTCAACAACTGAAACCATCAAGGACTTTAACTCAGGTACAGTATTCTAAATAGCTCTAATGAGTATAATTCATCACCTTTGTAACCATCAACTGCCACAAGTGTGCTGGCCGCGAACCCAGGCTCCTCAACCATGGTCGGTTGTCCACCAAGATGTATAGCTTCTTACTTTCGAAGGCCACATACAATCTAAGATCCGAAAGATACGACTGCAAGTCTCTGCAATCATGAAAGGACAAAACAAAATTCAGGAATTGAATAGATAACCAATACAGAAGAGCATCTTTAAGCATCATAATGAATGACCTTCCCTTAGGTCGTTGATCATCCCTCAAAGCCTAGATACCAATTTTTGCAGGTCATACTCAAGAGTCGGAACCTCTTAGAAGGAGCAATCCCTAAAATTTCAAGCTACAAGCCAAATTCTCAATTGCGATTGCCTAGTTCCCCTAGATTCATACATGCACATGGAATGTAACAGTGCCTGCTTCTCAAATGCAGAGATCGGAGGAATTGTACCAAAGATCACATACTAACCCGATTTGCAGACTGGTTAAAGGAAAAACGCATCTCTCATCGTCAGCTTTCCCCATCAAACTCTCTATACAAGCTCAAATCACCTTCAAAGTCAACGCAAACCTCTGCTGCTTCAAGCACAAAAGCGCCATTCACAATCACCATAAGCCAATTGAATCGAAGAGATGGCAAATAAGATCAATACTAGTTACAAAATCCGGAGAGGAGAAAACGCACCTTGTTGAGAAGCTGAAGAGGAATTCCACAGAAGTGGAAGAGAGGCAGGAGAGGAAAAGAAACAATCGCCTCCGAACTTCATAACAGAAGCAGGCGGAGGTGAGATATAGCAGAAGAGGCAAAGAATTTATGCGATGGACCGGCCGAAGAGATCAACCAGCAACGAACATTGTCAAAAACACGAGGCGTTTGCAAAAACCAGAACGAATTTTGGAAGGGGAAAAAAAAGGAGAATTCGGAAGAGGAAAAAAACACCGAATCACTCTCGCCGGAGACGAACAAAACGGAATGAAACGAGGCAGCAGCAGCTCCGCCTACCTGACTGGAAGACGGAGGTTGAAAGGAATTGAAAGGGAGAGGAGGGGGGAATCGCTTAACGTGCAAGGCAATTTGTGGTATGGAGAATATTCCCGAATTGTTTTGGTTTTGTGAGGATTAGAGAAGGTTAAGGGAGGCAGAAATGGCGGGACCGAAGTCAAGGGGGAGGAGATCCGGATTCTTCTTCCCGCGTTTTCAAGTTATTAGCTATGGCGGTGGGGGCTGGTGGTATATAGTTTGAAAGGAATGAAAGAGAGGAGAAAGGAAGTGGTTATTGTTGTGTTGTTCTGTTCGCTCGTTCTGGTGAAAACAGGAAAACGAAGGCAAATGGAAACAGAAACCGGGATAGGCAGGCCAGCCTAGGTGGCGAAGGTGTACAGACTACAGACGGCGAGAGAGGGAGGAGAATTTTATTGTGTGTGGTTGGGGTGTACTTTATTTCTGTGCTCTTGTTGCTCCTATCCCTTGATTTCTAACAGTTGAAAATACCACGAAAAATCTCATGATTTATTGATTAAAAAAACTCATTTTCTCTTGCAACACTGCTAACCAATTAACCAATTAATGATACACCTAATATACAAAATTATTTATAATTTCATGCAATCAACCAAATCAAACTTTCGTGATTTCCTATTTTATTTCCATGTGCACAACAAACCAAAGCATTATGGGTCAAAAATTAAATGGGTCTGCCTATTTACTAAACCAAAACATTTTGGACAACTACTAGACTTTAGGATTACATACAATACCATGACACCCACCTCAAACTATGTATAGTTTTAAGTTTTTTGTAGGAGAGTCTTAACTTCCTGATGAGTGGTATTGGTATGTATTTAATATTTATGTTAAGGCTTTGTGGTAAGCTAACTATATTAGATGCAGAGATGATGAATGATGTATTAACTCGAATGATGATGATAATCATGGATGGTTAGTTTTATTATTATTGCTTATATATAATGATAGTAATAACATATGGTTATGTTTTATTCATTAACTGAATAATTACTTTCATGTAATGCTATGTTATTTGGTTAATCCGATTAACCAAATCAATTAAAATTTGGTTGGTTAATTTAGTTTTTGTGTTAATTTGGACGGTTTGTTAAGACATTTTATTCCATGGTTAATGAAATTTAGGTTTAATTGGTTTGGTTATTACCACGGTAACTATTTGAACACCCCTACTTGTAATCGATAAAAATCAAACTAAAGTTTTGCATAATTCTACTTACATAAAAAAAATTGTGATCATAAAGAAAATGCATCGCCGAGACGACTGCGAATTTTCATAATGCACTCTAGTTCTTCCCCTCTCTTCTTCTCCCTCTTTAGTCTCTAAGGGTCAGATCGGTGGACTTTCTGGAGGTCATTTTGAAGCCCGATTTAGGTCGGATCGGGTCCAACCGAGGATACGATAGGGGTTTAACAACCTTGGTGATACTCTATTAATACTTTCTATTTTTTTGAATATTTTCAAACTAATATTTCGTAATTATTCGTCAAAAAAATATTTCGTAATTAATGTTCTTTAATTTGAAATGTATTTTTCACCCTTCAAACTAATAAGTTGCTTGTCGATCAAAGTTAAAAGTTAGCGTATCAATTTGTTAATAATCCCAAAATTTAGTGACGTTTCATATAATTGCCCCGCGAAATCAATATGTCGAATTAACAATAACATACCGTTTGGTATAAATGAATTCCATAAGTTTTGAGAAATTCATTTTGAAATAAAATATTTTTGTGTTTGGTATTTAAAAGAATTCATTTTCAATTCTAAATTTTGAATTCTTTGGAAATGGTATTAGTTATAGCAATTTCGAGGAATTGTGATGGAATTTCCAAATGAATTCCATAACTATTTACTAATTATAATAGAATGACATAATTATCCTCTTTATTGACTAAATTACTTATATATATTACATACCAAACACGGCAATTCATTTGACAATGAATTCTACACGACAATTCATTATATTTCTAAAGATTTGAATATGACATGCCAAACACAAAATTTCATTTGACAATATATTATATACGATAATTTATTTATAATAAAATGAAGGCAAAATACACTTCCATATCCATAACTTTGACGTTTGTGACAAATATAGCCACAACTATCAAAATACACAAAATATCCAATTCCGTCCATCTATTTAACGGTGTCAGGTTAAGAGTATGACTATACTGACGGAATAGCTGAGTTGGCAAAGTTCCGTCCCCACCCATCTATCTGGATTAACAGGAAAAAAAAAGGAAAATGCTATGATTTCACTTTAAAAATTAAAACTAAAAAATAATAAATGGAACCCTGCAGATCGCCCAACCTGTTCGTCTTCCTCTCGCCCCAGAACCCTTCCATCACCGAGCTCCAAATACTCCGACGAAACCTTCTTGTGCTTCCTTGACGACGATTGGCGCAAGTAGAGTTAGAAGCCACCGGGTTCTTCCTGAACGGCGTGTAGCTTACCTCGCCGTCTTCTTCTCGGATCCGAAATCCAGATCCAGAACCAAATCATTGGAAATGCGATCGGAACACGATTAATTGTCTTCCTCGATCTTAGGAATCCATAGTCTTCACCAATAGATCCGTCGTCATTAGAGTCAATAGGGAGTTTGGGTTCAGATTGGGGTAGACGCCATCGCCAGCGGGGGCTTTGTTTGCGATTTTGGAATTGGTGTTGACTGGAAGCAAGGGCGAGAGCTGGCGGCGATGGAGCTAGCGGGTGCGAAGCAGATCCTCGATGCCGTCACCATCATTCCTCGAAGTCGCATCACCTTCTTTGATGCCCTTGTCGCTCGCATCATCGCCGTCGTGGTCTGCTTCAATCGATCTCCACCTGTCCTACCTTTAACTCCAGCATCGATAGGGAATGAGACGGCATGAGTAAGCATCTTCGGGAGAAGAACGCTAATTTTGGCGGGTTTCAGATTGTGAGGTCGTGACGGCACTTCCTACTCCGTCGCGCCGCCGCTAGCTGCCGCGATTAGGGGTTTTTAGAAGGCCAACAAGTTTAACGTATTGGTGGCGGATTTTATTTTGGGGGATGGAGTGGGCGGTGGTAGCGGATTTGATGTCGGCGGTGGGAGTGGGCAGTGGTGGCGGATAGATGTCGACAATGGGTGGTGGCGGATTTGATGTCCACTTCGGCGATGGGAGTAGGCGGAGGGGAGAAGATGGGGTGGAGAGGAGAAGTTGGGGCAGAAGGGGAAGAGTTAGGAAATTGATTTTTTATTTTTATTTCTTAAAATTAAATATATGTAAGTAAATATGATGTGTGATTTCCGTGTCATTTGGTGCTGATTTTTTGATGACGTGTGCACTGATCTGGCGTCCTAGTCAGCGTATAACTAACATAACTAACGGCGTCACTAATGGTGTTAAAGTTTGTAACGGAAATGGATAGATTTGTCACACTACCATCCAATTTTTGGCTATTTTATGTATTTCGATAATTATGGATATATTTGGCACAAACGTGAAAGTTATGGATATGGAAGTGTATTTTGCCTAAAATAATTCCAAACTGTGTGTGACTGAAGTTGCGGAAGAGATCCACAAAATTGTGTGTTTGGATTTTGGACGCACCTGATCGTGCGGGTTCGGGTGGTGAGAAGGAGCCATTGCCCGCACTTGATCTCTGTGGCGCTCGTGGGTGGGACCCATGATCTATGTCCGTCTCGATAAGAAGAAGAAGATGAATCCAGTTAGGAAGTTCTTCTGGGTTTGTGGTCGGATGCGGGCGGGTGTAGAAAAGCTTATCATGCGGCGGGCCGGATTGATGCCGCTTGATGGAGAATTTCTGAAAAAGACATCAACCACTTTGCAGCATAAGAAAATAAAATAAAAAACTGAATAACGAGAGCAAGTGGGCTTGGTCCGGGAATTTGGCTACTGTGGAATGTGGATTGACGAGGCCACACCGTTTTGTAATGTGTGGGGGTAAAACTTGGTAATCAATTTGATGATGGTGATTGGCCTGAGTTAGGTTGGTTATTATATGCCACTAGATGAGTTATTAATGGTAGGGTGCATATCTCTTATTATGCATTTGTACATAATCAAATCTTCGTATTTTTTTTATATATTTTTAGTAGAGTCATTCTCGCATTTGAGTTGGCATACGCTATTTGAAGTTTAACATTCATGTAACGTCAAATGAGGATCCACACATTGTCAGAGCATACAGGGGCTTTGCTGAGTGACGTGAGTCGTCAAATTTTTTGCTTCGAGGTTGGATCTTGCATCGTAACAATGGTCAAACTGTGGGCCGTTTTTCAAAATTTCAATAAGAACCACGACCATATAATCGTAGTTATTATTGAGCCAGACTCGCAATTGGCTATACAATTATTTACAGATAGCAAGCAAATTGACCTTGTCTACCCTGACTCCAAGTGACTTCATACTATCGTATCGAACGTTAATCCAGTCCAAGTCTGACCGATTATAATTATCACTCAAAAAGTATTGCGAACACGAAGGAGATATAACTACAAATCGACCCTCGAAACAATATATTGTCTATCTCTGCCGTATATGTATAAGCTCACTAACCAATAACTAGTTTTACCAGAGATCCTCTTGAGTCCTGACTATTTAGCTTTCTATTTCGATATATTTGAAGAAATGTCATGCTAACTATTACATTTTAGTAGAGGTGGCAAATGGATTGGATTGGCGGATTGGTGGATTGGATTGGTGGATCCATGGATCGAATGGATTGGTGGATTCATGGATTGGATCAAGTGGATTGGTGGATTGTCCATGAATCCAAATGACATCCTCAACCAAGGACCAATATGTAAAATGTAAATAGTTTAGGTACTAAAATGTCATAATGAAAAATTTTAGGTACCAAAACGTAATTTTTCAATGATATTTTTCGTATAAAAAATTAAATTTTAGGTACCAAAATGTAAAAAATAAAAATTATAGGTACTAAACCGTAATTTGCCAATGATCCATGAATCCAATCCATGAATCCACCAATCCAATTAGATTTGGATAAAATGGATTGGATTTAAATGGATTGGATTAGGTGGATATTTTTAATGAATTGATGGATTGGATTAGTGGATTGGATTGAAATTGCCACCTCTACATTTTAGTCTTTCTATTTCTTCTGTTTATTGAAACAGAAGCTAGAAAGGTTTGATGATGAAGAAAATTATTGAGGGGAGTGGCATGTTGCATGTGTAGGGAAAATATCGGCGAGTTGGAGTGGTGGTGTTGATTTTGGAGTGTAGCTGGATTGAACGAAATGATGAAACGAATCAAATATAATGCAGGTTTGTTATTATTTGGTGAATAATGTATAAGATAAGGTCGCCACGAGAGGGGCACATGCCACATGGAGATGAGCTCCCGCGAAGAATCTATATTCTATGCGTATAATTATTAATGAACTAAGTCGCTCATGAATGGTTCGGATTCTGATTTGGAAAAAATTCGTTCGATATTCGATTCATCTTAATCGAGATGGCTCGTGAACAAGTTCGTTTGAAGAATTTGTTGTTAGAGTGTGATATAAGATCCAGCAGAACCTTCTCCCAATAACTCGAGTTATTGGGATCAACTGGTTCTTGACATAGTATCAGAGCTGGTTTGGCCAAGTGGTCGTGTGTTCGAATCTCCACGACCCCCAATATTAACCTTTGATTAAAGCACAAGGTATGGTGAGCCTGTGCAAACTTCAAGCCCGTGAGTTGGCTTTCGTTTGAGGGGGCGTGTTAGAGTGTGATATAAGATCCAGCAGAACCTTCTCCCAACAACTCGAGTTATTGGGATCAACTGGTTCTTGACAAACTGAGTGGCAGGCAGCAACAAAGGACTAACCAGGCTCTGATACCATGAAGAATTTGATGATGCGGAATAACAAGAACACGAGACAAACGATTTTATGTGGTATCCTCGATCGATTGATCGAGACTAATCCATGGTGAGCTCATAAGAGCTCACGACTGATCTCTTATTAGGATTACATCTTGACGGCTTGCTTACGACAATCTCGTAGCTAAGCTTATATAGACGTAGGGTTAAAACCCTAATCCAACGAATCAGGCGAGGCCCAACAAGGCCCAATACTAACACGGTTTAAGTAACCGCAACTTCGTTAACTAAACGAGCCGAATTCAGTCATACCATGTTCAGCTCGAAAGCTCGCTAACAAGCTCATTTAACGGTTTGGCATCATAAAGGATTGGAATTCATGAATTTTATGTATTGAACTTGGGATGAATATTGTGTTTTATTTTGTTAGAGACTTTGCTACAGGTTTGAATGTAATTTTATGCTCAGTTGTAGCTCAATATTGAGCTATCATGAACATTTTATGAGTTGCACTCGATTTTAGGTTTGTTCAACTTATTTGACGAGTCGAACTCGAACTTTCGTTTTCATAAATGGGTCGAATTCGAATTTGCATATTAAAAATCGTGACGAACTCGACCCGAGCTTAAGTTTGGAAATATTTTAACGAGCCGAGCCGAACTATGATAAAGTTTGGCTCGAGTCGGCTCGGCTCGGTACTGTGTATGTCAAATTTTGCAATGGCCCTTAATTTTATTGCTGGTTTCCAAATGTCTACCTTATATTTCGTAGCTTACCCAATCACTCATTTGGCTTCCAAATTGCTTTGTTCGAATGGTTGCAGCTTGAGAGCTCGTCGTGTGGGAAGGTAGTTACTTACACGTTAACCAAACAGACACCCGTTGTTTCTCCACGTAGCCAGCCTCTTCTGATGACTACCACTACAAAGCCACGTATACAATCCCAATCTATCAAGTACCAAGTACCAATTCTTTTCTTTTTTCCTGGTTCTATCGAGGGAGTATAGATCGCAGCACGCACGATCCTGTTATATAGAGGTGATTTGGTTTTGTTATAGTTAAATTGATGTATTGTAATCCATGCATATATAATAATATACATTTAAATAAAAAAAATTGGTGTATTTTAGTTTACATCGTTTGATTTTTATGATAGGTAATAGGTAGGGATATAGTTGGAAGAAAAAAACCCCAAACAATCTAAATCCAGCAATCCCAACAATCTCACCCAAAACTTGAGAACTATCACTCATTTTGAGTGATAGTTTGTGTCAAATCAATCAAACAATGCATATATTGTTAGTGCAAAAAATTCAGAACAATGCATGCATTGTAACTATACCAACCAAACAATCAGCAAAATCAAACCAACTCTTAATGACGACGTTACTGTAACAATTAACAACAAAGGCTAGTGAAATTGGTAGGGCACTGCCCGTAAAAAGTAGGGATGACAACAAAACTCAAACCCCCGGGTACTCACCCGACCCAACCCGGTCAACGCGGATAAAATCCGTGTTGACGGGTTTTGGGCCGGGTTTCCTGTTCACTATTCACTAGGTTGGATTGGGTTTGGGTTTAGGTAAACCCGATCCATGGGTACCTGCCCACAGCCATATAATTAATTTGTTGGTATATTTAATATTCTAAACAACTAATCTTATTTATGTTTTTGGAGACATGTCTAATTTTTTCTTTCTAATTGTGTAGAATGAAGTTGATGTTATCGAGTGGAGAGTGAAGAAACTTAATTGAAAAGAAGAAGCTTTCAATAGTCATGTTATTTATAGATAATTTGTGATTTGCTTCAATTTTCTTTAGTTTTCTATATTGGCGTTGAACAATTTGTATAGTTAATTTGTGATTTGCTTGAATATTTTAGAATGGTGTTTTATATATAAATAATTTGTATTGAGATATTGATATTTGACTTTAATTTTGATAGGAACTTGTTATTGTAAATTTTTTACGACAAAAACTCGTGGATACCCATGAACCCGCGAATACCCAGCGGGTCCCCATATTTTTTTACCGATAAACCCATGAATTTGAGTTTGGGTTTGGAAAAATCCGATCCAACCCGACCCATTGTTATCCCTAGTAAAAGGTCATAATGCTTGGGGGCCGGGGACGAGCAACTTTCAACGAATTGTTCATTAAATTAGGCAATGTGGCGGCCCTAGGAATTTGTGTTGCTGGCCCGCACCTGCAAAGGCAATTACTGCCAAGCCAAGTGCCAACTAAAGTCCCATCTTTTCCCGCTCTTGGGAAATGTTTCCGGATGACGCAAAGGATTGGAGGGGAAAGAAATTCAGAACAGGGCCGACGAGCTTGGGCCTGTTAACGGATGTAATGGCCATCGTAAGTACCAGGATGGGCCTCACTTCAGCCCAGTGATTTTCGTGACTTCTATGACTTTGCCTCTGCTTTGGTATGAATACTGAATACCATATAGTAAATACTTAGGTTAATACATGTATATATACGTATATATTTTATCCGTTTAAAACTTCAGTATTCGTATTATTGTCAAGTCGTTTCATTTTCCCCCGTTCATTTGATGGCTCTCGTACTAAACACGTATAAAACTCGTATAACACGTTTAATATCCGTATTTAATGAATTATTTAACTTTACTATTATTTATATATTTGTTTATTTTAAAAAAATTAATTTTAAATATTTATCACTATTAACGTACTATTAAACATAACATTAGCTGAGAGACGAAGTAAAATACCCGCATGTATTTTATACGTAACTTTTCCATTATGCATTATACTAACTATGCTGAATACTATTCAAGTTTTGGGCGCAAGTTTTTGGACTTCAAGTTAGAAAGAGGACGCAACTTAAAGAGTGCGACCCTAAAGAGTTCTTGAGCGGAATTGGGAGATTATGGATACTTGTAAATGGTATATTTATAATTTGTGGGCACTATAATATGATTATGTCATTATTTCACTTTGCATTGTCAGGATTGTTAGTTTGTAGTGATAAGTCCGCAGTCGTTGAAGGGGATAATCTATATGATTATGAACGAAACAAGTTTATTACTTTTGCTTTTTCTTTTGCTTTTCTCACATTTGCTTTTTACAGTTAGTGTGTTTCAGTGTGTGGCAGGTGCTTGTGTTGTGCATGACTAATAAGGTGAATTAGTACATTTTGATGATAACATCATCGCACAACTAGGGATTGCAACTTTGCCCATATCCATGGGTTTGTTACTATCCAACCCAATTGAGTTGGGTATGAAATCCAAACAGATGGATATGGGTAGAGTTTGATGGGTTTGTACCCATACCCATTTACTTTGGGTTGAGTTGGGTTTATATCAAATGGATTTGGGTTTGTACCCATGCCCAAATACAATTACAGTTTGGTACCCAAACTTAATAGATATGCATATTTACTACCTAAATTTATTTTTTTTGCATATAAGTCCTCAAAATATCGATGGAAAATTACATTTTGGTACCTAAATTTTTTTGGTCTTACATTTTGGTACCTAAACTTTTCAAGTTTTACAAATAGGTCCAATTTTTGCATGTGTAGTTAAAACACCATCAAGTAAATGGATATCCATATCCAACCCATACCCATTTAGATTATGGAAGCAATATTCATACCTTACCCAAACCCATCTATAAACCCCCAAATCCATATGCACTTCACCCATACCCAACCCATTATCAATGGGTCTACTTGGGTTTGGGTATAATTACCCATGGGTGGGTAATTTGCCATCCCTATGCACAACCTTAGAAGAGAAAGAGACTTAAAGCGAGCTCTTGAGCAAGGAAAATGACCGAACTAGTGATCGAGAGGTCCCAGGTTCGATCCTCACCGCCACCATGGTGTTCCCGGAGGCACCGCGCATTTGCCCGGACTGCTGGCACAGGTCCCGAGGTTTGGCCCGACTACGGCATCACCTAAGGTGGTGACCGTGGAGGGTGTTCCTCGTCATAAAAAAAAATGAAATGACTCTTCTTAGGTAGAGGAAGAAGCAGAGAACAACATCATAGCTGGCAAGCATCCTCAGGTACAGGAGACCATGGTGTACTACCTCACCCCCAAGGTCAACGAGATCCAGTATATCATCTTGTCATATTGCCAACAACAACTTCAAGATAAAAAAACAGTGTGATATTCATAATCCATAGCTCAATCCAGTTCCATGGTCTCAAGAGTGAAGAACGTCATGCCCATGTGGAGTGATTCCTGAAGCTTACTAGTGGGACGTAGGTGAATTGGGTACCTACAGATGTTATCCAACTATGTCTTTTTCCCATTATCTTTTGAGTGGGTTAGCAAAGAAGTGGCTCACCAACTATCATACTCCATCACTTGATATGTTGGAGAAGTTCATGGGTTATTACTTTCCTCCTTTCAAGATATCTCAACCAAAAAAAGGAGATTATTGAGTTCACCCAAGAAGATGATGAGACAGTGTGATGCACAGGAGCAACGTTGTCAAACCGGTTTGTGCCAGTGTGTCGGTTTAGCAAGTGGAATGGTTCAACCGGTGGTACATACCGGTTTGTGCCGGTTCATGCCGGTTAATATTACAAATAATTTACAAGTACTCATATTTAAGCACGACATTTAACGTCAATACCTAAATATTTGTACTTGAATCCAACAAATAACATCAACATTTAACTTTTTAACACATAAAATAAATAATAAATTACTTTTTATCAAATAAATTCACTAATATAAGATCATTTTACTTAGAGATTCGTATATCGATCATGCCGGTCATACCGGTAGTGTCATACCGGTTTTATGACCGGTACAGGTTGAACCAGGGTCAACCAGTGGCACGCCGACCGGCGTGACAACCATGACAGGAGAGGTTCATTAACCTACTTCTCATATTTTTGCACCATGGATACAATGATTGGTATCAAGGCTCACTCTTCTACAATAGATTGTGTATAGAAGATTGGCAGATGATTTGACTCATTTTGTCCATGATGCATGAAGAAAAAGTCTCCACCTCAAAATGACCCAACTATTTGAAGAAATGGCCCTCAATGGGCATGAATGGATGATTCGAGCTCATTTGTACACTTTTTACCCCCGATTTGCTTAGTCGTTTGAAGCATTTTTACTCCGGGGTGTTGCTTTGTTTTGGTGTTTTTCAGACTTTGGCAGGTGGAACCAACTATGGAGTCAGAAGTTGGATGAAAGGGCAAAAAATCAAGTAAAATGGTAGAAGCAGCAGATCACGGTTTGGGTTGTGTGTTCACGGTCACTAAGGCCGTGAACTGGAGGCGCTACCCGTGAACAACCAGGCATCCAGAGCACAAATCGCTTTCAGTACTGGACACAAGACCGTGAACTCAGGCCATTGCCCGTGAACTAGACTTAGTGAAGTGGTGTGTTTCTACTTGAGATCACAGTTCGGGCTTTTAGTTCACGATCGTGAACTGGGACCATGAACTGAGCCCGATCTGGGTATATAAAGGAGGTTGAGCTGAAGGAAAAAGGAGAGAGACCTAGTGTCAGAAACTTCTTCTTCTTCTTCTTCAGATTTCGAGAGTGAGAAAGTGACAAACTAAAGAAGAAGAGAAGCTAGGGTTTCATCTTCAAGCAAGGATTTGGGAATTCCTCCCCCAAAGGAGGATCTCTTCAACACAAGGAGCAAGGCTAGCATCTTATTGATGGTTTTTCCTTCTTCTCTCTTGTGTTTTCCCTTCTCCTAGCATGGAGTAGTCCCTTATTTCACTTGGGTGTTTGTATGGTTTGAATGATTTGTGTGTGGTGGTGTTTAATGTGAATGTGGAGGTATTATTCATGAATGATTGGGTTGTGTGAAAGCCTATCAATCTAAATGCCATTATAACCTAGGTAGAGAGAACCCCCCCCCCCCCCCCCTTCTTTCTTTGAAAAAGGCTTGAATGCTGGGTTTTCTTAGGCGATTCGTTTTCTCCTATCTAGGTTAATGCAGGGCAAACCTGTTATTTTGTTTTAGCACCTAGGATTTGGTTGTGGGTGGCCGTTCGAACTCCGATTCGAGGGTGAAGTCTTGGCAACCCTTAGTCAATAGGTCGAGGAGTCACATTGAAAGCTTGAATCTAATTTTCTTCCCTTGACCTAGAGACCGAGAGAGTGGCGCTTGGCTACTTGCTACACTTTCCTACAGTTTACAACCCCCTTACCACACACGACCATTCGATTAAACAAGTCGTAATTGTTAGCTAGGGGGAGCAACACCCGGGTGAAGCCTTATCAATTAGTGTCAAATCCATTTACCTTTGAAAACGTTTTAGCAATAGATCGTTGTTTTCACCAAAAATCAACCGCTAGATAATGTTACAAACAATCAAAGTAAAGGTACATGAACCGACCATGGTCGATATTTAAACATACTTGCCCTATATTGCACCCAGTTAAGGTTTATGCTTGGGCCTTAATTGGGAGTTCTATTGTGGTACTCGGGACGAGTCAATGGAGTGTGAGTGAAAGATCTAAAACAACAAAACAAGGATGTGTGATGCTTATGGATTCTTGTAAATCTCTCTATGCTACGGTTGAAGGAATCATCAAAAGGCTAAACGTGAGTATGCCAAATACCCAACTTATGCAGTGTGACTGGTGTGGAGGAACAAACCATGTATTGGACAAGTTCCACTCTGAAAGAGCATGTGGATTTCGTGTCCAATGCAAGAGTAGGGAACCCGTGCGAAAACACCTACAATCTAGGGTGAAGAACCATCCAAACTTAGTATCGTTTTCACTTACAAACCCAAGGCCTCATGTTTCATGCTCGATGTACAGGTTTCCAACAAAAAGTCTCATATCAGCAACAATAGTTCCAATAGCCTCGCCAGCTAGGGCAATATCCAACTCAACATCAAAGTCAACCGTGGAATTCACACCCCACTCAAGAGAATATGAACAACCTGGAAGAGATGATGACTCATTTCGTTAGCATCTGAAACTCAGTTGTGCGACTCTATTTACAAGTTCATCGACGTACCATCTGAGAAATTCAGTATCATAGTGTTTCGTCGGCGAAATCGCGTGTTCAATGCGCGCTGTTTTCAAGTAAGCACAAACACACCGTCAGCAAAACCGTCAAATATCCGTCGCCGAATGTCGGCGTCGTTGATTTGATCGATTAAAACAGAAATCAGGACGACCATCAAATATCCACCGCCGGCGTCGACGATGTTGATTTGATCGATACACCTTTGACTTCTAATCAAACAACCGTTATTCGGTTCACCACCTCTCCAAACTACGTTCGAACGAGGGTGTTCGGCGAATAACCAGAAAATCGAACCAGGAGTTCTAAGTTACGTTACCTCTACTCCTATGGAGGTTCCTCTGGAGAGCTCCGCAACTACGACTACAAGCTACGATCTACGACTCTGCAAAGGAGTTCTTTGATAGAGCGGTTCTACGAAACTGGAGAGAAAAAAGATAAATCTGCTAGGTGCAGTTTGTGTTTTGATTTTGCCGTCTCTAGTCTCTCTCTCTCTTCCCAATCTTTATACTTCGCGCTCCTCCCCGTCGTGGTAACTTCCTTGGCGCCTTTGTCTCCCACGTCTTCACTCCTGTCAACCGTGCAGGTAACTTCCTCCTTGTTGCGTGATAATCACGTGCCCTTGAAACCGCTCTTGCCTTGCAGAAACTTGGCAAAACGACCTACAACCTTGTCCATGTAACGGTGCCATTTCACCAATACCACGGCATCGCCTTTCCCCAACCGATGCCGTTTTATAATCCAATTCAACTGCCCCGACCCGGTTTAACTAGTCCATCAAACAACATCGTTCTCTACTCTTGCGACGTCGTTAGGCTTGGCGGGCTGCTTTCGGCCGAACTCTTACCACTACCGCGATGTCGTTTTACTTTTCCACGGCATCGCTTCTCATTAAACGACACCGTCTAAAAATACTCATAAAATACTAATTAAATAATCAGCCCTCATTGTTAACTCGCCGTCAAACTCTCACCCCGGCGTCGTTCTTAGTTAAACACCATCGTTTCCTTGTCCCGCGATGTCGTTGAGCTTCGCAACACTGTTTTAATTTTAACACTGTCGTTTTAACTGCTGCGGCATCGTTTGGCCTACTTGCGGTATTGATTTATAATTCGCGGTGTCGTTTCTTTCCTCTTGCGGCATCATTTTTGACTAAACGACACCGTCCTAAAAAATCATTTAATTAATCCGGCCATTAGCGCCCAAAACGTCTCTGTTTGCCTTTCCTTTCGCGACATTGTTTTTTATTTAACCACTGTCGTTTGCTAATCCGCGGTACCGTTGGGCTTACTCGCGGTACCGTTTTTAATTCCGCGGCACCGTTGATATAGCCGAAAATCTTCCATTGAACCGCCGCCAATCGGCGCTCGCATTGGACTAGGCGAATTTTGGTTTAATTAATCGGTACCGCTTACCAGGCTCTCGCGGCATCGTTTTTAAATCCGCGATACCGTTTTAATTCTCCGCGATACCGCTTATCTCCATGCGGTACCAATTTTCCCCTTCCAACAAGGAATAAAGATAATAATTAATAATAATAATCAAACTCCTTTTCCAACACCAATACCAAACGCGCGGCCCGCATCTTGCTTCCCGATAAACGATGTCGTTTCCAGTGCCGCGGTTCCGCTGAGCCTCCTTGCGGTACCGTTTTAACTCTCCGCGGTGCCGCTTGTCTCCATGCGGTACCGATTTTCCCCTTCCGACAAGGAATAAAGATAATAATTAATAATAATAATCAAACTCCTTTTCCAACACCAATACCAAACGCGCGACCCACATCTTGCTTCCCGGTAAACGGTGTCGTTTCCAGTGCCGCGGTACCGGTGAGCATTCTTGCGGTACCGTTTTAACTCTCCGCGGTGCCGCTTGTCTCCATGCGGTACTGATTTTCCCCTTCCGACAAGGAATAAAGATAATAATTAATAATAATAATCAAACTCCTTTTCCAACACCAATACCAAGCGCGCAGCCCACATCTTGCTTCCCGGTCGTTTCCAGTCTCGCGGTACTGGTGAGCTTCCTTGCGGTACCGTTTTTCTGTTTCGCGGTACCGTTTCAATTCTCCGCGACGCCGCTCAACTCCCAACGACACCTTCTTTTACCCGCGGTATCGAATTAAATGCCGAGACTAAATAATGCAGCATTTAATTCAGCCCAAATTAATTTTAGGTGTCAACAAATGCCCCCCCACAATTTGGTTTATAAGAATTATGAACCAAATTGTTGACAAAATCCACAACACCTAAAATAATTTTAATTTAAACCACCAATCCATCAAAAATTGGCGGAAATATTTTGGCCTATTTTTCCTCTTTAGCAGGCCTGCATAGCCGCCTCGGCCACACATGTTTTTCACTTTTTTTATTATTATTATTTATATTAGAGCTGCTTGGCCGCACGCTACTCCTTTTTCGACAGAGCTGTTAGACTCGTACAACAACCGCGACATTGCTTGGTCGCAGCGCTGAGAGACATTTTATTTTATTTTTTCACTTTTATTAAACCAAACAATTTTGGCTTTAATTAAAATATTGTATACCATTGCGGCCGCGCTTAGGACCTCCAGCAGCACTGTTCATCGTCCAAACAATCTTGTTTTTTTCTTCTTCTTTTTCAATTCCTCATCAGCGCTGTATTGGCCACCCTCTTTTTTTATGGTATAATATAATAGTCCTTTTGCTTCCGCGGCACCCTGCCCCCCAACAATGTTGTTGATATGAAAAGAAAAATAAAGCGGCACCACTGCTACGTGGCTTAGGCAAAATTGGCCATGTTTGGTCATTATTTTCTAATAAGCCATTATCAAAGAAAATTAAAAGTAAAGCCATGTTTAATCTTGGTCGATATTGTGACTATCTCGACAACACAGTAATCGGCGGACCATATTTAACAACTCTGGCTTAAAGAAAACAAACCATTTAGCCAACACAACCATACACCAACAGCCTTGACTAGGTTAATGCAATCCCGATGGCATCTACGTAGCTCAGTCATGCATGAATCTAAAATAAAAAGCGATAAACTGGCTATACAACATGATTGCAACATATCCATGCTATATTTCCTAACATTCACACGTAAAACAATCTTTGAAGCCATTCAGAATCAGAGTTAACTCGTACCTGTCAGAGTCATGCAAGTTGGCAATATGAACGTTGAATGTGGATCATCCTTCCCGCCAAAGTTGATTTCTTCCACAATGTCGCAGACAGCGCCGCTGCTTCCTCTCCCAACTTGTTACTCGCATCCTCGCCGTTGATCGGCAACCCCTCTATCAAGGCCGTGATTTCGGCCTTCTCCATCCTCTCTTGAGGTGGCTTACTCTGATTTTGGTGGACCACCTAACGCACGCATTGATGGTCTCACAATTTCATACAAGTGATTCAAGCAAGCCTTACTCAACACTCTCGCGCTTGAAACTATGACGTTGGATGCTACTCCATCCCCACTCCCGATTTCAAGTGGTCCAAAATATCCATGGTACAGATAAGCTTCAGCCACGTTGGCACCAACGGCAAACGGCTTTGTGTCAGCCTGTACCACCTCAACGACACCGTCTTCATTCCAAAGCATCAAACACTGATGCAGCGATGAAGGAACGCACTTGTTGGCGTGGATCCAATCCCGGCCAAGTAGTGCGTTGTAGCTTATCATTCCATCCACCACGAAGAAAGCACTCATCCGCTTCTGTGATCCAACTCCCACGACAACTGGGAGGATTCCCCTGGCAGAAGTGGATCCGCCATTGAAACTTATCACGAACACTTCCGTTGGGATCAAGTCATTAGTGTTCTTGCCCAACTTCTTCAGCATCCTTGTTGGCATCACATTTACTGAGGCCCCATTGTCAACTAAGACTCTCGACATTGGTACGTCATCAAGTATGGCCTTGATGTAGAGAGGCCTCAAATGACGCATCATCTTCGGCTCGGGCTCGTTGAAAACAACGACCCTGTTTGATTCTTCACCCGTGGTTCCTTCGTCCACGACTTTCCCCTTTGCTTCTGCAGTCCGGATAGATTTATCCACCTCGTCGAAGTCTGATCCCCATGTGATATTCTCCACTGGCACACTTGTTGACTCTTTCAGGCCTTGGTACAATACGTAAAAAGGATATCTTCCCCCATCTTCGCCTAGTAGCCCAACAGCTTTGTGGCCTGCTTCGTACAGCTCTTTCAGTATCCGCTGCGAACTCTTGTTCTGTTTGGCTGACTCTACTGCCAAGTCAATTCGACCCTTCGTGCGAGCCATCATTGCACTCCGCGGCTCAGCCTCGATTGGCAAATCCGCGGACTCGCCAACCAGCTCTGCCACTGCTGGCTCCTCATTCTCCTCCTCTAAATTCAGTTGAGCAAAACCGCTCACCAGCTCGGCAACATTGATCTCTTGAGCAGCTTCGTCCAACTCTTCAACCTCCATCACGACCTCGCCATCCTCTCCCTGATTTTCCAAATCAATGTGGAATATCAAAGGCAAGATGTAGTTGTTCACCACCCCGGTGGTAGACTACCAAACTGGATCGTCATGGGAGCACCTTGGTTGTCATCATCGTCATCCTTGTGTTTTAGATCAAATTTTGACTTCGGCTCCTCCAATTCCAGCATCTCCTCTTCGATAAAGGCGTCATCCACTTCAGCATCGTATTCAGCCTCTCCCGGGACTCCCTGATTGTTCCCGTCCAGCTTGTCCTCCACAGTCACTCTCAGACCCGTGGTAGAGTTATCCACGTTCACATTTGCTTGCAAGTTTGCAATCCTCCTTCCTTGAGCATTCTTGCGGAGGTACCTTTGATACTGCGTCCTTGTCATCCCGTCAACGGCGATGGACTGCTGACGACGGACGTCGTAGGTGTGCCAACCACCCTGTGGCACATTTGGCATCCTGAAAGTTCTCCCGACAGGTGGGAAACCTCTCACCGGTCGGGCAAGTCCAAAAGGCAGACTTTTGAAAGGTGGGGCGTTTTGAGCACCCACTGCCTACGTTGCCCTCGACCCCATACAGGTGCACGTACTCCTTCGACATTGCGTTCATATGAGGGGTACCTCGGTTTGAACCGTCGTGGTCCCAATCTCTGGTGGACCAACTGGCTTGGTCCTGCTCCCCCAATGTTCAGCTTTCCACGACACTGGGCACACGGTTTCTCTTCCTCAGCTGGGTCCAAGCGTGGCCCCTCCTGCACTTGGGAGGATGAAGCCCCCTGGGCCACATCAGAACTACCACTCGGCGGTGGCGTTGTATCCACCACCAGCTTGAAGCGCGGCAGGTTTAGCTTAGAGAAATCGGGGTTGACCATGTTGACACCAACCACGTTTGGGAAAGGGTTTGTGTCAAAAATCATGGCCTCCTTCCTCGGCTCTGGGAACTTAAACCGACCCTTCTCAATTGCATCCTGCACAACGTTGCGAAACACAACACACATGTTAGTTGAATGAGATGCACTGTTGTGCCATTTACGTTATCGTTTCCCTTTTAATTTTTCGGCTGGCGGGATAGTACGCCCCCCAGTTAACTTAATTTGACCATCTTTGTAAAGTTGGTCGAAAATCAATTCTGATTTTGAAACATCAAAGGAATATTTCCTAGTTTGAATTGGAGCACGATTGGGCTTTCCACCTTGTGGTTCCCCTTCGGCCTTGGCTAGAGAAGCACACACATATGGCTTCCCCTGCACAATCTCGGCCAAATCAACCTCAACCTCGTCAACATCACTGCCGACGTTATTCACACCATAGTTTTCAAAATTAGGGAAATATTGTCCACGAGAACCACTCCTCTTATGTTCTTCTTCACAAAGAAGAGATTCGTATCTAACAGCGCAGGACATCAATTGAAACAGATCGGAGAACTCCCTATCTTGAAACTTTTTACGAAGTTCAAAATTTAATCCACCCTGAGCAAGTTTAACAAACTCGCGTTCTGTCAAGTTCACAAAACAACGATTTCTTGCATTTTTAAAATTAGTTAAGAAATGTTCCACCGTTTCTCCTGGCTGTTGGTGCATTCGTGCCAAGTCTGCCATAGTTACTTCTGGCTCAGAACGGTAGAACTGGGCATGGAACATTTGTTCCATTTGGTGCCATGTTTGAACCGAGTTCGATGGCAAATTGACGTACCACGCAAATGCGGGCCCGGTCAACGAGTTGCCAAACAATCGCAACTTCAAGAAATCACTCACATCACCACACTGAACCGTGAATCGTCCAACGTGCACGACGGTGGACTGATCTCCAGTCCCGCTGAAGGTGATGAAATCAGGTACGAGAAAACCACGTGGAAATGGGTAGTATCTATCAACCCAATCCGGATATGGTTTTCGATATACCGGCGGCATCGCTGGTCTAATCCCTAAACCAAACTGATCCGCCAGCATCTGTGCTACCTGATCTCGAATCAAATTAACATCTTGCCCCCCAAGTTGCCCCCCTTGTGGTATGAATCCACCAGGATCCATGCCAAGCCCGTTTGGAGGAGGAGGGACGTTTTGTGGGTAGCCGCGTGGGGGAACATGATCATTGTTGATCGTTCCTCCACCAACACCACCGCTCATCGGAGCCACATAGGGCCTCGCCTCCGGGATTTTTTGTGGACCCCCACCGTGAAACGGCGATGGTTCAACCCGAGTGTTAGCGGCAGTGCTAGTCTCGCCAATATTAACTCGCGGAGTTGGTGGGTTCACCACCGGTGTCGGCGGAACCCCTTGTCTTGGTGGACTATTTCGAGCACCGTTGTTTGGAAAACCAGTTTCACTGTTTAGATTATTTTCACCGTTTAACGGCAAATCCCTAGGTTGCATTACTGGTCTACCCAAAAGCTCCCTGATCTCATTCATGTCACGTAGATTTTTATCAACAAAAATATCAAAATCATGCCTGTTTTTAGTCACAACGTCAAAGAGTTGACCCAAACGCCTATCAACACGAGACTCAAGAGAATCATGTCGTGCAGTTAAAGCGTCAAAACGCTGATTTACCTCGCCTTTGAAGCCTGCGAACTCACTGTTGAGGCCAGCAAACATGCGACGGTTCTCCTCCATGAAATGGCGGATAAACATATCCCCGGTCGGCACAGCTGTGGGCGGCGGATTCTCAGACCCGCCGATGTCTTCAGCATCGACTCCTTGGCCTCCTTCAATGTTGGCCACATGTTCCTCCACGAATCCGGGCGGAAAATCCCCCTCTTGATTCCTTCGTCGCGGAGCCATTCGAACACACGTGTCCCACCGGGTGTGCCAATTTGTTTCGTCGGTGTTCAATGCGCGCTGTTTTCAAGTAAGCACAAACACACAGTCAGCAAAACCGTCAAATATCCGTCGCCGAATGTCGGCGCCGTTGATTTGATCGATTAATACAGAAATCAGGACGACCGTCAAATATCCACCGCGGGCGTCGGCGATGTTGATTTGATCGATACACCATTGACTTCTAATCAAACAACCATTATTCGGTTCACCACCTCTCCAAACTACGTTTGAACGAGGGTGTTCGGCGAATAACCAGAAAATCGAACCAGGAGTTCTAAGTTACGTTACCTCTACTCCTATGGAGGTTCCTCTGGAGAGCTCTGCAACTACGACTACAAGCTAGGATCTACGACTCTGCAAAGGAGTTCTTTGACAGAGCGGTTCTACGAAACTGGAGAGAAAAAAGATAAATCTGCATAGGTGCAGTTTGTGTTTTGATTTTGCCTTCTCTAGTCTCTCTCTCTCTTCCCAATCTTTATACTTCGCGCTCCTCCCCGTCGTGGTAACTGCCTTGGCGCCTTTGTCTCCCACGTCTTCACTCCTATCAACCGTGCAGGTAACTTCCTCCTTGTTGCGTGATAATCACGTGCCCTTGAAACCTCTCTTGCCTTGCAGAAACATGGCAAAACGACCTACAACCTTGTCCATGTAACGGTGCCGTTTCACCAATACCACGGCATCGCCTTTCCCCAACCGATGCCGTTTTACAATCCAACTCAACTGCCCCGACCCGGTTTAACTAGTCCATCAAACAACGTCGTTCTCTACTCTTGCGACGTCGTTAGACTTGGCGGGCTGCTTTCGGCCGAACTCTTACCACTACCGCGATGTCGTTTTACTTTTCCACGGCATCGCTTCTCATTAAACGACACCGTCTAAAAATACTCATAAAATACTAATTAAATAATCAGCCCTCATTTTTAACTCGCCGTCAAACTCTCACCCCGGCGTCGTTCGTAGTTAAACAACATCGTTTCCTTGTCCCGCGATGTCGTTGAGCTTCGCGACACTGTTTTAATTTTAACACTGTCGTTTTAACTGCTGCGGCATCGTTTGGCCTACTTGCGGTATTGATTTATAATCCGCGGTGTCCTTTCTTTCCTCTTGCGGCATCATTTTCGACTAAACGACACCGTCCTAAAAAATCATTTAATTAATCCGGCCATTAGCGCCCAAAACGTCTCCGTTTGCCTTTCCTTTCGCGACATTGTTTTTTATTTAACCACTGTCGTTTGCTAATCCGCGGTACCGTTGGGCTTACTCGCGGTACCGTTTTTAATTCCGCGACACCGTTGATATAGCCGAAAATATTCCATGGAACCGCCGCCAATCGGCGCTCGCATTGGACTAGGCGAATTTTGGTTTAATTAATCGGTACCGCTTACCAGGCTCTCGCGGCATCGTTTTTAAATTCGCGATACCGCTTATCTCCATGCGGTACCGATTTTCCCCTTCCAACAAGGAATAAAGATAATAATTAATAATAATAATCAAACTCCTTTTCCAACACCAATACCAAACGCGCGGCCCACATCTTGCTTCCCGGTAAACGGTGTCGTTTCCAGTGCCGCGGTTCCGCTGAGCCTCCTTGCGGTACCGTTTTAACTCTCCGCGATGCCGCTTGTCTCCATGCGGTACCGATTTTCCCCTTCTGACAAGGAATAAAGATAATAATTAATAATAATAATCAAACTCCTTTTCCAACACCAATACCAAACGCGCGGCCCACATCTTGCTTCCCGGTAAACGGTGTCGTTTCCAGTGCCGCGGTACCGGTGAGCTTTCTTGCGGTACCGTTTTAACTCTCCGCAGTGCCGCTTGTCTCCATGCGGTACTGATTTTCCCCTTCCGACAAGGAATAAAGATAATAATTAATAATAATAATCAAACTCCTTTTCCAACACCAATACCAAACGCGCGGCCCACATCTTGCTTCCTGGTCGTTTCCAGTCTCACGATTCCGGTGAGCTTCCTTGCGGTACCGTTTTTCTGTTTCGCGGTACCGTTTCAATTCTCCGCGACGCCGCTCAACTCCCAACGACACCTTCTTTTACCCGCGGTATCGAATTAAATGCCGAGACTAAATAATGCGGCATTTAATTCAGGCCAAATTAACTTTAGGTGTCAACACATAGAGACGAGACTGCGCAATCATGAGACTTCACTACAGAATAAGAAAGCTCAAGTGGGAAGCATTGCTCAAGCACTCACCACCAGAGTTTAAGAAGCACTCTCGAGTCACACGTTTCCCAATCCAAAGGAACCAAGAGCAGAGTTGCATGCCATATGTTGCAGACTGGGAAGGTAATAGAGGAGGCGCTTCCAAATCACCATGGAGAGGTTGAATTCCTCCACCAAAACAGGCAACAAGGGAAGCGAAGGAAACATAGGAAGAGGTTCAAGCTCCAAAGGAAAACCTATGGTGGTGAAATATATCCCTCAACTCTTGTTTCCTACGCTCATGCATAAGGATTGACTGGAAGCAGAAATCAAGAAGTTCATGACCATGTTCAAGTAGCTACACATCAACATCCCCTTCGAGAAGGCGATGACTCAAATGCCCAAGTATGCCAAGTTCCTCAAGGATGTCCTCACCAACAAAAAGAAGTTTAGCGACCTCTACATTGTTATGGTCAATGAGGAATGCTCAGGCATCCTTCAAAACAAGCTCTCCGAGAAGCAAAAAGAGTCGATGAGTTTTACTATCCCTTGTCTCATTGACTCGTTGCATATAGAGAAAATTGTTATGGTCAAGGATGTCCTCACCAACAAAAAGAAGTTTAGCGACCACTACATTGTTATGGTCAATGAGGAATGCTCAGGCATCCTTCAAAACAAGCTCTCCGAAAAGCAAAAAGAGTCGATGAGTTTTACTATCCCTTGTCTCATTGACTCGTTGCATATAGAGAAAATTTTGGCCGATTTAGGAGCAAACATTAACATCATGCCATATAATCATTATGTACGAACAAATATTTTTTCCTTTGCTAGTGACATGAAACATTTCCTAGTGCATAATCCTGGAACAAAGTGTAATGCAAAGCTCTCTCTATACCTCCTGAAGCTAAGCTTTCATCTATTACTGTTGTTAGAGGTGACAAATGGATTGATCCATGGATTGGTGGATCCATGGATCAAATGGATTGGTGGATTCATGGATTGGATCAAGTGGATTGGTGGATTATCCATGAATCCAAATGACATCCTCAACCAAGGACCAATATGTAAAATGTGAAAAGTTTAGGTACTAAAATATCATAATGAAAATTTTTAGGTACCAAAACGTAATTTTCCAAGGATATTTTTCGTATACAAAATTAAATTTTGGGTACCAAAATATAAAAAGTATAGGTAACAAACCGTAATTTGTCATTTAGATCCATGGATCAATCCATGAATCCACCAATCCAATTGGATTTAGATCAAATGGATTGGATTTAAATGTATTGAATTAAGTGGATATTTTTAATGGATTGGTGGATTAGATTGAGAATTGCCACTTCTAACTGTTGTATCTAAAATTTTATCAAATACTTTTTTCCTTTTAAATTAATAAAATAGTATCACTCTTATATTCGTTTTTTGTTCCATCTCTATTCAGGGCTTTAATGTTGGAATCAGGGCATGTAGCCCAATTAACTTTCACCACTCAATTGTAAACCTTTTTGTGGAAGAAAACCATAATTCCTAACTTCGACATCTAACTTGTAAATCTTTTGAGATAGCTGAATATAAATAAATATCCTACGAAATGAGTGCGCAGTGGTGGAACAATCCTGAAATTGACAGAGCTACTGTACTGGGAACAAAATGTTAAATCTTGTGGATGTCAGATATTACAATTATCCAAGCAAGCAAGTGACTAAAACCTGAAACACTCCGTTACTCTCCTCTTTCAACCAAGAAATAAAGAATGAGCTGCCAGTTGTGGTTTAAGGGGGAGAAGACAGAAGAATACCATTGGGGAAGACAGATTCATACATACAAAAATAGCAGAGATATAATCATTATACAATATTTTCGAGCAAGGTAGTTAGTAAAGGCTTCTCCATTGGCGAGAGTGTATTCCGACTTCTCCATTGGCGACTAAACACCATTCTGTTTAACTGACGGCGGCCATGAGAGTCTCCGATGGTCCAAGGCATCAACTTGGTCTGCTTCGATCTTTTCATCGGCTTGCCTATGAAGCTCTTGTTGTTGTTTTCCTAGGCTTTTGATAGCCAAGTCATCCAGACTCGATTCAGTTTTCCAAACTGGAGGGGTCACAAGGTCCAAATCTCGAGGGGTCATTTGGGAAGGAGAATCCTTTGCCGGTGTTGAAGGCAGAGATGCAGTTAAGTGGCCTACTCTGAGATCCTGGAGTGTGGCAAATGATTCTCTCATAGCTGACATGGCTTCGAAGAACCGGGTGCATGATGCTAATGCAACAGGAATTGGCCTCAGCATTTCCTAAGCACATAGGAAAAATGGCATTGTGAAGAGGGAGATTTTTTTAGCAATTGATGATCAGAGCAAGCTAGAAGAATGTTTCATTAACATACCCCCCACACAGAAGGAGACTCCCTGAAGTTTTGAGTCCATTGGAAATCGGAGACAGATGCTGTCAAGGGGCCATAATCACTTGCAGCTTTCATAAGCAATTCTGAAAACTGTTTCTGCAGAATTCATGGTCGATGGAGTTTGCAAACAATTAGAACTACTGTTTCTGTCAGATCAAGGGACAAAATATTGCCTCATTTCCACAGTACAGTATGAGATTAGAATCCAAACTGGAATTCTTAAGTCTTTTGGCCAACTTATCGACAGGCATTTCAGGTATTCTTATCCAACATACTTAAAAGAGTGGTAAAGCTGATTGCCGAACATTTACACCCTGCTCAGCTAAATACAAAAGATAAGAAAGAAACAACCAACCTGATACTCTGCCTCTACAGGAATGCAATCAAGTGAGTAAGGTTGTTGAAGACGAGCTATAATACGGTCCTGCCAACATTTTCAAAACATAAGTTTCAAGATAAAATAAGCACGTAAAACACCACCAAAACAATTTGGTAGATTCACATGATGAATGAAGTTAAGCTCATTTGATGAATTCTTAAGCCTTAACAGCTTTACAAGGAGAATGTGTCAGATAAAATCAGTAAAAAAAAAAAAAAACAAACATAAGAGTGAGCTGCCTCATTAGAAGTGGGAAGTAGACACCATGAAATAAACCATCCCACTGTAAGGACAGGGTTATAAGTGGAAGTGAAATGAGCAATAAATCTAAGCGATTTCGAACATCCCTCTGTAATTTCAGAATGAACAGTCGAAAGAGGGAATGTCTTCATCAATTTTTTTTCTTTCAGAATGAACAGTTGAAAGATAAATGCATGCGGTACTATTAACATACAAACTGGACTAACATTGCAGTTTTGCAAGTTCTTCCAGCAAAGCTTTCAAGTACATGGGTAGTCCGTAGTCAAGCATTCAGGTATGCTCCTGCATCAGTGTGGACTGTTAACCCTTAAAAAAGATCAGATGAAGTTTTACCTTATTCTGAATGACATCTTTTAATATGGTGGTAATCCTCGATAAAGTCTCTATCTTCTTCTCCATTTCACTCACGTGTGTCAAATGAGCTACATTCTTATCATCCTGAATTAGCAGCAACACATAAGTTAAGACGACAAAAAGAAAAAGAAGATCGATACTCGGATAGTAAACAACTTAAGATCAACCCAAATGTGGCAAATGGAAATGTACGATTACCTTTCGCCCTTGAAGTTCGACCTGAAGATCCGCGATTTTTCTTTGAACAGTTGTCAGCTCTCTCAATACCTTGATCAGGTCATCACCCTTTTCGCCACTAGATGCCGACAAGTTCTGCACTTCCTCCTAGGGCCAGAAAACAGAAAAATGAGCTCAAGACACTCCAATTGGCCATTGCCATCTCTTCACATTGTAACCAACCTCAATACTTGCAAGCAGATGAGTAGATTCTAGGAAAATATGAGATGGAAAATGAAAAATTTGGTCAACACTGCTTTTACAGTAGCTACCAATCCTACTTCGTGTTCAAACAGGATCATACTTTATCTACCACATCTACAATTACATAATTGGAGTGGATCTTCACTCTTCAGCTGCAATTACAAAGTAATCCACCAAAGAAGAAAAGACAATTCGCTATCTTGTTCCAACAATTGAAAAGAGTAAGAGCATCAAAATCAGAACCCAAAAGGAACCAACCTAACCCGCAATGCGGGAAGCAGCAATTGACAGGAAACAATTGCATCGGAAATCAAAAGGAGCTGGAGATTAGCACCTGAGAAGGCGGTGGAGCAACCGAGTAGCCTAGATCGGCGGCGATGGAGAGCGCATCCGACATCCCTCCGATCCGCCGCAGCGGCTTCTTACTGACCCAGGTCGGGTCGCTGCCCATCGACATCTGGTATTAGGTTTTATCTCTCGAAATTGACTGCTGAAGTCCTCGAGAAGTCTGATTCTCGTCCCAAAGAAAATCCTTTAGCCGGGAGGAGATGTAACCGGCGGCCGGCAGTTGGAAGTTTTTCAAATTTCTTTCCTCTCTTTGCTTCAGCAGACGGCCAGCCAACGCAGCAGTATTAGTACACGGCGAAATGCCACCAAATTATTGCCGTTTTGCTTCTCCGCTGCCGTGGGCCCACATTGTTTGGATCGCATTATAGATTGGGCTTGAAACCAATTTCTGCGCACACTATACTATTTCTCCGTCTCAAAAGAAAAGCCCGGCCCGTATTTGACGGAGTCATCACAATCAAGTACTAGGGTTACGCCTCCGCCGACAGAAACCTCTATATAACGATCTCTTCTCAACTCCAATGCCGTCAGCTTATCTCATCTCATCTCCCAGAGCTGCAGAACAGGATTCTTCTCCGTTTCCGTTCAATTAGGGTTTCAGGTTTCCTCCCTTTGCTTTCTTCTTTCTAATTATTGCTTTGTTTCGCCTAGTTCCCCCCTGTGAAGAAACACCCCTTGAATAGGTAGAGCCGTATGACACTGTAAACAAGCAGCGGCGTGTTCTCAGCCGTCGGAACAACCGCGTTTTCGTCTCTCTCTCAATCTGCCGCCCGATCCGTAGGCGGCTCCATTGATTAGTTCAATGGGGCGTCTTGCTTCTCTGCTTCGTCCGGTGGGTTTTGGTTAGCGATCTCGCGGCCCTTTGGCTGAGCCGCCGCTGTGTGGTTGATTAGAATCGGGTCTCTGAGGGTTGTAAAAAAACACAATTTTTTATTCAATTTTGTGTTTCCCGTTTCATCTGAGTTTCTTGGTCCATGCCACGTCGCCGGTAGCATAAATTTGCCATGACCGGCGATGCTATGAATGGACCAATATTAAGTTTTCTGAATGTTTCGCTTTCTGATAGGAACCTGTGAATCTATGATCTTATCCGGTTCACAGAGCCGTTTTTGGCGATTACATATGATTTAAGTTTATTTGTTTAATCATAATAATATGAAGCCAATGATGATTTCTATTTAGTTGGAATTACCGGCTGAATTGTTTCAATCTTGATGTCAAATTAGACTGGCTTACTGAGGCTTCTCATTTCCTTTCCAATGGTTCATCTAAATCCTTCATCAAAGTTTGTATTTTTAAAGATTTATTTGTTTTTGTGTTACTGGGATTGGATGTGACGACACTTTCCCCAAATGAACGAATCTGAATAAACTGAGCGATCATAATCTCTTTGTAAGAGATTTCAAGCCTTTGTTCTGATCCTTCCCTTTAATTTAACACTCATTATGCTATTTTCTCAAATTTTGATTTTCTGAAATTGTCTATGTTTTCATGAAAAACTCGGTTATTCGTTGAGATGGAAGTGATGATAATTTCCCCAAATGAACGAAGTTGATATAACTGCGCGAATCTTATCTCTTTATAAGAGATTTCAAGCCTATGTTCTGATCCATCTCTATTTTTATTCAATTTTAGATACACTCATCTCTTTTGTCACAAAACACCAGATGTTTTTTATGGGGCTGGAGGTTAATTATAGGGTGGAGTTAGAAATTTTCAGTGGCTCTGAAATACTCGTGGGTTCTCTACGTGGTGCCCTAACGCTTTCTTCAGTCCTAAAGAAAAATTTTGGCATCATAGTACGTGTTTTGTGCTTCTAGGGGTTGGTTCTTTTTCTGCTGAGAAGCATAAGAAGTCTACACCCTAGGGTTTTCTTCACAAGCGCGCCTCCGTTTGCCATCACATTTTCTCTCCACCACTTCACTGGTGAATCAACACATAAATTTCGGCTTATGAAGACAGCTTTAGGGCATGAGTGGCAGCAGCTTTCTTTTGCGCATCCATGGAATAAGTAAAACACCGTTCTTACATGGGGCTGTTTGTTGCAATGACTAATGTGCCAAAATGCTAATCTGAGGCTATCGGTTTAATCCAATCTCTGAAATGTCAAGTTTCTGCCTTTTTTAGCATCACACTTTACAAAGATTAAACATTTGAAAAATAGCATAATCGAAATCCTTTACACCAACATGATAAGGTTACTGTAATATCGTTTTGACAAATGCATTTAACTGCAATTATCAGTATCAACAGTGTATTAGATTCCATCTTCAACTGTTAAATTATATCAGCTCTTTTTTTAACAATAGAAGTACTCAACGGGCATTGGTGTGGACAAAGCAATGACAATTTGGGTTTAGGTACTCGCTGAACAACGTATCAATGATATATCAAGGAAAAGGGGTAGCCCTGGCCCTGTAATCATTAAGTTTCCATTGTCTTCATGTTTGAACCAGAATCAACAGTTTTACACCCACCGATCTTTGCTAAAACAAACCAGATAGGGAACAGAATGAACTTGTCCCAAGGAAAAGGGGACTTGGTTGACTAATTCTACTTAATACTTAATATGGTCTTCTTATCAATAAATCCAAATCGAACGTACACCTGCAGAAAGAGGAAACCTTATAAGAGGGGTGGATTGATTTTGGATTCAATTGGAATTGGAAAATGGGTTCTTTTTTTACAACGCAAGGTAAGAACATCATGTAGCCTGCACAGATTTGGACAACTCTGCGGCTTGTCGCTAGTTAGCCATTGTAGAGGATATCGGGAACATAAACATGTAAGAACATACTAGTTTGAGTTGATTCTCCAAGACCACAACAGATTTCCCTCTGGATTTGTAACCGGGGGTACCGTGCTTTTATATCAACGGGCAACAACGTGGCGATGGCGTTGCATTGTGAGTGGCGCGTGATAGATTCTCACGCGTCGTAGAACTCAAGCTTTCTAACGAACGAATACAGAATGTGATAAAGATAGATAAATTACTACTAAATTATTAGACTTTATTGATCGAATGAATAAGATTTGATAGGTCAAAAGCGTAATGTCTCAATCCTATCTCGTAGTAAACCGGAAAGTCCGGGTATCGTCTCTCAGGGACTGGTACAACCTTAAGTTCTATCAATTTTTATTGAGCAAACTATATGTGAAAATGTTTAATGAGATGAAATTATTAACTAAAAGCAAAATTAACTAATTAAGCAAATTAAAGTGTCGGGTTTAACTCAATGGGAGAAAGCTCTGGGAGAAATACTGGGATTCACTACCTATCCTATCCAGATTAATTCACATATTCCAATCAGTTTAATCCAACTCTCTACAGCCAGGATATCACGAAAGTGCGCTATCCCTGTCGGGCATTACGACGTACTAGATAATCAATTCAAATCCTACTGTCGTAGCTCAATGAATTAACAATATAGTCTGAAGATCGATATCCTATTTAAGACCGTATAGCACCTTATTTAATCCACTGTCGCTTCGATAAGTTACTATGTCACATGAAATAGGTTCAGTTAATAGGATTTCACTGTCGCGAATAACCTAATTAACTACAAATCAATGTATTGGTGGCCAGTCAATACAAAGCATTAAGCAATTCCATGCAATAGAGATTGGAAGAAAAGAATCATAAATCAATCCATCAAATCAAGAAATAGCTACATCCTATGGTGTTTCTCCCAGAAATTGGGGTTTAGTTCATGACGAAATTAAAATAAATCGATAGGGTTTTGTTCATCATGTTCTAAATCAACAAGAAACAACTAATTTAGTTTAGAAAATCCAACCAACTAATCGCTCTCGTTGAACTCAGCTCAAGCCTTGAAAATCTCAATCGCCGATTGAGAATCGACCGGTCGCGTTTGCTCTGCTGCTGCCTTGGCTTTTCTTTCTTTCTCTCCAAGAATTCTTGCCCTCCTCAAAGAATAAAGTTCCGCTGCCTATTTTCCCTTCTGTCGCCTGCTGCCCTCCTCAAAGACTTCTCTTCTCTTCTTTTATTTCCGCCGCCTCCCAAAAAAAATAATTCCTCCCGCCAGCAACCTAATATGTCCCAGTCCTTCCACCAAAATTCTCCTCCCTGTGCAGCCTTTCTTTTTTTATTATTCAAAGAGATTCCGTCCCCATTGATTTGCTGCCCCCAAGAGATTTTCGTCCCCTTGCAATTAATGGCCCCAAGAATAATCACTCTGTTCCGTCCAGGCCCAGTCCCAAAAAATCCCCAGTCCGAAAAAGTCCAGTCCCGATTCAACTCGTCAATAAGTTCTGGTCCAATGTATATCCAGTCCACTTGAATTATTCTATCCACCAATGCAAATTTCTCGTTTCATTTACCTGAAATATATAAAACATTTGGCACTTGATGGTAATGGTTTTATAACCATTCCATAGTCAATTAGGCTTTGAACAAGCATTATATGTCTCAAACATATCATGAAATAATCACATTCAGCACGCAAAATCAATATGTTTTCGACAATTATCAAAAACGAAGATAAAAGGTACATATTTATAGGACAAGTCCCACAAACCCCTTTCCCCTTAAGACAAGAAAACCCAATCCCAAACCAACTAGTAAACGATTACTTCCTAGACAAGACATAATATAATAATACGAATAACCATATATTAACCGAATATTCTCAACGATAATTAATACAAAAGACTAATAATAATAATACTAATAATCCTAGGTGGCCGGCGGAATTATAATGCACCTAACACCCCCTCTTTTAAACAACCTCGTCCCTGAGGTTGCCTTCTTTCTCCTCTTCTCCGCCACCTTCCTCCTTGAAGTCCCCGATCATGACCAAAATATTCGCGTTAGCGCAGCGATGCCCATATGTGAACCTTTCGTTACAGTTGTAGCACAAATCCGTTGCGACGGCGTCGAGCAGCTTCTTTCCGTGACAGTTTGCGGATGATCCTCCTCGGCAGTGGTGGTGGTGTTCGACCTGCAGCCGGTAACGCATTTGGGGCAGCAAGGAGTGGCGCCAAAGTTGCGTCGGCGGCGACAGCCTGTGGCGCATTCCTCGTCGATCCCTTCTCCAAGCGCAACTCTACTTCACGTATCTTAGCCAGGCGATACGCTTCTCAGGTCGATTGGGATTGAAGGCTCGAATATAGGCGGATATTTATGGCTTCAATCCACCCATGTACGACCCCATGATTCCGACCTCAGTCCACCCGCGGTAGCGGTTTAGCAACTTCTCAAAAGTTTGCTGGTACTCGTCGACGGAGCTGGTTTGACGAATTTTGGCCAATGCCTCGTGTCCAGACGATTTCTCCGATGACCCATAGCTCTTCCATAATTCGGCGCACAGATTGCTCCAAGTCATCACTACCCCATGCTTCGCGAACTCTTCCTCCACCCACATGATCCACTGGTTCGCGTCGCCGTCCAAGTGGTAAGTAGCACAACACTACTTTCTGCTCCTCCGGAATGCACTGGTAACGGAAGTACTTTTCCACGCGGGAGACCCAATTAGATGGATCTTCTCGTCGAAACATGGCTTGACCCGACTCTTCAAACTGACCCATGTTGACAATGGGTTGGGCGAGGTCCTCCCGTGTACGGCCCACCGAGTCCGCGGCCATGTGATGCTCCGCCCCTGCTCTCATGCTCCAGCCCAGGAAGGGGTCTTTGCCCGCTCCAACTCCCTCCAGCTCCAGCCGCGGCCCACAGAGCACTCGCCCAGCTCCGGCTCCGATCCACAACCCCATTGGCCCTGCCGCATAGCCCGCCACTCCTTGCAGAGCCGGCCCAGCATTCTTGCTGCTAGGGTCGCCGACGTGAAACATCCCACTACTTTGAACTTGGAAAAAGACACTTTTCTACCTTAGGGTAAATTCAAAAACTTCAAATCACACAACTTCAAATAAAATACCAATCTCAAATATCTTAATATCTCAAAGCGTAGCCCTAAACACGTGGGCAAAACTTAAATCGTACTCTTCAAAAGAACCAAAAGAAATGAATCTCCAATCTGTAACTCTTAACCATAAAGTCTTAAAAACTTCTTCGATGCTTACTCTGACGCCTGAATCGACATCTCTCAGCGACGGTGGTGTTGAGCTCCTCTAGCTTGCTGATCACGGACTGGCTGGTTATGATCTCCTCCTCTACGATCTGGTGAGTGAGTTGGTGTCAATCTACGGCTCTACCCCCTTACGTTTGAAATCTCTAGTATTTCGTACTTAAGAACTTAACTTAAAGTGGTGGATGACACCTCCACTCTTTAAAATTTATTCTTAAAACTCATATCTCAACTTAAATATTTGACTGACACTGGGATCCCTCACTAGCTTGTCCGGTTGCCCAACTCATACGTATATGATAGCCCCTCCAGGCTTTCCTTAAACTTAAACTTATCGTGGTGGCTCTTCACCACGATTCTCAAGAGCATAACTGCTACTCATCTTAAAAAGTCTCAAGAGAATAACTGTTGCTCTATCTTAAAGATCTCAAATGGCAACGGACTGACGCTAGTGACTAAAAACTCTTAAATCGATTTCACATTCTTGAAGGTGAAGTACTTCTTAAAAGAAAACTTGTTTCTTAAACTCCATCTTACTAGTAAATGAAGCATTCACCTTGAATATATGACTTTTTCGATTCCTTACTCGAAGAAATCCCTCCTAGCCGAATTATTTCGGTGAACCTATTAATAAGAAACTCATTTCTTTAGTCGACTTTTCTCGATTTAAAAACCCCTATTGAATCACTAGAACATCCTCTCCTCAAAATCCAGTCCTAGAGTCTCGCTCCAAATGTCCCTTAACCCCCTCTAAAAATTTTCTAGAAAAATCCCTTCAAAACCGACCATTTTTCTTAATTATTTTTGTCTTGGACGAATTTTCACCTAACTTGAACCTTCTTAAAATTTCGGATAATAATTTTCCCATATCAATCATGAGCACCTATACCCTGGAAAATTACAAACCCTTAAAAAACCCCTCGTAAAGATTTTTATTTAATTAAAACGAATATTCGATCAATTTCTACAAATAGAAATTCAAAAATCCTCAAATTAAATTAGAGCCATCTCCCAAAACGAATATTTAATAATATTTGATTATTATTACTATTCTTAATCTGCGATTGCAACTCTTAGCACGTAACCGTTAAACTCACCGATCATGTATTAAGGTCGAACCTAAACCCAAAGGTCGGAGTGTTACATTTCCTCCATCCTTGTAAAAATTTCGTCCCCGAAATTTGAACGGTATTGTAGTCCCTTTTACGATGCAACGTTGTTGTTGAAGGGATGACACTCGTTGACATATGCCATTTCCTTCTCCCTTAAGAAATTTTGACTTTGAAATTGTTGGTTGAACTGGGTTGCTAGCTATTGTGAAACCGGACTAAACCACCAGGTCTTATTATTGAAAAACTAAGAAATGAGAACTAAAAAGAGAACTAAAAGTGAGAGTACACAGAAGTTTACCAACTACATATCTAAACACCATTAAACAACTCTGAGTACTTCTCTCTCGTGCTACTCTCTGTCTCCCAAGTCGCAGCCTCGCTGCCCTGGTTTCTCCATACCACCTTTACCATGGCAATCTTCTTCCTCCTCAACTCCTTTTCCTACCTATCCACAATATGGACTGAGACCTCCTCATAGGTCAAATCATCCTTCAACTGGATGTCCTCATGCTTGATCTCATGCTCCGGGTTGGACCGATACGCCCTTAGCATGCTGACGTGGAAGACGTTGTGAATCCTACATAGGCTAGGAGGTAAGGTTAGTCGATAGGCTAAGGGTCCAATGCGCTCCAACACCTCATATGGACCGATATACCTCGGACTAAGTTTTCCCTTCTTTCCAAATCTCATCACTCCCTTTCAAGGAGATACCCTCAGAAACACCATATCACCCACTTCATAACGTCGCGGGTTCCCTGCCCTCTCACCATTACTCTTCTGCCGGTCTTGAGCCGTCTTCAAGTTTCGGCGAATCACCTCCACCTTCTCCACTGCCTTCTGTACCACCTCTGGTACAATGGTGTACGACACTTCCTCCCATACAATACCTCATATGGAGCTGCTTGTATCGAGTTGTGATACTGGTTGTTGTATGCAAACTCCATTAGAGGCAAATGCTCGTCCCATGCTCCTTCCATGGTCAAGACACACGCCCTTAGCAGGTCTTCCGGTGTCTGAATTGTCCTCTCTGACTGCCCATCTGTTTGGGGGTGGTATGCGGTAGAGAAGTTCACTTTAGTGCCCATTTCCTTTTGAAGACTCACCCAGAATTGTGCCGTCAAGCTAGGGTCGCGATCAGACATGATACTAAGTGGAACCCCATGCAATCTCACTATCTCCCTCATATACAGCCTAGCCAGCTCCTCCAACCCTGGCTTGAACTTGATGGGTATAAAATGAGCCACCTTTCAGAAATGATCTACAATCACCCATACTCCATCATTCCCTCTTGGAGTCCTTGGCAAACCATAGACAAAATCCATGGCGATCTTCTCCCAGGTCCATTGTGGAATCTCCAACAGTAAATGCTCAATGACTGGGGCTTGGTGCTCAATCTTAATCATTTGGCACTCCAAGCATTGGTAGACATGTGCAGCTACCTCCTTCTTCAACCATAGCCACCAGAAATGCTCCTTGGGGGTACCATACATCTTAGTAGCGGTAGGGTGCATCGCATAAGGTGTAGAGTGAGCCTCGTCCAGAATATACTTCCTTAGCTTGTCGACATCTGGGACACAACCTTCCTTCATAAATTAGTACCCCATATACCAGTTCAAATTTGGTGTCCTTCCCTTCTAACACTTGCTTCTTGTACTTCTCTAATTCCAAATTTTTACGCTGATTCTCCTTGATTCGTTCCTGCAGCATAGGACAAATTTTTAAAGTTGCCAACAACTGTCACATCCTCTAGATCCAAATCCACGTCCATGGCCCTCAAAGAGACCAACTCCGGTAAAGGGCTCTCCCTCTTCCTGCTCAAGGCGTCAGCCACCACATTTGCCTTTCCTGGATGGTACTTAATGGTACAGTCATAATCGCTCAACAACTCCATCCACCTTCTCTGCCTCATGTTCAACTCCTTCTGATCAGTCAGGTGTTGGAGGCTCTTGTGATCAGTGAAGATGGTGAACGTCTCATCATAGAGATAGTGTCTCCATAACTTCAAGGCAAAGACCACTGCTGCCAACTCCAGGTCATGGGCGGGGTAGTTCACGTCATGGGGTCGTAGCTGCCTCGAAGCGTAGGCGATCACCTTCTTATCCTGTATCAGTACACAACCCAAGCCTTGGTAGGAAGCATCGCTATAGATGAAATACTCCGCACCGCTTGTAGGTAGTGCTAGCACCGGTGTAGAGGTAAGCTTCTCCTTCAACAACTCAAACACCGTTTGACACTTCTCGTCCCAAACAAATGCCTTCCCCTTATGAAACAGCTGTGTCATGGGTCGTGCAATACTGGAGAAACCTTCCACAAACCTCCGGTAGTACCCAGGTAAACCCAGAAAACTCCGCACTTCGGAAACATTCTTTGGTGGAGCCCAGTATGTTACAACTTCAATCTTCTTGGGATCCACTCCAACTCCCCGTCCCGAAATCATGTGACCCAAGAAAAGACCTCCTTCAACCAAAAGTCACACTTCGAGAACTTGGCATATAGCTTCTCCTCCTTCAATTTCTGCAAAACCACCCTAAGGTGCTCTTTCTTACTTCTCGAATAGATGAGTATGTCATCTATGAAGATGATGACAAACTTGTCCAAGTATTCGTGAAGAACCCGGTTCATTAGTGCCACAAAAGCCACCAGTGCGATAGTGAGACCAAATGGCATGACCAGGAACTCATAGTGGTTGTACCTGGTGTGAAAAGCCATCTTAGGTATTGAACCATGTGCCACTCGCAACTGGTGATACCCTCGATCACAGATCGATCTTCGAAAACACCCTTGCTCCTTGTAGCTGGTCGAAGAGATCATCTATCCTTGGCAAAGGATAGCGGTTCTTGATGGTAGCCTTGTTCAGCTTCCTATAGTCAATGCACAGTCTCATCCTGCCATCCTTCTTCTTCACGAACAACACCGGTGCTCCCCATGGTGATACACTAGGGTGTATAAACCCCTTCTCCAACAACTCCTACAACTCCTTTAACTCCACTTGTGCTATACGGTAAGGAGGAATATATATCGATGCAGTGCCAGGAATCACTTCAATATCGAATTCCACCTCCCGCTGCGCCGGTAGCCGAGGAAGGTCCTCGGGAAATACCTCGGGGTATTCCCTTACGATAGGTACATCTTCTATCTTCTTCTCTTGCACCTCCTTAACATGATCTAAATATGCTTCATATCCTTCTTGAATCAATGAGAATGCCTTAACCACGAAGATTAAGCACCTAGGGATAAGCTTCTTAGTCCCTTTGAACAAAGAAGTTCCCTTTCCTTCTATCTCTAGGCTAACCTCCTTCTTGTAGCAGTCCACCTTCGCTCTATTCTTTGAAAGCCAATCCATACCCAAGATAACATCGAACTCGTCGAAGGGTAGTAGAATCAGGTTTGCCTCAAATTCGTGTCCCGCAACTGCGATAAGGAAACCCCAAATGACTAAGTCCACTATGAGGGTATCCCTCACTGGGGTCCTGAACCCTAAATTCTACCCCAACCTCACAAATGAGATTACTAAGGCTCTGCTGTTCACTTCCATTTTTTTTTTCATGTTTTCTGTTTTCGTGTCATAAATTTGGCAACCGAAACGAGAAAACTTGTTTACTTTTCATTCTGTTTTCTATTCGTTTCCAACTATGAAAACAGAAAGTGGCAACTTCCTGCCGTTTTTGGAAACAACAAAATGTTGTTTTCACTTGTTTTCAACATCTGTTTTCTAAAAATCAGGAAACAGAAATGAAAGTAAACAGGCTCGGTTCTAGCAAGCTTGGTAGAAATGAAAGAGTGCGTGGAACCGGAATCAAACAATACAAAAGCTGGCTGGTGGTAAAGCGAGATCATACCAGTCACCACCTCAGCTGCATAGTCAGCTTCTTCTCTCCTCATGGAAAACAATCTTGGTTGCCCAGATGCTTGAGTTCCTTACCCTCGATCTTGCTCATTGCGGTTGAACCACTCTGCATTGCCTCCCTGCTGGTGATAGGACATGTTTGGCTAGTTGCCAAACTGCTGTCCAGTCTGAGTTTTTCCTCCTCCGCCCCGGACTGGGCTCTACCTTGCCCTCCTCTCCTAGGGAAATCTCTGGCATAGTGGCCCGGCTCGTTACAGTGATAGCAGATGCCTCCCAAGTGCACCTTACACTCTCTCGGGTGAGTTCTCCCATACTGGTTGCATGTGTCCCGAGGAATGTAGGTTAGCCCTGATCTGGTTGAGCCGGCCTGACTCTGGGTGGCCCCATAGTAGTTCTAGGGTGGTCTCCTTCTCTACTGACTCGACTTTCCTGGACCCTCAGACAGGCTAGTAGCCTTTCTCTTGTTCCCTTTTCATAACATCCCCTCCTCATGCAGAGCTGTATCCGCCCTCTCTAACCGAAGAGCTGCCTGATAGATCTCTTCCCTGTTGTGCAAATTCAGTATAATTAGCTGGCGCCTAAAAGAAGGCTTCAGGCTCTCCAGGTAATAGTTGCATTGAGCTGCTACATCCTGAAATTGAGGCCCTCCATAGATAAGTAGCTTGTCAAACCTGGCCGTGTAATCAGTCACACTTTCCATGCCTTCACTGCCCCACTTCTGTCTGATCAACAGAAATTTCCTCTGCTTCCCGATCCGGTAGGCCTCTGGTATGAAGTGGTCTTTGAATAGCTGCACGAACTCTGGCCAAGTGATGGTCGGTGGATCCTCTCGACTAGCTGGCTGGGTAGTCCACCACCACCAGTTGTATGCAGCGCCCTGCAGCAAGGACACTGTTAGCAGTACTCTGTCCTCGTCATCAGCCCTCATCTCGATAAGCGTACGAGTGACCTGGGCTATCCACTCCTCTACATCCATAGGGTATGTTGTACATTCCCCCTTAAAATCTTCCACCTTTCTCATCTAGAAAGCTACATAGTCTGGTGGTGGCACCGATGGACAGTGGTGTGGGGTTCTGGCCAACACTTGCACTGTAGACACACAGGGATATTTGACTGACACTGGGATCCCTCACTAGCTAGTCTGGTTGCCCAACTCATACATATGAGAGCCCCTCCAGGCTTTCCTTAAACTTAAACTTATCGTGGTGGCTCTTCACCACGATTCTCAAGAGCATAACTTCTGCTTATCTTAAAAATCTCAAGAGTATAACTGCTGCTCGTCTTAAAAAGTCTCAAGAGCATAACTGCTGCTCTATCTCAAAGATCTCAAATGGCAACAGACAAACCCTAGTGACTAAAAACTCTTAAATCAATTTCACCTTCTTGTAGGTGAAGTACTTCTTAAAAGAAAACTTGTTTCTTAAACTCCATCTTACTAGTAAATAAAGCATTCAACAACATAAAACTGAAAGCATAACTCAAATACTTAAATACTGTAAGGCGTAGAATTTACCCCCTTCTCACTCACCTTGAAAAGATGATTTTTCAATTCCTTACTCGAAGAAATCCCTCCTAGCCAAATTATCTCGGTGAACCTATTAATAAGAAACTCATCTCCTTAGTTGACCTTTCTCGATTTAAAAACCCTTTTTGAATCACTAGAACATCCTCTCCTCAAAATTAAGTCATCGAGCCTCGCTCCAAAGGTTCCTTAACCACCTTTAAAAATTTTCTAGAAATAATCCCTTCAAAACCGACCATTTTTCTTAATTATTTTTGTCTTGGACGAATTTTTTTAACTAATTGAACCTTCTTAAAATTTTGGATAATATTTTTCCCATTTCAATAATGAGCACCTATACCTTGAAAAATTATCAAACCCTTAAAAACCCCTCGAAAAGATTTTTATTTAATTAAAATGAATATTCGATCAATTTTTTTAAATAGAAATACATCTTCAAAATTCCAAAAATAAATTACAGCCATTCCTAGACCTCCCTCAGTTTATAAAATTGTTAAACCTAGAAAAAAAAAACGAACAGATGCTCAAAACAATTTAAAACATCTAAAATAAGTTTCTGCAAATTCCCTGTAGCTTTAGTGACCACCCAAAATCTGTCACTAAAAGGCTGTAACGCCCGTTGCTAAAAACCAGAATTGCACTCTCACGAAAAATCACCAAATCGATTGATCTAACTCAAAGAGATTGAGTTCCCTTATCTTTAGAACGTGCCTAGGACTAGTTGGATGGCGTGGGACGTTGATCTCCTCGTTGATCGATGTTCAAACCCTAAACCTCACCGCAAACGCTAAAGTACAAAAATAAGAGTTCGGATTAGATTATCGATGAACCGAGTTTGGAATGCGAAAGGGTTTGTGATCCTTACCTAGAAACAAGAAACATGATGGGATCGTAGTCGGGAAGTCGGGGGTGGGGAGTAGGCGCTCCCTTTCTTTCCTTCTTCTCGCCGCGGGACGACGACGGTAGGGTTTGCGGCTGGGAAAAACAATTGGGGAGGGGTGGGGGGATTTGGTGTTGGGAAACAAATTCTTAAGGGTTGGGGCCGCTCGGCCCCGTCCCAGGATTTATACATATTTTTTTATATTTAATAATAATTAATTATTATTACTATTCTTAATCCGCGGTTGCAAATCTTTGTACGTAATCGTCAAATCCACCGATCACGTATTAAAGTCGAATCTAAACCCAAAGGTCGGAGTGTTACATGGAATAGAGGCATGTCCAACCCAGGTTGAAGGCAGCCGACCCGTTCGGGCCACCTGTGCAGCTTACTCCTCCGGCCCACTGCTCTGGCCCGCTTACCACTAAGACGGCCTGTCCGCCGTACGTGTCTAGCCCTTTCACGCTACCAGCCACCCTCCTAGGACTAGTTGGCCCATTCAGCCCACGCTCGTTCTCTCTCAAACTCGGCCCAGCGTCGTAGAGAAGAGCACCCGTAAGCCCACCCATGTTCAGGCTTAACCCGCGAATGAGGTTAGGGTTTCCACGCCCGCTGGGCTCGGAAGAAACCCTGATCGACGGCCTTTCTTCTCGCGCAACGACTTGCTCCTCCTCGCCGTTGACGCCAAGGTTTCCCTAGCCTGCTCCGACTGGGATACTGTGGTCGATCTCCTGGGCAGCTCCTCCCGTTCGTGCCGCTTCTCGCCTCGCCTGTTCGTCAACCTTGCAAGTAGAAGCCCTGTCAGTCGCGCCCTGCTTCTCTGGCGTTGGCGTTGTGCTCCGGGTCACGGGGGAGAGGGACTCCACGTCCACGTCGGCTGCCTTGAGCTTCTCTGTCACTAGAATCTGGTCGACAGTGCGACTTCTCTTCTCAGCGGCGAGATTGAGCTCCTTCGATGGCTCGGTCGCCTTCTTCTCCCATGGCGGGTCGCGGAGGATCGCAAAGATTGAGCTGACGTCATTCGCCAATCGCTCTTGCTCAACGAGGACAACAGTGATCTCCTCCGATAGGCGGTCTTGGAGGGCATCTTGAGCCTCAACCCTAGCCGCGATCGCCTGCTGGTGGCTGTGGAGGGCTTGGAGTTGATGCCCTAACTCCTCGTCGCCGACGGTGGTGGGTGATGACGGCCCGTTGGCTGCTTGCGTGGTGGCATGGTCTCCTGGTTTATTCACTCGGAACCAGGCTCTAATACCAATTGGCACGTGATAGATTCTCACACGTCGTAGAACTCGAGCTCTCTAACGAACGAACTAAGAATGCGATAAAGATAGCTAAATTACTACTAAACTGTTAGACTTTATTGATCGAATGAATAAAACTAAGACCAAAGGTACATATTTATAGGACAAGTCCCACAAACCCTTTCTCCTTAAGATAAGGAAACGCAATCCCAAACCAACTAGTAAACGATTACTTCCTAGACAAGACATATAATATAATAATACGAATAACCAAATAATAACTGAATATTTCAACGATAATTAATACGAAAGACTAATAATAATAATACTAATAATCTTAGGTGGCCAGCGGAATTATAATGCACCAGTGAGCAGATTTGGTCGTTTGGTCCCTTGTCCACCATTATGTTGGGCAGCTAGAGCGGTAGGAATAGAGGTCGTCCCTGCTACTTCTGTAACGCCATTGATAGGCGCTAATGTTGAACAATCCACAAAAAGACCTTCTTGATTGGTGGCATAGGATCCATCATCAAGTACTGACCTCAATCGGATTACACTCGGACATTTGCTGGCATTACGCTGAGGACTAATGATCGGATTGCACTTGCAAGATAGAAGAGAACGAAAACTACGATTTCTTCCCAAAGGACGCATAACTTAGTGAAATATCCGCTGAGAGATGATTCATACTTCGTGGAAACTTGTAAAGTGAAAGAAAATCGATCAAAACATAGATATTTATGCTATGATATCATTTTGAAAACTTTGAGATTGAAAACTTCCAGAGGAAGAAAAGAATAAACTAATAGGCGCATTTCATTGATTGAAGTGGAAAAATTACATTGTTCATTATCATTATAGATCATAACTAAATGTCTGAATGTCCAAAAAAAACATAAATCTTACATAATTAACCCTAAACTTATGATTCTGCTCACACAATTTTTGTACATAAACATCCATTTTTTCATGTTAAAATTTTAAAATAATAAAATGTTACACAGTAGTCCGTCCACATCAACATATGTTTTTTCCCACCATAGGGCCAACTCGATATAGTTGACGAAAATTGGACATTAATAACGGTTTGCTATTTCTTTGCATTTGGAGCATCCACATCAATATAATTGGAAAAACAATTGCATTTTGTACTCTTTATTGTCAACTCATTTTTTTGCAATCTATATCACATTCATTTCATTCACTTACATCAATGCAATAACTTGCAATTGCAATGTAGGCCTAACTTATTTTTTAATAAATAAAAGATTTGTATATTTATTATCTTTTTAATAAAAAAAAAAAAATACTTACATGACAATTGCATATTGAATTGCATAAAATAAAACCTTGCAATATTGCAGTTGAGACTTCACATCCATGCAATTGAAAATGCAATTGCATTTTCATTACTACATCACTTTGCAATTCAATATGATAGCTTGATGTGGATGGATATGTCTAATAATTTAGAGCATCCACATCAATGCAATTACAAAGTCAATTACATACGTGGCTTTTACAGACACCTCATTAATTTCTGCAAATCAACTCATTTGAATTTCATTTGCAATTTCATATAAAAACAAATCATTTTAAATATATTTTAATATATTTAAACGAAATAAACAAAGGAAAGAAAGGAACCAAACCCACCTTCCATCCACGTTGGCATTGCAAGTGAACTTTCATAATATGAAAGCTTGCATTAGAGCATCCACATCAATGAAATTGCAAAACTAATTTCATATTTTTTTTATATTTCATTTTAAACTTTATGCAATCCAACTCACTTTTATTTCATTGCTCCTACATCAATACAATTCACTTGTAATTGCATATATGAGAGTTTAAATGACTTTATAATTATAAAATAAATAAATCAAGAGTGAGAAAATATGTTATTTATTATTTTTTCTATGTGGCTTGCATTTTAAATTCCATTTAATGCAAGCTTGCATATTTGCAGTTGCACACTACATTGGTGCAAACTCTTTTGCATTTGCATATTGAGTACCATGTATAATTTGTAATTGAAAAAAATACTATTGATGTGGATACTCTTAGTTGCACCACTTCCAACATCAATAAAATTAAGTATGCAATTGCAAACCTCTCATTCACTTCAGATTGCAATTGGGAAAAGAAAGCCGATGTTGATGCTCATATAAAAATGGAAGGTTTATTTATTTATTGTATCAAGTCCAGTGTTTGCAAAATCCTAACTTTGGGCGGGATGGTCACAAAAACCTCATATTAGAGTCAATTTGGTATAGGGTTTTACCGATAGAAAAAAATTTAAATCACAGTTCAAACACAAAATACATGTTGGAAATGAACTTGTGAATAGCTTTGAAAGCTATACATCCTAAGGCAAGAATACCACATTGGTGTGAGAACTCCTATCAAATGGGTATAAACATTGGGTTCTCTCACCTAAGGGCATGCCTCTTTGGGTGACCCACTTTTGCGGGAGAGGGAGGACCTAAATGACCACCACACACGCGCACGCGACGGGTGGGTGGAAGATTGATATTTTTTGGAGAAATTCCGATATTAATTAATTATTAATCAATTATTTTGTATCCTTAACAGTTACGAGATAATTGATTAAAAAGGAATATTCGAGAGATAATCCTACCGGAAATTATCCTAAGAGTCACGTTTAATTAACAAGGTGATTATCTTCCTAATTAATGCGACTTATTCCCCAAGAAAGAGGGTATATTCGTGGGGGTCTGGCTACGATAAATAGTCGTCTCTATAACACACCACAAACAATCAGAAACAAGAAAGTGAGTTAATTCAAAGGAGCTCCGGTTTTCCGCACAAAACCGTCGAGTTAGAGAGAAGCCTATTGTATCCTGGAGGCGACCAACGAGTAAGAACTGTTGTGCGCACTGGCAGTGCCACGAACGTTTTAAAGAGAGCGACCTAGTCCGCGATTCAGCCAAATTTTGGTAACCTCGGTTTTCTGTTGTTCTAATAGGAGTTTTCGAATAGTACCATGTATTATTATGAAACCACAAAAGGGTTTATATAGATTACAATACTTGGACAATAAGTAAGAGAACAACAATAATTGTACTACTAGAAGGACACGGAAATACTAAGACTTATACTAGAAGGACAAGAAAATATAAGATTATTCATAATCTATCTCTAACATGCCCCCACAATATGATGGTGCGAAGAAAAACATCAATCTTGGCCAACATAAGCCAATGTTGAAGAACACGCCCCCGCAATGTGATGGTGTCGAATGTGATGCAGTAACGAGCCATGAATTTGTTGAGTAGGTCGTCCCATGAGGTGATTGACTGAGGGGGGCAATTGTTTAGCCACCTAAGTGCTTTCCCCGAAAGTGAGTAAGGGAAAAGCCTTAGTTGCAAAGCTTCGGTCGGCACACCATTGATCTTCAAGCTCCCCGTGAGCTCCAAGAATCTCTGCTCATGCTCTCTTGGTGACTCGCTCTCAAGATCGTGGAATAAAGCATTGCTTTGTATCATAGTCACTAGAGCAGGCTTGATCTCGAAATTGTTTGCCGCCACCGGAGGATGTAGGATTGGCGATTGAATGTCCGCCGGCCTTGGGGCCATATAGTACCCCCATTGTCCTCGGGGCTTCATCTTCCCCCGCCGCATCGTTCAGCTGACACCGGGACCCAAATGTTGCCTTTGGTTCCCCGTCATTTCTACTACAACGACGAGTTCAACTTCCACTTCTTCAACTTCTTCTCCACTAACACCGGGATCCAAACGTTTCCCCCCCTTTTTTCACTCCTTCTTATTGCCTCCGCTAGCTCTCTCTCTCCCTTTCTAGGAGTCAGAGAGTTTGTTTTATGTCCTCGTCAAGTGGTAGCAAAGGTGTCGGGTTACTCCGGGTCATGCACCGCCTACACACAGTCGGAAAACACATCAATTCTAGCACAAGCAAAGCACACACACTTACAAAACTAGAAAATAAAAGCTAGATTAACACCAAACAACTTTTTCAAGATAAAAAACTGTTGTGCCCGGCAAAGGCGCCAAAAACTTGACTCCTCCCGAATACCACAATAATTTCCCGCCTAAGGCCCAAGTATAAACCTTAGTCGGGTGCAAAACAGGATAAGTATGTTTAAATATCAACTCGGGCCGATCCGTCTTCCCCTGCTTCAGTCATTTGCATCATTATCTAGCAACAAAGTTTGGTTGAAAATTTTGCTAATTAAAGTAAAACAAGACAAAGGTGAATGGTTTTGAAAGCTCTTTTGTGGAAGGATCACTCGGGTGTCGCTTCCCCCTAACTACTACGATGGTATGTGAACCGAAATGATTGTGATGGGCAAGGTGATCGCTAACGGCTAGAGGACGCAAACATGTTCGTAAACCACGCTCATGATTGCTAAACTGAGGCATGCATTATAGGTTGTCACTAGGCCCTCTCGGTTTAGGAAATCAATGGTTGACTTACTCCCTCACTCAACCCAAGGGTTGGACGGCTTAATAGCGCTCAACCAAATTGCTTAATCCAATATTGAGGTTTGCCCTAAATTAAACTAATTAGAAGGCTTTAAAAGCCCTAGGGATACCAACTCAATTGAGACTCCCTTGGAAGGGGGTTTCCCTCTCTAGACTAGGTTAAATGGGTAATTAGATTGCTAAGCATGGACATGCACAATCCTTAGGTTGCTAAGTGATAGCATCGTATTTGCACATGTTGGCACTCTTGTTTCCTGACCATTTTAGCTCCTAATTGTGGTTCCTTGGCCTAATTTACGCTAGGTTGTGTTGTTTTGTCATATCTCAGGTCCTAGTAAGTAAAGGGATGCATAGGCGCAAGTTTCGGGTCATTTGGAGGTCAGTTAGCGATTCAAGATGCAAATTACGGGCATCCCCTGCACAATTACGGGCGTAATTGCTTCTGCCCTGACTGTAAATGCAATGCCGAGCCAAATCCTTGAGAATGTCTGTCGCAGAGCAAATTACGGGCAAGAGCAAATTCAATTGCGGTCGTAATTACTCGAATACTGGCAGTAACTGGGTAAAGACGACCGTAATTCCCTTCCTCAGTGTTAAGTGAAACGCGCGTTTTGGGTGAAATACGGGCAGACCATGTTTACGACCGTAATTCAGCCTGTATTTCGCCCAGAATCGGGTTTTTGAGGCAGATTCGAGACAAAGGTGAGGGAATCGAGTTTTTGAGCAAAAAATGGAGCTTTAGAGAGAGAAAGTGCAAAGAACAAACCCTAAGAGCTATTTGGAGTGGATTTCTCACCATTGAAGACCAGATTGCATCCCCAGGAGTGAAGATTGACATCCCAGAGCAGATTCTTCCCATTGTTATGAGTATGACTGCTTTGAATTCTGTTTTCCTCTCTCTCTCTCTCTCTCTCTCTATATATATATATATATATATATATATGGCAAAGGCTAGCGTACACCAGGTGTACGGTGTACGCCTGCGTTCACACCTATAAACTAATTATTTATTATTTTTAATTTAATTATAATTAAGGTAATTATTAATAATAAATACAATTGCAATTATATCCCTTCATTAATGGTTGTTCACGGTTTAGTCCCATATAAATTTTATTATACATTCTCCTCATATCAATCCCTTAACTAACAATTATATATATTATAGTACCTTGTTTCCAAATTATAAACTTAAAACACCCAAACTTTATAATTATATACAACTTCAATTTCTTAAAACACCCAATCTTAAAACACGTCGTTTGCCTTCTTCTACTTCCCACTGTTCAAAAAAAAAAAAAAATTATAGTTCCCTCAACCGGTCGTATCTCTCGCCGACGGTGATAGTTTGCAGAATCTCCGTCGATTCCCAGCGAGGGTGCCGGCGGCGATAGAAGGAGCTCCCAGCGGAGACTCCAGCTCCGGTCAAGAAGCAGCAGGGCGTTTCGGATTGTAACCGCTGCCAGGGAAGTCGAAACGCCGCTTCGGACATGCTCCAAGGTCGTCGACTGGTATGAAGAATCGAGGGTGCCGGAGACCGGACGACGATCAATCGAGCTTTGCTCTTCCCTCTTCCCGCTAGTTCTCTTGCCCGGCGCCATTCTTCCCCTGCATTCTCCTACTCAAAATCCTATCCTAATCGCTGCCGACCTCTTCAACCACCCCCTCTCCCCGCCGCCGATGAATGAATTTGTCGATGCAATTATAGGAAGGATAATTTTTCTGTTCGATTTCTGGGTTTTGGGGAAGAAAAGCCAGATTTGGGTTTCTGGTAACAGGGGCGAAGTTTGGCAGTTGAGCGCCCTGAAATTTAATGAACTAATTAACCATAATAATTATGCCATTGGCAAAATTGAAACAATAAAGAGTTGGTAGCGCATTGGTTTGGACTCTTGCTTGTCATCCTTGGGACATGAGATCGAAGGCCAGTTATAGCATAGAATTTTATATGGCTTCCACAATTTTTTTTAAATCATTATTTTATTATATATGGCTCCCACATTAATACTAAATGTAATCAATCATATGATGCTTAACTGTTTCATGGTTTGGAAGACTCTAGGAAGTCAAATTACTTTATTAGATGATTCATCTTGTTTTAACTCTTCTAGTATGTAATGTTAGTGGTGAATGAGTTTTATGCTAAAACGAGTTCATTAAACTACATAAAAATATTATTGATGACTTTGTGACTTACGGTCTTGTTATTTAATTAGAATGAGATTTGTGTAAACATTTTTTATCTAATACGCTATTTTGAGTGACTTGATTGATCTAAAAAAGTGTCGAGTACTTTGAAGATAATAACTCATATATAATATTTTGGCATCTTGTTATTTTGTTTGACATTCTTTTAGTCCTTTGAACTTGGAATCCTGACTCTGCCCATGGCAGATTTGTTGGTCATTGATTCTGTATTTTGGGTTATGTTGGGCTCTGGGTTTTACTATGAGGATCAGAAGAAGCACATGGTAGTGTAGCTGGCAAGGAATAAGACATCAAGTTGGGTTTTGGGTACTTGTAATGAGCTTATCGTCCGACTTTGAGTAATCTTTGAGATCGAAATATGTGAAGACTTATGTTCTCTTTGTTATACCCACTTGTCATACAACAATTCACAATTGATGTAGCCTTCTTCGCTTACCTGTTGTTTCGAATTAAGAATCTCGAGTTTTAGAGCTGATCCAAAAACCAGAGTACCATGTAGAACCAACTCTTAGATGAGTACCGATACCATTGAACGTGACTTTGATACTCGACATTACATCCACTTCTCCGCAGACGTTATCGGCAAACTAAATGTGTGACTTAAGATACTTTTACTTTGAATGTGACCTTAATGGTTCAACCAACTCTTATCACATTGTTACATAGCTTGTTTTGTTTATGCTTAACAAGTATGGTTAAAGGTTAATTAACCTAAACCTGAAAGGTTAGACAAACTAACGTGACATTGTTAAAATATTTAACAAATGTGTTTTTAGGGGTTAACCCTGCCACTTAAAGTAGTATTGTGACATCGTTGAAAAGTGTTTGTGAGAACTGGTGGTAATGTAGTGTTAAACACCGTGGGGCTCCTCCACCATCCCCTTTAATATAGTTATTATTGACGAAAGTCAGAGTCTTTGGTAACTGTATGTCGTCTAGTAGTTTTGTATAGTGATATCATATGTTGTATTAGCTTATAGGAGTAAAATTTTCATGGTGAGAGATAGGAAGAAGATCGAAGATTCAAATTATATTATGTTGATGAGTTATATTCAGTTGTACAATCTCATGAGCTATATACAGTTGGTGTATCTTGTGTTTGCATCACAAGATGACCTGAAAGTGTGAACCAAGAGCCTATTAGGTTAGTATTGAACCTCGAGCCAACTAGGGTAGTAGTTCATGAGTGACTTCATATATAGCTCGCCAACTAACTTAGTAATGTCTTGTGGATTGCTTTGGTTACATAGTTTATATTGTAAAGTGACTCGGTCATTTGACTCCACTATTATCCCCATTCAACAGTGATTCATGGAACGAAATTAGAACGAGCAAGAGCATGTGGAATGAGCGGGTTTAGAGTTTAGGGTTTAGGGTTCATGGTTTAGGGTTTAGGGTTCTTCTTCATACTACAATGTGATATACACACTACAAGAAAAGAGTTTTATAATCACAACATGTAGGCATGAAACCTATTTTCATGCTAAAAATAATTTAAAGAATCCAGAAAAAAAACTTACCATATTTAATTATGAAGAAGAATAAAAAAAATATGATGAATCTTTCCTTTGTTAATGACCGGAAACAATTAATTATCAAACTAAAATTTTAAGAGGGAAAAATCCCTCCAATTTTTTGCCCAATCAAAATTTGAGAACTGAAAAATACCCTCCACATTTTCGACCGGCCCTTTTCTCAAAGAGGGAAATGAAAGATCAGATCATTTCCAAAAAAAAAAAAAAAAATTTGATCCCTTACCCTGGTCTCTCAAAACCCTCTTGACTGCTCTGCTAATCTCCATCGACGGCGAAGAAGAAGACGGCGACGGCGGAGAAGAAGATGGTGACGGCGGAGAAGAATGGATACTGCGGCGGCGGGGACGAGGCACACATGCAAGAAGCTCGAGATTTACACCCCTGCGAGCGAACCAGTCTTCGTCAAGGGAACGTGGTTCGAGGGTCGCTTCGACCTCTCCATCACCGACGGCCTCCACTCTTGGGTCTGCCACGGTAAAACTATATCTCCCCTTACTTTTCTTGTTCGACTGATATCGACTCTTGTGTTTGAATCTCTCCGTTTCTATGGGGTTTCTTTAATCATCCTAACTCTTGCTTCAAATTTTGCAGCTAGGGAAGAGGATGCGAGAGATAGAGCGGCGCAGTGGGTCAGCCAGTATCCGAGTACATCCAATTGGCGGAGAAGCACCTGGGGTTTCAAATCCCTGGCTCGGTCTAGAGGTTCGACGATGCCGGCGATGGCTGCAAACGAGTGAGTGATTCACTTTTTCCTTAATTTTTGTCCCGTTTGGAACTGTGTTCAATTTGGTTTGCTTTTGGATTCCGTTTACCCCTTCTGTGAATCAAACGCCATTAGAAGTTAGGAAGATTGAAGGAATTGTATGATTCGGGCCTTCTGATGCTGTTAGTTATGGAATTGACCCCAAATATGGAATGTGGTTTTTGTAATGGTTTGGTGGTGGTTTGACGGATTGCAGTTATCATGGACCTTTGATCCTTATCTTGCTACATTACCTCAATTTGTAGTTATTGTTCAAGAAGTATATCGAGTATGAGAAGTCTATGGGCGACGAATAGAAGATTGAGGCGGTGAAGCAGAAAGCACTGGACTATGCGCGATCTGAACTGGTATAGTAAACAGTTCGGCGGGATTCATAAATTCACTTATTCCATCTGCATCAGCACTACCAGCAGCAGGAAGAGAAGTGGAAACTGAAGTCGAGGCTCTTACAGTGAAGGAACTGGAATTGCAGAAGGAGATTGGATGTATGAGGGACTGTGCTTAAAGTTGCTACCCAGAGATAGAAAGAGCAGTTATCTTGTACAAATGGAGGACAAGAAGTTCCAATTGTCAGAGTTGTTTTAGGCATCACTGCAGGACTGGTTCCACACATCAATCAGGTGGGTTCGTTTCCTGCGTGGTATACAGAATATATAAATATGAAGCTCGTGTGCTGGAAATGGTGATGGGAAGCTGCAATAAGGTTTGGTGTCTCAAGATCGAGCGATAGAGGATTCAGAATAGCAGCGGAGATCTAATGTGTGATGGACCAACATGCTTTCATGGGTTTAATTCAATGTTTGGTTCCTCGATACTGTGAGTTCTTGTTGCTTTATGTTTCTATTCACTTCACTTACTTTTCTTTTTGTATATCTTCCATGGTCAATGGTACTACTACTAATGGTCTGTCCTAGTATATTAGGGACCTTGTTCCTCACTTCTCCTTGCGATGTTTAATGTGCAGTTGGGAATGACTGAACTAAGGACATGGGAACCATCACAGCCGACTCTTCTCCCCTGCATCAGAAGTAAAAAAAAAAACACTTACAAGACAGGGACCAGGCAACCGTTCAGATGAATGAGCCAATTGTAAACCAAACCTTGAGAGACAGAAGATCTCTTCTGCTGAGGACGCAAGGTCCAGTCTTGGGTTCAGTTTAAGGCGAAAGATTTTAGCTAGAAGAGCTGAAGTAAATTGAGTTTGCAGTTTCGCTCTAGTATTAAACCTTGTGAAGCAGCTCTAGCATGTTTTGACTGAAGCAAATAGAAGAAGCTAACCAATAATTAGCAGCAAACTGAGGCAAGAAATAAAAAACTACAAACTAGAGGTTTTGAAATCATAAAGGAAGCTAAGCATTACTGATAAGCTAGTGAAAATGATTAATTGTTGATCATGCACTCTCCTGTTATAAAGTTGATCATTATACTTAATGAGGACTGAGATAAGACTCATGAGTAGCAGTCAATGGTGACGTTGTTTCTATGTGAGAATAAATGACGCATGTTTTGCCCGTAATGGAATAATGGATTTTGGTGTTTGATTCTGTTGGTTCTAGGTTGTTATTATAATTACTGTGGTGTTTGTTAAATGAGGTTTGACAGAGACCAAAACTTAGGAAAAGTAGCATGTCCACTGATCTTTTGTAGTGATTGAGTTGTTCAATATCCATCACATTAGCATTTCATAGTATAACTAATTCCCTCATTTCTGGTCCAGTTCCTTGCAGTTCTGAATTCGAAGAAGCGGAAAATTAGGGAGCTTCGAGCTCAACTCTCCAAGAAAGAAACTTCGAAAAAGCAGCCAACACAAGAATTAGAAGAAAATGAAGATGATTATCAGGAGGAAGAAGAGAAAGAGCATCGACTGACAGTACACAAATCTGATTATGTGAAACCATTGCACCTACGATATGCAAAGTTGGAATAAGAGGATGCGCTTGCTGACAGTGTGATGGCAATGAACACCAACTACAAGGACACTAGTCTGTTTGGCGTTTATACCGTGGCTAAGGTGAGATTCCTACTACTTTTTACTCATGGTTTCCCGTTTGAACAGTAATTAGACTATGAACAGTAATTAGACTATGAAATGAATATCACATTTGGATGATTCCAAGTAAGATCAGTTCCACCTTTAGATGAAAAATCCACAATGTTAAATAGAATTTAAACCATCCATAACGTACAGTGATCAAATAATTTTGCAACAATCAAACTTAACTAAAAGAAACCCGTAAACTTAAATGAACAATATCCTTCGAAATCTATAGCGATGCACTTTTCCAAATCACTTGTTGGTGCTGCTTTGTTTTCTCTTAGTAGCACTTCTTGTGGTCGGAATCTTCTGTAACATAAAATAGAAATGTTGTAACAACCAAAATCAAGAATGAATGAAATCTGTTTCGTAAGCGCATAAGATTTCACAAAAGTTACCCTTTGAGGTTCGTCGTCCAAACCATCAACATCTTCTGCTTCCTTTCTTTGGCCAGGATTGTTGTTATCGGGCTGACTTTCATCCTGCTTGGTAGCACTATTTTTTGGCTTCTTCTACGTTAACAAAAAGTTAGGTTTTAGTGCCATACTTATAGAAGAATAAATGGTTATTAACTAATTAAATACACAAGATTTGTCCAGAAAATTTACCTTTACCGGTTGGTTAGTTGGCTCATCATCATGTGAGTTGCTGGGAGAATTAGTACAAGTGCTTTGGTAATGGCCATCTCGTCCGCACTTACCGCACTTTCGTTTCTGTTTACCAGAAGACTTTCCTTTTCCAGTTTTACCACCTTTATATGGCACCTTCAATGGGTCTAATACTCCTTTATATTCCTCTGGTATAGGGATCGTGCCTCCCTCAATAGGATTTTGTTGCATCGTCGCTAACTGGTCACACAAATTATCCATTCCTTTTTGTGCAAACCTATAAGTTGCGGATGAATTTGCCCCTAGAAAGCAAAAGCGAAAGTTGCTGTACTGCAGCATCCCGTACCTAACACTGAATAGACTAGGATCATCGATACTCTGTTGCTCTTGCATGTCGTCTATTGTCTTTGGATTCTTTGTCCATCTTTTTAATACCAAAGTTTGTGGCACTGTCGGTATGTTCTCTTCCTTTAGCACAGAGAGCATATGGCAACATGGAATTCCCATGTAGTCAAATTTAGCACAACTGCACTTCATCTTCTTGGTTTCAACATCAAAACTGACATTGAACATCTTTTCTGTGCCAAACAACGTCACCTGGTAATTGTGCCACACTTCATTTATCTCAACATTTCTCTTCCTGATACCCTCAACTTTGCCTAGCTCTTTTCGAAATTTTCCAAATATCTTATTGGTGAATTCCCTAGCAGCACTCTCTTCAAGAGTCCTCAAGGCTGTATGTTTTATCTCGGGTAAACCAAAGCTGGATTGAAAATCTAATTTCACCTCAGTTTCCCTTAGTTCTTTTATCCAACGATCAAAATGGATAAAAAACTCGAGTAGATTGTGGTCCTCAGTTACAAACCTTGCAAGATGTGAGTTAAGTCCTTCACAAACTGACGTTGTTGACAATCCTGCAAAGAAGTAAGTCCGTAGGTACGTGTAAGCCCATTCCCCTCGCCTTCCAAATAAATCCGATACCCATTTAGAATTATGAAGCGACAACTTTTCCACCATTGCTGCCCATTTTTCTTCAAATTCATCATACTCATAATCAGCATATACAAACTTCTGCCATTCAGGTTCGAACTCTTTGTGGTTTTTGAAACGACTCACAATATTCTTGGCAATATGCCATGAACACAAACGATGAGTTGCGTCTGGAAAGACTTTCTGAATGGCATTGCGCATTGCTTTGTCGCCATCTGTTACAACTGTACGAGGTTCTTTGTCCCCCATTGCTTCCTTCAGTACCCCTAGCACCCAGTCATAACTTTCCTCAGTCTCGTTAGCTAGCAGAGCACATCCAAATATACAACTCTTTTTGTGGTGATTGATACCTAGTGCCAAAACCAATGTATGTAAGTTGAATACCAAATTGAGAAGTTGCTGAATTATTAGTGAGCAAACAGATTGGTCGGACTAGGGAAACAAATTAGCGAGCAAATTATTACAAAACTTGAACAAAAGACAAGTGTTTTTAGCGAAAGCTAATGAAATTTTGTTGAAAGCAGCTGGTTTTGAGGAAAAATTCTGCACTGCCATACTTTACTACAGTAGCAAAAGACTTAGTTTTGCTTGTACATTAAAAACATAGAATCCAATTGCATATTTTAATAGACAGCAAACTAAGTACAACGGATATACCAAAAATAGAGCAGAACGATAATTTCATCAATGAATGTAGTAACGATAAGGTAGAAATGTGCACCTGAGAAAACAACTAGAGGCATGTTATAAACATTCTTCTTGTACGTGCTGTCAAATGCTAGCAAATCTCCAAAGCACGCCATATCTGCTACGCTCATGCTGTCTGCCCAAAATATGCTATGAAGTCGCTTATCTTCATCAAAAATAGGTTCCAAAACGAAGTGGTTGTCTCCGCTGATTTTAGACTTAAGGTATGCGAGTGCCGTGGCAGCATCTCCCTCGCTAATCCTTTCCCCACGATCTTTAGAGGCAAAATTATGTAAATCTTTTTTGGTGTGTCCCACTTTGTCATAGCCTCCAGCCTGGTGCACATGCTGATTCATGATGTCAGCGGTTTTCATACCTGCATCACGTTGGTATCTAACTTTAGCTTTAGTCGCTTCATCTAAGCCTCGATGTGATCTCATATGATGCACCAACTTTTGACGAATAGGATTATGGGTATGGTCGATGTAGAAAGTGTCAACAATGTACTTTGAATCTGACTTGTCCAGCTGAACACGCAGCCTAGCTTTACACTGAAATCTTGTATTTAATCGTGAAGGTCGTTGTAGCTCGTCTTTACTTTTGCGTTTTGTCCCCGCACAAGAACAGACAAAAAGTCGAGAAGTTGTTTCCCCCTTTTTTGTTTCAGTCTTCTTCTCACGTCTCACCGAAAAACCCCAAGCTCTTGCATACTTATTGTAGAAATCGTAAGCCTCCTCAGTACTGTTGAACTTTCGACCAATAACGTCCTCGGCCGTAAGATTTTTCAGAACTTCAGTCTCTTCATCTTCGATGATTTCATCGTCAGGTTCAATATCAGATTCTGCATTTTTATCTCCATTCTCCTCGACAATACCTTCTTCTTCGGCTGACTGGTTTTGTTTTTCTTCTCTTTCGCTAGTCAGACCATCGCCTGCCGCATGCTGATTTCCATCCTCTTCCATGTGGGCGCCTGGACTGAGCCTCTTAGACAGGAAGCTAATTTCCACCCTCTGCCGCAGGAAGTTAATTAAAGGGTAGCAAAAGAGGTACTTAAAGGGCAGCTACTTAGGTTGTGGGCGCAGAATATATTTTAGAAAAGAGGTATTTAAAGGGTAGCAAAAGAGGTATTTATTTGCGGAAAGTTTTAGAAAAGCTCTCTCATTAGTTTGGTGTTAATGGGCTTATTCTTTCCAGATCCAGTTTAGATTTAGTTTGCCTTTATTCCCTTTTTAGAGTTCGAACCTTTCTTATTTTCTTCCTCTGAGACGGCTACTGAATTCTTTGCAGTTTATATTCTGTGAGAAAGCCAATCAGCTCATAAAGCTATTATTGTGCAGGTTGGAGTTAAGAATCGTTTCTCCACGGTGGACCTAAACCAAGTCTCGGTGTACAATCTGCAGGCCATTCTCTCCATGTTTTTATCAATGAACATTATTCTGGTAAGCTATATCTAGATGTAGTTTGAACTCTGTTGTGGCCATGATAGTTATATCTCGATTCGAAATGCTTTACGATTCCTGTTCTACATAGGTTGTCAGATTTCTTGTAAAATAATATGCACTTCCAAATAACAGGATCAGCCTTTGGGACTAGAGAAAACAAAAAGTTGACCTTTACAGGACCAGTCAACTTACACCATGGAACAAACAGAATTGCACTGCTCAGTGTAGCTGTTGGCTTACCGGTATATTTCAAAATTAGTTTACAAGAATCAGCACAACTTACATACTACTCACCACTGTGACGTGTCATCATTTTCCTGATGATTTTTTCAGAATGTTGGACCTCCATTCGAGACGTGGAACACTGGAGTTGAAGGCCCCGTTATGTTACACGGCCTGAACAAAGGCGATAGAGACCTGACGTGGCACAAGTGGTCCTACCAGGTTAGCCTACGTGGCGAGTCGCTCGACTGGAGTCTGCTCAGTCGACTGGCTTCAAGGCGCCCTAGCCTCAAAAGGAAGAAGTCAACAGGCTCTGAAGTGGCACAAGGCTTACTTTGATGCACCGGGAGGAAATAAGCCACTAGCTCTCGACCTGCGAAGCATGGGGAAAGGCCAGGCGTGGATCAATGGCCAGAGCATTGGGAGGTACTAGATGGCTTACGCGAAAGGCGAGTGCAATGGTTGTAGCTATGCTGCCACATATCGCCACGTAAGGTGCCAACTCGGATGTGGGGAGCCAACTCAGCAGTGGTATCATGTCCCGAGGGATGTCAATTAAAGGTGACTACACTAAATTAATGAACTGATATTAGCGAGGAGGAGATGGAGATCCCATATCTTAAGGAACTGATGTATATTTACCTGTTGTTGTTCGCTCTGATGTATATTTACCTGTTGTTGTTTGCTTTACCTGTTGTCGTTTGCTTTACTTACCTGTATATTTATCTGTTGTTGTTTGCTTTATAATTGCTTTCTGCGGTCTTTTTTATTTAGGATTTTGGTGTGGCAGCAGATGGGAAGAACAATTACAAGATTAGTGCTATGAGATGGATACTTTCTGTTACCGAGCAGCGATGGAATTAGATGGTTTAGGGCTGTCAATGAATGACTTTTGCTGGTTTCTTTTTGCTAAAGGAATCTGAGTTCAGTTATCTTTGTCAATGAATGACTTTTGCAGGTACTGTCATACAAAGTTTTTGATCCAAATTCTGTCTCTTCCAGATTTTGTCACAATTATTAAGATGAACATAGCACATGTATTTTAATTTTTCAAGGGAATTTATACTCATGTTTTGGCTCCAGAAAACAATGGTTTTGATGCAAAACTCTCTTTTCATTGATTTGATCCATTACCTAGAAATCAATCCTAGTTCGGCCATGTACTGTTACAGCCTCTATTAATATTTGTCCACCTAAAAATCAATCCGTGATATGATGCTAAGCAAATAAACCTCTTGTTCTCAAATCAATAACTCAAACAATCCAGTTTAACCTCAAATAATCCAAACTTGACTCGAATAATTCAAACAAACCAGTTTAAATGCAAACAATTCAACTTGACTCAAATAATCCTAACAGGGATCCAATCTGTTTTCCAACTTCAAACTGGTGACAAAAAATTTCAGCTCAAAGTCTGGCATCTCCATGCATGAGTACCATGTCTTTGCGGATCATGTCTTTCCACATAGATGAGTGTTCACGAGCATGACGATGGATTTTCTCCAACTTCGAATTTTGCGGCCAGCCCACCAACTTTAGTGCCAGCATCATTCGGTCCACCTCGTTACATGGCTGTGTAAAATAAATTTTGTTACTACAAAGAAGAATAGCATGAGATCCTATTGTGATTGAACTAATAAAAATTAAGTGTATGCTTCCTTACCCCAACACAATATCCATTCATGGCATCTGAGTACATCATCCATAAGCAAACCCACATGCCACAATCAAATCTGATACAAATAGCTATTCTGTAAGTTTATTAACAATCAAATGCTTTAAAATAATATTAGACAATATTCATATCATTTACCCGTTTTCTTGTATAGGAACCTTATCAGGAATGATCAAGTGAAAATTGCGGATGTTTGGCGCTTCATTCATCTTCTCTAGCTCAGAGTATAGCTTTTCAAATACATCATGTAAAAATTCCATCTGCATAAAATAATGAAATGTACTTAACTAAAATAAATTTGATTACGAAAAAAACTCATGGCAAATGTTCAACAGTGTACTAACCATGCGTCCTACAACTTTCGTACGATTTCCATGGCGGTCTGTCATAGGTGCTGAGTCAACCAGATGTACTTGTTTTGATTCTATCAATACCACTGCCAAATACCAATGAGTGCCATCATTCAATGGTAGATAGACCTGCCAAAGATCAACATGAAGATCATCATCCTTAAACAAAACATACAAAAAAAATATAGGAATGAGATATTCATTAAATGTCTACCTTCTTGGATCCATAGGCATTACGCAAGAAGCTAGAACGATAATTATTTAATAACTTTTGAGGACTATAACCATACTTCTCCACTCCCACCTATTGGATCATATTGAAACAAAAATTAGTGCATGTTTGTAATATTCACAAAAATGTGAGTGTTAGTGTTCCATATTATCATTACCTGCATTTGGGTAGGGAGGAAGCACAACCGAAACGGGGTGCCACGTCGTTCTTCATACATCTCAGATAGGTTGAGATAATATGCACAACTTGTTATAACCTTCAACACAACAACAAACAACGTGACTATTTACAAATGAATAATGTGAAAATTTTGTAAATAAAACCAACACTTACATCATCTTGTACCCATCTGTTAGGCAACAAGCTCCACAGCGACAGACGAGTACAAAAATGGGAACCATTTTTTACCAATATATGTTGACCATCAAGATCTTTTGCAAAGATATAGTATGCCAGATCAACCTCTTCTAAAGTTAATTTCATGTACTTGGTGATTGGAAATTGCATCACAAACTGCCATGCAAAACTAAAATATTAGAGAGTTTCCTATACTTATTAATAGTATACAAAACTATTCTAGTAACAAAAAGTACCTTTTCCATGGTAGAGGTCGAGAAATATTTAATTCTCTTTTTGCTTTCAAAATAAGGCTCATCATCATCGTCAATAACAATGACATCAGTACTCGGTGTCATAGGAGACTTAACGGTTCCTCCCAACAAATCATCATCATCGTCATCAATAACAATGACATCTGTGCTCGGTGTCAGAAAAAGCTTCTTTCGTATAGGGTTGGTAGAACGATACTGTCGACAACAAAAAATGTTGAAATAGTCAATAAGTTCATTGCATTTGTTGCAATTAATTAATTGTATATGAGAAATCATTGCAATCTGTGTTCTTGGTGCAAGGTTATAACAAAACCCAAAAGAGGCACTAATAAATTACAGCTCAACAAAGCCCATCATAAATTGCAGCCCAGCCCAACAGAGGCAATAATAAATTACAGCCCAACTTAGCGCAAACGAAGACAAATATGCAGGGGACAATCTTGACACCTGTACATATATTAATTACAAATAAAAAAAAATGAGACCACCAAACCCAGCCTTTGAAGAAGATCCAGTAATGCTACTCTTGATTCCTGATATATTCGCAGCATCCATCAGGAAGTTTTTATAACCCTTATCCCTAAATTAAATGGCCAAAGAAAAAGCTGTCATAAGTAATACGAGACGAAAAACATACAATAAAAAAAGAGATGATGAATATATATATATATATTTTTTTATAAAGGGTGATGACATCATTAACTGAATCAAAAAGGGTAGAGTACAGGGGAGGAACAAGGATCACGAGCATTGATCCCGGGAAGAAAAAACAAAACCAAACAAAAGGAAAAGCAGACAAAAGAGCACTGCATGGACAAGACTACCCCGCTGCAAAGAGAAGAAGGCAAAAGAACCAAAAGGAACAGCAAACCACAAAAACAGAAAAACCCAGCTGCCGAAAACAGGCAGAACAAAGACAAGGGAGGAGAACATGCAACAATCCAACAAACACCAAAGCCAGCCTCCTTGAACCTCCCGAGCCAAAGCAGAACGAGAGCAGCCCGCAAAAATCGACAATCAGACAGGGAAACGAACCACAGCCCCAACTCAGACTTGGCAGGAACAAAAGTCAAACAGCAGAGATGATGAATATTACCCAGTTCGATCCATGATCTTCACTTCCGCAAGAAAGAATCCGAATGAAAGCAGCAACTGCATACACATAGACGGGACATAATGAAGATGAGAATCACAACAAACAACAAAAAATTTCAAAAGTAAACTGGATACTACCTAAGAGGGAGAATGCAGCACCAAAGCACGACAAATAAAGGGAGCAAAAGACACAATTATATAGAAGACAAAACAATAGGGTATGGACCATTTAAAGACACCTCCGGTTCTATTAACCAAATCCAGAGCTTAGCCTAATAAGTAATAATAGGCTTTCTTATTATTCAGCAGCTAATAAACCAGTTTCCATATACCAATTAGTCTAATAAATAAGCTTTCTATACAGATTAAGCTTTCTATATGCAACTAAGAAAACAGTTTGCATTCACGGTAATATAGTTATTATGCAATTAAGCTTTCCTTATTATGCAATTAAGCTTTCGAACTCTTTAAAAAGTAAACTACATATTATTATGCAATTAAAAAACCAGTTTCCTTATACAGATTAAGCTTTCTATATGCAACTAAGAAACCAGTTTGCATTCATGGTAATATAGTTATTATGCATACAAATATCTAACCTTTCCTGGGATGAAATTTTGCCTTCGTATTCGCCAAGATCGAATGAACTCCTTGCTGGTTATCTGATCAAGAGCTTGATGTAGTGATACTTCTCTTTTTGACAACTGCCCTTCAATAGACTGACTTCCATCATACTTTGATTTTCTGATTTTCTTATACCTTCAAAAATAGGGCAAGTCTCACTCTATCACAACCAAGGGCAATGAAAACACACATAAATAAAGCATGGCCAACCTAATTCAAGAGAAGGAGAGCTGAAACAGAACACAAAATCATATGCCCCTACAACTCAGCTTAACTACCGCTGGAGCTAGCCAGAACAAAACTATTCGACACAATAATATGATTATGCATTTCACAAACTTGTACTTTACCAACTAAACCTAGATAACTTAAGCCTTAGGACTGCAAGTCTTTAAGCCTTTCAAATAATCACCCAAAGGTTCATATTGCTCAGGTAGTGGAATATGAGACTATTCCAATTAAATCATCTAGACCAAACTAATTTCCTTTTTTGGAGCACCTTTGGTTGCAATGTTGCAAACGTGAGACAATAAGCCCAATATGCATCTCCTCGAGCCCTGCAAGGAGAAAAATGAAATGTATGAATGGCGAAGATGAAACGACGCAAGCTCTAACAACCACATCCTCTTCCTCAAGCTTCTCCCCTTTAAACAGGTATTTGTTTCTTTCAGTCCAGAGAAACCATAAAAGAGAATGTATCATGTAATAATCTAACCATTTTTGAAGCTTCAACTTGCTGTTTATGTCTTTCATCTTGTGGATGTAAGGAATCAGATGGTACTGGCTTTATTAACTCTGTGAAACCAAGTACGTTCCGGGCCCTTTCCTGTATTTCCACATCATAGCTGCCTGATAGTGGACCCACAGCCATGTCGATCAAGTTTAACAGGTGAAGAACAGAGTTGGGGCCGGGGGGTGATGTGGTTTTCCTGTATAAGAGTTGTTCCAGATGCCTCACCATTTTCCCCATGTGCACCAGAAAATTCATCATATGACTGACTTGACACTCCAGGGTCTGATAATCCCAGAGCTGAATGATCACTACGGGTAGCACTCTGTAGATAAGAATGAAGACAAAACACTAGTGCTTTAAAAGCAGACAAAACACTGTTATGCATAACTTTCCACAGGAAGTGGCGTACCTTTGGCTGCACTCGTGCCTTCCATAATGCCTTCCATTCAATTCATGTTTGGTCCTCTTCTGCTTCCTCCTCATTTTCTCCTTCCTCTGGCAGATCCATAATGGGCAGCTTGTATCCTTCTCTCACTCACACTATAATGACCCTTTGGAGATGAATCCCAGCATCTTACATCCGCTTCTGCAAAGTGTATCAGCCTGTATAGCCTGCCTTTCCTCTTGAGTCTTGAGTCAACAGAACTTGTAACAAGTCGATTCTCCAACACCTATTTTCATGGTCTATGAGATCAGAAACATACTCCATCCCCGCCCTCCCCTGTTGTCCTTCTTTCGGTTTCTTATCTTGTAGAGAGGAGTACATACGATTTGCAGCGGAGGTTAAAAGCAGATGGATCAGAATTCAGTTTCTAATAGCAGTAGGGCAGAAAAGAATGCAGAACCCGTCCATATTAGCTGTGAAATGCATGTATTCCCATTGTTAACGGCAATTGGAACAAAGCAGCAACAGAAAGCAAAACCTGGTAAAAGGGCTGATTAGGACCTCGATCCATCTTCTGAATCTGTGCAGCTTCCATCCATGAACTTGATTCACAGCAAACAGGATCCATCCCACAAATCACACCTCTATAACCTGCAGATTTAGTAGGAGTTAGGATGATAAAAGAAACCCCGTATAAATGGAGAGATTCAAACACGAGAGTCGATATCAGTCGAACAAGAAAAGTAAGGGGAGATATAGTTTTACCGTGGCAGACCCAAGAGTGGAGGCCGTCGGTGATGGAGAGGTCGAAGCGACCCTCGAACCACGTTCCCTTGACGAAGACTGGTTCGCTCGCAGGGGTGTAAATCTCGAGCTTCTTGCATGTGTGCCTCGTCCCCGCCGCCGCAGTATCCATTCTTCTCCGCCGTCACCATCTTCTTCTTCGCCGTCGAAATGGGATCTGGGCCTCCTTACTCAACCTCGTCGACGTCCTCCACAGAGACATCGGCTCCTCTCATCGTCCTCTACAGCAACCCAGCAAGTCCGCCAACACCGTTGAGCTTCTCCGCCTGGCCCCATGAACTATGGACAAAGGGGCCTTCCTTGGTGTCGGTGAGATTGTGACTTTCATGGAATGGAGCTCTGATCGGCTGGGAGATGGAGATTAGCAGAGGAATCAAGAAAGGGGCGTAGTCTAATGCTCCATGCAAGAGGCAAAACAAGAAAGGGGGCTTTTCTTAGGGTTTAGATCGATCTGATTTGGGGGAGATAAGGTAACAACATGAGAACTGCGGTTCATCCGCCTCAATCGATCAATCGAACGCTGCAGATGAGATTCAAACTCGAGAGAAGAGTAACCCTAAAAATTACAGAGGAGGATTGGGGTCTAACTTGAGAAGGGGTGTGTTTGTATCTATCTATCGAAAGATGGAAGAGAAGAAATGGATCTTCTTGTTAAGCTTCGTCTGCTTCCTCCTCTTGTTGTTGAATCAAACTATTTGCCTCTGCTGAATGCAAAAGAGAACGAGGGAGAGAGAGCGCACAGGGGTGGCTGGCTGGTTCTGTTTCTCTCTTGTTCAGTGGTGGACTCGATGAATTGGGGGAGAGATAAGGGAAAGGAGGACAAAACGACAAGATGATAGAGTTGTAATGGCAGGAGGCCAGGAGCAGTGAAGTTGTATATAATTATAAAGTTTGGGTGTTTTAAGTTTATAATTTGGAAAAAGGTACTATAATATATATGATTGTTAGTTAAGGGATTGATATGAGGAGAATGTAAGATAAAATTTATATGGGACTAAACCGTGAACAACCATTAATGAAGGGATATAATTGCAATTGTTTTTATTATTAATAATTATCTTAATTATAATTAAATTAAAAATAATTAATAATTAATTAATAGGTGTGAACGCAGGAGTACACCGTACACCAGGTGTACGCTAGCCTGAACCATATATATATTGTAGACACCACATTTTGTCCGGACAAACCATCCTGCTCAAAAGAATATCCAACTTTAAAAGAAAACTCAAGTAAAAATTTGGACGAGGTTGGTTGAGATTAGCAATGGCAAATCAATAAGTACCAACGATTTTTAAGTCCGTTTTATTTGGTTCGAATATTTGTACTAGGTAGGATTAGCAATAGCTAATGGCTACCGAATTTGCTTTATTTAGAATAACAATAGTATTTGGTTCGAATATTTGTACTAGGTAGGATTAGCAATAGCTAATGGCTACCGAATTCGCTTTATTTAGAATAACAATAGTATGCTGTCACGACCTATGCTAATGTCATTGTATTCAATTGGTCTCATTGGTCTAAAGTTGGTCAAAAGGGATAGAACGATTGGTAATTTTGCTTAACGACCAAAATCCATAATTTGGGAAGCATTGATTAGATGTTTGGATTTGGTTTGAAATTGGATAAGCGAACAAATTGGGTTGAAAGAATCAATGGAATGTTTGAGCAATACATACAATGATCATCTAATTCTGAAGGCAATAACATAAATAAATAAATGTGTAATTACAAATTACAATTTATTAGTAATTATACATTAAAAAAAAACTATTAGAAACCAGCCCATACCAGCAACCAACACTTAGGCCCAATTCTCAAACCATTAAACTCAACCCAGGCCCATATTTCGGCCCAATTAACTCTGTTCGAACCGGTCAACTCTGGTCGAGCCGGTCAACCAAACCCAATCATCCTTATCTTATCTAAAGGAACAGCAGAGTAGCAGCAGCAGAAACTACCACCGTCCTAGAGAAGTAGGAGGGCGGCTACCTCTTCAAAAGACCACTCAAAACTCACCACACAGCAACCTGCAACAAAAAGAAAGCAGTTAAAGTAAAACCAGATTTAGGCACAAAAATGGCTGCTGCAGGCGCCACCCCCCCTCAAAACTACCAACAAATACTTGCCAACACACATATGAACAGTAAAAAACCTTGGTATAAAATCACTCTTACAACCAAAGGGAAAGAGGGGGATCGGATCGGGTTTCCTGGAGGGAAAAACAGACTGGGATTGGAGTCTAGTTCTTTGAAAAAAACCAAACAAAAAGAAGCGAGGCAGGTTAGAGCCTCAAGAGATGAGCTCAAGAACAAAGAAGTCAGAAACATCAAAAGGGGGCAGCTAACAACCGACAGGAAATCAGCCAAGCATATCAATCAACACAGTTCCTGGTTGATGTTTCTCAAATCCAAGTAAGCCTCTAATATTTCATCCTCACATGAGAATAATCGTTCATCTCTACCTAATAAGCATAGTTGAAAGTAGAAATGCATCTTCTTCATGGTAGATAACTATCTATATGTTCAATCCATATGCATACAGTTGATTAAAATCTTTGCTTTGGCTGCCACACATATGTGATGTTTTACTTCAGAAGCTTACTAAAACAATTGCTTATTCAGTAAGTAAGGTGGGCTTATAGCCAGATCTGTTTTTTTTAGTGCAAATATATGCTTATAGTTGATTATATACTAGAATTGCAAGTCACAAGGTCTGCTTAAGCAAGCCAATAAAACAGCTTAACATCATAATCAGATAGTGTTTTTTCAGTTTAGCAAAACGTCAAAGATAGCATATAACTATAATCCCAAACTTAGTAATGGTAGAGTGATTTGTTTTTGTCATGGCGGTGGCTGTGACATAGGGTTATAGTGAGATCCATTGGCTATTATTAGCAGAAGCCTGCCGAAACAAACACAGCTCAAGTAAGAGCTCCAAATAAACCAAAAATCCCAGATTTACCAATACCGTAACTAAACTCACCCCCCACAAACGCGATTGTGAAAAAATGCTTAATCACAATTTACATATCATTTCACAAAAGGCAAGTTAGGAACACCCGAATTTTGTGCTTTAAGCTTTAAATTCTACCATTAAACGGGTTTGGAGTCGGAAATCTTACCTTTTTGTCGCCAAGGAGGCAATCTCTGCGGGTTGTACGCGCTATCCACCGCCTCTCCTCCCACCGCCGAAACCCCAGAACCAGAACCTAGGAAATTGGTAGAATCCAGAAATCAGAATAGAAAGTCATCAAAATTCCAAGAAAACCAACATGCAACAATAGAGGCGGCTTACCATAGACGTGAGGACTGTCCTGGCCGTCGTCGAATCTCTTAGTCGCCGGCGAACCGAGCTTCTTATCCCTCGTCCACGCCCCTCACAATCAAAATCAAAGTAAAGCGTTAGAAAAAAAAAAGAAATACACAAACCGTAGACTTAGAAGCATACTTACCAAATATATCGGTCAACAGACTGGTTCTCTGCCTGCGGCGAGACCCTGAGTCGCTGACGGCTCTGGTCACCATTTCGCTCATCGTCATTTTCGCCGGCGACGGCGAACCTGTTCTTGTTGTCCATATCCGAAAACACGAAAAGGGTTAGAATTTCATTCAAAAAAACCCAGAAACAAAAGAAAATAGACTTGCATGCTATGATCTTACCTAGATCGAAGGTTCCCCGGTCGATTTTCAGCGACCTACGTCGGATTGAGGAGAGTAAGAGTCGGCGGCTAGAGGAGAAGCTCTGAGGAGTTTCTTCAGTCGGGTCGTTTTTGCTGGCGGCGGCAAGAGGAGAGGGGAAGGGTTTCGAAGTTCAATTGGTTTCGATTGCTGGGTAGGAAAAGAGAGTAGGATAGGGATACGAGAGAGAGAAGGGTCGCCAACGAGTTCCACCGCCCTCCCCGTCGCCGTCGATGGAGAGGCAGAGGGAATGGTGAGAGAGAAGAGAAGGGAGAAGGGAGAAGAGAGACGGCGGCGATGAAAGAAAAAAACCCAGAGGGGTCTCTGGTTTGGAGAAGCAGAGAAGAGAGACGAGGGTCGTTTTTTTTTTTTTTTGGCGAAGGGTCGAGAAGGGTGAGTGGCGGCGGCTGCTAGGTTTGATTAGGGTTTAGGTTAAAAACATTTATATACCATGAGTTTTAAAAAGACAGAATTACCCTTCCCCCTTCTCTGAAATAAAATGAGAATCAAAAAATGTAGATAGCGTGTTTCGAACTCGAGTTCGCAGGGCCGAAGTTGTAACTAGCAAGTTAGCCAGTTGGGCTGCCGTCCCACCAAGCATTAATTTATTCATCCCGTTTAGCTTTATTCGTTTAAAATCCTCAATACGAAATCTTAGCTGTGGGTTAAGCTTATCTCGTTTCTTTTCCAATACGTCAAAACACTTCATAATAACTTTAATTATTATATTATATTTTCATAATTTCATAATAATCAAGTTAAATTTTATTAACAAAAATTATAATATGAGAATTACGTTCAGTGGGACGTGGTAAAAATTACACCCGAAACGATCAAAGTCAAGAACCACGATCGGTGGAACGTGGTTAAGATTACATTTTAAATCATCAATGTCACTAACGAACTACGTGGACTTTGATCCCGTCTAACGGGTACGTAGGCAACCGATAAGGTTCGAGTCCAACTAATCAACTAACTTTATCTTTAAACTTTTACGTCAGTGGGCGTATAATTAATTTACAACTAATACGATAAAATCGTTAAATGGTCCAGTGGGACCCTAAAATTACAAAATTATTACTAAAATACACCCAACTCGCATAAAAACTTATCGACTTAAGTAGTACCGATTTAGGGCGTTGTGGGGGTGTTGCTTAACTTCCCCATACGTAACCGTACTCCCGAACCCAGAACTTTGTTTTCGCAGACCATATCTCGGTTCTGACCCTAAGGTTAGAGCCGACAGACGAGTGTTCGATCCACTCCAAGTAAGATCGATGGCGACTCCCAAAAATGCCGACGCGACGACATTCGGACCCCCGGACGGGACGGTTGCGACATATATATATATATAGAACCTTCTCTCACTTGGGTATGAAGAACCCTAGTTCCATGTGTTAGGAATCTTGATTGTAATGACTTTGGATTGATATACTGATTGATTTTAATCGATTGATGCATGATTCATTGAGTCAATTGAAGCCTGATCATCTTTTCTTGATTTCTGCTGCAACTTGAGATAGATAGAATCTGATTAGGTTGTTAGAGCTTCATCAATCGATAGTAGTAGATTGGTTATACGAGAGTTTATCAATTTACTGCTTTGTACTGGAATCCAATTCCAGTAGTGGATTTCTCTGTTTATTGCCTCAGCAGTCTATCCGGTGAAGGTTAGTCGCCTGCCGGTTAGTCTGATTAAGAGGGCTTGATTAGCTTAAGAGATTCCAAGCTACTGTCGGATCTTCCGCGGTTTAATCAACGGTAAATCAACCCAGGGTAATTATAACTTTGACCTAACTAAGGAGCTAGGGGGACTCATTCCCGAGTGAGTCTTCCCTTGCTAAAGAACTTCGAACCATTTCCTGCTTTCTTACTGCTTTTGCTTAAAATCAAAATCACTCGACTTAGTTTGCTAGATAATAGATTATCATGGAGTAGGCAGTAGATCTAGACCCCGGGCTGACAAATAGAGCTTGCCACTTTACTGTATTTCCGGACTGCGATTACACTTAGTCGCAGTTTGGTGTTGTGTTTTAGCGTGTCACTAAGCACAAACATGCACAATCAAGACGAATAATACCTCAAACATTGGGATTAAACAATACCCAATGACAATCATTCATTTCACATAAAGGAAAACTACATGGTAGAGTTAGGGTTTCACAACACCCAAGTGAAAAGAATTCTACACCATGCTAGAAATGGGAGAAACACAAGGAGAAGGGGTAGAAACCATATGGGAGGAGGCTTCCAATCTTCTTGACCCTTGTGTTGAACTTTCCTTGGATAAAATCTTCCCAAAATCCACCTTGGAGCAAAACCCTAGCCTCCTTCTTCCTTGGTTCGTGTTTCTCTCTCTAGAAATCATAAGAAGGCTTTCTCACTCTAAGGGGCTCTACCCCTCTCTTCCTTTTAGCTCATCTTTTAAACCAGAGACGAGCTCACTTCACGGCCTCAGCTCACCGCCGTGAACTGTGAAACGCGTCCGTGAAGTGCAGATGGGCGCCAAAACGCACTGCTTCGTTTGCTTCTGTTCACGGTCAACAGCCTCAGTTCACGGTCTTAGTGACCGTGAACTCACGTTGCGTCAGTAACTTCTTGGATTGCTCTGGACACCTCGAGGTTCATGGTCAATGGCTCTTCTTCACGGTCATACAAGACTGTGAACTTGCAGGGATAGCCGTGAACTGGCCATTTTCCACCTCTTCTCCCGGTTTTCGATCCTATATGTCCCACTTTCGACTCCGAGGCTGGTTTCACCTGTTAAATCCTGAAACATGCTAAAACACGAGAAACCTAGCGTAAAACCAACCTTTTAGGAGCTAATTTGCCACAAACACCTAATTAAAATGGGGTAAAACATGTACAATTAGGCCCGAATTAGTACCGAGGAAGAAAAAAAATAGAATCTCTGACTTGCTGGAAAAAATCCTCTACAAAATATTCCTAACAATAGGACAAATTTTTTTTTCAAATATGAAGGTTTAGTCTAAACTGCAATCACATAGCATACTCAGAAAAATCTCAGAATTTTATATCAGTTGTTGGGATTAAAAAACTTTTATTTCCTTTGACTTTGTGGTGTGCTGGTCGTGTATAGCTAGAATAGGATAGGAGGAGGTTTTTACAGAGGAGAATGGGAGCAGAGGCTTTATGATAGCTAAATTATATAACTAAATATGAAATTCACTAACACTCAGTTAAATAATAAATCATCATATAACTAAATTATATAACCATATTATATACAAGAGAGACAACATTGAGGGAGATCAATATTAGGGTTAAATTCTTCAATTTTGTACTTTCTGAATGACTGATTTATCCTACATAATTAAAAGAAATATATAAAATTGTGGTGTGATGTAAGTGAATATATAAGAAGTAACATATTAGTGCGCTATTAATTTGGGAAAATGCAATAATGATGTCTTGGGGTTGGCTTTCATAATTTGGCTTTTGGATTTGAACTCCTAGGGTTTGAGCTCACTTCTCAGCTAGTTTGCTTCTCTCCCTTAGCTCAATGTACTTCCTCCATCATGGTGAGAAATAAAAGCACCTATTGAGGTGTGCAACTTCTAACCAAATCATTCACATTCAAATCCAGCGACCAATACATGTTTGATGCAAACACTCATTCATCCATCCGCAACAATGAATAAAACAGGTCATCACCCCAGAAACCAGAATCAATACATCAGTAAGACATATAAAGTTTCGACACATACACCACGACATCTATTTCACCAAAGCTAATGTTATGTAAGATAGTCAAGTGGTAGCTAGCTATGGACACAGTCACATTTAGAGTAGCCACGTTCTCTGCTACATATCTAGGGCTCATCAGTTGCTTCTTCCAGCTTGACCTGGACATGGCATCAGTGCTCATATTTGTGAGCACGGTAAAGGAAACACCCAAAGTTGATAAGCAACAACCCAGCCATCAAGAAGAAGTAGCATTTTAGCTTTTCTTGGTTCAAATCATCAGGAAGCTAGTCCCCTGCTTTGTGAACCACTGAAACCAAAACCCCAACCAAGGAATATACCAGCCTTTGGGTCAGAAAGAGTGGCACCCACCAAGTAACACCTTTCATTTTCTCCAAAAAATCTTGCTGGCTGAAGATAAGCGGTCCAACCAGTGCCATCTTGTCGGCAAATCTGGCCATCGCGACCTGAGGAACCAGCCACAGGCTTGGCATGAACGAGACCATCTCTAGCTCCGATACTACGGGATTGAGCATTGTGGCTAGATATGAGACAGTGATTGCTAACTCGCTGCAAGAGACCTCAATCTCATAAGCTGCAAGGAGACGTAAGTGACATAGTAAAGTAAAAGATATGTAAACCAAAAAAAGTTATATAATTTGGTTATATAATTTAGTTATATATATACTTTAGTTAAATGATGATTCATTATTATGGTTGTCAAACATATCGTATATGATGATTGGTACAATAAGATTTTTTTCATAGATAAGTTAGAAGCTGTAGAGGGGATAAATCCCCCGGCCGGACGGTTTTTCCTTGGCATTTTACAAGAGGTGTTGGACTGTCATTAAGTGTGATTTATTAAAGGCCTTCGAAGACTTTCACGAGAATGGTCCTCTCCCAAATTGCATTTCCCACTCTTTCATTTGCCTCATTCTCAAGAAGGAAGCAGTTGAAGATATTAAAGATCTCAGGCCGATCAGCCTAATTGGAAGCGTTAACAAGTTGATTTCTAAGATTATTGCTGAAAGAATCAGACTTTTCATGCCTAGGCTTGTGTTTGGAACCAATTTGCTGGGGTGAAAGGAAAGCAAATCCAGGAAGTAACTTTAATTGCCAATGAGCTAATCGACAGCAGAAGGAAAAGTGGGAAGCCGGGTCTAGTTTTCAAGCTTGACATTGAGAAGGTGTTCGACAACGTCAGCTGGAAATGTCTTGAGCGTATCCTGCAGTGTTGGGGCTTCCCGACAAAATTTCAATCCTGGATTAATGGGTTGGTCACCTCGCCTCTTCTTTTTGTACTTGTTAACGGTGAATCTACAGGTTTCTTCAAGATGGAGAAGGGTTTAAGGCAAGGGGACCCTATTTCCCCTTTCCTTTTCATGCTCATGATGGACATGTTGTCCTTCATTCTTGATTCCTTGAAGAATGGCAGGCGTATTTCGGGTTTCAGAATGGATGAAGCTGGTCTCAGAGGAGAAGTTACTCACCTGTTATACGCTAACGACACCATTGTTTTTTGTGATGCTAGTGAAGATCAAGTGATGAACTTGTTGAGTTCCCTAGTTTGCTTTCAGGCAGTAACGAGATTGAAAATCAATGTTGTCAAATGCAAGATGTTCCCTATTGGAAACGTGGAGCAGCCTGGCCGGTTTGCAAATCTCTTCGGATGTTCTTGGAGCTTTCTACCATCAATTTACTTAGGTCTTCCTTTGGGTGCAAGCCCAAATTCTGGAGCTATTTGGGATAAAATCATCTTTAAATTGCAAGCTAGATTGCACGGTTGGCAGGGAAGATTCCTCTCCCTCGGAGGAAGAATCACTCTCGTCCGCAGCACTCTCTCGAGCCAACCTATTTATGCATGTTCTATACTCAAGGCCCCTGATGCTACTGTTCGAAGAATGGATAATAGTATGAGGAATTTCATATGGTCTAGCTACAATAATAATGAAAGAAAGTTACACCTTCTCAATTGGGATAAATGTAAGATGGCTAAAGAGGCTGGTGGGTTGGGGATTCTTGATATCAAGGGTCTTAACTCAGCCCTCCTCAGCAAATGGAAATGGAAATATGGTACTGAACCAGCAGCTTGGTGGCCAGGACTCATCGATATTAAATACCCCAATCACATGTCCTTATGGAGACCTGGTAAGGGAAGGAGCAATTTGGGTTGTTCCTTGTGGAAGAATATTTTGAAGGAAGAGCCTGGGTTCTGGAAACACGCGTTTATTAATGCTGGTGGTGGCGCTTGTGTTTCATTTTGGAAGGATTGCTGGCTACCTGAGGTGATTCTTGAAGATGCCTATCCAAGGGTTGCTGATGCTGCTTCTTCCCCAGAGGCTTGGGTTTCTGAGTGTATATCCTTTTTCTTCTTAGGGTATTTCTTGTGATGTTCCTTTATGTTTTTCCATGCGGGGTGGGACATAAAGGGAGAGAGTGAGTTTACTGCATACTTTATCTTCTGTTTCCACTGATTTGATTTCTGCAGGACCTTGCAAAATCATGTGGCGACTTTCTTCTGATGCTAATTTCTCGGTTAAGTCTTTGTACAATTGCATTATCTCCAGCAAGTTCCCGGGCGACAAAGACTTTCCTTCCGATGTCATTTGGAGCTCGCAAGTTCCCTCGAAGGTGTCAACTTTTCTTTGGGTGGTTATGCACAAAAGGATACTAACTCATGATAACTTGAAGAAAAGGGGGTGGAATCTCGCCAGCAAATGCGTGTTATGTGATGGTGAGGAGGAAACCGTGGATCATATTTTCTGCAGATGTAAGTGGAGTAAGCTAATCTGGGAGTGTTTTCAACCGGTCATGGGTTTCATAGGACCTCTTCCCTATACCATTGACTCCCTGATTAGAGGATGGCCAACCAATAAACATTGTTCCTGGAAAGAGTGGTTCCACATCAGATTACTTCATGCATTTTGCTGGGAAATTTGGAAAGAAATGAATACTAGAACGTTTAGGGATGAAGTGAAGACGTGCAGAGCAATCGTTTGCAGGATCGGGAACAATCTTCTGAATTGGAGCTTTGCGCACGGTGTTGTTAGCTCTTAGAATGACATTATTTGGCTACAGATGATCAACCAAGCCTGCCTCATGTACTGAGAGTCGGATGCTCGCGATTGAACAAGCGTGTTCTGAAAGGGGTTTTGCTGCCATTTGTTTCTTGTTTTTGCTGCACTGCTGGTGTCTCTCCTTTTTCTGGGCTTTTGTTTGTTCCTGGATTTTTCTTTCCCTTTCTCTTGGTACAATAAGATTTAACCGGTAAGAAAAAAATAAGTTGGAAGACCGATGTAAAGTGGTAGTAAAAACTAGTAAGAAATGGTCACAATTGAGAGAAGAGTGATACGACCAAAACGGTGAATTTTTCGGTACCTAAACATTGGTGGAATTATTAATAGAAAAAGAAGAAAAAATGAAAAAAAATGAAAAAAAATGAAAAAAGGAAAAAAATTCATAAAAAAAGAATTATTAATAGAAAAAAGAAATTTATCGAATTCAAGTATGAACATTTAGATGTTAGTGTTATATATTTAATTTAATGATAAAATAGGGATGAAAAATTGAACCAAACTCATGGGTACCCAATCCGATCAAAACGGATAAAACTCAAGGTTTATAGATTTTTGGACGAGTGTGGGTTTTATTTGATTTTAAAATTGGAAGGTTTGGTTGGATTTTGCCAAAATCCTGCTAGCTTTCCACCCTACCCGCACCAAATACCAAAACAACATCATTTTGTATCTAACATGAAAAAATGAATTTTTTTTATGAATGTTAATAGTCTTTATGATAGTCTAAACCCAACAATTTTGATAATTTATGAATGTTATAGTCTTTTGTAGGAAAAAATTTCACTAATATTATGATGTGGGTGTTCGTAGAAATAATGTATAGTTATGTTAATGAATCCATGGATACTCATGCACCCGTTGGTACCCGATATGTTGGGTTGGATTTTATCTTTTAAACCCAATGGGTATTTTACCGATTTTTTTAATGGGTGCACCCACAGGGTTGAGTTTGAGTTTATAGAAATCCTACTCAACCTGGCTCATTGTCATCCCTACTATAAATGTTTGGATGCTAATAATAATTCTTTCATTTAAATATGATGATTTGGCATTTTGTTTGCAGAGTAGTATCTTATTTAAATATAAATGGAGATTATGAGTAGATTGTTTTACAATAGATTTTATAAATGACAACTTTATTTGGTGTTAATGGTTTTCTTTTATAGTTTGATAAAATCGGCCTATAAAATCGGTTGTACCCCAACAAATTATATCATTTGGTCAACCAACACAACGATATAAACTGATTTAACAATCTTGTTAACTTATTGGTTTACATTTATGGATTGTCTTCGTATACGGAACTTCAATTGTGGAATTCAAAGGGAAATTTTCACTTAAGATTTTCAGCCTGCTAATTTTCTCACCGCTTGTGTCGTCTCTTTCTTCTGATTCTGAATGGCCACACGTTGCTTCAATGCTGATTTTTTGCGTATGGTTTTGTTGGTGACTAGAGTTTTTGGAAGCCAGTAAACTATCACCAACAGGCAACAGGTACTTATTTGTCAATCTCAAGGTTTTATTTCTCCATATCGGTTCATTAGTACCAAATGGTATCAGGGTTAGTCTTTTTATTTTTGTCAAAAGATATCATGTATTGATTAAAAAATAGATAGTTACACCCTGGAAACTAGTCAGGCCTGGAAATTAAAGAAGCGACTCATAGTCGGATACAGAGAAAGGGCTTTCCTAGCTACCAAATGAGCTACCCTATTGTTCTTCCGACCTACAAAACGCACACTAAAGCCAGGCTGAGTACGAAAATGATGGCCAATCTCTTCCAGAACAGCACCCAACCGGCTATCTCTTGTGTCGGCTTGATTAATTTTGTCAATAATCACCTTCGCATCGCCCTAAAACCAGACCTCCGACAAGCCTAGCTCCACACACCAAATAATAGCTTCCCTGAGCACAAGCAATTCCACCACAACAGAATCATCCATTTGAGAAAACTGAACCCCTTTACCCAGAAGGAGTGTTCGCGCTGGGTCAAAAAGAACCATTAATCGTGTTTATATGAAACTAGAAATTTACCGCGACTTTACTGCGGGTCTACGTGATTAGGAAAAATGCGGGTAGGAGGATCATATTTTTTAATGATACCAAGTAGATATATCAATTTTGAATGAAATATCAATCAGATCCAATTTATCTAGTTAAATATACAACTAATTTAATTTATTTTAATCCAATTCAAATTGGATTGGTGATTCATGCATTGGATTCATGAATTGTTGGCAAACTATATTTTAGTACCTATAATTTCTATACTTAACAGTATGATATCTACAATTATTTTTTTAAGTACAAAATTATTGGAAATTTTCTTTTAAGTATCAAATTTTTATTATTATGACATTTTAGTACTTAAACTTTTTAAAATTTACATATTAATTCAATGTTAGATGTTAGTTGGGTTAATGATCCAATCCACCATTCATTTGGTCCATGGATACACTAATCCAGTCCACCAATCCATGAAGTCAATTCATTTGCCACCTCTACTATCAAGTGAAAATGATAATAATATAAATATATGATGTTCCTTCTGCATTATTTTCTTATCCTTTTTCGCTCACCCTTATTTTTCTCATCTTGTTTTGCCCACGCACCTATTGAGAATTACACTAGAATAATGAATGAAATAACGACTTATAATTGTTTTTAGTCGAAAGGAGGATAGAAGCATCGAGCAAGACTCTAGCAATGGCATCACAAGGCTTATGACTCTCTAGTTTGGAGTTTGCACATGTATGAATACCATGTGTTCAATAAATGTGGGTTGTCGAAATATGAACACAAGGCCCTTCGACCATCGAAGGCTTTTATGTAGTGTCAAAATCTAGTTGATCCTAATAATTCGAGTTATTTAATGTGTTTTAAAGCAAGCTAACGACCAGCAACGTTAGAAAGTACATACATTTAACTGAAGACCCTTACTGCGACAACGTCCCGAAAACAAACCAACATGTCTTATGTGACTGTATCAAGCAAAGGTTGTTTAGAGCAGGATCATACCTCTTCAACGTCAACTTCAGTTCTTTCATAATGATTACAATACTTGACTTCAGGACAACCTGTCTGATGAATCTCACGGCAACTGGCCAGGTAATTGGGCAAGTTTTTTTAGCCTAATCTCATGGTACATCTGGAAATACAGTAATGACAACATTTTTAAAGGAAAAAGCTATCTCCTTCTACTCTTCACAACTATGTCATTTGTAAGGCCCGAGATTGGGCTAAAGCTTGGGAGACAACAAAGTGAAAGACAATCTCATCGCGACTACTACAAGAAGTGAAGCTCTTATAGGGTGGACGACTCTGTCTGCCGGTTGGTGGAAATTAAACACAAATGGGGCTGCTCAGAGGAATTTGGGGCTTGCTACAGCAGGTGGAGCTATTCGAAACAACTATGATGATTGGGTCAGTGGTTTTTGCAGCAAGCTTGGAACAGGTATAACTCTTATGGCAGAGTTGTGGGGAATTTATCAGGGTCTCCTCTTGGCTTGGAAAAAGGGAATTCAATTCCTCGTCCTTGAAGCTGACTCAAGACTTGCTTTGCATGTGATTGAAAAGCAAAATGATCAGGCTCAACATTATGCTACAATTGTTGGAGCTATTCGCAGACTTATTGCTCAAGAGTGGATTGTTCGTTTAGTTCATACGTACCGTCAAGGGAATAGAGTCGCGGACAGGCTCTCGAAGCACAGTCTCGTCTATCCTTTTTTGGTACGTATGAGCTAGAAGAACCACCACCGGACCTGCCAAGAATCATTAGAGAGGATGTGATGGGAATTAGCTTCCCACATCAAGTTCAGCAGGACTAGCTAAGCTTGTTTCTTCTGTGACTGTGGCAGGTCTTTTTAGTCTTTATTCTCCAATTTCTCCGACCCTCTCTCTATCTTGCGAGTCCAATCCCTCAAGTTCTCCGGCCGCAGCCATCGATCTTCCCACAGCTCCGTCGATATTTCTCAGGGGGAGATCGGAAAGCGACGATGAGGAGGCCGAGAGATCCAAAAGCCTCCGACGAGAGGAGAGAGGGGATATGAATTCTAGATATGGTAAGTTTTGGGCATGCATGTTGTTTGGGTTAATTCTTTGATTTTTGGTATCTATTGACTGCTTTTCTTGATTCTAGCTTATGGATTCTATTTTTTAAGGTGTTACCGGCGGCGGTGTGGGCTTCTTTCTCACACCAGCGGAGACGAATTCATCGAAGGCAGATTTGACGAAGGAAAAAGATACTAAAATATTCAGGATAAAAAGGAGAAATCGTTCCGTCTTTTCTCTCTCCACTTCCGCCCCAATTTGCGGGGCACACTAGAATAGTAGAATTGCTCTTCCAATCGTCCGGGGACTAGATACTATAACAACACTCCTTTTGTTGTTATTGTAACAACAATAGTCTCCAACCAACAGGAAGCTAGAGTTGTGATGACTTTTTATTAGCTTAGTTGACCTAGTGTAAAATCAAAACAGGGGTATAATTCTCATTATGAAAATATATTTAAATAATAAAAATATAAAAATATAGAAAATATTTTTTTATTTTTTGCCCAAAATTTTGGTCGCCGGAATTTGGCCACCGGTCATTGGAATCTGGTCGCCGGTCACCGGAATATGCTATTTTGTCATCGGAATATGCTCACCGTGGTCGGAATATGCTTACCGACATCAGAATCTAGTCATCGGGGCCGGAATATGCATATCGGCACCGGAATCTACTCACTGACGGTCATCGGAGTTTGGTCAATGGTCAACGACCACCGAATATAATGGTTTGCATTGTGAGATTGATGGTTTGGTTTCTCGTGTTTTTTTATGCTATTTGTGGTTTGCTTTATCGTGCTACTGGTTTGCATTAAGAAGTTTCTGGCGTGCTTTAAAATTTTTTGTGGTTTGCTTTGCAGGGTTTCTGGTTTGTTTTAATAGATTTGTGGTATGCATCAGGACGTTTTTGGTTTGTTTTTGTGGTTTGCTTTACCGTGTTTGTGGTTTGCATTAGGAGGTTTCTGGTGTGCTTTCGCAAATGTTGTGGTTTGCATTGTGGGGTTTCTGGTTTGTTTTAGGGGATTTGTGGTATGCATTAGGAGGTTTTTAGTTTGCTTTTTTGTGGTTTTTTTATAACGTTTGTGGTCTGCATTAGAAGGTTTCTGGTGTGCTTATGAAAGACTTATGGTTTGGTTTGTGGTGTTTCTAGTATGTTTTAGGCGATTTGTAGTCTGCATTATGAGGTTTCTGGTGTGCTTTAGAAACATTTATGGTGTGTTTTATGGTGTTTCTGATATGTTTCAGGAGATTTATGGTTTACATTACAAGGGTTTTGGTGTGTTTTTAGGTTTTTGGTGTGCTTGAAATAAAATAAAAATAACAAAGAAATCTAAGACTCCTTCTACTTGACATTTTTAGGTATTATTAGTATTGCTCCAACCATTAGTAAATCATTAGTAAATCTAGCTAATGATGACAAATTGCCAATAAACCATTAGTAAATCTAGCTATCAACCTCTCTTTCTCTAAAGACAACAAACCCAACAACATTGTAGAAAAGAGATCTGCAACATTCGCACCCACCGGAAACCACACAAATTGATCGAACGACCGGCCGACGACAATAGTAGTTACGAATGAACCTCTCATAGCCGCCTTCTCCTCCTCCCCAAATCCACTGGGCCGACGAAGAAAGGAAGCTCTTCCCACCTGACAGCTCACCTTCCGTTGTTATAGTATCCGGACCCAATCGTCCGCCCTCTACTAGATAAAAGTTTGCTAAACAGGCGCAAACTTATCGGGAAGGGCATTTACCCCTTGGAAATTACGCCCCCCTACATTTACGCCTCTATGGCTCTATCCAAACAGCTCTCAGACGACCTTTGGCTTGGGCGGAAAGAAAACAAGGAATGGCCGACTATTCATTCATTTTACCTGGACTTACAGTCCTAGGCAGTATACTTGTATTCCCAGACCTCTTAACTATCAAGACACAGAAAAAATGAGAATGAAATAAAACCTTAAAACTTGTAAATCGAAACTAATGACCGCCACAAATTGGGTGCAGAAGGAATTTCAGGACGAACAAAAAACTAACTGTTGAAGTTTCTCTGCAATTTTCATCATCTGTCATGGTTCATTCTATGTCTTTATCGGGGCCAATGTATATGGTACATCCAACTGAAGCTAAGATGAGTAAACACCCAATGAGTCCACCGAAAGAGGGAACTATCGTCGACGAAGCAATCCCCCATAGCTCTGTGAATGCAGCCTAAGAAGCAACGCGAGAGAAAGGGCACAGCGGCAAGAGGATTTTAGTAAGGTTTGTAAAGGAGACCGTATGAGAGAGAGATGGTGAAAGGAGTACCTCAACGTATTGAAAGTTTGCAGCTTTGCTTGTTTGCTCGAGCTGTAGGCCGCGGGCCAAGAACACCTAAAAGTTATAACAGAGGAAGCGTAAGCCCCCAAGAGCGCAGGTTCAAGGTCTTCAGGAACCGTAATGGAAAAACGAAAAGAGAGTCCGTGTTTTACATAAGTCTTTCAAGGGGAAATAAGTACCTCAGCTAAGAAGGCGAGACCGCCAAGAAGAAGCATAAGGAAGAGGGAACGCAGCTCTGGCAACACAAATTCCTGATGCAAGAGAGTCGAGTGATTTAGGTACAGCACAGGCTCCGCAGATATTTGGGAGACAAATGCCAGCGTATTAGATCTTACCTCGAAAATGAACATACAGACTAGGGCAGCAGGGGAGGCCAGAATTCCAAATGAAAACACGGTGGTCCTGGAAAAAGCAGGAAGCATAGAGTTCAAATCTCCCTAAGCTCCAAACTATGTGAACATGAAAGGGCAACTGATTGAAGCTACTTTAGATACAGCTGAAAAGTGAAGCCTTACACTGGCTGATCACAGGCCTTCGATCCTGCTTTTATGAGGCAGTAGCTGATTCCACCAGTAACAGATGAAAATAGACCAGCTAATATTGCATATACATAATGCATTCCCTTCAAGTTGGCAGCGTTAGCTGACCCGGCTTTAACTAGCTCACCTGCTAGACCTAGGAAAAACAATGGTATGGTATGTGTGAGAGTCAGCTTCCCTTGTCGTAACTCGTAAGCACTTAAAAAAGAAACCATACTATAGGTTCTTATGTTCCTAGGATGTTTTGTGGGAACGTATTATCAGCACGCTACAGGAGGTTTGTTAACTCACATCTCTACCTTGTGCAGTGAAGCTCTGTCTGAAAATAAAGAGCACTCCAAAGAAGTTGCAAGCAAGACCTGGGAAAAGAACTTCGGTAAGGAAACCACTTAACATTTTCACACTCCAAACAAAGCAAGAAGTTAGGGATAAATGCTGGCAGACCTGCAATGTCAGCAATTTTCAACTTCTCAAGAAATGCAATTCTTGCTGCAATGGAAGCCATTATGGGAGTTGTGAAACTTAACACGATAGCTTGTGGTAGAGGCAATCGTTGAACACTGAGAAGAGAAAAGTTGCTAATGTTCAGTCATAAACAACCACGAGAAAGGACAACCACTATAAATGTTTATATGAACTAAGCAGTAACCGCAGGAAGGTGAAACTCACCAGTAGATAAAGCTCAATAGTGACAAATACCCCATCAGGGCTCTTAAAATCAAGAGTTTCCTGGCAAGTGGTGGTCCAAATATAGGTTGTCCAGTTCTCCTCAACCACAAATATGACAAGACCAAGAGTATTGTACACCTTGCAAATGCAGTCTCGAATAAAGGAATCGACTGAGCTGCCATTAAATTAGCGAACCAGACGTTAAGCGAAAAGCATAACGCAACTAGAAACACCTAGGGGAAAGCCTCAGGCTCTCATAATGCTGGTGCAGATGAAATAGTAGTACACGTTCCTACAACCACCGATATTTTAGGTAACCATGCACGAGTTTCTGGAATTCATACCTTTATTTTTTTTTTTTTGGTTTATCTGATGATGACTTTGCAGTATTGCATAGTTTCCACTAAAGAGAGAAACCATAGCAACAGACACTAAATGATGCACTACTTATCCAATGGTTCAAAAGTTTTCAAGTTTTGTTGCTGGAAGTTGTCTGGACTGCCATACCAGCAACACAAGACAGAAAAAGAAACTCAGTCATAACAGGAAAACAATCCTTTTACTTACCAGCAAAGACATCAGAAACAACCTCCATAGAAAAGTAGATGGACGACGATAAAGCCACGCACAGCATACCCGAGTATCTGGATCCACCCCACAGCCACAAAATCAGTTGTGATACTTGAGCCTCGGATTCAGGTACTTTGATAACATGATCCTGCAAAATGACCAGAAAGGAAAACCATTAATCACACACAAACTACTCCAAAATTGGTTCCCTGTTCTTCCATTTTACCAAGTATAAGGAACCCTTCAGAAATTGCAAATTAGTAATAAACTCATTCCCCCCATTTGCAACCGACATACATCTGGCTTTCACTGTTTCATTTCCCTCCCACCTTTCTTCAAAGATCTTCAGATTTCAGTATTCTTCAAATGGAACAGAAATATTAGTGCGGCACTACTCACCAGCGACACCAAATCAAGAGAACAAAAGTATAGAAACCTAAACCTATTCTCCACCAGATTCTGAAACGAAGAACATCATCACCAATTCACTAAGTCGCGGACACTACATATTCATGATTTGCCAGGATGACTGGATTTAGTTACCCTAGCTTTTCGGCGGGAGTAAGAGACGGAGAAGATATTGATCTTGGGTTTCTCCGCCGGCTGCTTCAACAGAGGAGCAATTTCCTCCGACAAAGAGTCGGCAGCATCGCTAGCTGCGTCACCATTAGAGCCGGCAGAAGAGAATGCCGGGACATCGCAGACGATTAGCTCCACCGCGTTGTCCCCGTCGCTGATCTCCGATGAGGCCGCCATGTCCCCCGCTGGCAAGGAAGTAAGGGAGATGTTTACGACAAATTTCCGGACTGCAGAGAGAGACGAACTAGAGTGCTGTAAGAGGCGACTCGATCGAGGCTACATCAATGGCGAAACCGGCGGCGGAGGATGGAGGAGGAGGAGAATTAGAAGGCAGAGGAATGGTTTGGCGTTTGATTTTGTGGCCGGCTGAATTGAGGAACGAGATGGATGTGACGTGTGAACGATCGTCGTCAGTTGGGTTTACACGTGGCGTTGTCCAACTGGCTTATTACCGTCTGGGGAGTCGTCGGCGGCCAGAGGAGTAAAAATGGAGGCTCCTGGTTGGTGGATCAATAAACAAGTCATTGGAACTCTATTTAAGAGGCTAATTAACTGATTTGATACCTGTATTTTCCTGATTCGACTCAGGTAGTCCTATCAAATTTTTAGTTAGCCCCTTTCAAATTCTCTATACCTTCAACTAGAGTGTTCAAATTGTTACCGTGGTAATAACCAAATCAATTAAGTCTAAATTTCACAATGGAATAAAATGTTTTAACCAAACCATCCAAATAAATACGAAAACCAAATTAACCAAATCAAAGTTTAATTGGTTTGGTTAATCGGATAATCGGATTAACCAAATAACATAACATTACATAAAAACAATTATCATGTAAATGAATAAAACATAACAATATGTTGTTACTATCATAAACTATCATTATATATAAAATAATAATAATAATAAGACTAACCATCCATGATTATCATCACCATTCGAGTTAATACATCATTCATCATTTCTGCACATAATATAGTTAGGTTACAACAAAACTTTAACATAAATACATACATATACCCTCATCTGGAAGTTAAAACTCTCCTACAAAACACTTAAACTATACATAGTATTGTACGTAATCCTAAAGTCTAGTAGTTGTCCAAAATGTTTTGGTTTAGTAAATATGTAGGACATTTAATTTTTTACCCATAATGTGTTTGGTTTGTTGTGCACGTGAAAATAAAATAGGGAATCACGAAAGTTTAGCTTGATTGGTTGCATGGAAGTATAAATAATTTTGTAGATTAGGTGTATCATTAATTAGTTAATTGGTTTCATTGATTAACAATATTGAAACCAAACCAAACCGCCTAAACCAAATAAGCTAAATTATTTAACCAAACCAAACTAAATTAACCGAATACTACCGATTAATATGGTTACCACGGTAACCAATCCGTTTGAACACCCTTACCTTTAAGACTCCAAGATAAAGTGTGATTATATACATCCCTTCAGTTTCGAAATGAAGCAACTGAGTCCTAGATTAAAATTGAAAACCATTCAGTCTTTCAACATCAAACATAAGAAGTTATGATACAAATTGGTTCTACCAGAATCTAAACAGGCTCATTTCAATGACATCTCAATCTCCTCCAGTGACCGGCCTTTAGTTTCAACGGTGAAGTAGTGAGCAAATATCGCCGATAACAACGACATGCTGCCAAATGCAGCATAAACAGGGGCAACTCCGTACATCTCTACCATGTCGAGAAAGAATAGACCGACCAAGAAGTTGCAGACCTGAAACACGAAAGGCCGAATTGACTACTAGTTAGTTGTTACTCTGTCTCTTGTTCTTTCTAGGAACAGAGCAATAATGGGATTTGTTTGTTTCAACCTAAAAAAAGTTACTTAAGAAAATGAAGACTAAAAAAGAGCTGCAACTAAACTCGTCCTCTGCCTTTTAATCCAACTTCTTAAAGCAACATTATTACCCAGTGAACGGAAAGACTAAATCCCATGATCTTGCCGCGAGTCCTGGAGCTGCTGAGTTCTGGTATGATCATGCCAGTAACTGGACCAGCCCCGATGGCAAAGGTGTATATGTACCTGAATGAAGTCAAAAGAAAAGAGACGGGGTGCAGCATGAAGAAGATGCAAGATAAAGCACATAAAAAGGACAAACAAAGGAAACTATTTCTCACAGCAGAGTTCCCAGTATAGATGTGATGTGGCTAAGTTGTTCTTCGAGTGGCAATCTTATAGCACCTACTACGAGAAACATTGAAAGTGCCTGCATGGAAATGAAGGTCTGTGATGTAGAGTGATATGCCAAACATTGATAACTCAGGTGTTGGGACTCTGTACAAATAACATACCATCCCCAAGTAACTACCAATTAATAGCTTCTTTCTTCCTTCCTTGTCAATCAAGTATAGAGCAGATAGTGCACCTTGACGAAGAAACAGGATAGTTGAGAAAAGCGAGAAAGGAACCAAAGGTTTAAATTATCGGATATCAGACCAGAAGCGTTTCAAACCTGCAAAATTGATGATTCCAATGAATATGCTTGGCAACACGCTGCTTGTTATACCCACATCCTTGAATGTTAAGGATGAAAAGTAAAGAACTCCATTTATGCCAGCAAACTGTTGCAATAAGAAAAGCGAACCTCCAACAAATGCAACTGCAGAAAAGAGAGATATATCATTCATGGCATGAGTCTTCTATTAAGTTTGGGTTGCTCAAAGAGTTTATATCAGTCATGAACATTCAATTATCCTGTACTTGGGTTAGTCATACTTTAAAAAAAGATATCTAAGAACAACCTTTATACAACCTCGAGAGTGTGGTTGCTCCAGCAGTTCCAACCATGTACCACCTCTATCATTGCCATCACTCTTAACTACTCCCTGAATTTCTTCTATTGCCTTTTCAACTTCACTTGGGCCCCAAAGATTATAGATAACTGATTTTGCATCTTCTATTCTTCCCACCTATTTCAGCCAATATAAAAACTTCAGAATAATGACATGCAAGAATCTAATACGAACAAATTGTGGAATGCAGAGCATAACGAAGATGAAGAGGAAAAAGGATAAAAAAAAGAACTACTTTATACAGCCAGCGGGGGCTATCTACTGCAAACTGCATGCCTAGTGTAAGGACCACTCCAGGAAGACTAGCAAGATATAGCATCGTCCTCCACCTGAAGATGAATGTAAGCAGTTTAAGATATAACATAGGGAGAAGAACACCAAATATCATCAGTGGAATAGATAGATTACCAGTGGGGATCAGTTTCTGAAGGAATTCCAAGTAACAAAGATGCAATGATACCGAGGCAAGTCCCAATCTGAGAGAAGGTTCCCAGGGAGCCTCTGTATTTTGTAGGAGCAACCTATAAATTTTGAAGATATAAGATGGAAGAACTTGGAAGTTGCTTCATGTCATTAACACAGTTACTTTCTCCTTATCCCATTGCGCAGCTCTCTTAGCTATCTAATATTTATTCCCAGCATAAGCAAAAGAATGGATCTCGAAAAGGGAAAAAAGCTTTCACCAGAAGGGGAGTAGTACCTCTGATATATAGATCGGAACCAGAACTGTGTTCACACCAATCCCAAGGCCAACCAGAAATCGTCCACCAAGTATTTCTTCCAACGAGTGCGCTTGTGCACTGTCCACATAGCAGAAAGTGAAAGTATCAAACACGTACCCGTAAACCACAAAGGAAACAATGCACATGATGACTACTTAATTTCCACAATGGGAAGCCTGTGCTATTCAAACTAATTGCAAAGTCAATTACCTTATGATTGCACCAAGAATCAATGGAACAGTAGCAATCTGAAATGTCCGCCTGCATCCAAGTTTATCAGCCAGCGAGCCGCAGCCAATGCTTCCGAAAAATGCACCAGCGATGAATATGCTCACCACAAGTCCCTCGAGTATCGGGCTCCCTTCAAAACCCAGCTCCCTCGCAACAGAAACTATAGGTCCATTCATCACCCTGCAACACATTCAATCACAGGTTCAAAGTCTTGCCCCATAACCCAAAACCAAAATCCAAACTACTGAAGTAGATAACTAGTGAACTGAAGCAGTAAATCAAACAAATCTGCCATCAGGAATGCCTCCTCAGCAGCTACAACAGCTATGAATTCAACATACTTGTGCCCTAATAATCACAATTTGCAAAATCCGAAAAATGAAATTCCTCTCAGCAGCAACTTATCTCACACCTAAAGACACCGCCTATAAACTCCAACAGCTGCCACAATAACTCTTTCTCCATACCAATTCACGAGCAGAGGAAAAAGGGGGGGGGGGGGGGGGGGGAGAAAGAAAGGCGATGTCATTTTACCCAATGTGATAGCCAAACAGGAAATTGGACATGGAAGCTGTAAGCACATGAGGGAAAGCACGAATCCATCCTGGATCCGAATTCGAACTCCCACCACTCTTTCTCTCCGTCGGATCCTCCTCGCTGCTTTCTGCAATTTTCGGCTCGAGGCCATCAGTCACTCGCAAACCTCGCTTCTGACTCTCTCGGTGGTACTTCAATGGAGAAACTCTGAACGCCGGCCGCAGCGGCGGAAATGAGAATTGAATGCTGGAACGTGTTTGGTTGCGAAGGTGCTTCGAGGCGGCGATCGCCGGGAGAGGAAGTGGATGCGAGAGTACGGTAGCCGCCCGCATTGGATCAGATCAGAGGGAGAGAGGAGAAGGCGCCGCCAGCGAATATAATTTTCAGTTTTATTCTCGTATTTTCCCACGATCACTGCAAAGTTCAAAGGTGGTGATCAGTGAAGACTGGATAATGAGAGTCACGTGACATGCACGGGGGATGGCGACCGAATCTATATTATAATAATGGCGGGAAGTGAAGCGACACAAGTCTACTGTGCGGGGCCCACCATCTAACATCAGCTGACGGGTGGAACACACGTGGAGGCTGGACATCAACTCTTAATTTTTTTTAATTTTAATTACGAATATTGGTTCCAAATTTAGTTCTTTGGGCTGGCCCAGCCCACTTTCCTTGTTCAGTTCAGCCGACCTGGATTATCTGCTTTTTACATCTCGCGTAGTCTTGGGCCCTGGTCTATAATTTTGGAAATTTTATAGCCCAGCGAACAATGCAGCAACAACTGGGGTCGTTTGGAAGATAAAATACGATTATTTTGTTGAGATTGTAGGGTAAATTAACGATCTTTATTCCCAAAGACACTATCCCTAGTTCCCTACTGTGCATATAGACTGAGATTACTATTCATTTGGACCGAGATTTACTATACACTTTCCCCTGATTGGTTGCTTGCCTGTGTGTGGGCCCGGTGAGGTTTTTCAGTGTGTTGTGGTTGGGCCAGCAATTTTTTTTCCAGTGTTTTTATCTTCTCTCTCCATTATCTATCTCTCTGGTCTTTCTCTCTCTCAGAGAAATAAAGCATTTTTGGGATGCTGACGGGATGTATCTGTCGGAGAGAGGCTTTGAGGTGAGCGGGGTGAGGCAAGAAGCTGTTCATCCACACTGAGTGGAAGGAGAAGAAAGTAGTGCCCTGTTTTGTCCAATCAAGGCAGAGGAAGGAGAGATGATGGTTTGGTAGTGACCGTACGAAAAGAAGCAGAGAAAGGATAAACCATTTTTCTGCTTTTCCCTAATTCCTGCATTTTCCCCTTCCCCCTTCGTCTCTCTATTATTCACTATCAACAAAGCAGACCTTGAGCCTCTCTTCAATTCTCTGGAAATTTTTTCCCTCTCCTTCATCTCGGTCTCTGATCTATAGTTGCCATCTTCATCAGCTCTCTCTCTCTCTCTCTCTCTCTCTCTCTCTCTCTCTGTTTCTTCGCACCAGGATTTACCAGGTGAACGAAAAAATGGCCTCTTTCTCTCTCTTTTATGCTCTGATTTCTCGCTTTGTCTTCAGCTTTCGATCTAATCTTTTCTTCTCTTTAGTGGTCATTGTTTGCATATTCTACCCTATGCAATCGATTCCTTGGAGGTGGGATTGACGGAATCGATTCATTGTTTGAATGAGCAGTTCCCCATCTTCGTCATCTCTCTCTGTTTTTGCTAACCTGTTGTTCCCTCTTTCTTCGCACTGGGATGAACGAGGTGAAAGAAAAATAGCCTCTTTCTCCCTCTTTTATGCTTTGGTTTCGATGTCTATCTGCAACTTTCCGTCTAACCTTTTCTTCTATTTTTTGGTCGTTGTTTGCATGTACTCCTCTTTGCAATCGGTTCCTTGGAGGTGGGATTGAGAGAAGGTCATCAAACTTTCGGACTAAGGAGACAGAAATAGGGGATTCCATTTTTCTCTAATGCATAGTTGCCTGTGGGACACAATGCATTGCATTCTTGCTCAATTAGCCAAGGCGGGATCGAGAATATTGTTCTCTGATGCATATATTAGATTGTTTGCTTTTGGTTTTCCCAATGTCGATTTTTTCAGTCACTCGATCTCTGATTTATGTTCTTTTTCTCTCCCTTGAACTGTGGCAAGCAGGTGCTGTTTTTTTTTGGCAGTTGGTGGGGCCAGAAGCACCAGCCGGGTAGTGCAATTCCATCGTGTGGAGTTTTTACATTTTGCAATTCGCTATAGGGGCAATTATCATTTTTGGTAGAGTGTTTGAATGAGTGTGAGTCTGTTGCTTTTTAGATTTGTTTGGGTCATGCTATTCCTTTCTTTCCAGTATATTGAGTAAAAAATCATCCTTCTTTTGTTCGCAATATTTTTCATTTGGTACAGGTGTTTATAAGAGTGAGGTGCTCCTATTCACCGATTTCTTCATGGATGCTTCCAGGTATTCAGAGTTTGAACCTCAATCTCTATTTAATTGTTTAGTTTCTGTATTTTTCGGTTAGTAAATTCTTTTTTGTTCCTCTGTTTCAACATATTGAGTTCGTGACTCATCCTTGGAACAATGATAAGCAACAAAAGATCGGCCCTTTGTCAAATTAGAAGCTAGAACAAGATATGAAAAGCGTGATGAATGGCCTTAATGACAGTTCTCATTACTACCCCTTTCACTTATAGAATGCTATCATTTTTAAGCAGGTTCTTGAGGGAGTTGCAGCATGTCCATCACTTGATGATGAACAATGGAATTTCTTCAACATGAGGGTAGGTCTTCCTTAGTCTTAGTTGTTGTTCACTTGACCTGTTGCACATGAGCACTTGCTTCCTTAAATGGGATTTATATTATTTCTTGCCTCGGATTCACATATCAGTATTCAATTTCCTCAAATTTTGTTTGGCCACTCCTGAGTCTGATTTGAAGTACTTATATAGATTAGAAAGCTAACCATGAAACTTCATTCTATGGTTCCCATGATTAGCCTAATGTGTTGATGGGAAGTTCCCCAATAATATTATAGCAAATCTCAATAGTTTATTCATGAATGGTTTGGGGTTTGTTTGGCTATCCTTTCAAATCTCCTGGTATTTTCTGATGGATTTGATCCATTTAAATGTAGTTAGCTTGACAGATGCATATGCAGAAACAAATAGTTTAGGTAGATATGCAGAATAACTAAAAAGATAAAATAGTGCCCTTGAGCTTTGCTAATTGGTAGCTTCTCAAGTTATTATCAATTTTGTTGCTTTTCTTTGCCGCTTAATGCATTCAAGCTATGTGTTGTATGTCATCTAGGTGTTGTAGTTTCTTATTAGTTCATCATGTAGGTAGCAAAGGAGTAAGTTAAAATTGTTGTGCTTTGACAACAGATCAAATTTATTAGGTACTTTGCTGGAAAGGAGCTCCAGGGCTCACTGTTAAAGCTGGATAGTGATCTCAGTGGGGCATAGGATGACTTAGAAAGAGCCTTGCAAGAGTTGGGGCTGCCTTAAACATCCACTAGAAAGGTATGTTGCGATTACAATGATTCAGTCTATTAGTTGTGCTCTTTTCTTATTTAAATGATTTCTCTGTTGATTCTGGCCTAATTGTGCATGTTTTGCCCCCGTTTTACTTAGAGGTTTGTGCCAAATTCACTCCTAAAAGGTTGGTTTTACGCTAGGTTTCCCGTGTTTTAGTGTGTTTCAGTATGTAACAGGTGAAACTAGCCTTGGAGTCGAAAGATTGGCGAAAAGGAAAAAATACCAGGAGAAGAGGTGAAAAAGGCCCAGTTCACGGCTAACCAAGGAAGTTCACGGTCTTGCATGACCGTGAAGAAGAGCCATGGATCGTGAATCACGAGGCGTCCAGAGCCAAAGTGGAGGTTATTGACACAAGGTGAGTTCACGGTCACTAAGACCGTGAACGAAGGCAGTTGAACGTGAACAGAAGTGAATGATGCGGCGCGTTTTTGTGCACGCCTGAAGTTCACGGACGTGTTTCATGGTTCACGGCCGTGAACTCAGCTCGTCTCGGGTTTAAATGATGAGCTGAAAGGAGGAGAGAGGGGGGAGCCCATTGTGTGTGAGAATCCTTTTTCAACCTTCTAAAGAGAGAAACACGAACCAAAGGGAGAAGAAGGCTAGGGTTTAGCTTCAAGGCAGATTTTGGGAAGATTTCCCCCAAGGAAAGCTCAGCTTAGATGTTGTGAAACCCTAACTCTACCATGTAGTTTTCTTTCATGTGTATTGGATGATTGTCATTGGGTACTGTTCAATTCAATGATTGAGGCATTATTTATCATGATTGTGCATGCTTGTGCTTAGCAACTTAGGGGTTGTGCATGTTTTGTGCTTAGTACCCTTAAGTTTGTGCATGTAGGTGCTAGCAAACTAATTAGCCACCTTATCCTAGCTTAGAGAGGAAAATCCCCCTTCCAATGGAGACTCAATCGAGTTAGTTTTCCTTCCGCTTTCTAAGCCACCTAAACTAGGTTAAGTTAGGACAACCCTCAATATTGAGTTAAGCAAGTCGGTTAATCGTGATTAAGTCGTCTGACCTTAGAGTTGAGTGAGGGAGTAAGTCAACTACCGATTGTCTAAACCGAGAGGGTCGAGTGACACGGCCTTTCATGCTTACCTCGGTTTAGCAATTGAGATTGTGGTCTCTGACCACATATGCATCCCTCTGCGGTTCGCGATTATCGTGCCCAAAGCAATCGTTCCAATCCACATAGCATGGTAGTAGTTTGGGGGAAGCTACACCCGAGTGATCTTTCCACCAAAGAGTTATCAAAACCATTTACCTTTGCTTTCTTTCATTTCAATTAGAAAACCTTTAAACCAAAGCTTTGTTGCTAGATAATGATTTCAAAACTGAAGTAGGGGTAGACGGACTGGCCCGAGTCGATATCTAAATGCTTGCCCTATACTGCACCCGACTAGAGTTTAAAAACCTGGGCTCTAGTTGGGGTTTTATTGTGGTGTAGTTTTGTGCGAGTCATCTATATAACAAGTGATAGGCATTACTTGACTTTTAATGTTTCTCATGCAACATTGCTCATCTTAGAGAACATATGGTCTTGACTTTTTGTGCATTCCCTATGGTTGCCTGATATCTTCTCATCTATATAACAAGTGATAGGCATTACTTGACTTTTAATGTTTCTCATCCAACATTGCTCATCTTAGAGAACATATGGTCTTGACTTTTTGTGCATTCCCTATGGTTGCCTGATATCTTCTGAAGATTTGCTATGTTTTTTGTTTATTAGTTTAGATGTCAGGGGAATGTGAGAAAATGGACACAGACTTTCCAACTGTGGAAGAGATTTGTTAGAGAATCAGAAATCTCAAATGTCACAGCTGGTAAAACTGCCAAACAAGCTATATGGGAAATTGGAATGGTATTCTAATAGTCACTGGAAATCAAAAGAAGTATGTGGAAAGCAACATAAATCTTTGGAAAGAATGATCCTTTTTTTAATATCCTCTGTGTATGAGATTTATAAAATTGAATGTAATTGATAGTGAAACTGGAGATTAAGATAGCAATGGAGTTTTCACATCTTTTATTGCTTTTGAAGGTGAGCAGGATAGTATTCTTTTTAGTAGAATTGGATTTGTACAAGTCTGTCTGTTTCTACTGCTTTGTTGTATTATGCAAACACTGTTTTTGTACCATGTATCTTGTAGATTTTTATACATTATTTTCTATGTATTAGAAATGCATCTTACCTTATTAATACTTACATTATGTACTTACACTCTTATTACATATATATTCAGCATACAAAGTTTAGAAAAGAAGGTTCCAAACAAAGCCTTAAATTTTAAGCCTCCCAGCACGAAGTGCGGGTTGATAACTAGTACAATTTAATAGTCAAACCTTTTTGTTTTAAACTAGATTTGGGTGCGGCTTGTTGGCCGAATGAAATTTGGTAAAACAGAATTACTGAAGTTACATGTTTGTGTTGTTCTATTTTACAGTTATATACGAATTTTGTCAAAGTTCACACTCTCAATGTTTATGTTAATATTAGTATCAAACCGATACTTTAAACAGAGAAAGCGACTAATAACACTCACTCTACCCTTTTAATATTTTCTTAACATTCAAATACATACATTATCATTTCATATAGCATAATAGGGGAAGTTATTCCCTCCTTATCTGCACTTACTCTGCTACGTAATAGTATCATTGTCATCATCACCGACTCCGCTATGTTCATCATCAACAACCATCTTTATTTTTCTCTTATGTAATAATGAAATTCGGTTTTCTAAATCAAGGTTGTCAAACCGGTTTATACCGTCACGTTGGTTTAGCAAGTGGAATTGTTCGATCGGTGGTACAATCAGTGTTTGTCGGTGTATGCCAGTTTAACAAAATATAAAGACATTGGAAAACTGATTAACAATAAATGAATTTAATCATATATAAAGCATATTTGAACACAATAAAGATCAATTCATATTAATATTTGAATAAAATGCGATATTCATAATAAAATTACAAATACTCATATTTAAATTTAACATTCAACGTCAATACCTAGATATTTATACTTAAATTTAACAATTAACATCAACATTTAACTTTTAACTTTTAAACTCATAAAACAAATTATGAATTAATTTTTTATTAATTAAATTCACTAAAACGTTATCACAAGCTTAGACATTGTTAATCTATCATGTCGGTCATACCAATGATGTTCACATTGATTTCATGACCGGTACAAGTTGAAGCATGTCGTGCGGCTCGACAACCATGTTCTAAACCAAATGAGGTTTACCATGAGATTTTTTGTTTTAAGCCTTAGCTTAAGGCGACATGTTTAGAAGTTTTTCCATTTCATTTTTTTTTACGTGGAGATCAACGGACAAATGAAGCCAATCTAAAAACAGAGTCTCAACCTAAGGCAATGACCGTATGTAGTTATAATTCCCCATAAAAAATAAATGTGAAGTAAAAGGACAAATGCAACCTTCCTTGAAGTGCGCAGAGGGCTCTATTTTTCCATCTAACCCCCTCCTCCCCTGGAACGTCTTTATATTAGTGTGTAGACAATATAATAGCCAAAATTTTTCAAAAACAAAATAATAGCCAAACCGTTAATTTTCCGTCCGATCAATGGTTAGTTGACTATGACGTGACAAAATCATTGCTTAGTTGGCACCAATTTTTTTTCCTAAGTGAGCTGGCAATAAATTAATCACTTTATTTTTTATATGTCTCCTTTTAATTATTAATGTTAATTTTTATAAAATAATTGAAATAAAAAAATAGAAAACCGACAACAACACATCTCCTTGTCGCTTCCCTCCCTCTACATGGAAAAAAGTAAAAAAAATCCTCTGCCGAAACCAAACACTCCTCAATGCGGGTCTAGCCGAGACAATTTAGTTATGTCGAGTGCAACTTGAAGGGATTCTGAATTTGGGCAGATTCAAGCATCTTCTTCCCTTTCCCTTTCGTGGTCGTCGGGTTTAAGTGTTCAGCAACAGGCTTCTTCACCGATGATAACTCGTTGTCACCTCGGCCTCAAATGGGTTTCTTTGTTGTATATTCGACTCTGTTTTAGACGGAGAGTGAAATTGACGAAAAGGGATTGAACAAGGGATTGTGAATGGGAAGCCGGAACAACAAAGAACTAATGGGTTTCATATATGAAAAAATGAGAAAGATGGCGATGATTTTCGGCGAAATGATTTGGTATGAGATTTGGATAGACTTTCATGGTGGTAAAAAGGAGTGGAAAGAGAACTAGAATTGGAGAGTTAGGAATATGGGTACGTGGAGTTTGAATGGTGATTTAGCGCAGGTGAAACGATTTGATGAGTTTGAGTTTCTGTCGGTAGGCGAATAGGAAAGAGATGAACTAAAAGTGGAACTGGTCAGCTTGGATTGTTAGAGGTAAGGTAGGTTGAATTTGCTAGGTCGATGGGATTGAGGGGAAGAAGATACTATTTTAATATTAATTTTTCATAAGAATATAAAATTAGTGAAAATTTACAATTATCAATGTGGAAAGTCAAATGTTTGATTTTGTGCCACGTCATCAAATTCATTCCACCTCAGCAATGATTTTGCCACGTCAGAGTCAATTAACTATTGACTGGACGGAAAGTTAAGAGTTTGACTATTATTTTGTTTTTGAAAAGGTTTGGTTATTATTTTATTTACAATGAAAGGTTTGGCTATTAAATTGTATTTACCTTTTTTTAATTTCCGAGTGATATTAAGAGAGGACAAGAGTTATACAAATAAAACTTCCAAGGAACCCCCTACAAGCGACACTCTAGTGAAGCCACCCAATAAAGTCGGAAGACTCTAACTCTAAGAGATACAATAACAGTACTTTACACGCCACTCTATGGGAAGCACTGTTGGTGGCTCTAGGAACCACCCTAAATTCTAAACAAACCGACAAAAAGTCTAGGATATGACGACACTACTGGATCATCGAACCTCCAAAGGAATCTTCTAGGACACCTTGTCGAATCTGATTGACGACCACCTCCGAATCACCTTCCACTATCACGTGAGCAAAGGAACTTGAGGCGACGATGGTGATAGCATCTCTTACTACGAGGAACTCTGTTAGGTAAAGGTTGACTACTTCATGGTTACGCATACTAGGCTGCTGACTCGTCCCGAATATCACAATTAGTTCCCGCCTAAGGTCCAAGTATAAACCTTAGTCGGGTGCAATACAGGGTAAGTATGTTTAAATATCGACTCGGGCCGGTCCGTGTACCCCTACTTCAGTCATTTGAATCATTATCTAGAGAATTGATTTTGGTTGAAAAGTTTGCTAATTAAAGTAAAGCAAGGCAGAAGTAAATGGTTTTGAAAGCTCTTTGTGAGAAGGATCACTCGGTGTCGCTTCCCCCTAACTACTACCATGGTATGTGAATCGAAGTGATTGCTATGGTCAAGGTGATCGCGAATCGCTAGGGGACACAAATACGTTCGTAGACCACACTCTCGATTGCCAAACCGAGAGATACATTATAGGCTCTTCAAGTGGCCCTCTCGGTTAAGGCAATCGATGGTTGTCTTACTCCCTCACTCAACCCAATGGTTAGGCGGCTTAATTGCGCTTAACTATATTGCTTAATCCAACATCAAGGTTTGCCCTAAATTAACCTAGATAGGTGACTTAAAATCCTAAGGATTCCCAACTCAATTGAGCCTCCCTTGAAAGGGGGTTTTCCCTCTCTATTCTAGGTTAAATTGGCCAATTAGATTGCTAAGCACAAACATGCACAATCAACATGAAAAATACCTCAATCATGGAATTAACAACACCCATAAACAATCATCATTCAATTCACATAACAAAAACTACATGGTAAATAATTAGGGTTTCACAACACCCAAGTGAAAAAGGAAACTACTCCATGCTAGAAAGGGGAGAAACACAAGAGGAAGAGGTAGAAACCATCATGGAGATGCTTCCAATCTTCTTTGCACTTGTGCTGAGCTTCTCTTGAGGAGAATCTTCCCAATTCACCACTTGGTGCAAACCCTAGCCTTCCTTATCCTTTTGTTCGTTCTTTCTCTCTCTAAAAGCTGAAGAAGAAGACACTTTCTCATTCTTGGGCTCTCCCTCTCTCTTCCTTTCAGCTCTCTTTTTAAACAAAGATCGGGCTCAGTTCACGGTCGTGAACTCTTGAACGCGTCCGTGAACTCAAGGTTGGCGTCGAAACGCACCGCTTCGCTTGCTCAGGATCACGGACAACAGCTCCTGTTCATGGTCTTAGTGACCGTGAACTCACCTAGCGTCAGTAACTTAGAATTTGGCCCTGGACGCCTTGATGTTCACGGGCAACAGATCCTCTTCACGGTCTAAGCAGACCGTGAACTTCCAAGAGAAACCGTGAGCTGCCCGTTTTTTTTACCTCTTCTCCCAATTTTCGCTCATTTTCGTCCAACTTTCGACTCGTGTGCTGGTTTCCCTATTAAATCCTGAAAACATGCTAAAACATAAGAAACCTCGCGTAAAACCACCCTGTTAGGAGCACAATTGCCACAAAAGCCTAAGGAAAACGGGGGGTAAAATATGTACAATTAGGCCCAAATCACTCCCCCACACTTAGACGTTTGCTTGTCCCCAAGCAAACCATTTCACACAAGGTAATATTTTAGCCTACAAAAATACTTTGGGGACAACTCAAAGGGCACAAAGTGGGAATTCTCGATGGCTATTGGAAATTAATATATGGACCGTTGTAAGCAATACCGACATCCACCACAAACGAAATTCGAGGCCACCAAAAGTGAGCAAACGAAAAGTTCTCACCTTTTTCATGGATCAATGCAAGTCTCAACAAGACAACCTATCAACCACAGCTACCCATGCATAGAATTCAAGTCCGATGACAAATGGAAAGGCAACAAAGGTCCTCACCGATGACAAACAATCATCATCGCAAAAAAGTCTCCAAGCATTTTGCGACGACAAATTTCGTCGCAATTAATCTTCCTACATACAACGACTAAATAATCCGTCGCGAAAAACAAATGTTTGTTGCAAAACACTCTATCCTACCTACCTCTAAATAGTGACATAATGCGCGACGTAAAATTGAAATTCTTCGCAAATAGTGCAATTTATGCGACGAATTTCTTGCCGTCGCAATAGAATCTTTCGCAGGTATTCTACACCATCAAATTGCGGGGGTGTGTTCTTCAAGATTGGCGTATGTTGGTCAAGGTTGATGTTGTTCTTCCCACCATCATCTTCCGGGGCGTGTTAGAGATAGGTTATGAATAATCTTATATTTTCTTGTCCTTCTAGTATAGTTCTTAGTATTTCCGTGTCCTTCTAGTATTTTACATTTTTACTTATTGTGGTTCTATTACTTATTGTCCAAGTCTTGTAATCTATATAAACCCCTTTGTGGTTTCATAATAATACAAGCCACAAATAGGGATGGCAATCAAACCCATGACCGCGGGTATCCGACCGCCCCCGACCCAGTCAACGCGGGGAATCCCCGCTTTGACCGGGTATGGGGCGGGTATGGGTAAAACCCGCAAAAAGTTTGATGGGTATGGGGCGGGTATGGTTTTAGCCTCCCCCGCCCCATACCCATCCCCATACCCGCCCCACCGAGATAATTTCTTCATATATAAAAAAAATATGTGCATCAAATTATAATCTATCAATGATGATGAGGATAACTTGAGAAAATAAATAGTAGAAATGCAATTGATTGACCACCTTAATCAAAATCTAATTCATTTATCTCAATTCTCATTTCACTCTTTCACTTTCCCCCTTGTCAACAAGATTATGTTAGTTAATTGTTATTTAGTAGATATATCAGAGTTAGAACATAATAATTTGAAAAATATTATACTCTATATTATGTATTAATGGTGATTTTAGGATCATAATCTTTGAAACATATTAAAAAATGACCGTGTTTTATTGACTTCATGATATAATATGTTCGTTTAGAATTATAATTAGAACTTTTCTTGTAAGTTTTAGGTATAATAATGTTGGATGTACGGGTATGAGTATTACCCATGGGTACCCGAAACCCACGGGTATGGGGATGGGTTTGCAAAACATTCCCCCGCATGGGTATGGGGCGGGTATGGGTTTGGGTATTTGAAGATGGGTATGGGGATGGTTTAAGCAAACCCGCCCCAAACCCGCCCCATTGCCATCTCTAGCCACAAACTACAAGTTACACACTACTATTCCTAAAACTCCTATAAATATAACAACGAGAAGGTGACTCTAGAGGCTAGAAACGGCGGATCAGAGATGTCAAAAATCCTAGGTTTAATATATACTAGGCGGAATAGGCCGCACTTTGCTGCGACTTCCAATTTTTAATTGGTATGCTAGCCTGTCTTTGTCTGGGAAGGGGGAAAATCAAAGTAACCTTTTGGTCTGGTCGATTAAATGCGTTTAATGATCTCATTGCTTTAGTACGATCTAATTTTAATATATGAAAAAGTTATTATAATGTGCATCCATATATAAATCATATCAAATCTCATTTAACATACGAATAATAACATATAACATCGCACCAAAATAAAATATCGTATTTGAATCCAACATATAATAAAAATTCATTATATTCAAAAGTTCAATTTCGAATTCAATAATAGGGGTAGGGCAAGAGAAAAACAAAAAAAAAGTGCATTTGACAAAGCCAAAGAAAAAAATACATGGCGTGACCTACAACCCAAAAATCTTGTAACGGGCAAACCTGTGAATTTGTAGAGTCCATTTTTCTCACTTGATAAGGATGAAGCGGATGGACCTGTGTTGACAACTTTGGGAAGAATTAAGGGTAAATATAAGGAAATAATTCCATTCTCAATAAGAATATATGGGCTTAAATGAAAATGCAAGTGATGTATCAAAGGAAAAATAATGTATGTTTAGTGATAAATTGATTGGGAAGTTAACCCTATAAGGAAATTAACCCTTCCCTCGTTACTTTCTCGTTTAGTGGCTGGGTAAATTTAAAGCAACAAAGAAAAAAACCTTCTAGAATCCTCTGTACACATGTTTCTCTGTTTCCTATCGCCCCTCTTCTCACTCTCTTCAATTTCCTATCTCCTTCTAATCAAATATCATTCTTCTTCCCCCAGTCACTCCTCTCCTTACGGATTTCGTTCAGTTTTCTTTCATAACCCTATTGTTTCAATCTTCGTCTCGTTGATTTTCCCATCTAGGCATACATGGTTCAAAAAGGGTCCGATGAATCTAGATTGAGTCAAACCAAATTAGATTCCTACAATACTCGGCATCGTTGCCGTACCTCATGTCTGGTCCCGATAGCTCACCTGAGAGTTGCTCATGGCCAGCGCATGTTACGGGTCATCATGTCTCCTTCTCTTTTTTAAATATAAACCTCTAATCCCCTAACATGCAGGGAAGATCGATTAGTCGCACGAAATATACCGAAGCAGAATTGTAGAGGTGAGGATGTAAATTAAATTGAATTTGGTGCATGCAAAGTGAGAAACCGGTAGATCTGAAAACTCTCCATGTTTTGCCTCATCTTTGCTTCAGCTTCCTCTTCCTTATGCTGTCGTGGGCCATATTTTCTTATTATGATTCGAGCCAAAACTTTAAATTCAGTGGGAAATAAAACTGACATCTTAAGTTTAATTACTGATTTTTGGGGGAGTTCTATGGTGTCGGCACCTATGCTATGCAGGTCTATAGTGAGCCCGTCTATGCCGGTCTAACTCATACTTACCAAGAAGGGAATAGAGTCGCGGACTGGTTTTCGAAGCACCATCTCGTCTATTCCTACGGTATGTACGAGGCATCACGTTCTCTAGAAGAGTGGTGGTCTCGTCCCTTCTCACCTCTTCCGAATCTCTGTAACTACTGCTTCTTTTCTTTGGCCTAGCGCCTCCAAGCAATGCAAAAAAAAAAAAAAAACCCCTATGCTATGCAGGTGGTGAATCCGCGTTATTAATGATTTGGTGCGGGTGAGGGAAAGAAAATGACAGTTGGTGCAGGATAGAATAAACCTTATGCAACAGTAACCTCATTGGAACTTTACTAAGATTTATTTATGGACTCTTGTAACAATGTGTTTCTCAACAATTTACCCCTCAACTTGCACCCTCTCGAACTTGCACCCCCTTGTTGCTAAACATAGTGTTAATAAGATTCATGGACTCTTGTAACAATGTGTTTCTCCTTTGATGTGAGCAGCTAAAACTCCTTGTATGGGCTAACGAAACTCATAGTGGTTCGAAGATACTATGTTAGGTTTGAAATGATTTTGATAAGTTTTTATTCCTTGATTCTTTGTCTCCTTGCTTGCTTATCTTTCAATTTAATCATAGGCTAAAAATCGCAGTTCTTTCTAGTTTTAGTTGAGTTCAATGGGGAAGACTATAAATTGATTCTTTGTGTCTTGGATCACCCATTAAAGAAAATAGATGTATCAATTAATATCTCGGGTTTTAGCGGATGGGTCGATACATGTTTAGATTGTCAGTTTTGGGTCTGCTCTGTAACCGTTTCCTTTATCATATTGGATTAGGTTTTAGACCCACATGGAGAAGTATAAATACTTCTCATCTCCTCTGTAATCTGTAATCTTCTCGATATAGTGAAACTGACTCTCTCTTGCCTGTGAACGTAGCTAACACATCGTGTTAGTGAACCACGTAAATTGTGTGTCTGTTTTCGAATCTCACTTTCGTATTCTTGCTTTCTCGATTCTGGCAATTTCCCAATATGTAGCAGCGCAGTTATAACAGTTAAACCATTAGATTAAAATATAAGGAGTTTGATAGGTTAGGAACTAGGATTAAACTCAATTAAATTGTGTAATTGCATGGTTTGGGATTTTGATGAACTTTAGGGGAAGCGAAGTCTAAACAACGTTCGCCTTTTATTGTTCAAGAAACCATAATTAAACTTTTATCTAATTGTATTTGCTTGTTGATTTGTGGATAGATGGCGAGACCCGATCACAAAATCCTCAAAGAGGTAGAGAGAACCCTTCAAAGTTCACAATAAGTCCTCTCCTGAGTTAAGTGAAGCCCTTTCTAGCTTCAACAACTCCATCTGAGATCTTGTCTGCCATTACTATCACTAATAATGTGCGAAGGTAGATAGGCGAAGTCTCTCCCTAGCTATTGAACTAGCATATGATTAGGGCGTTCGAGTGTTCCTCAGTTTTTCACAACTCTGGGCTTAATACCTAGCTATGTGGACTGTGTCGTCAAGATCATGATATCAGAGCAAACCAAAAAGAGTGTTCATAATAAACACTATAAATACTTCTTAAAGGCCTTAAATGAAAGCCTGAAAAATTCAATACAAATTATCGTTAGACCCAAACAACTCAAAATTAGGTTGGCAGAAGTAATACACAACTTAATTTGAAAAGTAGCGAATAGCTATCAATATATATCTACCTTGCTAGTTTGATTATTTTCCTCATGAGTCACAAAACTAATGTGTTTGATTCAAATCCAACAAAAATCTAATGCGTGTGGATCCACGGAGAGACGGATCATTAATGGTCGAACACTCACAATATCATTTATGAAATAGCTAACTAGCTAGGTCACATGTCATGGCATATTGATAGGTCACGTTACATTTATATATGTATGAATCTCAGCCTCTTACATGCATCCATTTTATAATTGAGGGTCCGGGTTATATACGACAGTTATTGCAGATGGGTAGACCAAAACCTTTTGATAAGTTGCATGTTCAGTTGTTTCTTCTTTTGTACATCTAGCCCTTCTATTGTTAGTCGTAGTATATATATGGCAAAAGGCTCATCATCCACATTCATATCTATTAAATGTATTTTGATATATTTCCTCAAATCAAAGTAGTAAAATATTATTATTTTATTGAATTAATCTTATGATTTGGGTTCAAAGAATTAATTCTAGAATTCTCATATCATTACCCAAATTTCAATGAATTTAAATGAATTGTTAGAGTATAATATCATTAATATACATGATGAATTCATTATGTAAATAATAAAACTCAATAGGCTTAGCCTGAACCATCTATATGTTAGATAGGATGTCCTTTTACAATACATTTGGTACACCGGAACGTATTAAATTCTTAAAAGCTTACTGTCGGAAGACAAGCTAGCATTTCACTGAATTTATATGTTGCACATTGCATGATATGCTGATAATGATATTAGTCTCCACTATGAGTGGGTGGTTCGTATCAGATCAAATCAATGTTTGGATCAGATCATATAGAATCAAATATAATATGGTCCGGTTGTTAGTAGTGGCGGACTCTTGTGGAGGGTAGGATTATCTTGGGACACTCCTAAATTTTGGGAGAAAATTAATGAATTTCGATAGCAATTTGATGGAAACTGGAAAAAATAAAAACAAATGGTTGTATATTTTATTCAAATGTATAAAACAGTAGGTATTTGTGAACATATTTTTTTAATTGAACACCTGGGATTTTATTAATTAGCCTTCAAAAATATTACAATCCGCTTCAAGATGCGAGAGTAGACACGCAGGCGGCCTATCCTCCCAGATCTCCTTGTCATCCCATCCACAATATAAATGGGCCATAGTATGGGCCACAATATTACCCTCCCACTTGGTGAAATTCCATTGGATCTGCCCCAGTGACTGGGCCTTGGCCCAAATTTCTGCTCCGAGCTCGCCTTCCTCTGTTAAGGACTCCACTTCACATTGTATCTTCCCAATCGCCTCTTGGCAGTCCGACTCAATCACCACCCTCGTCCATCGCCTTCAGTTCAGCAATTGCCGGCTTCCACTGACGTCGGTCTCGACGAACAGCTGCCAGCATACAAAGCCCGCTCCAATCCCTTGCAACAACCCCCGAACCAGTTCCTTCTCCGGCGAAGACTGCGACGTCGACATTGATTTTGATCCAACCCGTTGGTGGCTTCCTCCATTTCACAGGTGTGGGTTCCCTCCTCTCTTCCTCTTTCTGTCTTGCCGCTGTGAATTCCTCGTAGTAAGATAGGGCTCTCCCCACCACCTCCCATTCCTCCGCCTTTTTATTATTGAATAAGTGGTTGTTCCTTTCGTTCCACATATTCCATAGAATCATCGCCAATCTATCCATCTTCTCCTCCTCAATCTCCTCTGAGATCTCTCAAAACTAGGCTTGGCACGACTGATTCCCCCCCCCTCTCGAACAGACTTCGATACACTTCATTTGTTGTTGTAGTTTTGTAATAAATGTACTTATAAACGTGTAGACATTATCCCCAATTTTCCAAAGTCTAAAATTAAATTCATGAACGAAGCCTAATTCCTTCCATATTCTAAAACACGATTTTACCCCAAAGAGTTTGGTCACCTTTCCGGATTCTTTTCTCCTACGGGATTTGGAGAAAATTATCATTGTGTTAAACATGATGAGTTATTTGTGGATTAAAATGAAAATTTGAATTAGCTGATTTGATGATGGAGAAAAAATGAATCTATCATATTCATGGGTCTGTTTGCTTCTCAAAGTTATATTGATTTTATCGATTGCAACTTCAAGTGCCGAGAGAGCTTTTTTCAGCTTTGGATTGCTTAAAAAACATGTTTTGGAATCGAAATAAGGGGTCGTCGTACTCATATCACATTGAGTATGATTTTGCCATGGTGGACTCTACAAAAGGTGTTGTTCATATATTATTCAAAACCCAACACCTTACGACACGAGCTTATGATAACCATAGGTGATCAGTTTGTGAATGATTGTCTAGTAGGATATATTGAAATATATTTGTTGAGCACAATAAACAGTGAGTGTTTTTTTTTAATATTTTTCAAAATATGATAACATGTCATGGACGTTTCTTGTAACTTATATAGTTGGATATCATTTATTAATTTTTAATTTAACTTTGGAAAGGACACTATTATATAAAGTCTTATGATCCTTCACTGGTTGTTTTTCCTATGAATTTTATAAATACTGACGAAATATACACAAATTGACATTTTGGAACGAACTACATCGGACTAAATATACTATTAGTCCAGTCCTTAATCCTAAAATGCCTTTTACTAGTGTACTGCAGTTCTTCGTCGGATCGTTGCACGTCACTACTAGTATCCACAAAGGTAACTATTTGGGACAATCCACTTGATTCAAACTTTAATATGCTTTAACAGATATCGCTGCACAAATTGGCTTCGCGAACCTTGATAATCTCTCGATCCGTCATATGATTTGTTTCCTAAGAACTGGAGACATGTGCGGCGACATCTGTCATATAATTATAAACGTGTAGCCCTTATCCCCAATTTTTCGAAGTCTTAAATTAAATTCACGAACCAAGCCTTATTCCTACCGAATTCTAAAACACAATTTTACCCGGAAGAGTTTGGTCACCTTTCATATTCTTTTCTCCTAGAGGATTTGGAGAAATATTTGTCAAACATAATGAGTTATTTGTGGATTAAAATGAACAATTGAATTAGTTGATTTGATGTTGGAGACAAAAATGAATATATCATATCCATGGGTCCATTTGCTTCTCAAAGTTATATTAATTTTATCGATTGCAACTCCAAGTACCGAGAGAGCTTTTCAGCTTTGGATTACTTAAAAAAAGTTTTGGAATAATCGAATAGGCGATCAGTTTGTGAATGATTGTCTAGTATAATATATTGAAATATACTTGTTTAGCACATTAAACAGTGATTTTTTTTATTTTTTTATTTTTCCAAAATATGATAACACGTCATGGACGTTTCTTGTAACTTATACTAGTTGGATATTATTTCTTAATTTTTAATTTAAATTAATTTTTGGAAAGGACACTCTTATATAAAGTTTTATGATCCTTCACTAAATGTTTGTACTATGAATTTTATAAGTACTAAAGAAAAATAGACAAATTAACATTTGAATCGGACTACATCGGACTGAATACACTATTAGTCCAATCCTTAACTCTAAAATACATTTTATTATTGTACCGGAGATCTTCTCAGACCGTTGCATATCTCTACTAGTCTCCACAAAGGTAACTAACTATTTGGGACAATCCACTTGATTCGAACCTTAATACGCTTTAACAGATTTCGTTACGCGCAAACAAGCTTCGCGAAGCTTGATAATCTCTCGATCCGTAATATGATTTGTTTCCTAATTTGATCCTCCCACCCGTCAGTCTCAAATTAATGGATTGTCGGCCGGGCAACGAGTCGGTGCTTCAACTGGGAACTCATTCAGCTGGTGGTGGCCACATCACCGGGTTCGGCCCGACTGCAAAATCCACGAAGCCCGCGGGTGGGCCGGGAGTTAGGTTTTTTTTTAATAACCTGTACGAATGATGGGCCTCCGCCACGTGTGGATTCTTCTACCGACACACTTCTTTGCTCCCGTTTTAAGGAAAAATAGGAGAAAACTAACTCCATAAAACGAGGAGCTAAACGAAAGCTTAAGAGAGAAAAAGTTTAGAGAGATAGTGTTTCATTAGAGAGAGTAAACGCTCTTTCCTCTCTCCTCCCTTTCTTTCCTGTTTATGACCGTTGAGGGTCAACCCCCCCCCCCCCCCTACGGGGGAAGACCATTGTTTGAAACCTCCGGATGGATCCCCGTCGACCACGCTGATGCAACCAAGTAAGAAGGCGAAAGCGAGCTCTAGCACAGAGTTCTCTGGGAAAATCGGAATGGAATTTGCGATCGTCACAGCACAACCGGCGGATGATGATATGAACTCGGCTGAAGATATTGGTGAGAAGCAAACCACCTCACCACTCGACAAGACGAAGGAAGCAAGTGCAGGGAGGGCCAGCTACAGGGACTCCTTCCTGGGGAACTGCCCATCCATCGACATCCCTGAAGGGGATGAGCTGATGTTGGACGAATCGGAAACTGACGAAGCAGAGGACGACCCGGAATGCCTGACAATTCGAATAAAGAAAAGAACGAACGCAAAAATTTGCAACAGATGGAGACGAGCTATCACCTTCCGAGTCCTTGGGCGAAACTTCCCATTTGCTTTTGTCCAAAGACGAGTTCTGCGACTGTGGGCAAAAATGGGAGAAGTGAAAGTGGGCGACATTGGCAATGGCTATTTCCAGGCATCCTTCGATTCGCAAATTGATCATGATCGAGCTCTTTTTGGAGGGCCATGGACGATTGAAGATCACTACATTGTGGCAGAGCCGTGGCGACTCGACTTTGACCCTGACTTTGACACAATCGACCGCACGGTGGTGTGGGTAAGGCTACCTCGCCTGCCGCTTGCATACTTTGATGAAGAAATCCTCTTTGATATTGGCAACAAGCTTGGGAGGGTGCAGAAGATCGACTACAACACGACTTATGGTGTCAGAGGGAATTACGCCCAGATCTGTGTTGAAATCGATCTGAGGAAGAAATTGGTGTCCAAATACAGGATTAAAAGAAGAGTGCGCAGGGTGGAGTACGAAGGGCTGCACATTGTGTGCTTTGATTGTGGACACTATGGGCATGTTGCTGACAATTGCCCTGGAAAAAGGGGAAGAGAATCGGAAAACAGAAGAAAGTATGAAGGATGATGCTGCTACAGCCTCCAGCCCTAAGATTCGGCCAGAGATACTTGAGGATTATGGGTCATGGATGCTGGCCACACGGCCAAGAAGAAAAGGAAACCAGCAGAAAGCTAGGAAGACAGAGAGCAAGAACATTGGAGAAAGTAGGGAAGAAGTTGCTACACAAACTGGATCCTGGTTTAGCGCATTGGAAGCAGAGGAAGAGATCGTAGCTACTGAGGAGGATCAAGGTAAAACTAATGAGACCTTAATTCCATCAGCTTCGACTATGAACAAACAGCCAGAAGATCAAGCTAAAAATTAGAAGAGGGAAAAAACCAAGGAAGGGCGACAGGAAAAAGATAAGCAGGGAAAAAAGGAAAATGGAAAGACAAAAGGAGAAGGAAGCAAAAGCCAGAAACATAATCAAAAGTAGGGCTGGCATTTCGGTTTGCAGTTAGCGGGTAACCGCCGGTTTTAACCGAAAACCGCTGGTATCCAGCTAACCAAAAACCGACCGGTTACCTTGACGGTCGGTGGTCGGATGGGAGAAGGAAGGGGTCGGTTGACCGAGTAACCGATGGTGATTAACCGCGGTTATCCGACTAACAGGGCCAACCGAGACCCACTTAAACTTCCCCAAAATCCTGTCTAGATTCATCTTCATTCCCACATCTTGAATAAATAAAAAAATTCCCAAATCGGAAGAAGAAGAAGAAGCAGATCTACACTCTCACGTCTCACCACCGTCATAGCCAACAAGCCCTTGCCAAAGCCGCCACTTGCTCCGCCGCCAAGTCCTCCGCCCTTCCCACCGCCGGCACCGCCCCCAAGGCCACCTCCCTTACCTATTCCGCCGCCAAGTCCTCCGCCAAACCTGCCACCTGCACCTGCTCCACATCCTCACCGCGGCGAAGGCCATCGCCGGCGTCCCATAGCCCGGTTTCGTCTATGAAAGATGAGAGCGTCGGAGAAGCTTTGCTTCGGCTCATTTTCTGGGTAAGACGAGGGAGAGTGAGAAAGAGCAGAGAGAGGGAACGATTTGTTCTTGGTTTGTTGGTTCTCTTTCTTCTTTCAGATTGGAGGAGAAATAGAGAGAGAGAGAGAGAGAGATAGAGAGAGAGAGGATGTCGGCGATTGAGGTAGACGCAGAACGAGAGAGGTGAGGGAGGAGGCGATTTCGCCTTGGCGGGCGGCGGCTCTCTGGAAAGGAAGAAGAAGAGAATCGAGAGAGAGTGGGGAGAGAGATAGGTTAAGCTTCTCTGGAAAGGAAGAAGAAGAATCGAGAAGTGAGAGGGGGTTAGGAGTGAGTGGTGTAGAATTTTTGTTGCTTTTAATTATTATTATTTTTTTGTAGAAAAGGTAGTTTTCCGGTTGGCCGGCTAACCGAGCCTAAAACCGAAACCGACCGGTCGGTTGGCCAGCTAACCGTGACCACTCTCACGGTCGGCAGCAATAGGGGGTGGCTTAGTTTAACCGATAATCGGGTTTTCAGTTTTCGGTTAAACCGAAACCGACCGACTGCCACCCCTAATCAAAATCCCCTCCAGAAATGCCCTAGCAGGTTACTGGTATGATATCCAATCCAACCACAGCAAAGGCTAACCCCATTATCAAGAATGGCACAGAGAAAAAAGTACAGAAAGGGGATAAATCCCCTGCTGTATCGACTAAGCTGATCAAACCCGCTAACCACCAGACACCTCCAACATTAGGAAAGACTAGAGCAAGCAAGGGAACGACAGCCGATGCCAGGAATGGACATCAACCTAAAATGAGGCCACCTACTAAAGAGAAGGAGACCAAGGAAAACAATAAACGGTTACTTGAGACCCAAGCCTCAGAGGTGATTCAGCTAAGGAAGATCGATTTTGCTTCAGAAATGAAGGAAAAGGCACTTGTGCCAGAAAATGCACATGAACCAATGGATGCAGCAGTCACTGGTGCTCTTGAGGATCAAACGACGGTGATGGCCGTCGACAACCCTTGTTCTTGACCAGTGGGGGGGGGGCATGGAAGGACTCTTACCTTTTCTATGGTTAAGATCTTCTCCTGGAATTGTAGGGGTGCTCAACACCCCAAATTTCTTTCTACGTTTGAGTTCTACAAGGCTAGCTATAGCCCTGATGTTGCCTGCATCCTTGAGCCCATAATTAGTGGGGAGGAAGCAGAAAAGGTTATCAAGTCCCTTAGATTTGATACTTGGAAAATCTCGGATGCAGTGGGGTTTAGCGGGGGAATATGGGTTGCCTGCATCCTTGAAGCTTATTGACAAGCATAAGCAATTCGTCCACCTCAAGTGCATCACAGGAGGGCGTGTGTCCTACCTCCTGACTGCCATCTATTCGAGTCCTAATGAGCATGACAGAAGGGAGCTCTGGCAAAGGTTAAAAGTCATTGAGACCACCACAATTGAACTATGGCACCTTACTGGAGACTTTAATTCCATCACCAAGCCATAAGAGAAACAAGGAGGGGCTCCATTCAACTTTGCAAAAGTTAGATCCTTTAATGAATGCATTGATGAGTGTGGGTTCATTGATCTGGGATTCACAGGACCCCACTTTACTTGGTTTACTAGTTCAACTAGAATCAAGGAAAGGTTGGACAGAAGTCTGTGCAGTTTGGAATGGTAGCAAACCTTCCCAAACACCAACGTGATCCACCTCCCCAGGATGAGATCAGATCATAGGTCAATTCTCAATACCACCTCCTCTCTTTAGGGTAAAAGGAAGACTGATAGGAGATTCCAGTTCATTGTTGCTTGGCTGGAGCACAAGGAGTTTCAACCTTTCCTCCAACTGTCATGGAGAAAAGGATGTGACTTCCTACCATCTCTGAAAACCCTTTTAGATGATCTGCAAAAATGGAACAAAGATGTCTATGGAAACATTTTCAAGAGGAAAAGACAACTCCTTAACTCCCTCAAATCATTGGAAATGCTCAATGAGAGGAAGCCTTCAAGGAGCTCAATGGTGAAGGAATAGGATGTCAAGGGAAACTCTGTGACAAAAGGAGATCCTTTGGAGGTAGAAGGCTAGGGTCAACTGGAATGTCAAAGGGGATATGAATACACGCTACTTCCATAACTGTACCCTCAGTAGAAGGAAAAGAAACAAAATCATTGGCTTGAAGGATGACGAAGGGAGCTGGATCTCAAACCCTGACAAGCTTCAAGACATGGCAAGGGGACACTTTGTCAAGTTGTTTACAAGTGAAACTCTAAATAATAGGATCAAGATCACTGCTGATTTCCCTAATGTTGATGAGTTTCTTCTTAGAACAGTTGGAAGGACCCCTAATCCTATGGATATCAAGGCAATTATTATAGAAATGAGTGGACTGAAGGCTCGTGGAAAGGATGGCTTCCACGCTCTATTCAATCAAAAATGCTGGGATATTATTGGGATGGAATTTGCTTCTTTCATCATCAGCTGTTTTAACAACCCAGGGAGGATCCAAAGCATCAATGAGACCCTATTGGCTCTCATTCCCAAAGTGGAATCCCCAACATCTATGAATCATTTCAGACCCATCAGCCTTGGCAATGTTGGGTACAAAGTTGTGGCCAAAAGCATTGAAAACAGCTTGAAGAAGCTAATGCCAAAGCTTGTTCACCCCAACCAGTCCATCTTTGTCCCAAAATGCCATATCACTGATAATGTCATTATTTTGCAGGAAACTGTTCATTCTATGTCCAGGAAATGTGGAAAGAAGGGAAACATGCTTCTCAAAATTGACTTGGTCAAAGCCTATGATCGGATTGACTGGCTCTTTTTGGAGGAAACCCTGGTTGCCGTGAAGCTCACGCCTGAATGTATCAGACTGATCATGTCTTGTGTGACAACCACATCCTTTCAAGTGTTGTGGAATGGGGGGGGGGGGGAACAGAAGTATTCAGACCTTCCAGAGGCCTCGTACAAGGATGTCCTCTCTCACCTTACCTTTTTACTTTATGCATTGAAAGACTTAGTCATTGTATCCTTAAAGAGGTCAAGGATGGGAAATGGAAACCGATCTGTCTATCCCTTGGGGGACCTTCTCTTTCCCATCTGTTCTTTGCAGATGACCTTGTTTTATTTTCTGAAGCTACCTTAGCACAAGCTGACTGTGTGATGCAATGTCTGGATTTATTTTGTGCTGCCTCGGGTGAGCTAATTAGCAAAGAAAAGTCTAGGACTTTCTTTTCTAAGAATGTGAAGCATTCCGATCGTCTTACTATCTGCAACAGACATGGGATCCAGGAAACAAACGACCTTGGAAGGTACCTTGGTGTTCCTGTCATTCATGGTAGATAGAATGAACCAGAAGCTTACTTCATGGAAAGCAAGGACTTTATCCCTTGCAGGGAGAGTCACCCTAGCCCTGTCTGTGTTGAATGCCATCGCAACCTATGCTATGCAAACCACACCTATCCCTCTTACTGTCTGTGATTTAATAGATAAGAAGATTAGGGGCTTTGTTTGGGGATCAATGGAAGGAAAAAGTAAACCTCACCTGGTGTCATAGGATAAAATATGCATGCCTAAGAAACTTGGAGGGCTTGGTCTTAGATCTGCCCGCAGTCTTAATAAAGCATATATGATAAAACTGGCATGGTAGATGATTAACAGCAAGGAGGAACTCTGGGTGCAGGTACTGTAGGCAAAGTATTACAAGCACAAGAATGGGGAAATTCTCTCTATGAAGAAAACTAATCACTCCAGCCTATGGAGAGTTGTGGTCAAAGCAATGCCACTTATGAAGGAAGCATCTTGTTGGAGTATCAGGAATGAGGAGTCAACCAGCTTTTGGAGACACCCATGGATCGAGAATGGAATGGTGCTTGAGGATTTCCTGACAAGAGAAATCACAAAAGAGGAACTCAAGCCACCAGTGACCAGCTGGATACAAACCAAGGTGAGTGGGACTGGGACAGGTTGAATGACCTCCTGCCTAATGATAGACTTCTGTTGATTGCAGGTATGGAGAAACCTAGGCCTGAACTTGGTGAGGAATATATGACATGGGTACTTGAAAGAGATGGAAGATTTCGACTCAAGTCTGCATACTACCTTGCTGCAAACATGGAGGAAGAAGAGGAAGAGACTAGCTGGAAAGCTTTATGGAAATGGCAAGGACCGAGCAGAATCAAGCACTTCCTGTGGCTGGTTCTCCATGACAGACTCTTCACCAACAAGGAACGTGCAAGAAGGACAATTACCACGGACAATAGCTGCAACAACTGCAAGAAGAATGAGGAAACAATTGACCATATACTTAGAAAATGTGAGAAAGCAAGGAAAACATGGGAGAGGTTTCGACACAAGCTGGTAAACAGATACATTGATGGCTGCTTCCAGAACTGGCTCCTAGAGAACCTTCTTCATGAGGATTCTGGAGTCGATTTTGGAGTCATCTGCTGGAACTTGTGGAAGCAGAGGAATGAAGAAGCCATGGATGGAAAGTATTCAATGAAAAAGGCCTCTACTGCAGGATTGATGCCTGGATGACTATCATTCACCAAGTTAAGCACAGAGACACCTTTGATTGCTGGAAAACACCAAGACAGCACCAGAATGCGTGCATTACATGGAAACCACATGATGTTGGATGGGTCCAGCTCCAGGAAGATGGCTCAGTAATCCAACCCTCTGGAAAAGCAGCTGTTGGCGGTCTTCTTCGTGACCACCTGGGACGCTGCCTGGACGCTTTCACCTGCAATATCGACATCTGTACGATCACAAGTGCGGAGCTGAAAGGGGCGATCGAAGGCTTACGAATTGCTTGGGAAAAGGGGCACAGGAAAGTCATCATCAACATGGACTCTACTACAGCAATTGAGATTGCGAAGAATTGCATTGATGATGATCACAGACATGGGATCCTCGCTAGGAAATTTTTTTTCCTTCTTAATTGTGATTGGGAAGTTAAGATCAATCATGTGTTTAGAGAGGGTAATTTTGCTGCTAATTTCTTAGCTAGTTTGGGTCACTCTGTTACTTTTGGCACACACCACTACAATGTGTGCGACCCGAACCTTGGGTATTGGTTGTTACACGATATCATGGGCATTGTTCATGATCGTGAGATTATTATTAACATGAATTAGACGCTAAGACGTAACTCTTTCTACAAAAAAAAAAAAAAGAGGAGCTTGTATTTTTGCCCTTCCTAATTCGCATTGAATGCAGGATATGGATAAATCGGGTTTCGATTAGGGGTGTGTAATTTCAGTTCGTACCGGATCGCACCGAATTAAATTGAAGTTTGGATCCGACCGCATCGAATTAAATTGAAGTTTGGACCTAATCTAGTATAATGCGGTCTGGTATTTGGTCTCAATGAATTTTACAATTACTGAAGAAATAATGGACCGAATTGATATTTGGATCGCATCGAACTGATATTTTGATTAGACCGAATCAGACTTAATAGACCAAATACAATGATGGTCTAATCCTTGGTCCTAAAATGTATTTCACTAATGTACCATAGTTCTCGTGATTTTTATCCCGTCCGGACCGTATCATGGGTTATTCACATAGACCGAATGCAATGATGGTCCGGACCGTAGGATGTATAATTTTTGGTTATTCATTGGTTTTGAGTGAGATGAGATGTTTGATCAAAATTTTATTTTATTTTATTGTTTTAATTCTAGTTTTGAAAATTGTTCCAAATCATGCAGCGAGTTCAATGTGATATTTTATTTGATATCCGTCTTTTATACATTCTGAGGACTTTTTTGCATCACTCAGGTACCACTCTGAACACCTTAGTTTTAACACAAATTTTGAATTTGTTGAACAGAAGCAATGAGTTCATCATCATGATGAATAGAATGTAATATATTTCTTGAAAAATATTAGAATACATCATCTTATACTAGTACCACTCTGGTATAGAATGGTAAGTGATGGTTAGTATATTCTTATTATCATATTGTTTATCATTCTACAATATACTATACTCGTATTGCCATGGTATAATCTTATGCACTATCAAGTTGTAACACCATGATATATACTATAGTGGTAATATATGCCTCGTTTTTTGTTCCAAAATATATCAAAGTGAATGTTATTTTGAAAAGCACAACTAATATGATTTTTTTCACAAAAAAAAATATATTGAATTTAAACAATAGGATTTAAATCATTATATTTAATGGAGTGAAAATTATGTCATCCGATCTGAACTCCTCCTTCTTTGGGAGGAACGAACTGGGAGCGGAGGAGGGAGTGACAATTGGAAACTTCAAGGACCTGGCATGTGGTGATGGCAGCCGGTTTGGGTCACTAGGGAGTAGCCAAGCCTTACCTGGCAGAGCTCCTAGCAGTAAGAGATGCTATCACTATCGTCGCCTCAAGTTCCTTGACTCACGTGATAGTGGAAGGTGATTCGAAGTGGTCGTCATCCAGATTCCGCAAGGTATTATCAAAGGTTCCATTGGAGATCCGGTGCACCGGGAGTGTCGCCAGTTCTTAGACTCTTTGTTAGTTTGTATAGAGTTTAGGGCGGTTCCTAGAACCGCCAATAGTGCTGCCCATAGAGTGGCGCTTAAAGCACTGCTTGTCTCTCATAGAGGTAGAGTCTTTCAATTTTTTTTTTGTGGTTTCACTAGGGTGTCGCTTGTAGGGGATTTCTGGATAGTTTTATTTGTATAACTCTTGTCTTATCTTGATATCACTTGGAAATATAAAAAAACTAATAGCTGGAATTGAGGAACATAATTGACTAGTGTAAACGGAACAACAAAAATTGGTGGACCAAAGGACAAGTATATCTGAAGGGTTACAATTTGTTTAGAGTTTGTGCAGAATTGGTGTAAGTTTTGGGGCACAAACAAGAGTATGAAAATTTGAAAGATCCTCCAAATGGTAGTGGAGTTGCAGGTTACTTCGTAGGAGTTTCACAAAGACTTTAACTTCAACGGGAGCTGTGGAAGAGGAAGCAATGGTTTGTATGATCCTAGATATGCCTGCATTTTGCAACAAGGTCACATGATGTGATGTGTATCGTCCATTTGGCATTGTGAACTGCATTTGAAAGTGGTAAGGTCGATCGGACTCAAGGTGGTTTAGGATTATGTGTAGGTCCACCTAAACCAGCAGCCATTGCAGTCGACATATTCTTGTCATGATTATGTTTATGTAGTCCCCAAACTTCTTCTGGATTAGACCAATGTTATTGGTTTTTTTTTCAAAGTTTCACGGTAATGAATCAAAAGCCAGTTCCCTCAGGTAACAGATTTCTTCGCCTCTGCTTTGCTTGCATGCTCTCTGTGTAGGTGAACCTGAACCAAAAAGGAGGAAGCCCAGTGGCTCCTGACCTCGCCCAACGCAGCGGAAACAGCAGCAGCGTACAAAGGGGACTCTGCCTGGACGCAATTTTGTTCTTTCAACCTCTTGCCTTTGGGGAATTAGAGTCACGAATGATCATCCAGCTAACCACCAACCTTGTGGTGATCGAACGACTGACACTCGTCATTACGGCCTGTGGCCGGTTACACTGATCCTTTCTGGATAGGTTAAACTTCCTTTTCCTTGAAGTTGTACTCCTTCTCTTGCGGAGTTGTTCGTATCAACCAATGAAGGAGGTTACTTGCATGTGGTTTGTAAACATCAAATATGTACGTTCTCTTAAGGAAATAAGTTAATCGAGGATTTCTGTTCCTCTGGTTTTATGATTCAAATCCCCTGCTGTGCTTGGTAGTTTCCTTTTTCCCCAATTTTCATTCCACGACACCCAACGACCTCAGTCGTTTCCTGGACTCCCTTCCGGCAGCGGTCGAAATCTGAAGGAAGCTCCAAGTCCATGACTCGTTCGGCTTCGTTCGGTTGCTAGATGACTCAATCGCGGCCAAACAGCGACCTCGCCGGAAAATCATCATCGCTCGTCGGAGAACCTCAATCCGTTGGACTTTTTGGGCATTTAATTACTGAAACGACAGTTACGAGATGGAGGGTCCTCACTGTTTCGTGCTATTGTTGAAACCGGTCATTAATTACTTTTCTTGATTTTTATTATTATTATGGGGAGGTTGTAAAGCCAAGGAGGAAGATAACACAGAGTCTGGTTACAGAGGGAACCAGACGAGCAAAACAAAAAGAGGAACAACCTTCACCAAGACCTGCTACTGCCTAGCAAGGCTAAAAGACTCTAGAAAGTAAAAACATCCCCGAGATAATCAGTTCGGGTCAATAGTGACTTGTCTTGGGAAGCTTGTCCCAATAATATCCTCACGTAAGAGTCTCCCGAGAGCCGTTGGTAATTAGTTTAATTCATGCGTTCCGAAGGGAAAAACGAGGCGACTCTATTACCTTCACGGTACGTATGAACCAATCGAACTAACCAACTCTGAGCTATCTTCGGATCATGGTCAAGAGAGTGGCATGAGGGTGAATCGAGTCGGTCCTGTTCTCGATCAACTGAATAGCTAGTTTGGAGTCAATCTCAACAATCAGACAATGAATGTTCATTTTCCAGGCCATTTCCAAACATTTATGGATGCCCCAAAGCTCTGCGAGAATAGCCGATCCTGTGCCAATGTTGCAGCAAAAACCTCCCAACCAATCACCCTCGCTGTCCCTGATACACCCTCCTGCTGCCATGAGACTCAGAGTACCCTGAGCTGCCCCATCGGTGTTGAGCTTGCACCAACCAGTCGGAGGCGGGTTCCAGACAATGAGCCTTTCCTCCCTTGCTGGTTTTAGGTAAGAGTCAGCTCTATCGGCAGCTGATTTCCCCGTCTTTGCCCAATCTTTGGCTTTAAACAATGTAGTTGATCATAGTGGATCTTGACATTCTTGCTGCCTTGAAGATGAAATTGTTTCGATGTTTCCATATGTACCAACAGATGAGGGAGAAGAGGCTATTCCACTCACCTGTATCAGCCATTTCGTCATCTTTATTTAAGTTCTGTGCTAGCCAACTTTCCTGGTCTGCTGCAAAGAATTGATGCTGACTTTGTTGGGGAACTATCTTTTCCCAAACTTGTTTAATCTTGTGACAATCCCTCAAGCAGTGGATATTGGTTTCAATTTCTGTCCCGCGAAGAGCACTTTGTCATTGATGGAAAGGTGCATGTACTTCCTGACACTGTTGGTTGTTAATCTTCCTTTTGAGGCTGTCCACATGAATAACCGAACCCTCTCTGGCACTTTCAGCCTCCCAATTTTGCTACAAGGGATGACTCTTGTTTTTGGGATTTGACTTGCTGCTAATTGATATGCAAATGCCGTATTGAAGGCCCCAGACGCCGCTGGTTTTCAAAAAAGCTTGTCCTCTTCTGTTGATAACGGATCAAGCAAAATGGCGCGCAACTGATCCAAAATTTCAGTCGGCAGGTAAGCTTCCAGGTCAGCAACTCTCCACCCTGTCTCAAGATCCCAATAGTCAGCAAATTTTTTTTTTTTTTTGCCTCCATTGGGACGTCCACCCTCGCCTTATCAATTAAGAGTACCGCAGCAACCAAGGATCACACCAGAAATTGGTCAGTTTGCCATTTTTTACATTAAGGGAAGCCCCTTTTCGAATAAGATGGGCAGACTGACTAAAACTTTGCCAAGCATGTGAACTTCCCTTTTTTCCTTTAAGAATCTGAAGCCCTTTCCTATCACCGCCATATATGCTATTGAGAGTTTTAGCCCACAACACATTGTCTTCAGTGACCAATCTCCAGGCTCCTTTTGCCAACATCGCTTGGTTAGTCAGCTTAGTGGGTCGAACTCCTAGACCTCCTTGAGCTCGCGGGAGCGTCATTTGGTTCCAAGACACTGTGTGGAGCTTGTTCTTGTTGTCATCTTCCCCCCAAATGAAGCGTTTGTTATATTTATCAATAGCGTTTCACACCCCTGCAGGAAGAGACTGAGAAAACATAGGATAAAGAGCCACATTAGAAGTCACAGCTTTAACCAGAGTCACTCGAGCTGCCATGGATAAATGCTTAGGCTTCCAGCTAGCCAACTTCCTCTGGACTTTGAGTAGGAGTTCTTTGTACCGAGTCTGAGTGATTCTTCCATTGATAGCCATAAGTCCCAAATACCTCCCTAGATCCGAAGTAAGAGGAATCCCTGCTCGAGAGCTGAGGTGAAACGCCTTGTCCCTAGCAATATTGGGAGAAATAAACATGACCGATTTACTGAGATTGACCCGCTGACCGGAGCTGGAACAAAACTCATCAAGGCATTTTTTATGATATCTACTTGTCTACTCTCCGCTTCTGCAAACAAAATCAGATCATAAGCACAAAAAAAAAAGATGAGAGAGTTTTGGGCCATCTGTAGACAGCTTAAGGGGTTTCCACAATTTATCCTCAATGGCTTGATTAATGATCCAATTTGTGTTAGGACAATAACTAATGGGTCATTATGACTAATTAATATATTTGATGACCTACACTTTAATTCATTTAAATTTGACTTACAACGGCAGGAGGAATTAGCTAGTAAGCATATAATTTGATCCCTAAAAGTAATACTACAGTACCGTGGCCACCCGATTATGGTCTATAGTGGGATTAACAACTTCATTGATTCCGCCCTGACTATAAACCCTATTCTTTGGTAGCGACATGTTATGTTCTCTGAGTTCTCTTAGTTTCACAATCACATGTTCTTATTTCCCCGGTAACCGTCAACTCCTGCAATTCGCATTAAAGACAACAATTAATGGGATTAAAACAAGTTTTCCTCAAGACCGTTACAAGGCTCTACGGCCAGAAACGGCTTGCACCGGAAAAGGCTTAAATGGGCATTCAAATCGTCTACTTAATGACGAGCTAGAGCATTTTAAAGCTCCGATAAACAGAGCATTTCATTGTTGTTGCTTTCGCCATTATTTCGGGCATGATTCAAGAGCTTTCTCAAATCAATACGATCTCATGATCCTAATTAATAACTTCAATTAGTCTTAAATGGTATTATTATATCTCTTTAATAGATTTTAATCCCGCCCTTAATTTGGAGTTTATTGTTTTCTGTAATTTTATTGACACTCTTAATTGGGAGTCTAACATTTAATTGCTTGAAATGTCAGTTACAACACGGATAACGGTCTCCCTTTCGAATAGGGTTGTGGTTAAAACCCCGAGTATTGTTCTTTATTGAGTAATTATGATTCCAACATTTAGTGGGGCAATAATTTTGTTTTATATTAATATCTTAATCTCCAATTCATCAATTATGAAGGTGAATGGTCAGATGAATTTGAATTTAGATATTAAATTCATTTATTGGCTTATTGATACATCAAACCATATTTTGTAATGTAACTTTATTATATACATTTATTGACTTATTGATACCCATGTAACCAATGTCATGAACTCATGATACAAGTGACTAATGAGTCACTAAAGCGACATCCTCTTTATGGTGCTCTTTGGTCTTTAATGGTTCGCGATAACAATAAAAACAACATTGGACATTTATTCTTCAGATGCCCCCTAACCACCAAGTTGTGGACTTTAGTGGGATTGAGAAACTTCATTGATTCCGCCCCGACTGTTAAATTTAGTCTATGGTGGCGACATGTCATGATCCCTGAGATCTCCCCATTCCACATTCTCCACTGCGTCTGTATACTTTGGAGAGTTTGGAAGTTTAGAAATAAAGTGACTTTGAATTCTACCACCCTCATGTCCTTTCACTCGCCAGTCAATTTTACTACCAGGTCCTTGAAGTTTCCAATTGTCACCCCCTCCTCCGCCCCCAGTTCGCTCCTCCCAAATCCTCCCCCTCTTGACAGCCTCCACCAGACTACTTTTTGAAGATCAACTTTGATGCAACTATTCGTGTCTCAGGGTTCTCGTCTAGTCTTGGTATCCGTGCGTCAGATGGACATGTAGTGATGGCTGCCGGTTTGCCTCACCAGGGAGTAGCCAAGCCTTACCTGGCAGAGCTCCTAGCAGTAAGAGATGCTATCACCATCGTCGCCTCAAGTTTCTTGACTCACGTGATACTGGAAGGTGATTCGAAGTGGTCACCATCCAGATTCAACAAGGTATTCTCGAAGGTTCCATTGGAGGTCCGGTGCACCGGGAGTGTCGCCAGTTCTTAGACTCTTGAAATATTAATCATAAATCATATCATAGCTTCACCAATTTTATATTTGTTTGACCTTGTAATTGTTGCGAAGATGAACCATTCTGGATTGGCAAGTTATTGTGGCAGATGAAACCATACAACAATTAAATTGTATTTTTCTACAAAAAAAAAATTTAATTGTATTTTTGTAAAATAGTATTAAATCTTATGGTAGGGATGGTCCGATCATATATATTATCTATTATTGTTCGAACCGGTAGATACTCAAACATTATAAAAATACCATACTAGCGGGTGTTAAAGAAGTTAAAGTAGCAATAATCGATAATACTTATCGATTTGAATATATTGCTTTATTTTAACATGATCTTATATGGAATTTGAGAAAAATCGTCTTTAACATTACTAACGATCGTCTTGAAAAACAACAAAGTTAACTTTTTAACCTTTTGTCTTTTTTAGCTTCCTACGCCGGAGGAGAGGCGGAAGCTTGTGTTCTTGTAAAGGAAGAGAATAGAAGGAATATGGAGTTGTTTGGTTGTGACGCGAATGAAAAGTATAAAATGGGCAATAGGGTTTAACATTACTAACGATCGTCTTGAAAAACAACAAAGTTAACTTTTTAACCTTTTGTCTTTTTTAGCTTCCTACGCCGGAGGAGAGGCGGAAGCTTGTGTTCTTGTAAAGGAAGAGAATAGAAGGAATATGGAGTTGTTTGGTTGTGACGCGAATGAAAAGTATAAAATGGGCAATAGGGTTTACGAAGTAATTTTAGGATGATTCTTAACAATCCAATATTACATTGGTACAATATCATATATATTAATCACAGTTGTACTACTATGATACCATATTATTAATTTTTCTGATACAACTTCCGATATTATTTCCAAACCATATTCTTCATGGATGATATAACACCATAATAATATTTCCAAACCATATTCTTCATGGATGATATAACACCATAATAATGACAACATATTTGAACTATGATACCTTAGTCAAAAAAATATTAGTTTTAACACTATTTATCATTTCATCGGAAAACGTAAGAGAGTGAAGAAAATTCATAATTAACATCTTCCAACAACTTTAGTTATCTGGATCATAAAATAGTTTGTTACATGGTATCAGAGCTAATTTGAGCAAGTGATCACGTTTTTGAATCTCCACAGTTCTAAATATTATAAGTTGATTTCAACACAAGATATGAGAAAGCCTATGCAAACTTGAGTTCATGAGTTGTTCATTTGAGAAAACATGTAGAAGAGTAATATTAAATTTATTATTAACCTTCTCTTGACAACTTAAGTCATTGAGATCAGTTGAATTTTTTTTTATAATATGCTTCATTTTACATAATATTTAATAATATTTTTTTATAATAAAGGTTGGTGCACGACACGAGTTGTAGACTTTTCTAGTTCCTTTTTCTTTAGATTGTGGTCAAAGTGAAAAAAAAAAGAGGAGTCCAATTCCGTAGAATGTTCCAAATTGTTTGTGTATGGTATGGTATGGTGGGTTGGTTACGTACATGTGTGAAGAAAGAACATTAGCCTCACCACTTCGAAGTTTGAACCACGTTTTGCTTTTAATTAATTTGATCCACATTATTCGTGTTCGCTTTGGTAAGTGGTGGGTTGGCTTGTTCTTTACAGCCAATTAGCTAAATTAAATTAGGTGTGGATGATCATTATGGTGCAGAACTCTTGGCTTTGCGAGATGCGATTCGGTGCTCTTTGAAGGGTCTCACCGATGTAGTATTTCACGAAGATGTAAAGGTTGTTCTCGATAAGGTGCGTGGGAAAGAAGTCCGGGATGTGAAAGGTGGTAGCATTCTTGAGGAAATTCATTTGATACGTCAGCAATATGTTCGGTTTGCGGTGGAATTCGTTGGTAGGCAAAACAATTGGGCTACCCATTCGGTGGCTAAGAAAGTCCTTTCATTGTTTTCTGTGGAAGTTTCGGGTTTTGATTTTCGTTGTTGGTTTCTTTCGAGTTTGTAAACTCATGTTGTTTGAACATTGTTATCTTCTTCTTTCTTGGTAATACAAGTTAGCATCCGGCAAAAAAAAAAAAAAACCTAAATTAAATTAGATTTTTGGTTTAGCCGTACCAATGTTGATTTTTAACATACAGATTTTAGGTTTTACTTTCAAGATGAACTTCCTCTTCTTGTAGGAACATTTTTAACTAGCATGTTAAAAGGATGTAAAAAAGAAATGGATGAAGTGTGTGGTAACGAATATAACATAATAAAATAAAAAAAACTGAAGATGTTCCATGTTAGTAATTTGATTAGCAAACAAATTTGATGCACAATTACATTTTTTAACATACGCTAGTCCAACATCCCGTCAAATGATATCCATCGTAGTTACTGTGGACACAATTGCTCAATTGACACATCTGAATGAATCAATGTTGGACTTATTAGATCCTTATTAATTCATGTCAATATTAATCATTGGGGTCTTTACTCTTTAGAAAGCCCATTTTATAAAATCTCTCCCAGAAAAAAAAAAAAAAAAACGGGTAGCATCAGATGGATAATAGTAAAATAGATATACTTGAATGTAAGCACTATAAATGCAAAACTAATTGGAGTGATTTTTTTCTGCTCTACCTTAGGCAATACCTAGCCTTCAATTTTTTTTTTTTTTAAGAATACTTCCACAGGTTCATGATCCCTTTCTATGAATTCATGAGTAAAAATGAAATGGGTTATAATTATTCAACGAAAGAAAAAAGAAATTGATTATAATTGTAGCTTATATTGGATAAATACCAAAGACTGCAATTTAAAAATAAATTTTTATGGGTATATAGAAGCAATCCATAGATTATATATATTCCTTTCATATGCATGGGAATATGAGATCAACTTTAAAAAAAAAAAAATTAATACCAAACCTTAAGTGCGCAGTGCACTAAGTACCCTCCATATCTCCACACTCTGAAAGCAAACTAAAGTCCAATATTATAAAATGTAACAGAGAGGAACATAATTGTCTCTCTTTTGCTAATTAATGATATGATCCATCATGCATGCAAAAAATAATATAATTATTATTCGATTGATTGGCATAATCAATATTCGCTATGATACTCTCATGATTTCCTTTATCCTAGAGGTGTTGGAAACATATCATTAGAGTTGTGAAAGTTTGTGAGAAGAAAAGGATGTGGAAATGAACAACCTCCAAAGGTTGACAAGTATATGTCATATAGTGTAGATTGATTAGGTTTATATGCTTGGCAACTTGAATAGAATCCATTTGAATTTATCTGCGCTTAACCCTTTCTCCCTTCTGCGGAGGACAATAGATCACTTATTATTAGTCATGCAACTAATGGGATCTCGTATGAACTATCTATGCAATAAATAAAAGCCAATGAGAAAATTTGAATCCTCATTTCAAATTTTCTGCATCCAAAGTGAAAGTAGGAAGGATAGATTCGTCTGCACAATAACTTATTATTTTCTTATTTACAGAAAAAACACATCAGTAATGACTAATGAGATTTGAACCGTGGTCTCTTCAAACAAAAATAGGTAACATAACCAATTACAATAAACACATTTGTGTGATTTTTTCAATTAAAAACATACAGGAAGTTTAAATCTGAAAAATATAGGACTTTTCCACCAAGGTTAGCAACCGAAATGCCATTGATCCAAATATTGCATATTGAATTGCACTCTTGAATTTGTACAAGCGATGTAGAATTCTTAACATAGACTTAATTGTTATAACTATCATAAAGTAACAATATTTTTAAACACAGAACTTTTGAGTGAATATGGGGCACATGTGTCTTTAAGAGAGGGGTGTATATGGAAATGTTAAGTGATATTGGTTTGCCGAATGTGGATGGAAAAACACTACTAATGTAAACGGACCCAAATAGTGTCCCGACCCACTAAACGCTCAACCATCGTCGTCTCTCCAAACTTCTCATCAGACTCAACAATCGGCTAACCTCCTCTACCTCTATTACTAAAGCAAAGCAATTTTTGAAGGGATAAATAACGAAAGATTGAGTGTTGTTGGTTTATCCAACGCAAATGGAAAAGGTGCAATTAATGTAAACATGCCCAAATAGTGTCTGACCAACTAAACACTCAACCACCGGGTTACTTTCGCTACACCTAATATAAGAGTGAAATGGGAAATGTGCTTCCCCCATTACAAAATCCTTGCATCCATAGCAAAAGTAGAGAAGGTAGATTCGTGTTCACAGTCATTTATTATTTTCATATTTACAGGAAAAATACATAAGTGATGGGATTTAAATTGCGATCTCTTTGAGAAAAGACAAGAAACATAATCAGTTACACTAAACAAATTGGTTTAGGAATCAGATTATTTGTCGTCGATTGGAATTTACGGAATATGCGCCACTTCTTTTACGAGGTAATAAGCTCAATAAAGGATCCTTATTGCTACTGCAATTTACAATCAATAACGGGTTTGCTATACGAGCCCCTCTGCCGATGCTGAACACCGATCTGGAAGGACCCGGTGGCAGTTTCCCCGACGCGGTTGATGCTTTCCGTCAGAAAATCAGGGAAGCCGACGCCGTACTCTTCGCATCTCCGGAGTACAATTACTCTGTCTCTGAAGAAGCTGCGGAAGATTGGAATTGATTGGATTTCAATTTCCCTTTGATTGATGCTAATGGAATTATAAGTTCCGTCCAAGGAGTCAGGGCGACTTGGATGTCTTGCGGATCCGGATGGAGACTTCGGTGTGGGAGTCAGGGAGAGCGAATGCGGCGGAGCGGTCGATGAGTTCCGTTCAAGGGCGGCGCTGGGAGAAGCACTGGCCGACGGAGGAGGAGCGGCGGGAGATGAAGTTGCGGAAGTCCGGTGTGGTGGTTGCAGGTTGGGATTCGGGCTGTGCCGTGGGGTTCGTAACCGGGAGGGGCAGAGCGACGGTTTTTCCAGACGGCGGTTACAATCCTGACACAGTGTGACGGTTACGCTACCACTAACGACGGTTCCGATAAGTATCCCTCTCTTGGTCTTTTTATTATTTCTTTAGTTTTCTTTATAATTATCCTCCATAATTTATTTGTTTTTCAATTATTCTTTTGGCACTTTTCGTTTATATCTTCTACAATTATTGCGTAAGTTTGAAAATGAAATTCATGAGAGAAAAAAAAAATAGATCGGTTAGATTTCCTCTCTGTTAGTAGATTGCATATAATGCTTCGTGGGTGCAGCCCGATAACGGCTTTCAACATCATGCTCGTTGATTGTGCCGCTCGCCTGGGCTCTCATTCAGTTCGAATTCTCGACTGTGAGGATGTCCAAGTGGCTGCCCCAAGATCCCCTGGCTTGTTTTTTATTTTCTTATTTTGCAGGTTCCCTATGGCTACGGATGGAGCGTTGTATCCTTTAAATGGTTTATTGCATTTTATGGTCCTAGTTTCGTTTTCTCTATGTTGGTTTGCAGGGAGGCTTCTTGGACTATTGAATTCTCCATGTTGGTGATTCATCACTTGATGCTAAGGCTCTTAGAGATGCTTTACAATGGAGACTCACAACAATTGATTCAACGGATGGTGAGGAGTAATTTGGCACACGATCGGAGTGGACGGTACTCGAAGATGCAAGGGCGTTGGCGTCCCAATTCAGCTTCGTTTCGTTTTGTTTTTTCTCTTGTCGACTTAATAGGGCCGCCCATCTTGTGGCACAAAAAGCCCTTTCATCGGGAGCTCGGCGATTAGTCGACTCCCGCGCTCTTCTTTCTTCTATTTATGAATCTATGTTACCGCTAACTTTGACAAAAAAAAAAATTGGTTTAAAATTTTTAAATTAAAAACATACAGGAAGCTTAAATCTGAAAAATCATTGAAATTTTCTATCACAGTTAGCTAAGCCACTAACTCTCCCTAAATATTTTTTTGGTATTTGATACTTCTATTTTCATACTTTGATTATTTTAATTTGAGTTTAATTTCTATTTCTATTTATTATATAAAAGGAGAATAATTTTATAATTTCAAGCCCAATGTTATTGGTGCAAATATTGCACATCGAATTGCAGTATTGAATGTGTAGAAGCGATGCAAAATTCTTGACATAGCTTAAATAATATAACTACCATAAAGCAACAATATTTTTGAACATAGAAGTTTTGAGTGAATATGTGGCACATGTGTATTTAAGAGAGGGGTAAATATGGAAAGGTTGAGTGATGTTAATTTGTCGAATGCAGATTGAAAAGCCGCAACTAATGTAAATAGGTCTAAATGGTGTCCCGACCTACGTACTAAACGCTCAACCATCGTCGTCTCTCCAAACCTTCCCACCGAACTCGACAACTACCTAACCTCCTCCGCCTATATTGTTACGCAAAGCAATTTTCGGATGGGTAAATATGGAAAGATTGAGTGTTCTTGCTTGGAGAGCTGACTGGTGGGTTATTTAGTTTCTTTGACGGTAATGTGTAATCTCTTAACATCAATTCATTTAGTTGATCTTCTAGGTTGACTTTTGAGTCGATTAAAGATAAATAGTGTCCCGGCTCCCGTCCTACTAAAGGCTCAACCATCACCGTCTGTCCAAATCATCCCATCGGACTCGACAACCGCTTAACCTCCTCCACCTATATTGTTACGCAAAGCAATTTTTGGAGGGGTAAATATGTAAAGGTTGAGTTTTCTTGCTTGGAGAGCTTACTGATGGGTTATTTCATTTCTTTGATAGTAATATATGATCTCTTAACATCAGTTCATTTGGTTGATCTTCTATGTTGACTTTTGAGTTGATTATAGATAAATAACTATACTTTTTGTTGCTTTGTTATGATACTCCTTTTCAGTATCATCATTTTTCTTATTTGAAATGTTTTGTTGGTTTGTTTCCAGTAAACAAAGACTATTCTGATTAGTGTTAACATAGGGAATATCTTCAATCATACCACTTTTACACAAAATTTATATGTAAGAGCTGAGATCATTGCTGAATTGAACTATTCAAGCTATAATGTTGATCTTCAACATATAAAATATAGTTTCTTTTGAGTGAAATAACCTCATGATTGCAGATAATTTTTTACAATATGATGTTTTGCGATAGTGGTCACTTGCTTTCATATTTAAAAGTGGGGTTCTAATTACTACAATCTACACATAATAGAATAGCAGGAAGGAAAAAACCATTCACCCTTCCCCAATTTCAAATTTCCTGCTCCAGGAGCGTTTGTAGGAAGGGTATAATAGTGAGTATCAATTTTTTTCTCTTTACTCTGTGGAACGGGCCAACTTATCGTACATGTGCGGACTTGAACGGGCCCGGGGATTGTTGCGGCCCACAAAAACATAACAGGTTTTAGCCACGGCTGCATCCGTTTCGTGCCTCCATAGCGATCACCGTAACAGAGTCTTGGATTGTTTCGATGCTGGATTTGAACTCCACCGACAGTGGGAATAAATGATATAATTAGAGAAAGAGAGCTTCATAATTGTTTACAAAATAATTTCCCCAATCCTTCTTCCGTGTGCTAATCGCATAATCTCTTCCCTATGAAAAGAAATTCAAGCATACTAAAATGATCCAGTCATGCTCATGAAAAAGGATGGTAAATTGCATGCAAGTAAAATTTAAAGATTGAGTCATCTAATCAAATGGTAGTCAACCACCCCTTTCCATCATTCGCAAGCTCTAAGAGATAAGTGACAAAGAAATCCACAATATCGCTTCACTGTAATAATACAGTATTTATTGAATATTGGTGGCTTTCTCTTCTTTGTTAAACTAGCGTAGAAGATAGACAAAGAGGAGTTTAAACAAGTGATAAGAGAAGGGAATATTAAGAAATGAAAAAACATAGACAAAAAGGGGGAGTTGAAATTGAGGTTCGGGGGGAGGATGACATGCAGGGAAAGGTTTGCAGAGCTAAAATTAACAGCAGGAAAACGAGGATGGGGAGAAGTGGCTACCGGTGGCGATATAATTGAGATAGAGAGAGAAGTGAACCATGTGTCGGTGAGCACTTAGAAGCTTTTTCTAGGGGATATAGGATTTTTTAAGCCCTTTTATTTCTCGGTGTTGGTAAGATAAATATGAAAGGGCAAAAACAATACTCCTTTGGTATTGCTATAAATAAAAAATTTAACAATATAACAATGTATGGATTCTAACGGGCTAACCGCTAACCATAGAATAAAAGAGTTGAATAGGCTTGACTCATACGGGATTTGGCCATCAAGTAAAACAAATGAACATCATGGGTTTGTCATCATAAAACAAGTTATTTTCTCGAGCATACATATATTATGCTATTATTTTATATCTTAGTGGCTAAAATATAATGTATTTTAAAGTTATTAAATGGTTCGTCCTCGATCAACCGGGTTAGTCTAATTTTTATAATTTCAAATATATATTAAGTAATTATTTGATATCCTAATGATTAAATTATAGTGTATTTTATAGGCAATTTTTTATTTGATTTTCTGGAATTCGTTTTTCTATAAAACTTACTCCACCTCTTCATATTACCAGAAATAATATTGTTTCACAAGGTAACAGGTATTCGAACTTGGTTCATAAGGCTGATTTTTGATTCGTTACATCGTCCATGCCGCTTTCCTGCTAAAATTCACTATCTTTATAACGTGTTTCCCAAAAAAAAAAAATACAACAAAAACCTATACACCCCATTACATTCTCAAATTTCATACCTCACCTTCCTCCGGCCAGCTGGCCGGGGCGACGCTAGTTCGATATAAAAATTGAAAAACATAGGTAGGCATGATAATGAGTCTATTCGTTAGGTAATTTGATCCAATTATCGTAATCCATATGAGGTTTGGGTTGGACCCAAACAAATGCATATAAGCTTTTAATAGTTTTGGGTCTGGGCCCGGGTTTGAATCAATGATTTAAAAAGTAGGGATGACAATTTTGACCTTGCCCATTTTACCCGCCTGTTTGACCTGTTTTGGGTCGGGGCGGGCATGTGTATTCTCATCATCCGGCCTGCCCTGACTCGCCCCATCCTCGACTCGTTCATGTCTAAATTACATGTAATTTTAGTCAGATTACTTATGATTTTCCTTTTTTTACATCATATTTTAGCTATAATAAAGTTTTAAATTAGTGAAAACCTCAATTTCTCCAATAATTTAACTACATTTAGCATAATAAGATTTGTTTCCTTGGTTTTATAATGAAAAAACGAATATTTCTAATGTTTTCCATATAAATTGTATATCCATTGGGTCAACCTACTCCAACCCGTGACCCATGATAAGTTACCCGACCTGCCACAGAGCAAATATGAATACCGTGACAAAACTACGATTTTAACACAAATTATCCCATCACTGATTATTCCAGTATTTTTTTTTTTTTTTTTTTTTTGTCATCATAAACATATGTATTGACTATTGAGATTAGAGGTGAACGAAGTCGGCAGCTATCTAGTCGCACATGAAGTCAGATCTACTAGTACTATCCTACTAGTGTTTTCTTCCTTCTGCATCGCAACCAGTAGTTAAGTAGTCTTCATCACCAGTCATCGAGGTTGAGGGGACCTATAGCGTAGCCTGCTGTCAGAATATCTTAGATTGAGTTTCGGAATGCTCAAATTCTTACTTAATTAATCCGTACGATAATCGAAGCATTCTGCTCATCGCCCCACCAGTTAATTACGTTCTATTAATATTAAGATTGATACTAAATATAAAAAAACATATACACACTGTCATATGATACAAATTTAATGAAGACCATGTCGCCATCCTCCTCCTTGTCCCCTACCCGCCAATATTCCTGCCCCATACCACTAACTAGTAATTCACCTAATTTTACTTGGAATGGAACCTAACTGCATATAGTAAGTAGCAGGTTAAGAGTAAAAATATAACTGTATATACTATACAGTAGTCAATGACCATAGTGATGGTCACCTTGAGGTCTCTAAAGTCACATGACAATTAGAGCCACCAAAAACGCCAAACTGCTTCCGAGTGGTTCGGCGTTCGGTTCGAGAAGAACCTATTCAAAATTCGATTCGTTTATTGATGATTCGAGTTTGATCTAAATTTTAATCGGCTTGTAAGTATCGTGATCCAGTTCGATTAGATGACTTGTTTAGCTAAACTCGTGAGATGTAACTCATTTTGAGCTATAAGCTTGCTTGATCGTATAGTTCGTGAGCCAGCTCAACTAGCAACTTATGATCGAATCGACTAATAACTTATCATAGACTTGTTAATAAATCATAGATTTGTTAGATTATATATCTACCCAGTCACCATATATGATGTTTAAGAATCTAACCAAGTGATCACATATGTCTCATTTATAATTTAAAAAAGAAATGATTATATTTCATAGAATGCTCAGATACAAATTATTATTAAATAACATGATATGAATAATTAAATATTATGAACTAAATTATATGATACTAAATGAGAGCCGATCTCCTGGGCTAATTAATGACCAAACTTGAGTAGAGTTCATGAACTTATTAATGAGTCAATCTCAAGTCGAGCTCGAGTCAAACATAAGCCAATTTTAGTAAACAATTCAAGTTCAAACTCGACTCCTTTTTAAAAAAATTGAGCCCAAATTAAATTAAAATTATGCTTGACTCGGCTCATTTGCAGCTCTACTCACAATATGAAAAGTTTTGTTTTTAGTAGTCTAAATGAAAATTCCTGATCCTAAATAAAGTATTTGTCTCTAACTTATAGTGGTATTATGTTGTTAAACATTATTGTGTGTAGTGTCGTTAGAGAGGAAGGAGATGCATGCAATACCGACATGTAATACAGTCTAATTACGGATGAAAGGTTAATGATACTAATGTATGTGGAGCAAGGAAAGAAGTATAAGTCGACTAATGCCACAAACAAGTAATCTATGTGTAGTTTTGAGTTAAATTATGTTAGTTTATGGTGGCGGATCCAAGATTTTAGGATAGGTGTGTCGACCAATAAAATAGTATTAAAAATAAATTAATTAACATTAATAAATTAATTAATTTAAAATAAACAGAAAATTTTTATTCATAAATTTCACTAATTTCATTATTTCTTACAGTGAACCACGATGATTTTTCATATTCTTAAAGATTTCTTAATTGTATTTGTATATTAGGTTGCAAATCAAATATTTTTATGTACAATATGAAACAATTATTCATAAACTGGTCACTCAACTTATATCAAAGATTGTTCTTGATTAAACTCAAGTATGGAAAATGTCATTTTGTAGCTTGCAGTTGCAAGAGGTAAAGTCAACACTAATTTAAGATGAGAAATTTGGTATGAGAAGCTCGAAGGGTGGCCACATGTGTGAACCTGGAAATTTGAATGAGCATGAGGATGTCGTTGGCTCGATGCCGATAATTGAAGGGTGGTTACAGGCGTCAACGTGGAAAGAAATAACTAAACTAGAAAGCAAGTTGAAAATTAACATGAAGAAAAATCTATGGAAGAAGCTATGAGAAAGACAACCTGGAATTCACTATCTAATTATTTGACTCAACCAGCTTATTAATCAAATTTAATTCTCATTCAAATTATCGATGTTGTCTCTAAGGTGATAGGTATCTTTCTAAATACTCATTATGTACTAAGTAGTCAATTAATTGTTTACTCTTGTGCAACCAGCTAATTAACACCTAATCTGAAGTCTGATTACTCCTATATTTACAAATTTTAATAACATTATGACAATAATTTTTTTGTAATGTAATAAGGTGTGTCGATTACAATTATTGAAGGTGTGTCGGAGGTCCCATATTTATATTTTTTACACCGAAAATTTGTGGGTTCTTCACAAAATTTTGAACCAAGGTGTGTCGGGTGACACACCTTGATCAAAGGTGGGTCTGCCCATGTTAGTTTGTTGAGTATGGGTAGGGAAGACTGGATATGTCTTCCTAAAAAATAACGGTATATGATAGTGAAAATCTGTTTAATATTAAGTGCGATCGTACTCCCCTCGCACTAGGGTGGTCATGGGCGGCAGTCCTGATGCATCCAAGCTCTTCCTTGTGTCACAATGGTTGTTGGTGGCCAGCAGCCCGGAGTTTGACCTGGCTGTACCTTCACTCAAGTGGAGACCGTGAAGTAAGGATTTTCCGTATATAAAAAATAACTATTTAATACTCGTATACAAATGACATGTGTTTAAAAACTATTATTGTTGAGTCGTCTCATTTATTATTTTTTATACTTTATGTGTTAAACCAGTATAACACATTTAATACACATCTATACATAATATTATCGCAATTCAAAATTAAATTTTTGCCACATAATCACTTGGAGAGATCTCAAGTTGCCAAGGTGGACAATTTTTTTACCAAAAAAATAGTTATTGACCTATTTATGGAGTTGTCCCTCTCTCTTCATTTAATATTTAATTCTCTTTTATCCAATAATTATTTTACTTTTGTTTTTGCATTATATCGATGTACGCAACAGTATACTAATGTTCGTAGATTGACTTTCTAAACCAAAAAATATATGATTTAAGATAATTTAAACAAACACACAAAAGATAATTATTCTGCTCATTTTTACTAAAACTTAATAATAATTTACATTTTAATGAATAATTTAAACAAACACACAAAAATAATAATATTTTGTCGATAATGTCTGAAAGAAACTTGACCAAGAAATAATAGTTATTTATTAAAAAAGCTTCTTATTCATTCAGATCAAGTGAAAACATATGAATCGCATGTGCAGTATTTATAATGTATCCTAAGTTCACATTACTAATATTTTCTCTAAGTCAGGTTGATTGAGCAAGCTCTATTGAGATCTTACATCATATGCTAAGAAATTTTCTTTTCAGACTTGGAGTTATTTATTATTAAGGATTATAAATTGAAGTTTCCAAAATGACTTAGAGTATAATAGTTGATGAACTTTGACTGAGACACGAGATCAATTGAAAAATGAAATGTGTGAAATTTAGAGAAATCTTTGTTAAGGATGTACGTTAAACATCACATTTCATGCTAAGAAAAATCTAAATACGAAGATTGAGGTAATGAATAAACATTAATGTTTTACTTCACATATATAACAAAAAACATTTATAGTTACAATAGTGTAAACCGAGCTATTGGGTCAAAAGAAAAATACTTAATAAATATGAGTTTAGTAAGAAAATTGTAACAAGTCCATATAGTTGTGAGTTTGTGATTTCATACCAAATTTTGGCAATAACAAAAAAAATTGATATCATATTCCACCCAAGGAGCTGAGTTCAAAGGTATTAATTAGTGTTGGGGATGTGACTCGGATCTCAACACGTCGAAGAAATACCCAAGGATGCTCACGTCAAAGTCAACACGCGAGTCACGCCAGATCCAAGCGCGAGCGTAAAGACCGGCCCCAGGGACCGCGCATAGACGCCAAACGACGACGCTTTGGACAAGCGCGGGTCCTCGCCGAGAAGTTGTAGAAGCGGCGCCGCGTCACCCAAAGAGTAGTCAACATCATAGTCCTAGGTATAGTCATGGCTAAAGGTCTTGTCACCCATAGGGATATGGTCTATGTCCCTGACATGTCAGTGGTCATGTCACCGTACCGTAGTGGTCACGTCATCGTACCATCATGTAACTCACCCACCACCATGTAGCCTATAAATACGGCATTTACTCCGGTGGGTGAGGGGATCGGATTTTTGGAGAATTACACTCTATCTCTAGAAAGAACGAACTTCTCTCACTAAAACAATCTCTCAACCCAGTTCTTCCTTCCATTTGTCTCCAAGTCCCTACTTAACCAAACCATTCGTTCTTCTCGACCCGTTCTCGTGAACTTCACTCCTACACTCAGTTAGGTTCAAACAATTGGCGCCCACCGTGGGGCCGGGAAGAAAAATGGCAGAACAAGACTCCAACATACCCGGCGAGGTAACCCCAATCAAGGCGATGACGACCCCTAGGGTGTTCGCGGAACTCGCGAAAGCCAGCAACCGCGACGCGGTACTCATCAAGGAAGAGGAGCCCGAACTCACGGCCAAGGAGATGAGGCAGCTGGTGACAAAGCAAAACGGCGTCATCGCCGACATGCAAAAACAGATGAGCCAAGTCATCGCGCTCATGATGAGCAGAGAAGCAGCGGCAGCACCAAATGCGGCACCAGTCGTGTTACAGCTAACGAAAGGAGGGGCATCAGGCGATGCCCCGCTACCACATCAGACAGCGGTCGAATCGCCCGCAACTGAAGCCCAGCGACGCGAACCGCCCGGAAGGGCGGACCTAAGTTTTTTGGAGCAACACCTGTCCCCACAGTTCCGCCCCAACCCGCCTATAAAAGCCCTTCACCAGCCGTTGTGCGCGGAGATTATGGCGGAACACTTGAGCGGAACACCACCCACCCTCTCGACTTACAACTGAACGAACGATCCAGAGGATCACGTCAGCACCTTCTGCCTGCGGATGCAGCTCCAGACCAACTCTAACGCGGCGCTGTGCCGGACCTTCCCGTCAACATTTTCGGGGATATGCCTCGACTGGTACAACCGCCTCCCCAACGGAATCATCCGCTCGTTCGAAGAGTTCATACTCTTGTTCACAACGAAGTTCGCGTCACAAAAAAGAAGGCCCCTCCACCTTAGGGCGCTGATAGACATCCGCCAGAAGGACGGAGAAAGCTTGCGGGCGTTCTACGCCAGGTGGTCCAGGGTGGCAATGGCTGTAAGAGATCTCACCCCAGAAACCGCCGCTCATCACCTCATGGACGCCACCACTAGCATGGAGCTCAAAAGAGCACTAGCAAAGAGGCCGATCACGCTATCTACGGAGCTAGAGGTCAAGATCGAAAAGGCCATTACTTTGGAAGAAACGCTGGGCGCGGGTTCCATCAGACGCTTTGAACCCGCCAAAATGCCCAAAGAAGATCAAGCTCGTAAGCAGCTCCCAGTGCCGCGAGACCAGCTGTTGCAAGCACACAGCGGCACCAAACGCCCACCACCTCCGCCAGAACAAGTTCATCGGGGGCGGTCGCCAGACAGGCGTCCACCAAACTACACACCCCTCAACGACACCGTGAAGAACGTCTACCACGTTCTGCGCGAGAAAGGTTACAAAATCAACTGGCCCGCGCCTATGAAGACCCTCCCGCACATGCGGGACCCCAAGAAGCGCTGTGAATTCCACAGAGACACGGGTCACTGGACCGAAAATTGCAGAGAATTGGGCTATGAAATAGAAGGCCTCATACAAAAGGGACTCCTGAATGAGTTCATTCGCGGAGCGGAAGAACCAGCAGAGCGTTCCGTTGAGCCCCCACCACCGCCACAGGCTGACTACGACGATGCCTCAGGCTCGTACGTAGTACGAAAAGAAATTGGGGTGGTAACAATAGAAGGGGACCGCCCGACGAAAAAAAACCAAGCGCGACCGCGCCATAAAGTGCGCGGCGGCGGAGGCCCGCAGAAGTGCAACTTGAGCTTCGACGACGGTGAACTCCCCGGAGGAGTCCCGTCAGAAGACCCGCTCATCATCACCGCGCTCGTGGTCGCCTGTAAGGTTCGCCGCCTACTGATAGACGGGGGTAGCGCGGCGGACATCCTTTTCAAGAGCACGATCGACCAGATGGACATTGACCCGCGCCTGATCAAGCACGCCTACGGGAACTTGGTCGGTTTCTCCGGCACAAGGGTGCCAGTTATTGGCGTGGTCACTCTCCCGGTCGTACTGGGAGACCAAGAGCCTCGCGTCTCGAAGCAAGTCGAGTTCACGATAGTTGACTGTAAATCCCCTCACAATGGCATTTTTGGCCGGCCATTCCTGGCAAAATTCATGGCTCTCCCGTCAACATGCCACCAGAAACTCAAATTCCCCACTAAGGAGGGGGGCGGAGAAGCGCGCGGGACAACATGGGAGGCCCCGAAGCCAAGAGAGGCCCGCCAAACCAACATCGTCGATACGAGGGCAGAGGAACCTCGCCCGGAGTCAATGGATTCCGATTTTGAAGTCGCCCTCGATCCAAACGAGCCGACACGCAAGATACGCGTCTCAACTCACGTTCCTGATGACGCGATTGAACCATTGATAAAGCTGCTGAAGGAGTATAAAGAGCTGTTCGCATGGTGCACGGAAGACATGCCAGGGGTACCAAGGGAAGTCGCCCAACATTCCCTTGGGGTCCCAGTGAGCGCGACACCAAGGCAACAGGCGTGGCAAAGCTTCACGGCCTACAAGCTCAAAGCAATTGAAGAAGAGGTGGCGTGCCTATTGGCGGCAGGATTGATCCGCCCAGTGAAATACCCGAAGTGGCTGGCGAATGTGGTTCTGGTAAAGAAGTCTTCGAGGGCTTGGCGGATGTGCGTCGACTACACAACGATCAACAAGGTGTGCACAGGGGATCCCTACCCACTACCGCGCATTGACCAACTGATCGACGCCACCGCCGACCATGAAACCCTGTCTTTTCTGGACAAGTTCTCAGGGTATCACCAAATCCCAATGTCGCGCGAAGATGAAGAAAAGACAGCTTTCATGACACCGTTCGGAAACTTTTGTTTCGTCGGAATGCCGTTCGGACTGAAGAATGCTGGCGCGACGTACCAGAGGATGATCGATGCGGTGTTCTCACAACAGAGGGGGCGCAACATCGAAGCATACGTGGACGAACTCATAGTCAAAACCAAGGCGGGGAAGTCACACCCGGAGGACCTGCGCGAGATATTTGAAACGCTCCGCAAACACAATCTCCGCCTGAACCCGCTGAAATGTGTGTTCGGAGCAGAAGCCGGTAAGTTCTTGGGATTCATGATCACCAAGCGCGGCATCGAAGTCGACCCAAAGCAGATCACCGCAGTCCACGGCTTACGCGCGCTGAGGAACACGTTGGAGATCCAGTCTTTGAATGGAAAGATTGCGGTGCTGGGAAGGTTCATCCCAAGATCAGAGGACAAGTGCGCCCCATTCTTCAAAACACTGAAAAGCGGTGCACGATTCGCATGGACCAAGGAATGCGAAGCAGCCTTCCAAGAGCTCAAAGCCTATCTTGTTCCCCCCCCCCCCCCCTGTATTGACTGCCCCAAAAATTAATGAAGAGCTTTTCTTGTATCTTGCTGTGTCCACAAGAGCTGTAAGCGCAGTACTGATATCCAAGAGAGACGGACAGAACGAGCGCCCAGTGTACTACACCTCGCGAACTCTGGTCAGCGCGGAAACAAGGTATTCCCCAATTGAGAAAGCAGCGTTAGCACTGGTTAGCACATCGCAAAAACTACGCCCATACTTCCAGGCACACCGAATCACCGTCCTAACCAACTTGCCGCTAAAAAAGATCCTAACTTCAATGGAGGTATCAGGGCGGATGGTCAAGTGGGCCGTCGAACTATCAGAATACGACATTCAGTACGCTCCGCGTCCAGCAATAAAGGCGCAAATCCTGGCGGATTTCATCGCGGAGGGAGTAACCCTAGAAACAGCACCGGAAGGGGTGTGGGAAGTTTATGTAGACGGCGCGGCGAGCAAACACGGCGCCGGCGCAGGGGTTGTAGTGCGCACACCTACGGGTGTTGTACACGAAATAGCAATCCAATTTAGAGCCCTGAAAACAAATAACGCTGCCGAATACGAAGCCATCTTGGCGGGAATGGCGGCCGCAAATGACTTGGGCGCTAGAACAATCAGAGTACTCTCCGACTCATCGTTAGCGGTCAACCAACTGAATGGAGCCTTCGATGCCAAGGAAGATGCACTCGTGCAATACATGGAGCGCGTCAAACAGCGAGCAACCACCTTCGAGGCGGTGACATACGTGCAAATACCCAGGGAAGAAAACATGCACGCCGACGCACTATCCAAGCTGGCAACAGCAACAAACTTTGAATCAATGCGCCTGGTGACAGTGCAAAAAGAGGAAGAAGAAATCCACCAAGGAGCCATGGTCAATACCACCCAGACTACGGAAGACAACTGGAGAACCCCAATCATAAGGTTCTTACAGGACGGCGCGGTGCCAGAGGATGCCAAGGAAGCATGGACCTTAAGGCAGAAAGCGGCCCGATGCACACTAATTGGCTCGGACTTATACCGACGATCATACTCCGGAGCATACCTCAAGTGCATCGGAAACGACGAGGCACGCAACATGGTGCAAGAGTTGCATGAAGGAATGTGCGCGATGCACGCCGGTGCGCGTAGCATGGAGCGCACGATACTATTACATGGGTACTATTGGCCGCGGGTGAAAAAGGACACGAAGAAATACGTCGACCAATGCAATAAGTGTCAGCTACACGCTCGCCAACATCATCTTCCGTCGACCGAGTTCCAAGTCAATCTGAGTGCATGGCCCTTCGCGCAATGGGGAGTAGATCTTCTGGGCCCATTCCCAACAGGAAAAGGGAAACGCAAGTACATAATCGTGGCAATGGACTACTTTACCAAGTGGATCGAAGCGGAGGCCCTGGCCTCTATAACGGCGCATCAGGTAACTCGCTTCTTAAAAAGTAATATCTTGGCTCGCTACGGAGTTCCGAATGCATTCATCTTCGATCACGGGAAACAATTCGACTGCGCGGAAGTGATAGCCTATCCCCAGGTAGGAGCCATCGCGAGGTTCGCATCGGTAGCCTATCCCCAGGCCAACGGCCAAGCGGAAGCGGCCAACAAGTCAATCTTGCACAGCCTCCATACCAGGCTAGATGAGGCCAAGGGCAACTGGGCAGACGAGCTCAACACGGTGTTATGGGCGCATCGCACCACCTTCAAAGTGGCAACGGGCGAGACCCCATTCGCACTCACCTATGGCACATATGCGGTTATACCCATCGAAGTGACATTCCCCACATACCGGGTCATGGCTTACAACGAGGCAGATAATGACGAAGCACGCCTGCTAGACCTAGAGCTAGCACAAGAGCGGCGAGAGTTGGCGGCCATCAAACTAGCCGCGACGAAAGCACAAGCAGCCAAGTACTACAACGCGAAGCTGGTCCCGCACAAGTTGGTTCTCGGAGATCAAGTGCTACGCAAGAACTTCCGCCCCGACCCCAAACATGACAAGCTCGCTTCGACATGGGAAGGTCCGTACCTAATCCGCGAGGTTGTCGGCGCCAATACCTTCAAGCTCAGCGAAATGGGGGGCACGAAAATTCCACGAACATGGAATGCGCAGAACCTCAGAAAATATCATTACGCGTATTAATGTAACATTCGAGCATGGCCACAAGAAATCAGCAATAATATTGACTTCCCAATTATTCGCGCCTACACAGTTCGAAAGAAGAAACAATAGCAATAACTAAGAGTTATTCGCGCCTACACAGTTCGAAAGAACAAACAATAGCAATAACTAAGAGTTATTCGCGCCTCCACAGTCGAAAGAACAAACAATAGCAATAACTAAGAGTTATTCGCGCCTCTACAGTTCGAAAGAACAAACAATAGCAATAACTAAGAGTTATTCGCGCATCTACAGTTCGAAAGAACAAACAATAGCAATAACTAAGAGTTATTCGCGCCTCCACAATTCGAAAGAACAAAAAAAAAACAACAGCAATGACTAAGAGTCATTCGCGCCACCACCACTCGCACGAAAAGGGCAGTAACCAAAAGTTAAGCGGGCCAACACATGAACGAAATGGAAGTACTTTGGATTTCCTAACAGGGGAACAAAAGACGCGCAAGAACGCGAATACAGTCATAAAAAAAAACAAAAACAAAAACAAAACAAACACCAAATGCAAAGCAGCGCTTCTACACTTAAACCTATGATGAGGACTTCTCAGCGGTAGTGACAGCCACCTCTCCATCCGCTGCCGCTCCCAAATCTCCCTTATCCTCCTCCACAGCTTCCTTATGCGCCTCACTGCCATCATCTTCCTCATCCCCCCCTTCCCCCTCCTCTCCCTCCTCATCATCTCCCTCCTCATCATCCTCAGAATCCAACTCCAGCGACTTCTTCTCGCGCAGCCAAAACTGCACATGCTGCACCATACCGCGAGTGTTCCACCGGTAGCTAGGAACCTCCGGCCGCACCTTCTTGCCAACTGCTATGACCGCTTTGGTCATCGCATCCGCCAATATCTTCCCAAAGGAAGGGGAAGATTTGAACTAGCGAACCGCCGCGACCTGCGCTTCACGCACAGCTTCCGATTTGGCCACATCGTGAAGCCGAACCAGATCCCTCTTCTCCTTCTCAAAATCCTCTTGAGCTTGCTTCATCTTTTCAGCATGATCCTTCTCTAATTGGCTCTTCTCCCGCTCCCGCTCCTCCGCCAAACGCTTCTTTTCCCCTTCAAACTCCTCCTGCAGCTCCCCTCGGACCCGATCCCGCACAGCCTCTACTTGCTCTTCCAGCCTGCTCTGTAGTACGCCCAGCTGCTCTAGAGCATCGTTGGCCTTGTTGGTAGCCAACTCAGCGCGGCCCTCAGCTCCAACCAGTTTACCTTCAAGCTGCACAATTCTCGATTCCTCGGCCTTCATCTTCGCGCGCTCCCGACTCCGCTCCTGTTGAGCGCGGAAGGTCGCCAGCAAAAATAAAAATACTTCGCAGCAACTACGACAATCTTACCGCGAAGTGCACTTGTGCAAGATCCTGGAGCGGATCAGACTTCTCCAGGCGTGACGGGACACTCAGAAGAGGTCCCAATGCCCGGATGGCATTGTTTGCGGCCGCAACGTTACACGCCGCGCCCGTGTGGATCCGCACGTCGCGGAAGTAGTCAATGGCGCCACCGGCCATCTGGGGTAGTTTCTGCTGAATTGTAGCCCCAGATGAGCCACCAGCCGCACTACTCTCCGGCCGAACGCTTCTGTCCACTTGGGTCGTGGGCTCCACAATCACAAGCGGCTGCTGTCGCGTTGTTCGCGCAGGAGCAGCCTTTGCAGACTTCTCTGCAACCACAGGCTGCTCAACCTCTTTCCTCTTCGCGCTCTTGGGTCGCGCGCCCTCTTTTCCCTTCTTCTTCCCAGCGCGAGGTGCCTTCACAATGTCATCAACGGACATCATACTCGCCAAGCTGGAAAAATCAACACCTGCGCCAATAAGCCGTAAGAGGGCGGTTAATATGATAGAATGCAAAATGAAAGAAGCACAACTAACCATCGGCAAAAAGTTCTTCCAAACAAGCTTCGCGGACTCCGCCATCGTATAAGTTGAACTTCTGATGCATGCACGCTTCGTATTCATCATCGAGCCCAGCGTAATGCCCCAGGTCCGATTCATACCCATGCGTGCCGCCCTTCTTCCACTCGGTCGGCTCCGCCATAAATTCACTTGCCCACTCCCCTGGGGCCGGTTTAACATAAAAGAAGCGCTCAAACCAAGTCTTTTTCAACTTGGGAGACCCGTACACGAAACCCTCAGGTCTCTTGTCACGCCGCTTGATAGAAAGGCAGTCGCTCCTCCTCGTGGGATCCTTGATCTTATAAAACTTTCGGAATAAGCCGTAAGTTGGCTCAATCTTAAGCCTCTTGCACGCGAGACGAAGGCAGCTCGCGTGCATTATCACTGAAGGGGAGAGACGCCCAACTGAACAATTGAGGCGCCTGTACAAAGCGCATAGCAAAGGGTCGATGGGGAACTTAAACCCCATCACCCAGTACTCGGTGTACACCCCAAACCAGCCCGCGGGACAGTTCCCAACCATACTTCGCGCGGACGGAACCGCGTACTCCCAATGGGGGGGCAAGCCTAACCCACGCACTATGTCCATCACGTCCTGGTACCCGTAAATGGATGCGTGATCGGGCCCCCTAAGAAGATTGTCACTGGGCGCGCGCTGATCGCCCCACATCTCCGCCCAGTCAATCACGTTGTAAGCCGCGCCCACACCTCGGAAGCCTAATCGGCTCATCGCTTCAGTTACACGAGCGGTGCAGCGCGGCTCCGACTGAGTATCAGACCCTTCGCGCCTCTCCGAATCAGCCACCCCAGATGCACCGCCGCGAGGCCGCCGGATAATCAAGACCCCGCGCGCACCGGCACCCGCCTGGCCACTCCCGGACGCAATCATCCCCTCATCGGGGCCCCAGCCTGCATCGACGTCGAGCGACGGCGCCGCCGCCGAAACTACATCGCCACCGTCGGCTCCGCCGTCATCCCCATGCCCAGAATCATCCAGATCCAGCGAAGGATCGGTAGAAACACGTGAAAAAGAAGAGGGATTACCTTCTTCGCCCTGCACGACCTCGGTCTCGTTGATGTTGGTGCTATCCATGGTAATACTTCTAATCAGCAACAGCAAGATGAGAATCGAGGTTGTAGAAGAAGGAGAGGAATCCCAGAGACCGCAAGAAAGCACAAAGCAACAAACGAAATTTTTCTTTCACGAAAGCAAAGTGGGTTCCGACTTCTAGGCAGAGAGGAGGTATTTATACTCGACAACGGAAAGCTGAAGGGTTAAAGTTGCATCGAGAATCGCAACCGTCAGAGCCTTTTCAAATTTCAAAACGGCCGCCAAAACGGAACAACCGCACACAGACACGTGGCAACCTACCCATCCTAGGCACTAGCCGCTGACGTCATAGGTTCCGCACAGCGCCTGGGGGGCAGGATACGCCCACGAAGGAGAACACGCTCAAAACCAATCCCAACTAAGAAAGCGTCACGCACAACTATCCCAGGAGATCTCGGACACTCGCTCAAAACCAATCCCAACTAAGAAAGCGTCACGCACAACCAACCCAGGAGATCTCGGACACTCGCGGAATATCACCGATGGGGGGCAACGCGAAGACGGCGCGCACAACCAATCCCGGAGATCTCGAATGGACGAGAATCGCGCCAAGGATGTACCAGCTGTGCGCGCCACCGACGATCACGCGAAGACCAAAGCAGGCACTAACTTACCCAGATCGCGCCAATCATAATCAACAGGCAGAATCGCGCAGATCCGAGTCGCTCGCATGAAGAGCAAACAGGCGGCATTCGCGGAATACCCCCTGATAGGGGGCAATTGTTGGGGGATGTGACTCGGATCTCAACACGCCGAAGAAATACCCAAGGATGCTCACGTCAAAGTCAACACGCGAGTCACGCCAGATCCAAGCGCGAGCGTAAAGACCGGCCCCAGGGACCGCGCATAGACGCCAAACGACGGCGCTTTGGACAAGCGCGGGTCCTCGCCGAGAAGTATTAGAAGCGGCGCCGTGTCACCCAAAGGGTAGTCAACATCATAGTCCTAGGTATAGTCATGGCTAAAGGTCTTGTCACCCATAGGGATATGGTCTATGTCCCTGACATGTCAGTGGTCATGTCACCGTACCGTAGTGGTCACGTCATCGTACCATCATGTAACTCACCCACCACCATGTAGCCTATAAATACGACATTTACTCCGGTGGGTGAGGGGATCGGATTTTTGGAGAATTACACTCTATCTCTAGAAAGAACGAACTTCTCTCACTAAAACAATCTCTCAACCCAATTCTTCCTTCCATTTGTCTCCAAGTCCCTACTTAACCAAACCATTCGTTCTTCTCGACCCGTTCTCGTGAACTTCACTCCTACACTCAGTTAGGTTCAAACAATTAGTGGTGAAAGTAAAATAAATTCTCTGTATATATATATATGTTTAGATATTAACAATAGATGTGTCTACAATACATGCAATCATTTAAATACATGTAAAAAGCCACAATGTTTCTATGAACTTTTAAATTTTGCTACAAAATATTTTTTTTAAAAATTATAAGTTAATTATTCAAGGAATACATAATTTTGAATGCACCTGAAATATTTGTCTGTCGTATACACACTTTACAATTATTAATATAAGTAATGAAAATTTTGTTCTAAGAACACCAAATATAAAGAAATTTTAGCGAATGGACATTCAAATAGTTGAAAATTTATACATTGAAGGAACATGTTAAGATGAGAACCTTCGATAGTGTATATGAATCCTTGGATTCAGATTCTAAACGAACATCTAGACAAAGGCATGGTTGAGGGATAGTACAAACTTAAAATATTAGCAATTATAATAAGTTGCTATACAAAGACTTCATGAACATCAAAAATAAAAATGAGTGAGGTTTAGAGAATTTAATCATTATAAGGGATGCGATGTGTGTCAAATTTCAATTGGATAAACATAATTTATCCAGTAATCAAGTATTTTTTTTCAATAATTTGAACTCTGATTAATTGGCTGAGAGTTCGTACAAACTCGAGAATCATGAATTGATATATGTTGTATAAGATAATAAATTTGAGCGTCTTGATGGAAAAAAATTTATATACGATCCTAAATGGGATACGGCATGATTTATGATCAGAGAAAGTTCAAACATGTAGATAACTTAACTAATATAAATAATAAAATAACTTCTCCGGCCAACTGGCGGGGTAAAAAACTAGTATTATATGGAATCAAATTGATAATTTATCTGTCCGACGTGCAATTGTCATTTAGAGATGGTCATGCATGTGTTACAAGATTGTTCGTTTTCCAGGTTAATTTGGTTACAAAACATCCATTGTTCTGAGCACCGAACTTTTCTTGGATTTTCTACAACGGTATATTCGAAAACATCACACCAATTTGGAGTTTTAGGTTACCTATTGGTCTTTCTGGAAGATCACAAAAGATTGTGTCTTTGCATGCAAGATTGTGACAGCTGAAGGTTTTCTCTAGCGTCTCGAGGTTTGGTTAATTCTAATAAATGCAGTAAAATTGAGATTTTACGTAAAATCGAAAACTGAGGTAACATTGGAATCGTAGATTAAAATCGTAAAATCTTAAGATTTTAAGATTCATATTAAAATAAACACTAAAACTCCTTTTAGTAATAATAACGCAAATAAATTTATTGATTTATTCTTGTAAATAACATAAACACACAAATAAGCAACCTGACACCTCATACGAATTACTTAATCTAGTTCATAGCTAAGAATAGAAAATCGCATAAGATCGTTAGGATCAACATTAACATCCCTCACACATCATCATCCTTACCGTCACCCTCACTCACATCGTCATAGAATCCTTGTCTATTTGCTTGAGCAATAATATCATTATTATTCTTAGGATCACTTGAAGTACTTTCACCATTGAACATATTTCCTTGATAACCATCATCTGGAAAAGGTAATTCATTGATTTATGCATTCCCTTCTTGATTGATAAAAGGTCAGGGATGGTGGTGTTGAAGGTTTCAGAGAGACAAACAAAAGCTTATAAGAGAATGGGGATTGGGCTAATTGTGAGGGAAGTGGGGAAGAAACTCTGTGCTAGTTGTGAGGGTGGAGGAAATCATTGATGGAAGAGGTTGGGTGTCAGCATGCGGAAGAGGAAGAAAAAAAACATAAATTGAGGGTCACCTATCGGTTTAAGGTTATGTTGTTCATGGTATTGGGATGGGGGTAGGGATGGCAAATTACCCACCCATGGGTAATTATACCCAAATCCAAGTAGACCCATTGATAATGGGTTGGGTATGGGTGAAGTGCATATGGATTTGGGGGTTTATAGATGGGTTTGAGTTTGGGGCTTCCATAATCTAAATGGGTATGGGTTGGATATGGATATCCATTTACTTGAGGGTGTTTTAACTACACATGCAAAAATTAGACCTATTTGTAAAATTTGAAAAGTTTAGGTACCAAAATGTATGACCAAAAAACTTTAGGTACCAAAACGTAATTTTCCATCGATATTTTGAGGACTTATATGCAAAAAAAAATTAAATTTAGGTACTAATTATGCATATCTATTAAGTTTGGGTACCAAAGTGTAATTTGTATTTGGGCATGGGTACAAACCCAAATCCATTTGATATAAACCCAACTCAACCCAAGGTAAATGGGTATGGGTACAAACCCATCAAACTCTACCCATATCCATTTATTTGGATTTCATACCCAACCCAATTGGGTTGGATAGTAAGAAACCCATGGGTATGGGCAAAGTTGCCATCCCTAGATGGGGGAAGTGAACTTGACCAGGTTCATGGGAAAACCCTAACTTTACCTGCATGATTTTGCTTCAATTGACATGAACCTTGAAATCGTACAAAATCCTAAAAATAATAGATTTTAAGGATTTTACAGTTTTAAATCAGGATTTTATGGGGGTTTAAGGTTCAAAGATTTTATAGTAAAATCAGGATCAAAACTCATTGAAAAGATTGTAAAATCGGGATTTTGACTAGATTGATTGTAATGAGTACCACCATGCAAATGCAGGCCTAGCTTCAACATGTGGCCTGATTAGAGACCACCGCGGATGTTGTCTTGCTACATTTGTAATGAACATGGGTAGTTATTCCATTACCCGGGCAGAGTTTAGAGGAGCTATTGAATGCCTCCAGTTGAGAGCGGATCCCATGACTAGGGAGGGGGGGAGAGGGGTCCTTAGTCACTTGACTAAGCCCCTCTTAGCATTAGATCTGGACACTTCAATCCAACGGTTAAAAACTGGGAAGGGATTTCTAATTAGTGGGAGGGGTAATTTGGTTATTATGAAAAATTACAAAGTATGCAAACCGTACTTATAAACATTACAAACTAGAAAAACAAAACATACAAACAGATTTACAAACATTACAAACATATGAACTGTACAGACAATACAAACTACACCAACAAACAATACAAACCATACAAAAAGAAAAAACAACCAGGTTGACTTTGGAGGCTCCATCCCAAAATAGAGGGGCTCCCTCCCAAAGTCAACCCGGTTGTTTTTAGACATACAATCATTACGAACATGGTGAACAAAAATGACAAACTAGACCGACAAAACATACAAACAGGAAAAACACCCTGGTTGACTTTGGAGGCTTCATCCCTATATAGGGGAGTTTCATTCAAAAGTCAACCAGGTTATTTTTTAGACATAAAAAACATTACAAACATGGTTGACAAAAATGATAAAAATGGTGAACAAAAATAACAAAGCTTACAAACATTACAAAAGAAACCGACAAATATTACAAAATAACAAAGCTTACAAACATTACAAAATAAACTGACAAACAGTACGAAACATACTAATCGTACAAAATATCACTAAAAATGACAAACATTACAAACCGAATCGATACAAACATTACAAAATAGGTCAACAAACATCACAAATCCAACACTATCGCCAGAAAATCCTCTCTGCCGTCGTTGGTCACCGGAAAGTTTCATCCAGCCAACAAAAAATCTCTCTGGCCGTAGCTGTTGGAGGGCACAGAAGCTTGTTGGGGACACAAATCCCACCGGCAGAAGAATTCTCTTGGAAAAGGAATGGTGGCGCGGGTTGGGGACACAAAAATCCTGCCACCGGGAGAATTCCTCAGAAAAAGAAACGGTCGCGCGGACGGGGGAGAAGAGAGCTATGTTTTTTTAAATTGTTAAATAAATTAATTATGTAATTATCACCTTGCCCTTCATTAAACTAGATAGATCTGAAACATTAAATTTTAATGAGGTTTAATAACTGAGATTGATTTAGTCATGTGACTAAAGAACCCTTTAGTCACCTAATATTAGCCCGCCTCCAGTTGGCATGGTATATATGTTGGGCATTGACTTGGTAGAGTCCAAATTGACTCACATTGTGCAGTTCAGTTGCTCCAGATCACTAATAGGAGCGATCATCAACATGCATGAATTATCCAGACATTCTGAGAACAAGTATTCATGCCATCTTGCTCATTGGCGGAGGCTTGTCTTTGGTCCTTCTCCCGCGATAGGGATAAATTTCAGAGAAACAAAAATACGCCATATATATTTATATTGGTGAGGGAATACAACACTAATAGGTAGTATTAGAGTATTTTGTCACTACAACACAACTCATTATTTGTTCTAAGATATAAAATTAATTTATTATACTATAAACAAAATTCAAATTGCAATAAAGAGCTAATCAGATCTCTTTTTCTCTTTATGCGTATTCGATCTTTTCCCCTACAACCCTGAAATTGTCTAGCGACAACGACAATTCCACTAGTTTTGATTCTACCAATTACAACTACAAGTGTAAAAAGAGCATTTTCAGCTTTGAGCTACATTAAGAACAAGTTTCCAAGTCGATTTGGCGACTAGTTTGCTAATGCTTGTTTAGTGAGATATATTGAAAGAGAGTTATTTAATAGTGTAGAGTGTAGACAAAGAATATTTTTGTGTTTTCTTTCACAATATGAAATCCCTTCGTGGTTGTTTCTGAAAACTATGATTGTATAGTCGGTTATTTTTAATCTATGAATGAATTATTTGGATATAATTAACTTTAATTTTTTTATTAAATAATTATCAATTAGATACTTATATATTTAAGTTATGAAAAGAGGACAGGGGTGGTTAAAATTGTTGCCTCCGCCACTGATCTTGCTTGTCGATGGCATTCATTACCTTGTTGGTTTACATACTATTTTCGCGGTAGATATTGTGATTAGCTAAATTTGACTACCAGAAACAAATCGTTTCCTGCTTAATCGGTTATTGATGTAACTATTAACCACTATTTACAATTTGATTATCTGTTACACCACTAATAGAAGAACCGTTTATCAGTCCTAGTTTTACTAGGTAGACTTATAATCATCTTCCATGGGAAAAGGCCACGAACCCATATATATCACCGGTATTTATTGGCCATCAATGTCGTTCTCCCCCAAACAAACACAAAAAAAAAAAAAAAAAAAGAGTAAACTGTTGCATAAATCACGGCATCACTAATAAGCAACCAAACAAAATTCCCACCAATTCCAAGTTCAAAGCAAATGAAAACCCAAAGAAAAGTTAAAGAAAAAAAGAGACCCATGAAAATGAAATCGAAAGGCCAAAACAAAAAACCAGTTCCTCCTTCTCCTGTGAATCTCACATGCTCGTCTTTATCTCCATGCCCGCAAACATAACAACCTCAGTAAATGAGAATTAAGTCAGCCAATTTTCTCCTTCCCAAATTCAATTCATTTCATTTCTGGAAAAAAATTGAAATTAATTCAAAATAAAATGAATAATCAAATCAATTTCAAATAAAAAGAGCTCAAATCAACACTGCACATACTCCACACCGCTCTGCCCTTTCTTCTGCTTCCTTTTCTCCCCTGTTTCTTCTTCTCTCCCCTCTTCCACAGCTAAGAAGGCGGGAGAAAAAGAACCAAAACCCGCCATGGAAAACCGCATAGCTCTATTCTTCTTCACTCTCCTCACATTTTTCACCCCCAAGTCTCTGGCTATCGACTACGCCGACGCATTGACGAAGAGCCTCCTGTACTTCGAGTCCCAGCGCTCCGGCCGCTTGCCGTACAACCAGAGAATCTCCTGGCGCGACCATTCCGGCCTCACCGACGGCTTGGAGCAGGGCGTAAGTACAAATGAAACACTAAAAGCTCTGTTTTTTGTTTTTTTAATTTTTTTGTGGGTTTTGAGTTTTGATTGGAATGCTCTGTTTTTAATTTATTTACGTACAGGTGGATTTGGTCGGAGGGTATTACGACGCCGGCGACCACGTGAAGTTCGGCCTCCCGATGGCCTTCACCGTCACAATGCTGTCGTGGGGTGTTCTCGAGTCCCGGCAACAGATTGCCGCCGCCAGCGAATTGGAGCACGCGCTGGAAGCTATCAAATGGGGGACTGATTATTTCATCAAGGCTCACACTAGTCCGAATGTTCTCTGGGCAGAGGTACGGTCAATGGGGGTTTGTTTTTTTTACTTACTTACTTTCCTTTTGTAGGAAAAGGACAGTTTTTAAGGTGAAAGTTTGAACTTTTTTTACCGTTGCGGTAACTGAAATCCTTTTCTTACTACAGGTGGGCGACGGGGACACCGACCATTACTGCTGGCAGAGGCCGGAGGACATGACGACGTCACGGCGAGCTTATCGGATCGACGAGAACAATCCCGGGTCGGATCTCGCCGGAGAAACAGCAGCGGCGATGGCCGCCGCGTCGATGGTGTTCAAATCCACCAACCGACATTACTCACACTTGCTCTTGCACCATGCTCAGCAGGTGCTCGATCAAATTCCCCTTAGAGAAAACAGTTCTAATTTCTTGTCTTGAGCTCAATTAAAATGACGAAAGTTTTGGGCTTGTTTTCTTCTATTGTACCAGTTGTTCGAGTTTGGGGACAAGTACAGAGGCAAATACGATTCGAGTTTGGGAGTAGTGAAGGGTTACTACACTTCAGTGAGTGGGTTCATGGACGAGCTACTGTGGGGTGCTATGTGGCTGTACAGAGCCACCGACAATGAGAAGTATTTGAAGTATGTGATTGAGAATGCTCATGGCTTTGGAGGGATTGGTTGGGCCATAACAGAGTTCAGTTGGGATGTTAAATATGCTGGAATTCAAATCATGGCTTCAAAGGTAAAGCTTCCTTTGTCTTTTGCCTTTTCTTAAGAGAGTCCCTTTCATTGAAAAATGCTAAGGTGGGCACATTTTCTGTTTGGGGGGAAGGAAGGGGATGTAGACTTGTAGTAGAGTTAGAAAGAGACTCCCTTACTCAAATCTTGGTTGAGATTTCACTTTTGCACTCATTCAAAGATGAAATTATAATGTTGTTGTGTCATGTGTGTTGTGTTGTAGTTTTGAACCCACAAGAAGGAAAAGTTTCCTTTGTTTTATAAAGGTGATTGATGGAGTGAGCCCTAATTAAGGAATAGAGGGGGGGGGGGGGGGGGGGGGGAATGGAATTTGATAAACAATAGTTGTTTTTCAACATGGAAATGAATATGACATTTTCCTATCTTGGAGCATAAAACCATGTGCAAAGTGTAAGATGATATGTGGTGTGCTTTGGCCTTTGGGAGGCTATGGCAATGGTACCGGGGCAGTTACTTTTGACCTTTTGATTGGGTCTTGGCTTCTTGCTCAAAGTAGTGCCACATGGCATGGAACTAGTGAGGGGAGAGGGATAAAGTTTTTCACCTTAACCAGTGATCTGTGCCTTGACTTGACTGCTATTCTTCCCATAAAAGAGGAGAAATTTGTGGGGGAAGAGGTAGAAAGCATGCTATAGCAGTTGCCTGTAGCTAGCATATGGGTTTTGCAGCAGAAAGAGGAGCTGTGGTGGTGATTTTTCAACCCTTGTCTGGTTCTTTCCTTCTGAAGTGGCTCCCACTTTTGCTTGCTTGTGGTTCCCACTACTTGATGAGCTAGCAATAATTTCATTAGGATTGGTGTCTGGCTTGAAAATCTCTTGTCACAAGCTTTCTGTTTGGTAGAGATGATTGAAAAAAGTTGCAGACTTTACTGAATATTGAAACACAATGAACAGATATCCAAGTACCTAACATTTCCATTACTTGAAAAATATTTGCAGTTGCTTGGAGAAGCAAAGCACAAACAACACAGCCAAACACTCTTACAATACAGATCAAAGGCAGAGTTCTACCTATGTTCAATCCTCAACAAGCACAACAGCAACAACACCAGCGTAGTCCACACCCCAGGCGGTCTCATATACATAAGAGAATGGAACAACATGCAGCATGTCTCTACAGCTGCATTCCTCCTGACATTCTACTCCGATTTCCTCCGAGAATCAAATCAAAACCTCAATTGTCGTGAAGGGACAGTAAGGCACGAAGAGCTCCTTCGATTCGCCAAGTCCCAAGTCGACTACATCCTGGGTTCGAACCCTATGAACATGAGCTACATGGTGGGTTATGGTTCTAATTACCCACAAAGGGTTCACCATAGGGGCGCCTCGATCGTCTCTTACAGAGAGAACAAAGGGTTCATTGGGTGCACACAAGGGTATGATAATTGGTATGGCAGGCAAGATCCAAACCCTAACTTGCTGGTTGGGGCACTGGTTGGAGGGCCTGATTTTGAGGACAAGTTTGTTGATAGTAGAGAGAATTTCATGCAGACTGAGGCCTGCACTTATAATACAGCTCCATTGGTTGGAGTTTTTGCAAAGTTGTTGGCTTTGGAAGAGCAATCACAGAGCCATGATGGTGATGATCAACAGTTGGTTGCTTCCTATTAAGGGAGAAACTTGAAACTGGCTGATTTTCTATTGAATAGCGTTTTGTTTCTTTTTTACTTTGTGGGAAGGTGTGATTTTTCAGTTTGCATCCCAATCACAGGACAAAAGGCTTGGTCCTGTTTACTTTTGTTGTTTTAGTTTTCTTGGTTTCTGTTTGTGTATAGATTTCTATATAGAGGAAGAACACTGCTGTGTGAACAGCAAAAGCAAGTGGGAAACAAGAGAAGAAGGGAAGATTGATCAGCTCAACAACGTTGTACATCGTTCTTTCCTTTTGAGAGTAATACAGCAAAGGTTGTTTATCCAGCACAAGAGATGGGGGGGGGGGGGGGGGGGGGGGGGGGGAGATTGTAACTGGAACTGTTTGGATCGTTTCCTTTCTTAATATCTTGCTAAGAGTAAGGTTCCTTCAATCAATTATAGTATTGCCTACACAAAAATATATTTCTCTTGGAGTTCTAGGTTACCGTGTTTATGCACTGGGAATGATTATTATGAACCAAGGAGGGAGGGTCGTATTGGCTAAAGTAGAGGTGGAGGTTCGGTTTTCGGTTTACAGAACGGTTAAACTGATAACCGGCCGGCTATCCACTAACCGGTAACCGATATAACCGAAATTTGATCGGCTATTGGAGGCTGGACGAGATGATTTTGGTCCTGGGGGAGGTGCGGATAACCGAAGTCTATTTCGGTCGGTTGTCGGTTGGGGGCCCGTCCTTTCGGTTAATCGATAAACGACTGTGCGGTTACCGGTTATAATCGAAATAACTGAAAAATCCACCCCTAGGCTAAAGGGGCGTTGGTTGCTGATATTGATGATCCTATGGTTGTCGAACTGATAGTTTTTCGGAAGGTTATTTTCTGGTGTCTGGAGAACAGGTTTACGGAGACGAGGTTCGAAGGAGATAACAAAGTGATCATTGATAAAATTAATCAGGCCGATACCCGATATAACCGGATAGGGTCCATCTTCGAGGAGGTCGTGCGTTATTTCGCGATTCATATTGGGCTTAATGTGCAATTTGTAGGTCGGAGTAGTAGTAGGGTAGTCCATTTGATGGCTAGAAAGACCTTTCATTGTACCCAACTACGTGTAATTTTTTTATTTGCTGGTCTGGTTAAATTCCAGGATGTAGTGATTTATTTTCAAATCAATATATACTAGTTTTTTACCCGCCCGTTGGGCGATGCAAATTGATTTATTTTTCATTGTATTATTTTATTTTTTATGATTCATGTATGTTACACTGTTATATATGAAAATTTCAATCTCTTTTACCTTATTTCATAAGAAGATATTGTTAGACCCTTTGTATCTTCCATTTATTAATGAAACACTAATTTTATTAAATTATTTTATGTAAACTATTTTGTGTCTACTATTTTTTATTATTATTTTAGATCCTATGAATATAATGCAATATAAGTTATCCATGTAATTTTGATAGAGCAAGAAATCTCATTAGCATCCACATAATCAATCTTCTGCTTATCCATTTTAGTTTACCTTAACTGGATCCCTGGTTGCCAGCTTGCAGCCCCGAGTTATAATCCGTTAATTCTGCCCGAGGGGGGGGATCCTTTGGTGGCGGAGCTCATCTGCGAAGGGGAAGGTAGGTGGTCGGATGCTAAGTTGAGTCGGTGGTTTGACCCTTCGACATGCGCAGCCATTAAGTCTATTCCTCTTCCGCGGCGGAATGTTGCTGACAAACTCATTTGGCATAACACGGCTGATGGAGTTTTCTCGGTTAAGTCCGCTTATCATTTGGCGGTGGATCTAGACAGGAGGAGGGGGGGGGGGGGTTGGAGGGAGGCTGTTAGTTGGATGGATAAAAAAAGCTGGATCAGGATTTGGGAAGCTAAGATACCACCGAAATTGAAAGTTTTTATATGGCAAATTTGTAACCGGATTCTTCCTACTATGGAAGCGCTTATCGAGAGAAAGGTGCCAGTGTTGCCCCGTTGTCCAGTCTGCTGGAATGGCCCGGAAATGATGGAACATTTGTTTCTGTACTGCCCGGTTGCGCGAGCTATTTGGGACCATTCTGGGCTCGATTATCTGGGAGAGGGTTTGCCCCGTCATACTTTCCCTTTGTTTCTTAAGCGGTTATTGGCATTGATCCACCAGCCCTCGCTAGTGATGGCGGTGGTTGCAGTCCTTTGGCGGATCTGGAAGTCCCGGAACTGGGTGGTCTTTGAGGGCAAACAGTTTGGGATTCCAGCCCTTATGCGACAATTCCATCAACAGTATGAGGAGTGGATGGCCTTGCCAGTGGATGGGCGGCCTCCGGGCAGAGATCGGGTGGTGCCGGCGGAGGTAAACGTGGGGGATTTCCGGTGGATCTGTCGTTGGGATGGGGCTACTAAGGGTGGGTCGCATGCGGTCGGTGGGATGGTTCTTCTCACTCCTGCTAATATGCTGCTTCGGGCTAAGGGGGTTCAGTTTCCTTCGGTGGAAGAGCCGGCGCTGGTGGAGTTGCTTACGCTCCGGGAGGCTATTACTTGGTGTTTGGACAGTGGGTGGACAGAGGTCCGGTTTGAGGGGGATGCTAAGGTGCTTATTGATAAAATCAATCAGGGTGATAATAGGGAGAGTCGGTTGGGTGCGATCTTAGAGGAGATTGGTATTTTGTTGGATGCCCAACCGGGTTTTAGTGTGCGATTTATAGGACGGGAGAACAATAGGGTAGCTCATGTTGTAGCTAGAAAGGCCCTCTCTTTGTCTCCTTCTATGTATCGTCGGTTTGATTTCAGGGCCTGGCTGTTTTCCAGGATGTAACTATTTTTTATGATCAATATATGATATCTTTTGACAAAAAAAAAAGCAATGTTCTAGCATAACCAACCAGAAATAGAACTATCAACTATCATTAATTTATTATAATAATATTTTCAGCAAATTTAACCGCATATAAATATAATTGATATTTAGTAGAGGGCTAACTATCCTCTGCAAAACGAATATTTTTTTTTACCTAATAACAACATAGACGAATAGTGAAAGTTGCAAACTTCAGTACAACTCAATTCGTTCCATCATATGAATTCCTCAATCATGAACTGGATTGATGGAAAACAAACAATTGACGTTGCACACTTTAAGAAATTGAAAGAACATGGACATAGACAACCCAATGACCACCACTACCACTTTATTTCTTATTTGTGACCTTTATAAAACTCCATATCCCTTCTACTTATAACCCCTACCACTTACTACTTACTGACTATATCATCATTGTAAAGCTAGCTAGTAGCAAGCTACTCATGAACATAATAAATATAAAAACATCATCTGATGGAACATGGTAAGGTGACAATCCTCACAATTTGTTTTCCATTTTAGCATCCGATGAATAATATAAAAGAGAAATGCTAGAAATCTCGAACTTTTGAGCAAAGAAGAAAAGATTTTTTTTGTTTTTATAGGGCTTGACCCACTCAATTAATTTTATTCTTTTTAATGATGGATTTTATTTTTAGAGAGCTAATTTATACAGAAAAAACGTATAGAAACAAACTAAAAGGTTGCATTCATTGTTATTCACTTAAATTTATGTGTTATTAATGATAATGACGATTGAAAGTGTTAACATAAGGTACGTCATTTATAAATAGAACTTGCTCACCATGAAAGGATGAGAGCCATCCATGTACTGATGTGGCAGTAATTTAGTTTTGAATAATACCTAAAGCGAAGATGAAAGCCAATGGTAGATCAAGTAGAGCAATTTACAACCCTGCCACCATAATATGAAAGTACTTAAGAAATGGAAAGAAGAGTAGAACCCGACCAGTTAATCACAAGCAGCCAAATACAGTTGGAGAAGAGAGGTCAGTCATTAGCTGCGGATCACAGGAGAATAGGGAGTTGTCGATAATACTTGGCTTGGTTTACTTCGTATTCGCAATGATAAGAACTTTTTTGCCAATAGGAACAATATATTACAGCTACTCAATTGTTTCTCATCTAATTGCTGCCTCTTGTAACTGACGCAATGAAAAAAACTCTACATGTCTTACCATTTTCCTTAAAATAGTATCTATGCATAAAATAGTAGAGAAGAAAACAGAAATGCTAGAAATATCAAAATTTTGAGTAAATAAGAAAAGAGTTTTGTTTGTTTTATAGGGTTTGACCCAATTTCTATCTTTTATTTTTTCCAATTTCCAATTTTATTTAGATCATCTACACCGGAAAATCAATAGAAAAAACCAAAAGATTGTATTCATTGTTATTAACTTAATGCATAATTTAATGATAATAATGATGGTTTTAAGTGTAAGGAAAAAATTTATAATTAGAACTTGTCCAACATGGAAGAATTAGAGTCATCCATGTGCTTATGTGGCAAAGATTTAGTTTTGAATTCCTATAATATTAAGTAAGGATGATTATCTTCTGAGAAAAAAGAAAATACATTGTTTATGCACTATATTTTTTTAACAGTTTATGCACTAGATTCTGAAGAAGGGGTTGGGGATCTTTATGCTGGATTATTTGGGTGCAATATAGTGGATTGCCCCGAGTGGTGGTTGAAACATATTGTTAAAAGTAGTTATCATTCATTTTCAATTTCATTCTTTTTCCAAAAGATCACTCATATGGTCGAGAAAACAGTTAGATATCAAGAGTCACATAGCCAAAAATAGTTTGGAAATAAAATCGAACATTATTAACAAAGGGAACAACGAAAGAGTTTTTTTCACCATCAAATGGGCAACCCTGTTACACCTACAACCAACAAAAATTACCTTTAACAACCCGGAAAGAGTGACTCATAGCTCTAATCTTCCTCCCAACGCTGTACCCCAAGGGTATCTGCCAGGTGGCCCTCTCGAACCTTCCTCAGTATAACTTATGCATCGCCTGCAAACACTAGTGAGCGTAGCCCTCCATCTAAGCATCACCGGGCTGCATCCCGAAGGGCTAAAAGCTCCACAAGAAACACTTTTGAGATCCCACATACAAGGCTCTTGACGTTGCTACCACCACGTCTACTTGGTCCTAAAATACCCTCCTCCAGCACCTTGGGAACCACTAGTCGTAGCTATATCAACAATTTTACTATGGCAAGTGTACGATGCACCTTTGAATTTGGGTGTATTATCATCATTTATAAACGATTATAAAAAATGTGTATATGTTATGAGATGATTTGGAAATTGTTGAAGCCCGGATACTTCACTCTATCAAGCGCACCCTAACCGCCACACCGCAGGCGCTCGGACCCTGCAAAACTAGCGCCTAGAGGGCCGTAGCCACTCGTTAGCACTCCGGCGATCAAGTCAGTGCTCGTTCTCTAGAGAGATAAGTGAAGAAATGGCAATTTAGTGAGAGAAACCGACCTGAGTAAATGCCACCTACCGAGCACTATTTATACTACTCGAGCTCCTCGACCAGGCTCCGACCAACTCCTGCCACCGAGCCTTACGTCAGCTAAGGCATTTAATGCTTGGTCTGGTCCAACGTCCGGGCGCCTCCACGTGGCGCGTCCTCCGGCTCGGGTGTCAGGGCGCATGGGGGGACCATCAACCTACGCGGTGCTTTTCTGATCCTCCTATGCCGTACTCCTTTGTCCACGAGCCTATTTTGTCGCCATGCGCCTCCTTACCATTGGTCCCCCCAAGTCATGTCTCAAAGGGCCATTAATGGGCTCGAAGCCCATTATGCTTTTGGGCTTACATGGGCTCATCTACATTTCCCCAACAATTTCCCCCCAGTTAGGTGCTCATAAGTGAGCGCCTAACTATGAAAGAATTAATTCGGTGCATGGGCTCCGTTAAGGTAGCCGTTCGCCATTCTTCTTCATCAGATGCTTTAGCAGGCGCCTTGCGTTACCTTCCCCACTTATGCGCCCATCGGCCTCTATCTATGCTTGTGACTGTTTATCCACTCTTATGAAAGCAAGGAGAAATATACGCTCACTTGCGACCCCTCGCCTTACCGAATTCAGCTAGGCGCCCGTATTCATTTTCTGCCTAGCCTTCGCGCCTCCGATTGTTTCAACGCACCTGCCATGGTATTTGCCCCATGACCCGTTGATTCCCTTTGGGCAAGGCAAAATAATTGGAATAAGGCGCTTGGCTGCTCTCCCTTATACAAAGTATTAGCAGGCGCCCAGCGGTACCTTGCCCCCCACACTATGCGCCCGTTGGACACTAACCGTGCTTGTGAACATTCACCCGATCTTATGAGAGCAATGAAAGATGGACGCCCGTTTACGATTTCCCGCCTTATTGGATTCAGTCGGGCGCCTGCTGCATTTAGCTTTTGCGCCTCCGGCTGCTCTACCCACCTACCGTGGCACGTGCGCCTGTTTCACACCGTGCGTGTTCCACCCTTTAATCTTTTGATTTCCTTCGAATAAGATAAAACGATAGAAATGGAGCGCGAAACCATACGACTGAAAAGGGGGCGCGTGACCGTACCCCTCGCCCCCCACTCGACGTTCGATCAAATTTCGAATTTTGAAATTCGAATTTCGAATTTTGAACGAAGGGCGAGGATTGGCCCGTTCGGCGCGCGCGTATCTCGAGGTGACTCTCCACCTCCCTTCTCCTATAAATATTCATCTTCCTCCCCTCTTCCCTTCATTCGCCCCCAATTCCTTTCTCTCTCTAGCTTCTCTCTCTAACCGATCCCTCCTCTCTAGCCCGCGCGCCCTATACTCTGCTCTCTCGTGCGCCTATCCTCGTCCGATTACCATGTCTCAGGCAGACTCAGGCGTGACCCACACCTCCACCGAGAAGGGCGGAAGCGCGGCGCCTAGCGTATTGGATGTGCTTGAGAAGCACCTTTCACCTGACCCGTTGCGAAATCAAGATCAACGGGGGCCTAGGTCCCACAAAGAGGCGCCTAAGCAAACAAAATCGGCCCCTTCGTCTTCCGCGCCCACCGGCGAGGAGGCGCCTAGAGTGGCGGCGGCCTCCATAGCTCCCACTGCTACCACTCCAGCGCCCTCCACGACTAACCAGGGTAAGATACCTTTTTCTCCGCTCTTTGAATTTTCGATGTATGTTGATTCCTTGATAGGTGCCCACCAAAGGCTTAGGTCCTCCGTATTGACCAAGGGCGCCTCGATCACTTATAGGCTCCGCGCCTACCCCGTCGAAGTCAAGTGATTCGGCTGTTTCTCCGGCATCCACCGACTCGGGCGCCCCTGAAGATGGGTCGTTCAAGATAGTGGACTGGGAAGACACATGGCCGCAAGGGGAGGCGCCTGACAGTACGAGTAAACTGTCCGTTCGGCGTACTGGGCCGAAACACTCGTCCACCATCAAGTTCGCGGAAATGCATCGATTGATTACCTCTTGCAACCTCCCTCGCACATGGTCCTATGCGCCTGCGTCCCCAATTGCCAGGATAGGAGCAATTGGCCCACGGTGGCTTGGTATATATAGTGAGTACTTTAAGTTCGGGCTGCGGTTTCCCTTAGATTCGATTTTGGAAGGGATCCTCACCACATGCGCCTGCTCTCTCGGGCGCCTATCGCCATCGGTTTTTCTGATTCACATCTTATTTAAGCTGAAGTGTGCAGAACAACATCACCCCGACGTTTAAGCTTTTTCAGTACTTCTTCACTATGACCAGCAGTGACAATTGCTTGTCCCTTCAGAGGCGCCTGGATATCCCAAGACACTTTGTAGAAGACTGCCCAAAGTTGGGGCGCAAGTGGTACAGGGGGTATTTTTTCATTAAGCCGCGAGCGGAGTCTTTTTATGAGAGTGGTGAGCGCTTCATCCAGGCTTGGAAAGTTGGTAACACCACACGCTTCAATGTGGACGTGGAATTATCCACTATGGAAAAAGAGCACGCGCGCCTAATATCTGAACACCCCGTGAACCTTAGTTCGACGGCCGCTAGAACTCCTGTCTTGCATGAGTACTATGCTGACGGTAGGTAGGCGCTTAGTAGCGCTCTGATGTTGTTACAAATTTGAATGCGCCCCCATTTTTCTTTCACATGCATAACCGTCATCATGTTTTTACTTAACAATGTGTGCTCCATTGCAGGTGTGGACTTCACTACCATAGCATCGTTGATGAAGACCCAACTTGAGGGTCTGGGTTTGGACTACCAGGCGCCCAAGGTCAGTGGTAAGGCGCCCTCACGCCAACGGTGAAGTTCTTCAAAGAAAGGGAAGAACAAATCCTCATCATCCGGGGCTAAGGGCGATGCGCCTGTCACCGCACCCACTGGAAAGGGTCGCATGAAACAACAAAAGGCAGCCAGCGCCCCTTTAGTGGAGGAAGAGACTGCGCCTGCTTTCGTGCAACTCGACGAGGAGGCGCTTGTTGCAAACATTCCTTCTGATGCCGAGCTGGATATCGATGATCTTCCACTTGTGCAAAAGCTGAAGCGCAAGCAGGTGGAGGATGATACCGGGGCGCAGAGCAAGAAGCAGCGCACGAGCGCAGAGGAGAAAGTCCCGGATTTTGTCGAGAAATGGCTACAACCCCCCATGCACAGAGTCAACATTGCCTGCTCCGACAGATCTGCTCTGGAGAGAGCCCCCGCGCTTAGCTTTGCCTTTCATGCGGCCGAGGTATTGAGGGCGCCCAGTGAAGTTCAAGGTGCGAACTTATGGGGTGAGGTTGCGCGCATGGCTGCTCAGGTATGCGCTCACCTTGTGTTTTCCATCACTTTTCTATGTGTACCTATTTCGTTTATGTGCAATTTTTGATTGATCTCCTCTTTTAGATGCTCTTACTTGCTAAGAATGGCGCACTGGCTGGAGAGGCGTTGCGCGTTGGAGAAAATGAAGCCTGCAATTCCCTTAGCGTGATGAGGGATGATTTGGAGACCGCGCAGAGGCGCCAAGCGGAGTTAGTGCAGGCGTGCGAGACTGCCAATCTTGAGGCTGCCAAAGCGGTCTCCCTCGTTCAACATTCCATTGACGAGGAAAAGAAGAGACTGAAACCAGAGCATGAGGCGCATCTTGAGACTGTCAAAAGGGCGCATCACGAGGAGATGGCCAAATTGGTGAAGGAAAGGGATGATCTCGACAAGGAGGCGGGCGCCCAGAGGAGTGAAATTGACCTCCTTACCGAAGAGAAGAAGGCGCTTCAGAAGGAGAAGAAGATTCTGGCAAAGGAGAATAGGAGGCACCAAGAGGAGTTGGAGGCGCTTAAGGCGGAGAAGGCTGGAATAGGGGCGCCTACATCAGACTTGGCGCTAAAGGCTCAAGCGTCCCTCAACAGCATTCTTATATTTAAAAGGAAGCTTGAGGCTGATCATCCCACCATCAATTGGGATGTTAAGGAGATGGCCAACTTCGTGATTGACTTCATGTCAAGCGGGCGCCCCATTGTTGATGCCCCTCCTGCTCCCACCAAAGATCAAGCGGATGAAGAAGGTTCGGATTCGGGCTCGGACTCCAGCGACGACTCAGGGGAAGAATAGGCGCCTACTATTTTGAATTTCCACATTCTGTAGAACTCTTGGAAGTTTATTGTTTTGTGCGATGTGTTTCATGAACTTATAACAATCTCTATCTCGTATTTATATATCATAGGCGCCTACTACTTTGGCGACCCTTTGCCAATCATTTAACTTCCGCGCTTTAAATTATTTTCGTCAAGTCTTGGTACGATTAAGGGTACGTTCATGCCTTACTGATGGCACGAGCATTTGGTGCGAGGGCGCTTTATGAGTGTCGGGCGCATTAAGGGCACAATAAATCGGTGCTATAGACAAGGAAGTATCTGTGTCGGGCGCATTAAGGGCACAATAAATCGGTGCTATAGACAAGGAAGTATCTATGTATGTATATATTCCGATTTCAAAAGGAAGAACAATCTTGGGGCGCTATTTCCGGGCGCTTTAAGTATCCCGGGCGCTGAAGGGCGCTTTACAAAAATATTTCCGGGCGCTGAATTGGGCGCTTTACATAAATATATATCCTGGCGCTTTAAGTATCCCGGGCGCATTAAAAATCCCGGGCGCATTTAAGCGCTTTGCTCTACTCCTACCAAAAAACACCCCAAGGCTCTGCCTTTCCCCTTCGTAATTACCACTTGCTCGGTGCCCCTTCGGGCACCTTACCCTCTTCTCCCATCACACTTACTTCCCCGATTTCATACCTTCGCAGGTTTTGCGCGTTCCAAGTTCTCTTGACCTTTTTTCCCGACAAGTGCTCCAGCTTAAACGTGCCAGGCCCGACTACCTCTTGCACGCGATATGGCCCTTTCCACTTTGGTGCCAACTTACCATCAGTGGCTTTTGGGCGAAAGTCGCGCTTCAGCACCAAGCTCCCGGCCACAATGTCATGCGGGCGCATCTTCTTGTTATAGTATCGGGCTACTTGAGACTTCATTGCTTCCAGGCGCAGAACCGCCCTTTCACGACGCTCATCGAGGAGGTCCAATTCATTGATCCGCTCCTGTTCCTCCATTGCCTCCCCCCTATGCGCCATCCGAAAGGTCGGGATGGAAACCTCCACTGGTAACACCGCTTCACTGCCATACGTTAGTGCAAAGGGTGTTTCTCCGGTTGCAACTTTGAAGGTGGTCCTGTGCGCCCACAAGACGCTTGGAAGCTTCTCCACCCAATTCCCCTTAGCTTCTGCGAGCCTGGTATGCAGCCCATGTAATATACTCTTGTTGGCCGCCTCAGCTTGCCCGTTTGCTTGCGGATAAGCTACAGAAGAGAATCTTAGGACCACCCCATTTTCATCGCAGAAGTCGATAAATTTCTTGCAGTCAAACTGCTTGCCATGATCGGTGATGATCGACTCAGGCAGCCCGAACCTTGTGAAGATGTTCTTTCTGGTAAACTTCCGCACTTGCACTTTAGTGATGGATGCCAAGGGTTCTGCCTCAATCCACTTGGTAAAATAGTCAATAGCCACAATCAAGTACTTAAATTGCCCGGGCGCCTTGGGGAAAGGTCCCAAAAGATCCATCCCCCATTGTTAGCCGCCATCACCACTGCCAACGCTGCTTTTTCAATGGGCGCGTACCTTGTTTCGTGCACCACCATGGTGCGGCTCACGTAGTATACCGGCCTCTCCTCATTCGTTGACGGATCTTTGGACACCAACACCGCACTCACCGCGATCCGGGACACCGCAATGTACAAGTACAGCGTCTCCTTGATCTTAGGCGCGGTCATCACAGTGGGCGCGGTTAGCAACTTCTTTAAATCTCCGAATGCCTCATCGCACTCCTCCGTCCATTTAAACTTGCTTGCCTTTTTGAGAGTTCTGAAAAAGGGGGCGCCTCGATCGGAGGCTCGTGGAATGAAGCGCCCCAGCGCAGCCAATCTTCCCGTCAACCCTTGCACTTCCTTAGGCGTTCGGGGGGGCTTCAAATTCATGATTGCCTCAACTTGCTTGGGGTTGGCCTCAATTCCTCTCTTTGTGATCATGAATCCCAAAAATTTACCGGCTTCTGCTAAGAACACGCACTTCTTCGGGTTGAGCCGCAGCTTGTACAGGCGCATAGTCTCGAATGTTTCCCTCAGGTCCGAGATGTGGTCTTGGCGCCTCTTGCTTTTCACAATCAAATCGTCGACATATGCCTCGACATTCCTTCCCAACTGCCCACGAAAGATTTGATTTACCATACGCTGATACGTGGCGCCTGCATTCTTCAAACCAAATGCCATCACTCTATAACAGAAATTGCCGAAAGGGGTCATAAAGGCGGTCTTTGCTCTATCTTCCTCCACCATGGGAATTTGATGATACCCCGAAAACATATCAAGGAAGCTGAGCGCCTCATGGTAGGCCGTGGCATCCACAAGCAGGTCAATGCGCGGCATCGGGTAAGCATCCGTCAGGCATGCCCGATTAAGGTTGGTAAAGTCCACGCACCTTCTCCAATCCTCCGACGGCTTTGGGACGAATACAACGTTCGACAGCCAAGTGATATACCTGGCCTCCTCAACAAATCCTGCCTCGAGCAACTTATCGACCTCCTTCCGCAGGGCTTCCTCTTTCTCTTGAGTCATACTCCGTCGTTTTTGTTGGACAGGTCTTTTTCCTTCTTTGACGGCCAGCCGGTGCGCCGCCACGTCTGGGGACACTCCTGGCATGTCCTGAGGGCTCCACGCAAAGAGCTCCCCGAATTCTCTTAACAAATTGATTAAGGGCGCCCTCATGTGCTCTGGCGCCTGTGCCGACACTCGCACTTGACGATCTAGGCGCCCTTCTTCGATCGGCACACTGAACTCATCATCCACAGGCTCTGCTCTAGGCGCTTCTTCTGGGCGGATATTATTGTTGTTTACCCTGGGCCTTCGGGCGCCTTTCCTTCTTCTTTCTTCCTCTCGCGCGTAGCGGGGGGCGCTTTCTCCTCTTGAGACTCCTATGCCTTGCGGGGCGACGAACTTCAACGTTTGGTGACAAGTTGAGGCCACCCCATTGAATAATGCCAAAAGGGGCCTCCCCAGTATGACATTGTACGGTGAGGGGCAATCCACTATCCCAAACTCCACAGCATGTGTTACTCGATGCGTTTCATCACCCAACGTAACCGGGAGGCGCACACGCCCTATCACATGAGCAGGCGCCCCCGAGAACCCAATCAGCACAGAATCAGAGGGGCTTACCAACTCAGGTGCCAACTGCATGCGCTCGAATGTGCTTTTGAATAAAACGTCCACCGAACTTCCCGTATCCACCAACATCCTTTTAACTTTGCACCCTGCAATGATTCCTTGTATCTCCAAAGCCTCCTCCGAAGGCACTTGACATGCCTCCTCCGCCTCCTGATTAAAGCATATCTGGACGGCCGCCTTTGCTTCCACAGACGCCGCCCTGAGGTGCCTAGAACGATCCAACTTATCCCGCAAGTCAATGGTACCAGTTATGGATTCCACGGTGAGTCTTACCCGGCCGGGTTCTCCTTCTTGATTCACCTCAAATGGGGGCGGGGGTATCTCAAGCGGGGGTGGGTGAACTTCGGGCGCCTGTGGCACTGTGGGGAGGACGGGCGCCTGCCTTGTTTCCCTTGTGACGTAAGCACGATGGGTCCGCTCGTCTGTTTTTCTTATAAAGTCGTTGAGCATCCCTCGATCGGCTAGAGTCTGCAGCTCCGATTTTAGCTGGTAGCAATCGGTCGTATGGTGCCCTTTATCCCGATGGAAGTCGCAGAATCGGTCAAGATTTCGCTCATTCGGCTGCCCGCGCATGGGTCCCGGCCAACGCACATGGTACCCTCTATCCTTGACGTATTGCAAAATATTCTTCAAGGAATCGTTGTATTCTGTAAAGTTTCCCGCACTCCTGGGCAAGGGGCGCTGACTCTCCACTCTCCTCTGCGGGGCGTTGTTCATAAAGAATGGTCTGGGAGCCTGGCGCCCTTCAATCTCCTCTCGGCCCACGCGCCTCTTCTCTTCCCTTCTTGCAGCCAAGGTCTCCTCCAATGCAATCACCTTCTGAACCCTCCGATCCAAGTCTTCTGTTGAAACTACAGCCTTCTTCGACAGCACTCGGCATAACTCCTCACTGTTCGTGCATTCCTCTAGGCATACGCCCAGCACGGGCGGTTGCACATCCTTCACAGCCATGGCGACCAAAATCCACCGGTCATAAAACTCTCTAAGCGCCTCCCCATCCTTCTGCTTGATTTTAAACAAGGCGCCTATAGTCAGTGTTCTACGCTTCCGGCTCGCAAATTTGGACAAGAACAATTCCGCGAACTGTTCAAAACACTCAATGCGCCCCTCCTCCAATTGATGATACCAGTCCAAAACTACTCCCGCGAAGGTCGAGGGGAACACCTTGCATAGCGTGGCATCCGTGCTGTTATACAGCTGCATCTTCGTAAAGTAGCTATTCAAATGATCCTCCAGGTCAGTGACCCCATCATAGCTGGTTAGAGGCGGTAGGGTAGTTCCTGCTGGTTCCATCAGGACACTTTGCGCCAGGGGTTGCCTGATCCCAAAGCGCCTTGTCTGGCGTCTAGGCGTCCATGGGTTTTGCTCCTCCGGCCCGGAGCCAGCCAACTCACCAGGCGCTCTCCACCCAGACGGGCGCCTAGGCGGGGTAAACTCTACATGCGACCCTTCATAGTATGGGCGCCCATACTCACTAACGTCCGAATCATCCACGAGCCTGTCGCGCTTCCTTACTGGTGGGCTGTATTCTCTCGTATCGGCGCTCCTTCCACCTTCCAATTCCCTCCGGAGCATGGCTATTGCCTTGTCCTGGTCCGCGATGATCTTAAACAGCTCTCTCTTGGACAACGAATCACTCTCCATAGAGGGGCGCTCACGACTCTCTTCCTCTACCTCCATACTCACCACTGGGCTAGACCGTTTCCCACTCCCCTCATGTCCGGAGTCCTCCGTTCTCGCATCGTCCACGCCTGCATTTCCTTCGTTCAAGTCTTCCATCTTCCTATATCCTCTCAGGCTTGGCGCCCCTACCTGGCGCGCCAATTGTTGAAGCCCGGATACTTCACTCTATCAAGCGCACCCTAACCGCCACACCGCAGGCGCTCGGACCCTGCAAAACTAGCGCCTAGAGGGCCGTAGGCACTCGTTAGCACTCCGACGATCAAGTCAGTGCTCGTTCTCTAGAGAGATAAGTGAAGAAATGGCAATTTAGTGAGAGAAACCGACCTGAGTAAATGCCACCTACCGAGCACTATTTATACTACTCGAGCTCCTCGACCAGGCTCCGACCAACTCCTGCCACCGAGCCTTACGTCAGCTAAGGCATTTAATGCTTGGTCTGGTCCAACGTCCGGGCGCCTCCACGTGGCGCGTCCTCCGGCTCGGATGTCAGGGCGCATGGGGGGACCATCAACCTACGCGGTGCTTTTCTGATCCTCCTATGCCGTACTCCTTTGTCCACGAGCCTATTTTATCGCCATGCGCCTCCTTACCATTGGTCCCCCCAAGTCATGTCTCAAAGGGCCATTAATGGGCTCGAAGCCCATTATGCTTTTGGGCTTACATGGGCTCATCTACATTTCCCCAACAATTTCCCCCCAGTTAGGTGCTCATAAGTGAGCGCCTAACTATGAAAGAATTAATTCGGTGCATGGGCTCCGTTAAGGTAGCCGTTCGCCATTCTTCTTCATCAGATGCTTTAGCAGGCGCCTTGCGTTACCTTCCCCACTTATGCGCCCATCGGCCTCTATCTATGCTTGTGACTGTTTATCCACTCTTATGAAAGCAAGGAGAAATATACGCTCACTTGCGACCCCTCGCCTTACCGAATTCAGCCAGGCGCCTGTATTCATTTTCTGCCTAGCCTTCGCGCCTCCGATTGTTTCAACGCACCTGCCATGGTATTTGCCCCATGACCCGTTGATTCCCTTTGGGCAAGGCAAAATAATTGGAATAAGGCGCTTGGCTGCTCTCCCTTATACAAAGTATTAGCAGGCGCCCAGCGGTACCTTGCCCCCCACACTATGCGCCCGTTGGACACTAACCGTGCTTGTGAACATTCACCCGATCTTATGAGAGCAATGAAAGATGGACGCCCGTTTACGATTTCCCGCCTTATTGGATTCAGTCGGGCGCCTGCTGCATTTAGCTTTTGCGCCTCCGGCTGCTCTACCCACCTACCGTGGCACGTGCGCCTGTTTCACACCGTGCGTGTTCCACCCTTTAATCTTTTGATTTCCTTCGAATAAGATAAAACGATAGAAATGGAGCGCGTAACCAGTGTATTATATACACTAATACACTATTTATAATGTAAATAGTGTATTATATACTAAACTTTTTCATACAATAATACTGTCCTATGCATTTACCACATTCCAGGCATGATAAAGGAAACCGTAACGGAAGTCATACCAGATCAGCCAGTGGTAGGGTATTTTGTGGTACTATCGTGGTTCAATCGTTGTGTACCGGCAAAATACCGTTTTTGTAATTAAATAATATTTTTTTGTTAAAAAACCGTACCGGCAGATTCGGGATACCGTTTTGGAATAATACCGGATAACAAACCTGAATAAACTAAATAGGCATATTTAATAGGTTAAATACACTTGTATATCCAAAACTTTCACGGTTGTGCCAATAATATCCAAATTTTTCGAAATACCACTTATATCCAATTCCTTCACATTCTTTAACGGTGTTTTTGGATATACAAGTGTATTTAACCAAAAATATATTGGGAAATGGATAGATTTGGCAAAGAACAACTTTAAAACATGGATATAAGTGGTATTCCGGGAAATTTGGATATTATTGGCACAACCGTGAATGTTTTGGATATACAAGTGTATTAAACCTATTTAATCTAAAAATAAACAAACTGCAACATTACTGAATTAACTACATAATCGTTCAAATGCATGTTTACGATCGAGTACAAAACAACCAAACAACATTCTTAAACCACAAGTTCAAACAACATTCTCAAACCACAAGTTCACAACTACCACAAACACAAACTAGCAAACACTACAACGTTTCATATCATCAAACAACACCAAATGTATATAAGTCTACATTCTGCAAGTCGTCCCCTTCATCTTCTTCATCACCAACTACAATACAAGAGAAAACAAGTAAGAATTATTATCAATTATTAGTATTAGAATTCATATCATACATAATTGATTTACAAACAAACCTTCCTCTTCTAATGCTCGATCCAGCTCATCAATATCCAATTCCTTTTCCCTAGAAGATGAACCTTCTTCCCCTTCTAACAACCAGTGACTAGTAACAGTAGAATCAATGCTTTCTAGGCTTATGGGATCATATGATTCTTTTTTGTTCTTGGTATAATACTCCCTAATCAAAGTAGAAAACATAATATAATTCAATTCAATAGTAAGCATACAAACTATGAATTCAACACACAAGTTCTATAATTCAAATCATTACCTATTCAGCAATCGCAAATTGTAATTCACAAACACCAAGTTACTAAGCACTTTATGTTGCAATCTGTTTCTTCTTTTGGTATGCACACATTCAAAGACACTCCAATTACGTTCACAACCAGAAGAAGCAACAGTTTGGCTAAGAATTCGAATAGCCAACTTCTGAATATTTGGAGCATCAATGCCAAACCATTTCCACCACTTATCTACATATAAAACATAGATGTTAGTTTCTTAAATATTGTAATAAATAGAAGAACTTCAATGCAAGTGATATCAATTACCTGTGTTATAGGTGGGAACATTGGACCCAAAACCCACCAAAAATACTGTGTTATATGGCCAATAAAATTTTGGACCGAAAACTATTGTCCACTTATTATTTTCACATTTTTCGATGGCTAGAGGACGTGGGTTGATGACTCGACTCTACTGTCACTCCAGGAATTGGCCAAGTGTAACCACTTCCTAAAGCGTAGTATAGCGGGTTTAGGTTTAATTATCAACCCGGGTCCTAGATCTGATGACTACTCAGTGAGTTCTTGTTATCTAGCAATAAAACTGGAGTGCAAGTCTAATCTACCAAACAAACAAAGCAAGTAAACGGTTGTATTCAGGTTAAAGAGGTCACCCGGATATGGTTCCCCCTAGACTGCAGTTAAGCCGGATTGTAATTACCAAGTTCAGTTTCTATGACAGTTATACTGCGGAAGGTTCTCAAACAGCCTGAAGTCTCGACTAAAGGTCTTCAGACCCTCTCAATCTGACTCTCTAGCGGGCGACTAACCTCCACCGGAGTCGACAGATTGAGGCCCTAAGAACAAAACCTCCACTACCGGAGTAAATCCGGTACAGAATAGTGGGTTGGCTCCTCGACTAAAGTCACCAACTCCCTACCTTCAATCAAGGATACTCTATTAACCTAGGCAGATATTCTCATTCTAGGTTAAAGCAGAAACAACAGGAATTTGATCAGGATTCAAGTCATTCAATCATTAAAACCTCAATCGAATATAATCAATCACAGAATCAGTACTTGGGTTCATACAATCAAAGCCTAACATACAAATCTAGGGTTCTCCATACCCAGATGAATGGGAGAACTACTCCATAGAGAAGAAAGCAAAAGCAGAATCAGACACGGAATTCATACTGCGAAGGATGGATTCCTGCTTCTGGACGTTGATTGGCACTCCTCCAAGCTCAAGCTGGCCTCCAATGGTGTTGAAGATCAATCTAGGGCACTTGGGAACTCTTGCTCGTCACTTTCTCTCTCTAGGAACTGATCTCTCTCTCCAAAACTCGAATCCCCCCGAATTGTGGCTGAAATTCTGCTTAAAAGGAGAAAATCCCGACTCGCACGGCCAGAGTGCACGGCCGTGCACATCACCATTCTGGCCGTGCACCTCAAAACGCGGCGTATCAATTAGTTGAACCTCAGCCAACTCGCACGGCCAGAATTGTATGTTGCACGGCCGTGCGTGGCCACGCACAATCCCGTGCGTGCCCACGCACAATCCCGCACGGCCAAACTGGTCAATTGCACGGCCGTGCGTGGCCACGCTGGTCTGCCCGTGCAGCTTGCTCAGCCTCTGTTTAATGCTTCGTTTCTCCCTCGTCCGGACTCCGAATCAATCGCCGTTTGATCCCAGACGCTCGTAGTCTCGTCCTCTTTCGTTTCATAACAAGCTTGCATGATTCTTTGTCCATAAAGTGAGGTAGAAATCCATTCTTCTTCAGGTCATGCCCGAGTTTCTTCTCTCGAATCGTCAATTGATCTCTGATTGACTTGAAACTTGCGCCTATGCTTCACTTTATGTGCTAGGACCTGAAATGGGACAAAGGAACACAACCTAGCATAAAATAGGCCAAAGACGCAATAATTCAAGCTCAAACAATCAAGAAACAAAGGGGAAAACATGTGCAAATACCGAGTCATCAAATCCCCCCACACTTAACCGTTTGCTTGTCCCCAAGCAAACCTAACTCAAACCAATGCAACTCTCCAGACCTCTATAGCAACAAACAACCTAGATCGTAGGTAGAGGACTTCCTAGATCATTTAGCAGCTTACGAGGTCAACCGACGCACAAGTCATCTCATAGCTTCTTCGGTCAGTCGGCATCATGGCAAACAGTGAACAGAGGACAAATGAATTGTGGATGAAGAGATTCTCAAAAACAAAAGATCATGGACTCACATTTTTCAAAGTGCTCGATTTTCTTTGAAGATGGTTGGAACCCCTTTTTTCTGTTTTGCTTGTTTTCTGTTATTTTTCTTTTCTTTTTTTCTTTTCAAGGGTCCCAACCTGCTCTTACCGGCCATGCCAGGAGCGAATGTCTCGAGCCTCGTGCGGGGGAAAGACATGTAAGGGGGCTGGAGGTAGTAGGTGGAAATTGGGAACGGATTCCCGTCTCCCCTTACACACTTTCGCCCTATTCGCACGGGAGACGTTTATTTTGAAGCACATTATCGAGCACCTGTTATTTTCAAAACATGACACAAGAGTCCATGACAGGCAGAGAATCCACAACACCACACAATTCAAAGGGTCCTAAGATCACTAATTCACTCAATCAACCAACACAATATGAAGAAGAAATGAGACTTCTTAAATGCATCAACATCCTCCATAGTGCTACACTACCTCCCTAGGTTGCATATCACTATAAAGACTGTCAATTCAAAGCATACTGAGCAGGCAATTGCAAGGAAACACGTACTTGGAGCCCTCAAATTTTAAAAATTTGGACAGTGGACTAGGCTCCAAGCACACAAACAGATCTAATGCAGTCAAAAGATAAACATCCCCCCACACTTAAGCTCGACATTGCCCTCAATGGAGAAGAGGGAAGGATAAGGGAACGATGTTACCGGTATGCACGGACTGCAGGGGACTAGAAACGGGCCAGTCGGAGCAAGCACAGCCAAAGGGGAACAGAAGAGCTCAAGCACAGTATGTTAGGTTCAATGGTCAGCCCAATAAAATATCATCCAAACTAAAAGAAAACAAACCAAACCCAAGCCGGGTTACAATCCGACTCAAAAAACAAGAAAGAAAATCAAACCGTGGTGGGGTTGCCTCCCCACAAGCGCTTCTTTACCGTCGTATTAGCTGGACGCCCATGGTGGATACTCAGGGCGGTGCAGGAACAGGTGCCTCCAAGAGCGGATCCACGTCGCTCTTGAGGTACAGCTTCAGGTTGTGGCCATGCACCCGACGGATGCGACCACCATCATCAGTCAGCTCGACCTGCCCATCTGGCAAGATGCAGGTGAGCGAGTACCCGGACGGCCAGGGTGGTCGTGGTGCAGGAGGTGGGACCAGCTCATAGTGGTCTCCACTCTTCTTCCGTGCAGGCTTAGCAACCTGCTGCTTCGGCCGCCACTCCTCCTTGAGCTTTTTGTTCGGAGGTGAGGCTGGATGGAGTGGCGGCGGAGGAATGATAGGAGGGTCCTGCAAAATAGGAGGTGCAGAAGGGTATACGACAGGCTCGTGTATCTGATCAGACATAACATGCACAGGCGTGACATCAATCATAGCACAGTGATCAAACTCAGTCACAGAAAAAGTAGCCTGTTCATTCCCAGAACGCAAGATCAATGTACCATCATGCACATCAATAAGTGCCTTGGCGGTGGCAAGAAATGACCTACCTAGAATCAAAGGCACATCCACATCCTCATGCACATCAAGAATAACGAAATCAACAGGATATGTGAATGCACCGACATTGACAAGCAAATCCTCTATGATTCCCCTAGGATGCACGATAGAACGATCAGCTAGCTGAATGCTCATCCTAGTAGGGCTAAGTTCACCTAGGTCTAGCTTTTTAAACAACTTATATGGCATGACATTTATGCTAGCACCTAGGTCCGCCAAGGACTTTCCTACATGCATACTGCCAATAGTAAGAGGGATAGTAAAACTCCCTGGATCCTTGCGCTTCTCGGGCAGCTTGTTCTGCAGGATAGCAGAACACTCCTCGCTCAGCATCACTGTTGAGAGATCCCCAAGTTTCTTCTTGTTGGTGCAGAGATCTTTCATGAACTTGGCATACTTGGGCATCTTCGACAGTGCCTCCATGAACGGTATGCTGATGTTGAGCTGCTTCAACATTGCCATGAACTTGGCAAACTCAGTCTCCAGCTTGTCCTTGTGTAGGCGAGTGGGGAAGGGAAGCTGGGGTACATGCTCCTTAACCATTGGTTGTGGCTTGGGAGCAGGGGCTTCCTTCTCCACCCGCACTTCTGCATCGTCGGCTGGAAGTGCTGAAGCCGGTAGTGGTTCCTCCTGTCTGGCCGGGACAGGATCAGCAGATATGGTCTTACCGCTCCTAGTAAAAATGGCATCCAGCTGCTGATGCTGGTGAGGATCTCGAGGATTAGGAACAGTGGTGGCAGGCAAAGTCCCTGGTGCCCTGGTGGTGTTCTGGCGGGCCAAGATGCCCACCTGGGTCTGCAGATCCTGCAAAATAGCACCCTGGTTCCGCTGACCTGCCTCCAGTGATGTGATAGCAGCCTGGGTGCTAGTCATGAATGAAGCTAGAATGTTTTCCAGCTTCGTCATCCTGTCATCTGGGGCTGGAGCTGCTGCTGGCTCGGCAAACTGGCGCTGGGGCTGCTGGAATGGCTGCCCTTGCCTAGGCTGGTAGGGCTGCTGCTGAGGAACTGGACCCTGTCTAGGCTGATAGGGTTGCCTCTGCTGAAAGCCACCAGCTGGTGCTGGGAAACCAGGTGGCTTGGTGGTGTTACTGCCCCAAGAGAAGTTGGGATGCTGGCGCCACCCCTCATTATAGGTGTTGCTGTACGGGTCGCGGCGCCGAGCATTGGCGATGAAGTCCAACTGCTCCTGGGGAGTAGTAGACTCCCTCATAGCCTGGCAGTCTTCTACTAAGTGGCTCGAGCTCTCACACCACTGACACTGAGCAACTGGAGGTGTAGCCATACCTCTGCCCGGAAGAAGACTGTTGGGCTGCTTCAATGTCTGCACCAGTTCAGCTACCTGCTGCTCGAGCCCGGATCTGGTCTCCATGGCGTGCACACCACGGTCCCGGGACTGTCTGCCTCGGCTACCCTGTCCCCAAGAATGATCTCTGGCAGCCAAAGTACTGATCATCTGGTTCAGCTCGGGTGGAGTCTTGGTAAGAATATCCCCTCCTGGGCATAAAGACTCAATCACCCTCTGGCTATCTGGGGAGAGAGCGCTGTAGAAGTTCCCCACAGTGAAAGCATCACTAAAGCCATGGTGGGGGCACTGCCAGAAGTAGCCCATGTACCGCTCCCAAGCATCACGGAGTGACTCATCTGGCTCCTGGCGGAAATGAGTGATCTCCCGCTGAATCTCTGTAGTCTTCGATGCCGGATAGTACCTGTGCACGAACTTGTCAGCCAGATCGTCCCAAGAGGTGATGGACAATGGGGGCTGGGTCTCCAACCACCTCTTAGCATTCCCCGCCAGAGAATGGGGGAAGAGATGAAGGCGGATCGCATCATCCGGGACACCGTTCAGCTTGAACCCGTTTGTCAGCTGCAGAAAACGGGAAAGATGCACCCTGGCCTCCTCATTCTTCAAGCCATGGAACTGGATAGAAGATGTGATGAGCTGAATCCAGCATGGCTTGATCTCAAAGCTGTTTGCTGGGATCGGCGGGTAGAGGATGACCGGGCGGATGTCAGCAATCCGCGGAGTGTAGTAGTACTCCAGGGTGGGACCCGGCTGCGGTGGATGATGAGCTCCATGATCCTGGGGTATGGGGTTGTTCCCCAGGACCTGATTCACCGGGGGATTCCCCTGGTGCTGATTGTAGTCTCCGTCCATTCCGTGCTCTTCTTCAGAATCGCTGCTCAGGTGGCCGTCTATGCGCTCTTCCGTAGCCAGTCTAGCTCGCTGTTGTCTCCTGAGCTGGCGACAGGTGCGGTCAATCTCTGGATTCAACGGCAGTAAACCTCCCGACTGGCTACGGGTCATGCACTACCTGCACACACTCAAGCAACAAACCCGTGAAGGCACAAGTGGGACAAAGAAAACAAAGCAAAAAGAAAAGCTAAATTAACAGAAATCACTTTTCTTCAACAACCTAGCCGTCCCCGGCAACGGCGCCAAAAACTTGACTCGACTCTACTGTCACTCCAGGAATTGGCCAAGTGTAACCACTTCCTAAAGCGTAGTATAGCGGGTTTAGGTTTAATTATCAACCCGGGTCCTAGATCTGATGACTACTCAGTGAGTTCTTGTTATCTAGCAATAAAACTGGAGTGCAAGTCTAATCTACCAAACAAACAAAGCAAGTAAACGGTTGTATTCAGGTTAAAGAGGTCACCCGGATATGGTTCCCCCTAGACTGCAGTTAAGCCGGATTGTAATTACCAAGTTCAGTTTCTATGACAGTTATACTGCGGAAGGTTCTCAAACAGCCTGAAGTCTCGACTAAAGGTCTTCAGACCCTCTCAATCTGACTCTCTAGCGGGCGACTAACCTCCACCGGAGTCGACAGATTGAGGCCCTAAGAACAAAACCTCCACTACCGGAGTAAATCCGGTACAGAATAGTGGGTTGGCTCCTCGACTAAAGTCACCAACTCCCTACCTTCAATCAAGGATACTCTATTAACCTAGGCAGATATTCTCATTCTAGGTTAAAGCAGAAACAACAGGAATTTGATCAGGATTCAAGTCATTCAATCATTAAAACCTCAATCGAATATAATCAATCACAGAATCAGTACTTGGGTTCATACAATCAAAGCCTAACATACAAATCTAGGGTTCTCCATACCCAGATGAATGGGAGAACTACTCCATAGAGAAGAAAGCAAAAGCAGAATCAGACACGGAATTCATACTGCGAAGGATGGATTCCTGCTTCTGGACGTTGATTGGCACTCCTCCAAGCTCAAGCTGGCCTCCAATGGTGTTGAAGATCAATCTAGGGCACTTGGGAACTCTTGCTCGTCACTTTCTCTCTCTAGGAACTGATCTCTCTCTCCAAAACTCGAATCCCCCCGAATTGTGGCTGAAATTCTGCTTAAAAGGAGAAAATCCCGACTCGCACGGCCAGAGTGCACGGCCGTGCACATCACCATTCTGGCCGTGCACCTCAAAACGCGGCGTATCAATTAGTTGAACCTCAGCCAACTCGCACGGCCAGAATTGTATGTTGCACGGCCGTGCGTGGCCACGCACAATCCCGTGCGTGCCCACGCACAATCCCGCACGGCCAAACTGGTCAATTGCACGGCCGTGCGTGGCAACGCTGGTCTGCCCGTGCAGCTTGCTCAGCCTCTGTTTAATGCTTCGTTTCTCCCTCGTCCGGACTCCGAATCAATCGCCGTTTGATCCCAGACGCTCGTAGTCTCGTCCTCTTTCGTTTCATAACAAGCTTGCATGATTCTTTGTCCATAAAGTGAGGTAGAAATCCATTCTTCTTCAGGTCATGCCCGAGTTTCTTCTCTCGAATCGTCAATTGATCTCTGATTGACTTGAAACTTGCGCCTATGCTTCACTTTATGTGCTAGGACCTGAAATGGGACAAAGGAACACAACCTAGCATAAAATAGGCCAAAGACGCAATAATTCAAGCTCAAACAATCAAGAAACAAAGGGGAAAACATGTGCAAATACCGAGTCATCAGTTGACCTGCTTGATTCCAAACCTGATGCGGACTTCTTCGACCAACCCTTGCGTCAATGGTTATTTCATTATATTGCAAGGCGCAGTACTGTAGTGGATAGCACCCTCTTCACTTGCACAACTTGGCTTCTGTTAAAAAACCAGAATGGCCACGTGTTCCAAGGTGAGTTAAAGTCCACTGCCCAAATCCAGTTCCATACGAAACAGCTAAAGCAGCAGACCTTGCTGCTTTCGCGAAGGAGACCACCACGTTTGGGGGAGGGGGACCTCAAGAGAGACGATTGATCTGTTGGCAGTCACCACCACAGGACTGGGTATGCCTGAACACTGATGGTTCGGTTATTCACTCTCCTTCTAGCACGGCAGCTGGCGGCATCGTTAGGGGAGGCGATGGTCGTTTTATCGGAGCTTTTACCGCGAACCTGAGAGGGGTTTCCATAACCCGTGCAGAGCTTACTGGGATTGTGCAGGGACTGAAACTTACCTGGGAACTAGGGGCTAGGTAGGTAATTTTACAGACTGACTCGCTTATAGCAAAGACTCTCATCGAGACGGCTTGACATCAGCATCCTCACTTTGTAGCCATTGTCGAGATACGACGTTGGCTTCAGTATCCTTGGCAGGTTCAGCTAGAGCATGTTTACAGAGAGGGAAACTATCTTGCTGACTATTTGGCTTCCATCGGCCATAGCTACACCGTAGGTGCAGGGGCGGACCCATGTGTTAGGGAGGTGTGTCGCTTGACACACCTCCGCTCGAACATTTTTTGAGAGACCCATGTTTTGTCGGTATAATTTTTTGGAATTTAGGACTTTCGACACACTGTCAATAATTGTAATCACCACACTTCAATACACTATGATGAAATTAGTGTCATAAAGTTCCTAAAATATGTAATATATATTATTTATTTGAAATTTTAGTTAACTTATGACAAATTTGGGTTTCTTTCCATTGCTTAAGCATTTAAATGCAATGATTTATTGCCCTTAGATCTTAGGCAGGGGTAATCGTAAGGAAGTTTTCTCCTTTTTCTCTCTACCTGAATAAGTTTCGTTTCTTTTTTATCCTTGTAGCTTTCACATAGTTGTCCACCTAGTGCAAAAAATGTTCTTTCATCGAGACTCCGGTTGTATATGGACTACTGCTCTTTATTATTGTCTATCTTATAAAAAAATCTAGTGTTCCCTTTACCTCTTTCGATCCCACTTCTCATTGTGTTTCACAGTAAAATATAATTAAAATTTATTTATTAGTTTATTTAATTTTATCGACCGACACTCACACACCTTTACGAGAATCCTTGGTCCGTCACTGAGTAGGTGTCCATATCATTGATGCTCCCACGAGCTCTCTAGCTTACTGGCTGTACTTTGACAGAATTGGGGTAGAAACCCCTCGCTTTATTAATGCATAAAGGTTGGGGCGCCCTTTAAGCGCTCCTGTTTCCGACAAAAAAAAAATCTTTTTTAGGTTTCATTTGATATTGGGCTCTCAACACCAGCCCAACGTGTCTTCGTAGTGGGCTCATAATTCTGAAACGATACGTTCTAACTCCGGAAAAAATCCCATAATACACTTATTATTAAAAAAAATTTCCAAAATACAATACTTATAAAAATATTTCCCAAAATACAGCAGTTTGGTTATCACCGCTGCAAACCAAGACAGTGATGGAAATCACCGTTTTTGACCGAAACGGTGATAGCATCACTGTTTTGGTCCAAAGCGATGTTGCTATCACCGTTTTTGACAACAACAGTGATGCTATCATCGCTGTTGTTAATGACGGTGATTAACTCACCGTTGAGATGCGACGCGGTGAACATCTTCACCGTTGAATCCAAAAGAGGTGAAGTGGCGCGGATCGCTGACGTGGACGCGCGCGGGGACTTCACCGCTGAAGACCAAAGCGGTGATAGCCCCCGCTTTCCACGTCAGCGATCCGCGCCACCCGCGCCTTCACCGCTGCCGTTGGATGCAGTGAGGCGCGGATTGTGGTTTTTCTCCACGATCCGAAGCCTCACGCCGCGCCACGTCAGCTATCCAGGCCATCACCGCGTTTGTTGGACGCAGTGATTTCACTGCCTTCATCAGAGGCGGTGATTGGTCCTTGGTAATTTTTTCCAGCGGCTCTTTCCCCCCTTTCCCCTATAAATACCACTCCCCCCCCCCCCCCCCCCCCCCCTCATTCCAAACCACACCAAAATCTTATACTTCTTTCTCCCTCCTTTACTTTCCTCTAGTTTCGTTCTAAGTATGCTCTGTGGTTGCGGCTAAGTCCGATCTTCCGCACCAGAAAGAATTACTAGAGTTAGTTTTTGTTTTGTCGATACTCTCGCTAGCTTTTCGGCAAAAAATGGACGAAGAGGCTTTGAGAGTACGTAAATTAATTATATTCTTCTGTGATTTTTTTTTACATGGGTGCTAAAATTTAAATTGATTTGATTTTATATTTTTTTATAGATGGGTGCTGAGATATACGACCCTCGATTGTATATCGATCCTGGCCCAAGGGATCGAAGGTATTTAACCGGGCAAGATCAACATCGCTCCCGTTCAATTTGGAACAATAATCCGGTAGACACACTAAATTTATTTCAATAGTTTTAAAGTTTTTATTTTGCTTTCTATTGACTGATAATATTGTGTTATTTGTTTTGTAGGAATCACTTATTCCCATCGCTCATCGAGGGACATGTCGATTGCCCCGTTGGCATGATCGACTGCAGCCCTATATAGAGAGGACGGGATTGCACATGCTGAGGCACTTTACGAGGCTTGATATTGACAACGATCTGCTGACGGCAATGGCAGAGCGATGGCGCCCCGAGCTGCATACCTTCCACTTTCCCGAGGGTGAAATGATGATCACCCTCAAAGATGTTGCCATCCTCACCGGGCTCCCGATCACCGGAGATGCCATCATCGACAGCTCGAAAAAACCGGATGATGGTTGGGGGCCGTTGATTCTAGAGCGTTTGGGGTTCAACATGCCGACCACCACGCCCGTCGACGGGCATGGGCATCCACCACTGAATGCGGGGCAAGTATCGGTCCCGTGGCTTGTTGACCACATCCAAATGGAGGTTAACATAGGCCCCGACACTCCTGAAGATCAGGTGGAGCGGTATGCACGTGTCTACCTAATTGGTTTGGTTGGTGGGTTTCTGTTCCCCGACAAGTCAAACCGGTGGATACAAGGCATGTGGTTAAATATGCTCCTCGGTGACTGGGACGAGATCGGGAGAAAAAGTTGGGGGTCGGCCGTCTTGGCTGGGATCTACCGAGAGTTGTGTACTTGCTCGAGGTTGGGAGCGAAACAAGCTGGTGGTGCGATGTTCATACTCCAACTCTGGGCATGGGAGCATCTTCCATTTTTAACACCTCGAGACCCTCGGGAATTCTAGTTGCCAGACGATGAGCTACGATTTGTAGCAAATCCCCCATATGGTTTCAAGTAAGTTTAATTTAAGTTTAATTTATTTTAGATATGCAATGGTAGTATTTTAGTGAATTTAGATCTATTCCAAGTAAGCGAATTTAGTGAATTTTAGTGAATTTAGATCTATTCCAAGTAAGCGAATTTAGTGAATTTTAGTGAACTTAGATATCTTTCAAGTAAGGAAATTAAGTGACATTTTAGGTCTGCAATTATAGTATTTAGTGAATTTAGATATCTTCCAAGTTAGCAAATTTTTTATTTTTCTAACCAAATCCTATTTAGCTAATTTAGATTATTGCCAAGTAAGGAATTTTAGTTCAATTTAGATGATTCCATACAATCATACTTAACAAGTAAACATCTATGCCATAAAAATTGCTTATATACTTACTTTTGCTTAATTAGGTGGATCGGAGCAAATACAAACGACCACCAGCACTCCACAATTGATCTCTTATGTCTTTCTTCTTGCCAAATTTGTGTTGGAAAATGGCAAGGAAGTGACGAATACACCAGCGCCATGTCCATCCCCATTCGTCGGGAAAACCATTGACGGCGTGTTTAATCCCGGCATGTCGATCCGATATAATTGTAATACCCATTCTTTGTGTGACATGGGCGTGTAGCTGGTCAAAGAACCATGCCCAACTTAAGTTGTTCTCCCCTTCAACTAATGCAAATGCTAAGGGGAAAATACTTAAATTTCCATCAACCCCAGTTGCAATGAGAAGAGTTCCTTTATACTTCCCAGTAAGGAAAGTTCCATCAACCTGTTAAAAATGAATAATTAGTTACTAAAAATTTAACTTAGTAAGGTAATGAACTAGTACAATATTTTGAGTCCGTAATATACCTGAATCACTGGCATGCAGAAGGGAAACCCGTCAATGCATGGTTTGAATGTCCAGAACAGACGATGAAACATCAACTCGTTCTGTACACGAACTTGATCTTCAGTTTGCACGTTGTTGTACCACGGCACGAATACCGTCCCAGGGTTGGACTCCTCCATTGCGGACATTAGTCGAGGGAGTAAAGCATACGAGTCATCCCAATCACCGTAGACCTCAACCATGGCCTTCTGCTTCCCATGCCACGCCTTCTTATACCTTATGGTGTAGGAATGTCGATCCTTCACCTCGGCCATAATAGCTTTTATCTTGATATCCGGTTGTGCCTCGATTAGGTGCTTAATGGTTCTCGCCACCTTTTTTGCTTTCAGTTGCCGGTGATCATGTGAAAGTATGGTTGAGGAGCATCTGTGGTTGTTCTCTACTGTTCGCATGACCCAGACGCCCTTTCTCTTCATATATGCAGCCCGAAGTTGCCACTCACAACCCTCTCCAGCATTCTTACAAATGACATGCAATTGTTTGGTGTCAGAATATTTTACCTTCCATTCGAAGTTACGGCGCATGGCTTCTTCGCTAAAAGCATCTTGCACATCGGCTTTCGAAGTGAACGCCATACCCACTTCCAAAGGAGTAGTCGGATTATACACAGGCATGGGCCGATAGTCAGGGGCATCGTTCTGACCATATAAAAATTGATCAGGAACCTCTGTGTAGTAAGGTGTTGGTGCCTGACGGAACGCCACCTCTCTGTCATCGATATCGTCCGTATCTTCCTCCTCACTGACTGATCTCAAATCTTCCTCACTTTCATCGTCACTAGAGGCGAATGGATAGCTCGACTCAGGATGGTCATCGTTGCCAGCATAACCAACATCGTCTTGTTGGTCATGCGAAGAACGCCCAGATCGAAGGTTCCCAATGTCAGCCCACTTTGGACCCCAAGCAGGCCATTGATCACCGTCGGGCTGAACGATATTGACGGCCGTCTCAGTTGGTTGCACGTATTCTTCCCAACCACCACCTCCTTCATAACTACCTCCTCCGTAGTTGCTTGAAGTACCACCCCAACCATACCCTCCTGCAAAAGTACCTCCTTCGTAGTTACTTGAACTACCACCCCAGCCATACCCTCCTGCAAAACTATCATCACAAGAATACTGGTGAGAATGAGTTTCACCGACTGGCTCGGTCTCGACATACACCTCTGCAAGCCGCAACCCGTTGTCAGATAGGAACTGTATCATCATGTTCACCGAGTCATCATCGTTTATGACAACTTTTTCGTACACAACTCCGCCAGAACTCATGTTTGGATAGCGGTAGGCAATTTGACCAACTCTCCTTTGCCCTCCCGTACAAGTCCTTTCTGCACAAATGTCATGAAGTTCTTGCCACGAGAATCTCGACTCAATTTTTAGCATAGTGGATTCGCCATTTTCATAGTCAATGCCAATGTTCGAGTTTGTCACCCGACCATTCCACCGAATAATAAGCCGAAACTTCTTAAATTTAACCATGTATGCAATTTATAATAATTAAGTATAGTATATAATTAGTACATTAGGGATACAAAAACAATATCATCCAAACCCATAAACAAACGCATGTAATTGATCTATCATGAGAAAACTAAACAAATTCATCTAAATTCATAACTAATTCACTACTATCATATCATAATTAATCTAAATATATCATAATATATTTTCCAATAACCGCAATTCACTAAATACAGACATATAATTACTAACACATCAACATGTAAACAATACATAATTATAACATACCGACTCCCGATCTATCATGAGAAAACTAATCAAATTCATCTAAATTCATAACTAATTAACTAACATCTATCATATCATAATTAATCTAAATATATCATAACATATTTTCCAATAACCGCAATTCACTAAATACAGACATATAAATTACTAACACATCAACATGTAAACATTACATAATTATAACATACCGAATCCCGACGAGTTTCTTGAGCAGTAAACCAACTCCAAACCAGCTGAGAACACGACTAATAAAACACTAATTTTTGTACTAATTTTCTGTAAAGTAGCAATAGGGGAAGTGGAGGTCAGTATTTATAGAATTTTTTTTTTGCAATCACCGCCTTGGACAAAAACAGTGATGTGTTCACCGCCATAGTCCTCAACGGTGATTGCTTGGTAGCTGTGACCTAATTTCCACCTACCAGGCCGGTAAAACGTGTCAATTATCATCGCTTTACACATCAGCGATGATATCATCGCTTTACAGATCAGCGGTAATAAGGTCGAGTTTCACCGTTTTCAACCAAGACAGTGATGCAATCACCGTTTTGGTCCAAAACGGTGAAGGGTTCATCGCTTTTGTCCAAGACAGTGATAGCATCACTGTTTTGGTCCAAAGCGATGATGCTATCACCGTTTTGGTAAAAAATGGTGATTGCTTTCACTGTCTTGGTTTGCAGCGGTGATAACCAAACTGCTGTATTTTGGGAAATAATTTTATAAGTACTGTATTTTGGGAATTTTTTTTAATAATTAGTGTATTATGGGATTTTTTCCTCTAACTCCGGCCTTGTTTTCTTTGGGTTATCAAACTAAAGTCCAAAGTTATGAAGAAAACGAAAAGGCCAATCTTGTCCATCCATCGACTCCTGCAATCAACCTGGTTACGTACGTTAGAAGACCATTTTCACCCCTTTGATTGAATTTGAAGCCCTAGCTAACTTCCATCCGGTAACAATCTCTTACTCGGCTTTACTTTCTTCACTGCCTATCTTTGCCTCTAATTAAATAAGTCGCCTGCCGAATCCTCGCCTCCATGGCATAAACCATGATCATATGATTCTCTTGATGTTCTTCAACAATTTCTTATCTCTATTGGGGCTTCCCGTAGAACTCGAACCCATGATGATTGAAGTTCCGACAAAACAGAAAATATGTTTAGCTGTGGCTCTTTTGTTTTAGGGAGCTGTGAATCTGAGATAATGATTCGATTCGAAGCCACAGAAATTAGTACACCGCCTGCCTAACACGCCACAGCCCATACGTTTTCATCATGAGTTTGGTCTTAATTAGAACCCCAAAGGCAAGAGTTATCGTGGGTAATGTTGAAAACACAGCTCCTTCATTAAAATCATCGTGTTTCTCTTCTCAAGAGCTTGTTCACCGATTGGAATTTCTACAACATATCGTATATACATAAATGCAAAGTAGTGATGGTATGGGTGTTTCAGCGTGGAAACTTGCGGTGGTCATTGAGAATATTATATAATTGTCGTTCATTTTCATGTCCAAGGGGTGTAGTACTATTGTATGTAAGCACCCAATATTCCTTCTTCTTTTTCAATCTAATGAGACCAATTTCACACGTGCAAAAGGAGGGGGAAAGAGGAAGGAGATCTGGTGATTTGGGAGGTGTTTAGTCAAGTGTTCAGATTTGGACACATCAATATGACGGTATACAAATCAGACTTACAAACAGTATAAACATACGAACAATACAAACTAGAGCGACAAAACGTACAAATGTATTTACAAACAATACGAAACATACAAACTAGACCGACAAACATTACAAAACTTACTAACAGTACAAAATGTCACTACTTACAATATAAAACAGTAAACTTCTATTACAAATCAATGAATACAAAGTATACAAATCACAACATAAAGTATACAAACTAGACAAACAAACATTACAAATTAGTCATATAAACATTACAAACATAATAGATAAAAATGATAAGCGATACAAACCGAATTGATGCCAAATCACAAAAGAGACTTACAAACATTACAAAATAGTCCGACAAACATAACAAAACATACGGGAGACACCGGGAAATCCCAGCCTGAGGAGAGATGCGCAGACAATACAGTTTTTTTAATTAATTAATAATTGAAAATTAATAAAGTTATGCAATTACTACATTTCCCTTCATCAAATTAGATTAATCTGAGTCATTGGATTTTAATGAGGTGCAAGGGCTGAGATTCACTTAGTCATGTGACTAAGCGGCCCCCCTTAGTCACCTGATCTTAGCCCGGGGAAAGAGGGGTACAGTTGTGCATTATATGAATGTCGAGTTACTACAATGCGACTAATATTCAAAAAATTTGGTTCTGAATATGTATTTTAAGATGAGATTTCAAATACTCAACTATTATGAATGTAATATTTATAGGTATTGCAAGTTTGGTTATTGGGATTACGAAATAGTTTCACTTTTGTAATTAAAAATATTTAATTTTCATTTTGATCACTGAAATTAGTTCAACAATCCAAGTTTGGTCTTCGTTAATGACGCCAGCTTTTTTTATGACGTGGCTAACAGATGTGTGTAATCAGCCAATGTTAACCCGACTCGCCATATCATTAAAACCCAACACATAAGATACCTCAACCCAACTTCTATTACCACCGACTAGCTAATTAGGCACTTCTGATACCTATTTGAGCAATCCGAACTTGAACCGTTGAACTAATTTCAGTAACTACAAATGAAATAAAATATTTTTAGTGACGAACGCTAAACAATTTAGTAATTGTAGTGGCCAAACTTGCAATTTATCAAATTTTAATATCTAAGTACCATTGCAAATTAACAAATTAAAATATACCTCTCTGTTATTTTTCTCCACAAGTGTATCCCTATATTATTAAATATAACATCGTATCATTCCATCTAATATCTCATGTGGACCTTTAAAGGGGACCTAAAATGACCAAATTGTTCCTCACTTATTTAATAAAACAAATTTCTTCATTTTAGAAATGGGTTAATTGCATGGTTGGTTAGTGAGATTACAAAAAACGTTCAAGTTTGGTCACTAGAAATATTTAAATCCATTCCTGGTCACTCAAATTAGTTAAATGGTTCAGGTTTGGTCACTGTCCGTTACCTTCCGTCAGTTTCTGTTAACACCGTCAATTATTTGCTGATGTGGCTAACCGGTTCATCTAGTCACCTATTTTTGACAAAATAAAATAAAATCCAATCCTGCCAGGTCATAGAAAACCTGCCACATCATAAAAATCTAACCAATGTGACCCGGCTCATTAATCCATGATCCGATCCAACCCAAGATTAACCAGTCTTCAAAATCCCTCGGCAGTCGATGGAGAAGAGGACCGGAAGAAGCTATTGTCGCCGCCCTCGTCCAATTTGTCAGTTTCCATCTCCTATTCTTCTTCCTTCAACAGAAAGATCACCAGCGGGAGCAGCAACATCTCCGCCACGGGCTGCCGCTGATCTACCTTGATTCATCCTCTGTTTTCAGACTCTCCTACGTCAATGCAGCTAACGAATCTGGCCAGCTACCAATTCTTCCCTCATCATCGATCCCACTCCCCTCTATAATCTGACTGAGTAACGACAGAGCGCTATCTTCAAACGAAGCATCCAAACCTCACTAAACAAGAAATATTATGCTTCCCAGCATCAATTACATGGAAAAAACAAGTTTCATCCATTTCTCCATAAACCAAACAAAGCATCCAAACCAAAAATGGATTAAACCCCATGAAATTGAAAAAATGGAAACTGAGCCAAATTAATTGGAAGCGGTACGGTGCCTCCAACCCTTACTTTGTCAATGGTGTCGCCGCCTCAATCCTCTCCATCTTCCCCGTCCTTGGGCCGCCTAGCAACAGTGGATTCGTCGTTGGAAACTGGACCAAGCCCACCCTTGTCCAACACCGTCCAGATATGCTGGGGATGGCGGAGGTGAGGGCAAGCTCGGAGAGGCATTCAGACTTGCAGGAGGCTGATGTTGGACTGGACAGAGTCGGGGAATGGTTGGTGACCTCGTGGTAAACGGCAATGAGGGCGAGCTTAGAGAGGGATTTGGGTTTGGAGGAGGAGCTGGAGGCGACGATGTTGGACTTGGAGGAGGAGCTAGCGGTGGTGAGGGCGAGCTCAGATAGGGATTTGTGCGTGAGATTCTTCTTGAATGGAAAATATGGACATAGTGAGTCCGCACGGCGGCAATTTATGATTGAGCTTTTAGGGTTTGTATTTTGGTTGGGTCAAATAAAGGAAGAGTTGGGTCACGGGTTGGGGTGGGGTGGGTATCTAATGTAGTGGATTTTGCTGATTATACCAGTCAGGTTTTATTTTTTTTAATTTAAATTGGATGAATCAGCATTTCTGTTAGCCACATCAGTAAATAACTGATGGTGTTAACGGAAACTAACGAAAGTGATAACGATGTAATTGCACATATTTGCGCCCCTAGTTCTTATCCGTTTGAGGGGCATAGTCGTGTGTTTTTGCCTATTTTACGCCGGGTTGTGCTATTTTATCATATTTCAAGTCCCAGGTGTCAAAGGAAAGGCTAACCACGAGTTTTGGGGCATTTGGAAGTCATTTCGTCGAGCTGGAGCCAAAATACGGGCAGACCTAAAACAGAACACGGCAGTGTTTTGTGGCTGTGCTTTTACTGCCGAGAGCAAATTCGAGTTTGGCAAACATTGGCTAAAAACACGGGCAGGGCTTAGACAAAGCACGGTCGTGGCCACCAAAGCACGGTCGTGTCCATCATCAAACACGCCCGTGTTTCGCCCAATGCACTGGCCGTGTAATTAACCCTAGCCAAAGCACGGGCGGGCTGAGGCATTACACGGCCGTGCCCTCGACCGTGCTTTGGCCACTGATGCCCTTTTAAGCAGATTTTCAGCCAAAGAGAAGGGGAATGGGATTTCTTGAGCAAAAACAGAGCCCTAGAGAGAGAAAGGACGAAGAACACATCCTAGAAGCTATCTTGGAGCTGGGTTTCATCAAATCAAGCTTTGAGATCGTCATAGGAGTGGAAATCATCATCCCAGAGCAGATTTTTCCCATAATTATGAGTATGAATGCTTTGTATCTTGTTTTCCTCTCTCTCTCTATGGAGTAGAACCTCTCTCTCACTTGGGGATGAAGAACCCTAGTTCTATGTGTTAGGGATTGATTGTAATGACTTGGGATGATATTACTGTTTGATTTTAATCGAATGATGCATGTTTATTGAGTCAATTGAAGTCTGATCAACTTTTCCTGATTCCTGCTGCAATCTGAGATAGATAGAATCTGATTAGGTTGCTAGAGTCTCATCATTAGGTAGTAGGAGATTGGCTATACGAGAGTTAGCCAGTTTACTGCTTTGTACTGGAATCCAATTCGAGATGTGGAGTTCATTTCTTACTGCTTTAGCTTTCTATCCCGGTGAAGACTAGTCGTCTGCCGGGTAGTTAGACTGAGAGGGCTTGGTCAGCTTAAGAGATTCCAAGCTACTTGACTCACTTCTACTGTCACCCTAGGAATTGGCCAAGTGAAACCACTTCCTAAAGCGTAGTATAGCGGGTTAGGTTTATATGTCAACCCGGGTCCTAGATCTGATGACTACTAAGTGAATTCTTGTTATCTAGCAATGAAACTGGAATGCAAGTCTAAACTATCAAACTAACAAAGCAAGTAAACTGTTATATTCAGGTTAAGCGAGGTCACCCGGATATGGTTCCCCCTAGACTGCAGTTAAGCCGGATTGTAATTACCAAGTTCAGTTTTTATGATAGTTATACTGCGGAAGGTTCTTAAACAGCCTGAAGTCTCGACTAAAGGTCTTCAGACCCTCTCAATCTGAGTCTCTAGCGGGCGACTAACCTCCACCGGAGTAAACAGATTGAGGCCTTAACAAACAAAACCTCCACTACCGGAGTGAATCCGGTACAGAATAGTGAGTTGGCTCCTCGACTAAAGTCACCAACTCCCTACGTTCAATCAAGGATGCTCTATCAACCTAGGCAGATATTCTCATTCTAGGTTAAAGCAGAAACAACAGGAATTTGATCAGGATTCAAGTCATTCAATCATTCAAACCTCAATCGAACATAATCAAATCATAGAATCAGTACTTGGGTTCATACAATCAAAGCCTAACATACAAATCTAGGGTTCTCCATACCCAGATGAATGGGAGAACTACTCCATGGAGAAAGAGGCAAAAGCAGAATCAGACGCGGAATTCATACTGTGAAGGATGGATTCCTGCTCCTAGACGTTGATCGGCACTTCTCCAAGCTCAAATTGGCCTCCAATGGTGTTGAAGATCAAGCTAGGGCACTTGGAGACTCTTGTTCGTCGCTTTCTCTCTCTAGGAATCGTTCTCTCTCTCAAAAACTCGAATCCCCCACTCTTTGGCTGAAAATCTGCTTAAAAAGGCATCAGTGGCCAAAACACGGTCGAGGGCACGACCGTGTAATGCCTCAGCCCGCCCATGTTTTGGCTAGGGTTAATTACACGGCCTGTGCATTGGGCGAAACACGGGCGTGTTTGGTGGTGGGCACGGCCGTGCTTCTGCCCGTGTTTTTAGCCAATGTTTGCCCAAATCGAATTAGCTCTCGGCAGTAAAAGCACGGCCACAGAACATGGCCGTGTTCTGTTTTAGGTCTGCCCGTGTTTTGGCTCCAGCTTGACGAAATGACCTCCGAACGCCCCGAAACTCGTGCTTAGCCTTTCCTTTGACGCTTGGGACCTGAAATATGACAAAATAGCACAACCCGGCGTAAAATAGGCCAAAATACACGACTATGCCTCTCAAACGGATAAGAATTAGGGGCGCAAATACATGCAATTACATCGTTATCAAATTCCCCCACACTTAACCGTTTGCTTGTCCCCAAGCAAACCAAGTCAGACACAAGGTAAGCTCAACAACAAGGCATGACATATCGGCACAAAACACGTGGATCATACTGGCTTTCGATCATTAACACATGGACAACTTCAATGACAACCTCGACAACCACCACAGATGACATTCGAATGCAGTAAAATCGAGCAAAGGAAGAGTCTCCCTTCTGTTCACCAACCAACATAGACTTGACTCAACCACTTGTTCAAAACAGTCACACCATGCACAAAGTTCAAGATATCAGAAGTAAGACCGAACAATCTAGGTCCTCACCGGGATAAAGAGTATGGAGAATAAGAGAAAATGAATCGCTCACTCTCGACCAGTGGGGTCAGGACAATATGATGCGAAAAATGCGCATGCTTAATCTCTCAATCCCTATCATCTCTTCATCATGAATGCAGCCTCTAGGTGTTAGAGTTCACATATGGGGTGTCATCACTAACTAATCCGGAGGTCTTAGACACAGGTTCAGATGACTGGCTAGGGTCTTGGACATGGGGAAAAGGCCATTTAGGTGGTGGAAGTATTCATACAACACAAGGTTCCACATTTCCAAACCCAACAGATTCACAATCAATCGAACCAATAACTTTCTTTCTGCTATTCTGCATTACTCAAGTTCAAAGCACAAGAGCGAAGGAGGTTACATAAATGCTAGTATTTCTAAGCCAGACTGCTAAGAAACACTACTACATGGGCATTATTCAGATTTTTGGTGGTGGCTCTCTTTTGCTTTCATTTTTTTTTCTTTGATTTTCTTTCATTATTTTCCATTTCTTAAGAGAACCACCGCCTCTGTACATTTTCAAACACCTGCCCAACTTTTAAGCACTACCTCCAACCCTCACATTACATTTAGCAGAAATAGCAGAGCACATGTAAAAATCACTCTGTGGGACCTTCTAAAAGATGCAAAAGGGTGACTTTTCATTGAAGACCGAAAGAAAGAAAACACACGGCTCAAAGGGGCTGACTAGGAGTATGACACACCAGGACAGTCAATTTGGTCGTGGGTTAATCCTATGCCTCCATCATTTTAGCTAATGACAACGTGAATGCTGCACATCATGGAAGAGGAAACTATCGCACAAGAAAGAAACGAGTAGGCTCAAATCTCACATGGCTACCTATATGCTCTATCGCTCGTTCTGATTCCCTGAACTAGATGCAAAAATGACTGTCAAAAGCAAGTGATCAAACCAAGTCACATTTGGTGAGCAGACAGTTGAAAAACTGAACCCCTACACAATTCTACTGCACATCTCAGTCATCACAATAAGTTGTCTAAGTCACACTCCAGTTGTCATGTATCAAGTCAAAGGCCATTCAGTTCACTAATCACATCCACAGTGCCAATACGATCAATCATCAAGCAAACAGCCGTGCTTGGAGCCCTCAAATCTCAAGATTTGGACAATGGACTAGGCTCCAAGCACACATATATATGTTCCAATTCATACAAAGAACCCCCCCCCCCCACACTTAAACGCAAAAATGTCCTCAATGGAGCAGAGGGAAGGGGAACGATGCTACCGTGAAACAGTGGTAAGGAACGTTGACTGGATGGCGGACCAGTTAAAAGAAGGGGCACAGAGCTAGAGGCAACAAAACACACACTGGGTGCTAGGAGTCAGAGTACCAAGTCTACAATCCAAGATAAAAACAAATCAAAACGAAATCACAAAACACGGAGTCTCAGTCTGGAAAACAGATAAAACACAAAACCCGCTCTAGAAGGCATCACCACCATCGCCGGTGGGTGGAGGGTACTCATCCTCGAACCCTGGGGACTGCACGAACGGGTAGTGGACCGCGTTCGGGTCCAAGCCCAAGTAGGACATGATGTAGTGCTGCCCCGACATGAGACGACGCCCTCGGTCCCGCTCACGATCAAGGCGGGCGTGGATGCGCTCCTGGCCGGCCAGGATGCGCTCATTCTGCTGCGAGATCGCCGCCAACTGGTCGGAGATGGGGACCACCACCAGAGGAGGTGGTCCTGCAGATGGAGACCGGGGGGCAGGAGAGGGGCTCGTGGGAGCCTGGGCACGACGAGGAACGCGACGTGGAACTCGGCGTCCACCAGCGGCGCTCGACTCGGCCTGGTCGCCCTCTGCAGGTATAGGTGGTTGAGGAAGGCCCTCGATCCAGCGCACACGCCCGTGGTGCGCAATCAAGTGCTGGTGGCGAAGATTAGCCTCGCTGAGTGGGCTCGGCCCGCGGACCAATGTCATCCCTGTGTAGTCCACCCCGTAGTTGCGGGCCAAGGCAGTGATCACCGGGCCACAAACGAGGGCGCGAGACGTGCTGATGGCTGGCTTAGTGAACGTCCGGGCAAGCACAGATCCCAGCTGGATGGTGTCCTCGGAGCGACCCATCGCATGCATCAACCAGAGAGTCCGGAGTGTGACCCGGTTGGACGAGCCGGCGTTGGGTGTGTAAGAAGTGCACATCAGGTGGTTGAGGATCCGCCACTCCGGACGGAGGAGAGCAGCCCGCGTCTGGCTGGCCACATACTCTTCATCCACACTGTTCGGCAGGCAAATGGTCTGGAAGTACGCCTGGGAAGCGAAGTCCGTGGGATCAGAGAGATCCAAGCGGAGAGGAGGCCCGCCTGCTGTCCGGGAATTTAGACGAAGGGCATTGGCGAACTCCCAGTAGCTGAGGGATTGCTCCACCCCGCCGAGTGTGAACTGGACTGCATCAGAATGGTCGGAGTTCCCCCTCGAGTTGTGGTTGAAGGTGGCGTAGAACTCCAAGATTAGCTCCTTGTAGGTCGGCTCGGCAAGGGTGAGAAGACGCCGCCAAGCAGGGGAGCGGACCGCGGCCTCCATCTGTGGCCTGGCATGAAGCTCTTCGAACACCTCCCAATTGAGGTGATGGTGCTCAGCGATGCTGCGGGTACGGAGGTTCCGCAGCTTGTGGCGCTGGACGATGTTCAGCTGGTCGAGAAAAACCTCCATGATCCTGCAAAACAAAATGAAGGACAAAGTGTGAACAAGCAAACGGGGTCAATGTTAGGCCAAAACCACACCGAGAGCCCTCATATCGAAAGATATGGACAGCGGACTAGACTCTCGGCGACACAAACAGACCCATCATACGAGAAATACCAGCAAAATACACCGGGGACCCTCAAATCGAGCGATTTGGACAGTGGACTAGGCCCCCGGTGAAACAAGCATACCACAACTGCCCGAAATAGCACCAATCGAGGCATCACAGAAAAATCACATATCACGCAGGCCATTCAACATGCAATCAGCCCAATCATCCCCCAAACCGAAAATATTCCCAAACCATGCATTCCACCATCAAAAGTTCTTCACCTAACTCTAGGTTTCGATTCTCCAAAAATATAAGAAAAGACAAGGAGAACACACCTGGAGACTCAAGAAGAGACCACAAGAGAGGTGAAGAAAGTGGAAAGAGGCACCCAAAGTCGCCGGAAAACACACCGGAGACTCGCCGGAAAACTAACCGCCGGCGACCCAACCTCAGCCAAACCAGCCCAAATCTTTGGGGAATGTGCTCCTCGACGCCAGGAGCGTGGGGGCAGTCACGGTTTGTGATTTGGAGGTCGGGAGAGGAAGTTATGGCCGGAAAATCGAGGGGGAAGGTGAAGGGGGCGATTTTCCGGTGGGGGGGTTGGGGATTTTTGAAAAAAATGGCTGATCTTGGTTGGGGGCTGAAAAAATCGATTTTTATAGGGGGGGGGGGGGGCGAAACACGGGCGGGGCATTACACGGCGGTGTTTTGGCTGCTCCGCGCCCGTGTTTTCCCCCATTAAAGCACGGGCGGGCTCAGGGCGAAACACGGCCGTGTTTTGGCCCCCTGCTGCCCGTGTTATCACTGCCGAGCCTGAAATGCAATTTTTTCAATTTTCAATCTCAAACCACCAAGATTCATTCGTGCCCCGGCTCTAAAATTTACCCAATCACACATCAAAACGAACCGCCCGAGGCACGAAAAACTTTCCAGACTGACTCCAAACTGACTCAAAGACTCAAAAACCCGACAAAGATGAAATAAATAAATAAAAACAAAGGTAGAAATGCAAACCGTGGTGGGGTTGCCTCCCCACAAGCGCTTCTTTACCGTCTTTTAGCTGGACGCCAATTGCGGAACTAAGGGTCAGCGAGCTCCACTGCTAACTCCGCACATTCGACCTCGTCTCCCAGGTAGAGCTTGAGACGATGGCCATTCACTTTAAACGGCTCAGTTTGCGGGTTAGCAATCTCAATTGTGCCATACGGGAACACATGTGTGACCGTGTACGGTCCAGACCACCGGGAACGGAGTTTTCCGGGAAAGAGCTTCAGGCGAGAGTTATAAAGGAGAACTCGATCACCAACCTCGAACTCTTTCGGACCCTGCAACCGCGCATCGTAGAGGCGCTTCGCGCGCTCCTTGTACAGCTTGGTGTTCTCATAGGCGTGATAATGCCACTCTTCCAGCTCCAACATCTTCATTTTTCGCTCATCACCTGCAACACTAACATCCAAGTTTAGCAGCTTAAGGGCCCAGAAGGCCTTGTGCTCGAGCTCCACGGGCAAATGGCATGCCTTTCCATAGACAAGCCGGTACGGTGAGGTACCAATGGGCGTCTTGTAGGCAGTGCGATATGCCCACAGAGCATCATCGAGCTTGGTGGACCAATCCTTGCGGGATAGATTCACCGTCTTCTCCAAGATCCGCTTGAGCTCCCGGTTCGTCAGCTCGGCCTGGCCACTGGTTTGAGGATGATAGGCCACGGACACCTTATGAGTTACACCATAGCGAGACAACAATTTATCGAACTGACCCTGGAAATGGGTACCGCGGTCGCTTATGATGGCTCGAGGTGTCCCGAACCGGGAGAATAGCTGCTTCAGAAAACCACAAACACATCTAGCATCATTAGTGGGCAAAGCTTGCGCCTCATCCCACCTAGAGACATAGTCAACAACAACAAGGATATATGTATTACCAAAGGATTGAGGGAAGGGGCCCATGAAGTCGATACCCCAGACATCAAAAATCTCACAAGTAATAAACACATTCTGGGGCATCTCATCACGGGCAGAGATGTTACCTGACCTCTGGCATCGGTCGCACCTGCGTGCGAAGGCATCTGCGTCCTTGAAGAGCGTGGGCCAGTAGAAACCCGACTGGAGCACCTTCCTCGCCGTGCGGTTTGCTCCGTGGTGACCGCCAGCAGGTCCTTCATGACAGTGAGATAGAATGCCCTCCATCTCACTCTCCATAACACATCGACGGATGATCCCGTCGGCTCCGATCCTGAAGAGATGGGGGTCATCCCAGAAGTAGTACTTCAGGTCGGAGAAGAACTTCCTCTTGGCGTGAGTTGTCATCCCCTTGGGCAGCTGCTGGCCCACAAGATAGTTTGCAAAATCAGGATACCAGGGGGTGACACTCTCCACCAGGCACATCATCAGCAGTCTCTCATCTGGAAAGGAGTCATTGATCTCCTCCTCGAGGTTGTCCGCAGGGGGTGCGTCCAACCGGGAGAGGTGATCGGCAACAACATTCTCCGCTCCCTTCTTGTCCCGAATCTCAATGTCAAACTCCTGCAGCAGTAGGATCCATCGTATGAGCCTAGGCTTGGCATCAGCCTTGCTCATCAAGTATCGAATCGCGGAGTGATCAGTATACACAATCACATGGGACAAGACCAGATAAGGACAAAATTTATCGAAGGCAAACACCACCGCGAGCAACTCTTTCTCCGTGGTGGTGTAGTTCTCCTAGGCATCATTCAAGGTCTTCGAGGCGTAGTAGATAGGTCGGAAATGCTGATCACGCCTCTGCCCCAACACAGCTCCAACAGCAAAGTCACTGGCATCGCACATAATCTCAAATGGTAGGGACCAATCAGGAACAACCATGATAGGAGCTTGTGTGAGCTTCTCCTTCAAGGTCGTGAAAGCCGCTGTGCATGCATCAGTGAACTGGAAGGGGGCATCCTTCTCTAGAAGCTTAGTCAGGGGCAGAGCAATCTTTGAGAAATCCTTGATGAACCGCCTGTAGAACCCTGCATGACCAAGAAAACTCCGGATCCCCTTAACAGATGTAGGAGGAGGCAGCTTGCTGATAGTTTCGATCTTCGCTCTGTCCACCTCAATCCCCATCTTGGAGATCTTATGCCCAAGAACTATGCCTTCCCGAACCATGAAGTGACACTTCTACCAACTCAGTGCCAGGTTCGTTTCTTCACACCGTTTAAGGACAAGTTCCAGGTTATGGAGACAGTGAGAGAATGAGTCTCCATAAACCGAGAAATCGTCCATAAACACCTCCATAATCTCGCCGACCAGACGGTCAAAGATAGCGAGCATGCATCGCTGAAAAGTAGCCGGGGCATTGCATAGCCCGAATGGGATCCTCCGGTATGCAAAGGTGCCGAAGGGGCAGGTGAAAGTGGCCTTCGCCTGGTCCTCCGGTGCAATCGGGATCTGGAAGTACCCGGACATCCCATCCAGGAAACAGTAGAACTCGTGCCCCGCCAGTCTCTCCAGCATCTGATCAATGAATGGTAGCGGGAAGTGGTCCTTCCGAGTGGCATCGTTGAGACGCCGGTAGTCAATGCAGACACGGTACCCAGTCACCGTGCGCATCGGAATCAGCTCATTCTTCTCGTTAGGCACCACAGTCATCCCACCCTTTTTGGGTACCACCTGGGTGGGCTGACCCACTCGTTGTTGGAAATGGCGAAGATGATCCCTGCGTCCAGCAGCTTCACGATCTCTGCCCGAACCACAGCCTCCAGGTTCGGTGTCAGTCTTCTCTGCGGCTGTCTCACTGGCCGCATCTCATCCTCCATCAGTATCCGGTGGGAGCAGAAAGAAGGGCTGATCCCCCGGATGTCTGTGATCTTCCATGCAAGAGCTCGCTCGTATCGCTTCAGCAAGGTCACCAGTCTGGTCTTCTGCTCGGGTGTGAGGGTCGAGCTGATGATGACTGGCGGCTTATTCCCCTCCCGGAGAAATGCATACTCCAAATGAGGAGGGAGGGGCTTAAGCTCCAGCTCTAGTGGTTCCTCCAAGGAAGTAGCAATGCGGGTGGAGGATGAGATCGGTTTGAACAGCCTGTCGCCCTCCAAGAAAGGGCCACTCTCCAACTCGGCCAACTGCTTCGCCAGCTGCGGCTCCTGCGATGCCTGCTCACCTAGCAAAATACAACGCTCAAGAACATCGTCAGTACCCGCACTCGTGATAGCGAGTGTGGTCTCAAAATCAGCAAGCATATCACAGTAATCTATGTCATCATGCAAATGAGGGTGTTTCCCATTCTCAGACACAGAAAAAGTAGCCTATTCATCACCAGCACGCAGAATCAATTTACCACTATGCACATCAATCAGCGCCTTGGCGGTGGCGAGAAACGGTCTACCTAAAATCAAAGGTACATCCACATCCTCATTTATATCCAAAATAACAAAGTCAACAGGATATGTGAATGCACCCACATTAATAAGCAAGTCCTCAATGATACCCCTAGGATGCACGATAGAGCGATCAGCTAACTGAATGCTCATCCTAGTAGTTCTAGGTTCACCTAGGCCTAGCTTCTTAAACATATTATAAGGCATGACATTTATGCTAGCGCCTAGGTCCGCCAAGGACTTTCCTACGTGCATGCTGCCAATAACAAGAGGAATAGTGAAACTCCCTGGGTCTTTTCGCTTCTCGGGCAGCTTGTTCTGCAGGATGGCAGAACACTCCTCGCTCAGCATCACTGTCGAAAGATCCCCAAGTTTCTTCTTGTTGGTGAGGAGGTCCTTCATGAACTTGGCATACTTGGGCATCTTCGACAGTGCCTCCACGAACGGCATGCTGATGTTGACCTGCTTCAACATTGCCATGAACTTGGCAAACTCAGTCTCCAGCTTGTCTTAAAGCAGGCGAGTGGGGAAAGGAAGCTGAGGTACATGCTCCTTAACCACTAGCTGTGGCTTGGGAGCAGGCGTGGTTTTGTCTTCCCCCACTTCTGCAGTATCAGCTGGAAGTGTTGAAGCAGGCAGTGGCTCATCTCGACTGGCTGGGCAGGAGCAGCTGATGTGGTCTTGCCACTCCTGGTAGTGATGGCATCAAGCTGCTGGAGCTGGTTAGGATTACGAGGATTCGGAACAGTGGTGGCAGGCAAAGTCCCCGGTGCCCTGGTGGTGTTCTGACGGGCCAAGATACCCACCTGGTTCTGCAGATCTTGCAAGATGGCACCCTGGTTCCTCTGACCTGCCTCCAGTGACGTCATAGCTGCCTGAGTGCTAGTCATGAATGAAGCCAGAATATTTTCCAGCTTCGTCATCTGAGTATCTGGAACTGGATCTGCTGCTGGCTCGACAAACTGGCGCTGGGGCTGCTGGAATGGTTGCCCCTACCTAGGCTGGTAGGGCTGCTGCTGTGGTTGCCCCTGCCTAGGCTGGTAGGGCTGCTGCTGTGGAACTGGGCCCTGTCGAGCTTGATAGGGCTGCCTCTGCTGAAAGCCACCAGCTGGTGCTGGGAAACCAGGTGGCTTAGTGGTGTTGCTGCCCCAAGAGAAGTTGGGATGCTGGCGCCACCCCTCATTATATGTGTTGCTGTACGGGTCGAGGCGCCGAGCATTGGCGATGAAGTCCAATTGCTCTTGGGGAGTAGTAGACTCCCTCATAGCCTGCAGTCTTCCACTAAGTGATTCGAGCTCTCACACCACTGACACTGAGCAACTGGAGGTGTAGCCATACCTCTGCCCGGAATAAGACTGTTGGGCTGCTTCAATGTCTGCACTAGCTCAGCTACCTGCTGCTCAAGCCCGGATCTGGTCTCCATCGCGTGCACACCACGGTCCCGGGAATGTCTGCCTCGGCTGCTCTGCCCCCAGGAATGATCTCTGGCAGCCAAAGTATTAATCATCTGGTTCAGCTCGGGTGGAGTCTTAGTGAGAACATCCCCTCCTAGGCATAAAGACTCAATCACCCTCTGGCTATCTGGGGAGAGAGCACTGTAGAAGTTCCCCACTGTGAATGCATCACTAAAGCCATGATGGGGACACTGCCAGAAGTATCCCATGTACCACTCCCAAGCATCACGAAGTGACTCATCTGGCTCTTGGCGGAAGAGAGTGATCTCCCGCTGGATCTCTGTAGTCTTCGATGCCGGGTAGTACTTGTGCACGAACTTGTCAGCCAGATCGTCCCAAGAGGTGATGGACACCATTCAGCTTGAACCCGTTCGTCAGCTGCAGAAAACGGGAAAGATGCACCCTGGCCTCCTCATCCTTCAAGCCATGGAACTGGATAGAGGATGTAATGAGCTGAATCCAGCATGGCTTGATCTCGAAGTTGTTTGCTGGAATAGGCGGGTAGAGGATGACCGGGCGGATGTCAGCAATCCGAGGAGTGTAGTAGTACTCCAAGGTGGGACCTGGCTGCGGTGGATGATGAACTCCATGATCCTGGGGTATGGGGTTGTTCCCCAGGACCTGATTCACCGGGGGAGCCTGCTGAGGATTCCCCTGGTGCTGATTGTAGTCTCCGTCCATCCCGTACTCTTCTTTAGAATCGCTACTCAAGTGGCCGTCTAGGCGCTCTTCCGTAGCCAGTCTAGCTCGCTGCTGTCTCTTGAGTTGGCTACAGGTGCGGTCAATCTCTGGATTCAACGGCAGTAAACCTCCCGATTGGCTACGGGTCATGCACTACCTGCACACACTCAAGCAAGCAAACCCGTGAAGGCACAAGTGGGACAAAGCAAACAAAGCAAAAAGAAAAGCTAAATTAACAGAAATCACTTTTCTTCAACAACCTAGCCGTCCCCGGCAACGGCGCCAAAAACTTGACTCACTTCTACTGTCACCCTAGGAATTGGCCAAGTGAAACCACTTCCTAAAGCGTAGTATAGCGGGTTAGGTTTATATGTCACCCGGGTCCTAGATCTGATGACTACTCAGTGAATTCTTGTTATCTAGCAATGAAACTGGAATGCAAGTCTAAACTATCAAACTAACAAAGCAAGTAAACTGTTATATTCAGGTTAAGCGAGGTCATCCGGATATGGTTCCCCCTAGACTGCAGTTAAGCCGGATTGTAATTACCAAGTTCAGTTTCTATGATAGTTATACTGCGGAAGGTTCTTAAACAGCCTGAAGTCTCGACTAAAGGTCTTCAGACCCTCTCAATCTGAGTCTCTAGTGGGCGACTAACCTCCACCGGAGTAAACAGATTGAGGCCTTAACAAACAAAACCTCCACTACCGGAGTGAATCCGGTACAGAATAGTGAGTTGGCTCCTCGACTAAAGTCACCAACTCCCTACCTTCAATCAAGGATGCTCTATCAACCTAGGCAGATATTCTCATTCTAGGTTAAAGCAGAAAAAACAGGAATTTGATCAGGATTCAAGTCATTCAATCATTCAAACCTCAATCGAACAAAATCAAATCATAGAATCAGTACTTGGGTTCATACAATCAAAGCCTAACATACAAATCTAGGGTTCTCCATACCCAGATGAATGGGAGAACTACTCCATGGAGAAAGAGGCAAAAGCAGAATCAGACGCGGAATTCATACTGTGAAGGATGGATTCCTGCTCCTAGACGTTGATCGGCACTTCTCCAAGCTCAAACTGGCCTCCAATGGTGTTGAAGATCAAGCTAGGGCACTTGGAGACTCTTGTTCGTCGCTTTCTCTCCCTAGGAATCGTTCTCTCTCTCAAAAACTCGAATCCCCCACTCTTTGGCTGAAAATCTGCTTAAAAAGGCATCAGTGGCCAAAACACGGTCGAGGGCACGGCCGTGTAATGCCTCAGCCCGCCCGTCTTTTGGCTAGGGTTAATTACACGGCCTGTGCATTGGGCGAAACACGGGCGTGTTTGGTGGTGGGCACGGCCGTGCTTCTGCCCGTGTTTTTAGCCAATGTTTGCCCAAATCGAATTAGCTCTCGGCAGTAAAAGCACGGCCACAGAACACGGCCCTGTTCTGTTTTAGGTCTGCCCGTGTTTTGGCTCTTGCTTGACGAAATGACCTCCGAACGCCCCAAAACTCGTGCTTAGCCTTTCCTTTGACGCCTGGGACCTGAAATATGACAAAATAGAACAACCCAGCGTAAAATGGGCCAAAATACACGACTACGCCTCTCAAATGGATAAGAATTAGGGGCGCAAATACATGCAATTACATCGTTATCACTACTGTCGGATCTTCCGCAGTCTAATCAACAGTAAATCAACCCAGGGAAATACAATTGAAACCTAACTAAGGAGCTATGGGGACTCATTCCCGAGTGACTCTCGCCTGCTTGAGAAAACCGTACCAATTCCTGCTTTCTTTCTGCTTTTGCTTTTAAAACAACAATCACTTACTTTAGTTGGCTAGATAATCACTGAGTAAGCAGTAGATCTAGACCCCGGGTTGATAATATCACTTGTCCCTTTACTGCATTCCTGGTCTGCGATTACACTTGGTCGCAGATTGGTGTTGTGTTTTAGAGCATCAAGTTTTTGGCGCCGTTGCCGGGGACCCTCTAGGTTATTGGGGAAACGTGAGAATATGTTACTCTAGCTTTTTATTTACTGGATTTTATCTCTTCCACCTGTGTGCCTTCACGGGTTGCTTCTGCTGATTGTGTGCAGGTAGTGCATGACCCGTAGCCAGTCGGGAGATCTACTACCACTAGACCAGGAGCTTGAACAAACCTACAGAAACTTCAAGCGGGCTCTAAAGGCGCAACTGGCTGCGGAGGAGGCGCTAGCACAGCTAAAGCTGAAGAAGAGGATATGGCTGATCCACAGGGCCATGCTGTGGTCGATCCTGAGGAGCATACCATGGGACATTACTGGACCTCCAGGGCTACAGACATGAGGTCACCCATTCAACACCCTCATATCCCAGCCAATAATTTTGAGGTGAGCACCTCAGTAATCGCCATGCTGCGCGGTTCGGTGATGTTCCGTGGCAAAGAGGGGGAGTGCCCCCTATCACATATCAGGCGATTCCATGAGCTCATTGATGGAATCAAGATCAATGGGGTCCCAGCAAATGCCATCCAGCTGAGATACTTCCCATTCACCCTGGAGGGGCAAGCCAAGGAGTGGCTAGATACTCGACCTCCGGGCTCTATCACCACGTTCGCCAACCTGGCAGACAAGTTCCTCACCCGCTACCATCCTCCATCCAAGACAGCTGACCTGCAGAAGCAAATTACCCATTTTGCTCAGGATGAGGATGAGACCATCGGGGATGCTTGGGAGAGATACACAGTCTTTTCCTCAGGTGTCCCAATCATGGTTTCAATGATGCGTTCAAGGTGGGCACCTTCTATCACGCCCTCTTCCCGGAAGACAAGCAGCTGATTGATTCGGTTTGTGGCGGGAACATGCTGACCAAAACACCGCCACAGCTGAATCAACTCTTTGAGGAGATGGCGGAGAACGGGTACAATTGGGGCACTGCCAGGAGATCGAGACGAGCACTAGGGCGGGGTGTGCATGCTGTGGGCACCCAGTCATCTGATTTGGTACAGGTGGTATCGAAGCTGGTCTCAGCTATCCATCGTTCTGGCTTGATTGCAGGTACAGGACAGCCGCAGGTGATGCACTGCCAGTGGTGTGAGAGCTCCCATCACACCGTAGAGGACTGTCAGGCGATGAGGGAATCGTCTACTACCTAGGAGCAGGTGGACTTTATCAGTAATGCCAGGCGCTTCGACCCCTACAGCAACACTTATAACGAGGGGTGGCGCCAGCATCATAACTTTTCTTGGGCTGGGGCAAATCCCAAACCACCAGCTCCCCAGGGACCACCTAGCTTCCAGAGGCCTCCGTACCAGCCCAGATAGGGGCAATTTCAGCAGCCACAGCAGCCACTCTACCAGCCCAGACAGGGGCCAGTTCCACCTCATTCACAGGTGCAACCATTTCAGCAGACAGGGGCAGCACCTGCAGCTCCAGTACAGAGTGACCCGATGGCAGAATTGAGAGATTTGGTGGGTTCTCTGGCCACCTCCAGTGCGAACAAGTTCAATAACATCGAGCAATTCATGGAGAAAGCTTCAGGCAAATTCTTGGAGCTAGAAGCTGGTCAGAGAAATACACAGGCTGTGCTGCGAGATATACAGACCCAACTTGTGAGTGTTGCCCAGGCTGTAGCTCAGAGGACTCCTGGTACCTTGCCTGGTCAGACCATTCCTCACCCGCAGGATCTGAATGCCAACTGCGGTGCCATCACAACCCGGAGTGGCAAGGTGACTGCCGATCCACCTGTTCGGGCAGAGGAGAGATATACCCCTGCTTCAGCACTTCCAGCTAATCAGGAAGAAATGGAGAAGGAGGTTCAGGTGCCTGCTCCTAAACCGCAACCAGTGGTGAAGGAGTATGTACCACAGCTTCCCTTTCCTACTCGGTTGCACAAGGACCGACTGGAGACTGAGTTTGCCAAATTCATGGCAATGCTGAAGCAGGTAAACATTAGCATGCCCTTCGTGGAGGCATTATCGAAGATGCCCAAGTATGCCAAGTTCATGAAGGATCTCCTCACCAACAAGAGGAAGCTTGGGGAGCTGTCAATGGTGATGCTCAACGAAGAGTGTTCTGCCATCCTGCAGAACAAACTACCAGAGAAGCGAAAAGACCCAGGGAGTTTCACTATCCCTTGCATGATTGGTAGTTTGCATGTAGGGAAGTCCTTGGCGGATTTAGGCGCTAGCATAAATGTCATGCCTTATAAACTGTTTAAAAAGCTAGGCCTAGGTGAACCCAGTGATACTCGGATGAGCATCCAGCTTGCTGATAGATCCATTGTGCATCCTAGGGGTATAGCAGAGGACTTGATAGTTGCAGTAGGGCCATTTTCATATCCTGTTGATTTTGTGATTTTGGACATAAATGAGAATGTTGATGTGCCATTGATACTGGGTAGACCTTTTCTCGCCACCGCCAAGGCGCTTATTGATGTTAATGATGGAAAACTGATTTTGAGAGCTGGGGGTGAACAAATCACCTTCTCTGTTTATGATAATATGAAACACCCCCAGCTCCATGATGATCTAGATTACTGTGATGTTATTGCTGATTTTGAGACCGCACTCGCCATCACGAGTGCGGGTACTGATGATTTCCTTGAGCGTTGTCTTTTGCTAGGGAAACAGGCATCACAGGATGTGCAGCTGGCAGAGCTGGACGAGGCCATGATCGAGGGGCGAGAGATACCATTCAAGCTGATCCCCATCTCGCCCCGGCTCGCTACATCATTGGAGGAGCCACCAGAGTTGGAGTTTAAGCCCCTCCCATCTCACCTGGAGTATGCATTTCTCCGGGAGGGGAATAAGCTCCCGGTTATTATTAGCTCGGATCTGACACCCGAGCAGAAGAGCAAGCTGGTGGCTCTGCTGCAGAAGTATGCCCGGGCCATGGCATGGAAGATCACAAACATCAGAGGCATTAGCCCATCCTTCTGCTCCCACAGAATTATAATGGAGGATGAGGTTAAGCCAGTCAGGCAGCCACAGAGGAGATTGTCTACTAACTTGGAGGCAGTGGTCCGGGCAGAGATTGTGAAGCTCATGGATGCAGGGATCATCTTTGCTATATCTGATAGCAAGTGGGTCAGCCCCACTCAGGTGGTCCCAAAGAAAGGCGGGATGACTGTGGTCCCGAATGAGAAGAAGGAGTTGATCCCGATGCGGACCGTGACTGGCTGGAGAGTCTGCATCGATTACCGGCGCCTGAACGACGCCACCAGGAAAGATCATTTTCCCCTGCCTTTCATTGATCAGATGCTGGAGAGGTTGGCTGGGCATGAGTTTTACTGCTTCCTGGATGGCATGTCTGGTTACTTTCAGATTCCTATTGCTCCGGAGGATCAGGCGAAGACCACATTCACTTGCCCCTTCGGTACCTTTGCTTACAGGAGGATTCCATTTGGGCTGTGTAATGCACCGGCGACCTTCCAGAGATGCATGCTGGCGATCTTCGACCGACTGGTTGGAGAGATCATGGAAGTCTTCATGGATGACTTCTCGGTTTATGGAGACTCCTTCTCTCATTGTCTCCATAACCTGGAACTCGTTCTGAAGAGGTGTGAAGAGACGAATCTGGCACTAAGCTGGGAGAAGTGCCATTTTATGGTTCGTGAGGGTATTGTGCTCGGGCACAAGATCTCCAAGCAGGGGATTGAGGTGGATCGCGCGAAGATTGAGACGATCAGTCAGCTACCTCCTCCTGTTTCTGTGAAGGGGATTTGCAGCTTTCTAGGTCATGCAGGCTTCTACCGGCGCTTCTCAAAGATTTCTCGAAGATTGCCCAGCCTTTGACCAAGCTGCTAGAGAAGGATGCACCATTCCAGTTCACTCCCGAGTGCACAGCTGCATTTGAGACTCTGAAGGAGAAGCTGACCCATGCCCCTATCATGGTAACTCCTGACTGGTCTCTCCCTTTTGAGCTGATGTGCGATGCGAGTGACTATGCAGTCGGAGCAGTTCTGGGTCAGAGACGCGAGAAGCACTTCCAGCCCATCTACTACGCGTCGAAGACCTTGAACGATGCACAGGAGAACTACACCACCACTGAGAAGGAGCTCCTCGCTGTGGTGTATGCATTTGACAAGTTCCAGCCATATTTGGTGCTCTCACAAGTGGTGGTCTACACAGATCACTCGGCGATTCGTTACTTGATGAGCAAGGCTGATGCAAAGCCTCGGCTCATCCGCTGGATCCTGCTTCTGCAGGAATTCGACATAGGGATCCGGGACAAGAAAGGAGCCGAGAATGTTGCTGCAGATCATCTTTCACGGTTGGAAACCCCTCCGGTGGACAACTTCGTGGAAGAGATCGATGACTCCTTCCCGGGTGAGCGATTGCTGGCGATGACACTGGTGGACAGTGTGACCCCGTGGTATTCTGACTTTGCCAATTATCTGGTGGGCAAGCAGTTACCCAAGGGGATGGCTACTCATGCAAAGCGCAAGTTCTTCTCCGATCTGAAGCATTACTTCTGGGAGGATCCTTACCTCTTCAGAATCAGAGCAGACGGCGTGATCCGGCGCTGTGTCATGGAGCACGAGATGGGAGACATCCTGTCTCAATACCACGAGGGACCTACTGGAGGTCACCATGGAGGTAACCGCACGGCGCGGAAGGTGCTACAGTCGGTCTTCTAATGGCCCTCGCTCTTCAAGGATGCAGACTCCTTCGCACGCCAGTGCGACCGCTGCCAAAGGTCAGGTAACATTTCTTCCCGGGATGAGATGCCCCAACATATCTCTGTTATTTGTGAAATTTTTGATGTTTGGGGTATCGATTTCATGGGCCCATTCCCTCCATCTTTTGGCAATCTCTACATATTGGTTGCAGTAGACTACGTCTCGAGGTGGGCAGAAGCTCAGGCCATGCCCACCAATGATGCAAGAAGAGTCTGCTCATTTCTGAAGCAGCTGTTCTCCCGGTTCGGGACACCCCGCGCCATCATTAGTGATAGAGGAACCCATTTTCAAGGGCAATTCACTAAACTCCTCTCTCGCTATGGTGTTAAGCATCAGGTGTCGGTGGCCTACCATCCCCAGTCAAATGGGCAGGCCGAGCTGACGAACCGGGAGCTAAAACGAATTATTGAAAAGACGGTGGATCAGTCCCGCAAGGATTGGTCCACCAAGCTCGATTATGCTCTTAGGGCGTATAGGACTGCCTATAAAAATCCGATTGGCACTTCTCCCTATAGGCTTGTCTATGGGAAGGCGTGTCATTTGCCGGTAGAGCTAGAGCACAAGGCCTTCTGGGCCATTAAGCTACTAAACCTGGATTTGAGTGTTGCAGGTACAGAACGTAAGTTGCAGCTGCTGGAGTTGGAGGAGTGGCGTTACCACGCCTACGAGAACACCCTGCTCTACAAAGAGCGCACCAAGCGTCTCCACGACGCAAGGTTAAGAGGCCCGAAGGAGTTTCAGGTAGGTGATCGTGTTCTACTCTTCAATGCACGCCTGAAACTCTTTCCGGGCAAGCTCCGTTCGAGGTGGTCGGGACCCTTCACGGTCACCCAAGTTTTCCCGCACGGTGCGGTGGAGATCAGCAATGCTCAAACCGAGCCATTCAAGGTGAATGGCCACCTCCTAAAGTTGTATTTGGGAGGTGCTGTCGAGCGCGCAGAGCTGCTGATCAAGCTCGAGGACCCTTAGTTCCTCTACTGGCGTCCAGCTAAAAGACGGTAAAGAAGCGCTTGTGGGGAGGCAACCCCACCACGGTTTGCATTTCTACCCTTTGTTCTTATTTATTTGTTTCATTTTTGTCGGTTTTTTAGGCTTTGAGTTTGTCTGGAGTCAGTCTGGAAAGTTTTTCGTGCCTCGGGCGGGTCTGTTTAATGTGTGATTGGGTAAATTTTAGAGCCGGGGCACGAACGAATCTTGGTGGTTTGCGATTGAAAATTGAAAAAATGCATTTTAGGCTCGGCAGTAAAAACACGGGCAGCAGGGGGCCAAAACACGGCCGTGTTTTGCCTTTTGCCCTCGGCATAAAAAGCACGGGCACGGGCCCTTCGAAAACACGGCCATGTTTTGCAAGGAGCCCGCCCGTGTTTTAATAAGAAGGAAATTCCGCCTCGGCAGTGAAAACACGGGCGCGGAGCAGGCCGAACACGGCCGTGTTCTGCCACGCCCGTGTTTCGCCCCCCCCCCCCCCCCCCCCCATAAAATCGATTTTTCCGCCCCAAACCCCTTCAGATCAGTTTTTTTTTTCAAATTCACCAGCCCCCTCTCGCCGGAAAATCGCCCCTTTCACCTTCTCCTTCGATTTTTCGGCCGTAACTTCCTCTCCCGACCTCCAAATCACAAACCGCGAGTGCCCCCACGCTTCTGGCGTCGAGGAGCACATTCCCCAAAGATTAGGGCTGGTTTGGCTGAGGTTGGGTCGCCGGCGGTGAGTTTTCCGGCGAGTCTCCGGTGTGTTTTCCAGCGACTTTGGGTGCTTCTTTCCACTTTCTCCACCTCTCTCGTGGTCTCTTCTTGCGTCTCCAGGTGTGTTCTCCTTGTCTTTTCCTATATTTATGGAGAATCGATACCTAGAGTTAGGTGAAGAACTTTTGATTGTGGAATGCATGGTTTGGGAATATTTTGGGTTTGGGGGATGATTGGGCTGCTTGCATGTTGAATGGTCTGCGTGATATGTGATTTTTCTGTGATGCCTCGATTGGTGCTATTTAGGACAGTTGTGGTATGCTTGTTTCACCGGGGGCCTAGTCCACTGTCCGAATCGCTCGATTTGAGGGTCCCCGGTGTATTTTGCTGTGTAAATCTCGTATGATGGGTATGTTTGTGTCGCCGGGAGTCTAGTCCACTGTCCATATCTTTCGATATGAGGGCTCCCGGTGTGGTTTTGGCCTAACATTGACCCCGTTTGCTTGTGTACACTTTGTCCTTCATTGTGTTTTGCAGGATCATGGAGGTTTATCTCGACCAGATAAACATCGTCCAGCGCCATAAGCTGCGGAACCTCCGTGACCGCAGCATTGCCGAGCACTTTCACCTCGATTGGGAGGTGTTCGAGGAGCTTCATGCCAGGCCACAGATGGAGGCAGCGGTTCGCTCCCCTGCTTTGCGGCGTCTTCTCACCCTCGCCGAGCCGACCTACAAGGAGCTAGTCTGGGAGTTCTACGCCACCTTCCACCACAACTCGAAGGGGAACTCCGACCATGCTGATGCAGTTCAGTTCACCCTCGGCGGGGTGGAGCACTCCCTCAGTTACTGGGAGTTCGCCAATGCACTTCGTCTCAATTCCCGGGCAGCGGGCGGGCCTCCTCTCCGCTTGGATCTCTCTGATCCCATGGAATTCGCTTCCCAGGCGTACTTTCCGAGCATTTGCCTGCCGGACAGTGTGGATGAAGAGTATGTGGCCAGCCAGACGCGGGCTGCTCTCCTCCGTCCGGAGTGGCGGATCCTCAACCACCTGATGTGCACTTCTTACACACCCAGCCAGGGCTCGTCCAACCGGGTCACACTCCGGACTCTCTGGTTGTTGCATGCGATGCGTCGTTCTAAGGACACCATCCAGCTGGGCTCTGTGCTTGCCCGGACGTTCATTAAGGCAGCCATCAGCACGACTCGCAGCCTCGTTTGTGGCCCGGTGATCACCGCCTTGGCCTGCAACTACGGGGTGGACTACACAGGGATGACATTGGTCCGCGGACCAACCCCACTCGGCGAGCCTACTCTCCGCCACCAGCACTTGGTTTCTCGCCTCGGGCGTGTGCGCTGGATCGCGGGCCTTCCTCAGCCACCTATACCTGCAGAGGGCGACCAGGCCGAGTCGAGCGCCGCTGGTGGGCGCCGAGTTCCCCGTCGCGTTCCCCGTCGTGCCCAGGCTCCCTCGAGCCCCTCTCCTGCTCCCCGGTCTCCTTCTCCAGGGTCACCTCCTCCAGTGGTGGTGCCCATCTCCGACCAGTTGGTGGCGATCACGCAGCAGAATGAGCGCATCCTGGCCGGCCAGGAGCGCATCCACACCCGCCTTGATCGTGAGCGGGACCGAGGGCGTCGTCTCATGTCGGGGCAGCACTACATCATGTCCTACTTGGGCTTGGACCCGAACGCGGTCCACTACCCGTTCGTGCAGTCCCCAGGGTTTGAGGATGAGTACCCTCCACCCACCTGCGATGGCGGTGATGCCTTCTAGAGCGGGTTTTGTGCTTTATTTGTGTTCCAGACTCAGACTCCGTGTTTTGTGATTTCGTTTTGTTTTTTTTTTTATCTTGGATTGTAGACTTGGTACTCTGATTTCTATCACCCAGTGTGTGTGTTTTTGTTGTCTCTAGCTCTATGCCCCCTTCTTTTGACTGGTCCGCCTTCCAGTAAACGTTCCTGCCACTGTTTCACGGTAACAACGTTCCCCTTCCCTCTGCTGCATTGAGGACATTGTTGCGTTTAAGTGTGGGGGGGGGGTTCTTTGTATGAATTGGAACGTATATAGATGTGCTTGGAGCCTAGTCCACTGTCCAAATCTTGAGATTTGAGGGCTCCAAGCACGGCTGTTTGCTTGATGATTGATCGTATTGGCACTGTGGATGTGATTAGTGAACTGAATGGCTTTTGACTTGATACATGACAACTTGAGTGTGACTTAGACAACTTATTGTGATGACTGAGATGTGCAGTAGAATTGTGTAGGGTTCAGTTTTTCAATTGTCTGCTCACCAAATGTGACTTGGTTCGATCACTTGCTTTTGACAGTCATTTATGCATCTAGTTCAGGGAATCAGAACGAGAGATAGAGCATATAGGTAGCCATGTGAGATTTGAGCCTGCTCGTTTCTTTCTTGTGCGATAGTTCCCTCTTCCATGATGTGGCCCCCTATGTTGGTTGCTCCTTTCCCCTTTTAATAATAATAAGGTAAGGAATTAAAGCCCAGCAGCATTCACGTTGTCATTAGCTAAGATGATGGAGGCATAGGATTAGCCCACGACCAAATTGACTGTCCTGGTGTGTCATACCCCTAGTCAGCCCCTTTGAGCCGTGTGTTTTCTTTCTTTCGGTCTTCAATGAAAAGTCACCTTTTTGCATCTTTTAGAAGGTTCCACAGAGTGATTTTTTCTTGTTCTCTGCTGTTTCTGCTAAATGTAATATGAGGGTTGGAGGTAGTGCTTAAAAGTTGGGCAGGTGTTTGACAATGTGCAGAGGCGGTGGTTCTCTTATGAAATGAAAAATAATGAAAGAAAATCAAAGAAAAAAATTGAAAGCAAAAGAGAGTCACCACCAAAAATCTGAATAATGCCCATGTAGTAGTGTTTCTTAGCAGTCTGGCTTAGAAATACTAGCATTTATGTAACCTCCTTCGCCCTTGTGCTCTGAACTTGAGTAATGCAGAATAGCAGAAAGAAAGTTTGGTTGGATTGATTGTGAGTCTGTTGGGTTTGGAAATGTGGAACCTTGTGCTGTATGAATACTTGCACCACCTAAAAGGCCTTTTCCCCATGTCCAAGACCCTAGCCAGTCATCTGAACCTGTGTCTAAGACCTCCGGATTAGTTAGTGATGACACCCCATATGTGAACTCTAGCACTTAGAGGCTGCATTCATGATGAAGAGATGTTAGGGATTGAGAGATTAAGCATGCGCATTTTTCGCATCATATTGTCCTGACCTCACTGGTCGAGAGTGAGCGATTCATTTTCTCTTATTCTCTATACTCTTTATCTCGGTGAGGACCTAGATTGCTCGGTCTTAATTCTGATATCTTGAACTTTGTGCATGACGTGACTATTTTGAACAAGTGGTTGAATCAAGTCTATGTTGGTTGGTGAACAGAAGGGAGACTCTTCCTTTGTTCGATTTTACTGCATTCGAATGTCATCTGTGGTGGTTGTCTAGGTTGTCATTGAGGTTGTCCATGTGTTAATGATCGAAAGCCAGTATGATCCACGTGTTTTGTGCCGATATGTCATGCCTTGTTGTTATGAGCTTACCTTGTGTCTGACTTGGTTTGCTTGGGGACAAGCAAACGGTTAAGTGTGGGGGAATTTGATAACGATGTAATTGCACATATTTGCGCCCCTAGTTCTTATGCGTTTGAGGGGCATAGTCGTGTGCTTTTGGCCTATTTTACGCCGGGTTGCTATTTTGTCATATTTCAGGTCCCAGGCGTCAAAGGAAAGGCTAAGCACGAGTTTCGGGGCATTTGGAAGTCATTTCGTCGAGCTGGAGCCAAAACACGGGCAGACCTAAAACAGAACACGGCCGTGTTCTGTGGCCGTGCTTTTACTGCCGAGAGCAAATTCGAGTTTGGCAAACATTGGCTAAAAACACGGGCAGGGCTTAGACAAAGCACGGCCGTGGCCACCAAAGCACGGTCGTGTCCATCATCAAACACGCCCGTGTTTCGCCCAATGCACTGGCCGTGTAATTAACCCTAGCCAAAGCACGGGCGGGCTGAGGCATTACACGGCCGTGCCCTCGACCGTGCTTTGGCCACTGATGCCCTTTTAAGCATATTTTCAGCCAAAGAGAAGGGGAATGGGATTTCTTGAGCAAAAACAGAGCCCTAGAGAGAGAAAGGACGAAGAACACATCCTAGAAGCTATCTTGGAGCTGGGTTTCATCAAATCAAGCTTGGAGATCATCATAGGAGTGGAAATCATCATCCCAGAGCAGATTCTTCCCATAATTATGAGTAAGGCTGCTTTGTATCTTGTTTTCCTCTCTCTCTCTATGGAGTAGAACCTCTCTCTCACTTGGGGATGAAGAACCCTAGTTCTATGTGTTATGGATTGATTGTAATGACTTGGGATGATATTACTGTTTGATTTTAATCGAATGATGCATGTTTATTGAGTCAATTGAAGTCTGATCAACTTTTCCTGATTCCTGCTGCAATCTGAGATAGATAGAATCTGATTAGGTTGCTAGAGTCTCATCATTCGGTAGTAGGAGATTGGCTATACGAGAGTTAGCCAGTTTACTGCTTTGTACTGGAATCCAATTCCAGTAGTGGAGTTCTGTTCTTACTTCTTCAGCTTTCTATCCCGGTGAAGACTAGTCGTCTGCCGGGTAGTTAGACTGAGAGGGCTTGGTCAGCTTAAGAGATTCCAAGCTACTGTCGGATCTTCCGCAGTCTAATCAACAGTAAATCAACCCAGGGAAATACAATTGAAACCTAACTAAGGAGCTAGGGGGACTCATTCCCGAGTGACTCTCGCCTGCTTGAGAAAACCGTACCAATTCCTGCTTTCTTTCTGCTTTTGCTTTTAAAACAACAATCACTTACTTTAGTTGGCTAGATAATAGATAATCACTGAGTAAGCAATAGATCTAGACCCCGGGTTGATAATATCACTTGTCCCTTTACTGCATTCCCGGTCTGCGATTACACTTGGTCGCAAATTGGTGTTGTGTTTTAGAGCATCAGAAAGGTAGCGGAGAGTGACCAAACTTGAACCATTTAACTAATTTGAGTAACCAAGATTGCATTTAAATATTTCCGATGACCAAAATTGAACCTTTTTTTATAATCTCAGTGACCAACCATGCAATCAACCCTTTTATAAATAGAAACATAAAATATTTTTAATTTTTTTATGCAAAATCAAAAATATCTCATTAAGCACCGGCTATCATCAGAAAAAACCTGATGTGCCTCTCAAACCAGTACAAACATATAGTATGTGACTCGCACGAAACTACACCACAATTAAACCCCAATTAGAGCCCAAGTTTTTAAACTCTAATCGTGTGCAAGTATAGGGCAAGTCCCGGTCCGGTCCGTCTACCCTTACTTCGGTTGTTGAAATCGTTATCTAGCGATAAAACTTTGGTTTAAAGGTTTGCCAATTGAAATGAAAGAAAGAAAAAATAATTTGGTTTGAAAACTCTTTTGTGGGAAAGTCACTTGGGTTGCGCTTCCCCCCTAACCACTACCATGCTACGTGGGTTGGAACGACTGCCTTGGGCACGTTAATAATGAACCGCTGAGGAAAGCGTATGTGGTCGGAGACCAAAGTCTCGATTGATAAACCGAGGTGAGGATGAAAGGTCGTGTCACTCGACCCTCTCAGTTTAGACAATCGGTAATCGGCTTACTTCCTCACTCAACTCTAAAGTCGGACGGTTTAACCTTGATTAATCGACTTGTTCAATTCAATATTGAGGATTGCCCTAACTCAACCTAGTTTAGGTGGCTTGGAAAGCGTAAGGAAAACCAACTCGATTGAGTCTCCCTTAAAAAATGGGATTTTCCTCTCTGAACTAAGCTAAGTTGGCAAATTAGATTTCTAGCACCTAAATGCACAAACTTAGGGGTGCTAAGCACAATTATGCACAATCCCTAGGATGCTAAGCACAAAATACGCACAACCCCTAATTTGCTAAGCACAAGCATGCAAAATCATGGTGAAATATACCTCAAACATTAAATTGAACAATACCCAATATCAATCATCCAAACCACATACAAGAAAACTACATGGTAGAGTTTAGGGTTTCACTACACCCAAGTGAAAGGAGGACTACTCCATGGAAGAAGTGGGAAGAACAAAGGGGGAAAGGTGGGAACCATTTTTGGGGGATGCCTCCTCTCTTCTTGACCCTCGAGCTGGAATTTCCTTGGGGAAATCTTCCCAAAACCTCCTTTGAAACCAAGCCGTAACTCTTCTTCTCTTTGGTTCTGTTTCTCTCACTAAAATGCAGAAGAAGGTGTTTCTCTCATAGAAGTGGCTCTCCCCTCTCTCCTCCTTGCAGCTCAGCTTTTAAACACGATAAGAGCTGAGTTCACGGCCTGAGTTCACGGCCGTGAACCATCAAACACATCCGTGAACTCACGACTTGCGCCAAAATGCTCCGCATTGATCACGGCAGTTCACGGGCAACTGCTTGTGTTCACGGTCTTAGTGACTGTGAACTCGCCTTGCGTCGGTAACCTTCAACTTGGCTTTGGACACCTTGCGCTTCACGGTCAACTCCACTTCTTCACAGACTTGCACGACCGTGAACTTGCACCTTTTCACCTCTTCTCCCGGTTTTTGATCCTTTTCGCCAATCCTTCGAATCCGAGGTTGGTTCCACCTGTTAAATCCTGAAAAGCACTCAAACACGAAGAACCTCGCGTAAAACCAACCTTTAATGAGCGAATTTGGCACAAACTTCTAAGCAAACTGGGGGCAAAATATGTGGAATTGGGCCCGACGGATAATCAACTGGCGTATATAGAAAGAAGAAAACTCCAACTATAACCTATCAATATGTTCCAACTCTAACTTGATTTCGGTGAGTAGATAGACAACGGATAATCAACTGGCGTTGATTTTTCTCGATGTTTTTTGCATAATTCAGGACTTACACTTCAAGAGATTTTTTAGGAAGGGTGAGCTCCGCGATGGACTATATTACTTGCGCTTGTTTGGGAGTGGATGAATGCAAGCTTGTGCGGTTCGGCGAAGAGAATCGGCGTTGGAGATAAATTGGCACGCACGCTTGGGACATGAGATCGGAAGCAAATTGTGCGAAGGCTTCTAATTCGACGAACTGTGCCAATTCCAACTTTAATTTACTAGCTACCTGTCTATTTGCCGGGCTGCCCCCTAAACCCGAGGTCATTATAGATGCTATACCAAAACTTCGTAAAATACTATCTCACAAAATTTATGAAGATCAAATTAAGCCTCAACAGGGGAATCGGTGTTTTACTACCAAACACAAATTTCATATTGGCCGCACTACTCATACTGGAAGAAATATGATGGAGAGTTGGCCGAAATGAGCACTAAATACTTTTCGAGCAATCTCCTCCAATTCACTGGTATGGCTATCGAAATCGTGAGCATCAGCATGTAGGTTCCATATCCAAGTAGTAGTATCAGGTCCTTTAGCTATTGTTCTTGAGAAATGACCAGGTCTGGCCCATGTCTTAAAGTAATGATGAAGAACACATTAAAATATGCCGATTCGGTCTGGGCATACTATATGTAAATTTTACACCATTACTGATTTAACGACAATGATAAAAAAGAAGAATAATGCCATTCTATTTCGACAAAAGACCCCACCCAAGTTCCATAGCTTTGGGTCCGTTATCCCGATCACGATTTTCCTACCTCCAGAGGGAAAACACCAAATCCCTATAAAGCCCAAACCTCCCTTTCTTCTACCCGTTGACACCCTTGCTTGGCCCTTCCTCTAAGAGGTTGTTGTGTAACAAGTTCATAATGCTCGCTGGAACATCCATGTATTTTATCATCAACTTGATGAATTAACTTTAACAAGCTACACCAAGTAAAAAGTGTAGAAAAATTAGCTCAGAAGGACCACCATTATATAACCATTCATCAACAGATGTTGCTTCCCATATTGGGTAAAAGTGCAAACCTATTCGGACAAGCAGTCTTATATTAGTCGATTATTATTAGTTAATTTTTGGCCAAGTATTGGTCCATTGTCATTCCTGTTTAAGGGCGAAATAGTCGTGTGTTCCCTTTTCATCTAGTAATATTAAGACTACTAGAAGTTTCAAACTTATTCATGTTGATCTTTTGGAAGGATATAAGGTGGCATCGTTGAGTGGTGCACACTATTTTTTGACAACCGTGGATGATTTCACTAGTGGAGTTTGGGTATATTTTTGTGTTATAAGTCAGATGTTGCCGAGCATTTACTTCGGTTTTGTGAGATGGTGCAGACTCGATTTGGAGTCACTGTCCAACGAAGTCAAGGTGACAGTGGTCACGAATTCAATACAGAAGTTCTGCGTGAGTACTATGCGCAAGAAGGTATTTTACTTCAGACATCTTGCACCGATAATCTGCAACAGAATGGAGTAGTCGAGAGGAAACACTGACATATCCTCGATACAGCCAAAGCATTGTGCTTCCAAACCAATCTACCTATACGGTTTTGGGGCGAGTATGTTTTAACGGCTGTTTATCTCATCAACAGGCTGCCTACTACGATAACAAAAAAATACGTCGTTCGAGCTCTTGTTCGTACGGGCAGCATCGTATCACCACCTACGAGTGTTTGGATGCTTGGTTTACTACAAATATACTCATGCCCATCTCGATAAGTTTGGGGAGCGTGGGCAGACATGTATTTTCTTAGGCTATGCGACAAGTCAACGAGGATATCTCATATATGATCTGAACACTCAGCGCTTTGTCACATGATACGCCCCTGGGGGTGTATTTTATCAAAGTCACGCAGCTAACGACTTCTTCGATTAAGCTCGAATCAAGAACGAAGCGTTCTTAATACGAACTTGGATAAAACGGAACCAAAAGGACGATTCCACACCTGGGGAACGCTCGATTGGTATAGAATGGTAGTTGCTCGACCATGATTGAAGTGACTATTCAATCGATACACAAGCTCAGCAAGTTTGGAATCCACCAAACCCAAAACAAGTCGCAACTTGCACTAACCAAACGGTTTCGATTTCTATTCAACAAAGTCTGAATTTTTACAACGAAAATATAAGAGTATTTAAAGGCAAATAAACCTAATACAAACCTAGATGAACAAGGAAACTAATTAGAACAGGATAGGCTAAAGAATTCGAGTAAAACAAGGTAACTTGCTGGCCAAGAAATTTACTTAAAACGCAAGCAAGTCTGCCTAGGAAAACAGGCTTCATAGCATCTTTGAGCCCTTTGAAAATGGTCTTCTAGGTTGATTCGAATTCAACCAATTCCTTGCCTTTGTATAAGAAAACTTCCTATTTCACCTCCAACTTGAATCAGCCCAAGATCATTCTCCAATATCCAGATATAGGCCTTCAAAGTTGGTATATCAAAACAGTTTTCTGCCTTAGCCAAATTTAGGCAGTTTTCCTGTTTTGAGGTAGCTTTTTGATGGGCTTTGAAAGTGACCTTCCAGACATCTCCTTGAGCTCCAAAATATACCAATGTAAACATAATAACATTATCTTCAAAAAAAGCTCTTGATCTTCCATTTTGATTGAGCCATGTGTGAGATACAAGCTTCCAAAGTAGGCTACCTGAAACTGTTTCAACACAACCAAAAATCAGAATTATTCATTTGAGTTGAGATGACTTCTTTGGCAAGTAATTTTGAATTGTGGATTGATCCAATTGGGTTCATATCAGGCTCTCCCTCTTCAAAAAGATTTGACCTCAAAGCTTGAAGCTGCTTCTTGTCAAAAACGTCACAAAATTGATCTCAAATTGGATCGAAAGAGGTCTGCCCAAACACACTTTGCGGCAATAAATTTTGAACTTTAAATTCTTCTCCAGCCTGTAAATTGGCCTCTGTTCTCCACGATTTGAGCTTCATTAGATTTGTAGGGCTCCAATGGACCTTACCCACACAAAAATTTGGCTCAATCGAACCGAGAACACTTTGCCTTAATTTTCCAGAATCCAGCGGGCAATTTCCAGATTCCGGCGAACTTGTGTTTGCCGGCGACACCTTCGAATTTGGAAATTTCTTGTCATCGGCACCTCGGTCCAATTCGTTGCTTGCAATAGCCTCTAATGTCTCCCAAGAGTCCATCCCACCTTCTCCCATGCTTCGAAATCGTTCAATTCGTCTCCAATGACCAGCCCCGACTTTCCCGCCAACAAAAAGGTTCAAATTTCCAGAATCCGACAACCAAAACCCAGATTCCGACGAGCCACGATTCAAATTAGGGGTTTTTTATCTTGACATTTCTGAAACGAATTGTTCACTCACACAACTTCCTTGGACTTCCACGAGCTTATCCACGTCCTCCAATATCTTCGAATCACCCTCAATCTCTCTAATCGAACGATTCTTTTCTCCTCCAAATTTTCGGCCATGAAAATCCGAATTGGGTATTTTTGATTGATGCTTCTTGGGGACGAATTGAGGCCTCCGACACGTTCCATGGAACTCCAGAAATCGAACCCAATTGCTAGCTTGCGTCGAATCCTCTCCAAACTCCGCAACCAATTCGCCTCCCACTTGCTCGCTGTTCGTCGCGTTTGGGATCAAAAAACCCAGATTGGGCGTTTTTTATTCAGGTCTCTTCGGCTTAAATCGATCGACATTAAAGCGTTTGGGGGCGGATTTCAATGATTCTGCAATGTCCGTTGGTGTCAATTCGTGCGCCATCGTGTTACCCAATAAGCTCCCTTCTTCGACTCCGTTTGACGAAAACAGAGGGGAAATTTCGGATGCATAATCCTCCAATGCAGGCAGTTTCAGTTCGATCGAGCGTGTTTTTAACAATTCTGGGGTCTTTTCGTATGATTCTGTACCATTTTTGCAAGTCGAAGCTTCCCCAGCTGGCTTGCCCACGAGAGCCTGGTCACTGTTCTGTTTCTTTGACGTCGGACAACTTGGCGACGTATTCATCAACGGCTCGATTCGAGCAAATTCAGGAATCCCCGACGCTCCAACTCCACTGGTCGACAGTCCTATACCTTCGAAGAAGACTTTTTCACTCTCCAACTGGCTCGATCCTTCCTTTAACTCCTCTAGTTCGTCTGCCTTCTCGAGATTCGATTTTACTGGCGCAAAACAGAGTTCCTTCCGGGCAGAACAGGGGTTGTTATGTGAAGTAGATTCCGACGAGAATTCTTCCTTCTGAGGCTTCCTAAAGCTCATGAAATTGAACCCAACTCGTCGTTGAACCCACAACTGAGCTTGAACACTTTTTCCCTCGTTCCTATTCTCCTCCATATGTTTTAAATCGGCAAAAACTGCATCGGGGGACATAGGCTTCAATTTGATCTTCTTGCCCTCATGTTTAAACGTATACGAATTCTCCCAGCCATCGTGGATGACCCTTCTGTCGAATTTCCAGGGACGACCAAGCAATACGTGAGCTTTATGCTTTGGTACAACGTCACAAACCACTTCATCTTCATAGCTGCCGAGTTTAAAACGAACCAAAGCTCGTTTCGTCACATTGAGCGTTCCGTGTTCGTTGATCCAGCTGAGGCTATATGGTTGAGGATGCTTCTGTGTCGTCAATCCGAGCTTCTTGACAGCGTCAAAGATGACGAGGTTTGCACAGCTGCCTCCATCGATTACTAGAGACACCAATTTTTCGTCCACGAAACACCGGCTATGAAACAGGTTGTCCCGCTGTTCGTCGGACTCTCTATGCTTGATGACGACTGCTGGAGACTTCTCTATGCCACAAAATCGAGCCTGCTGCTCCTCCTTACTGCCCTCTACCAACTCCTTTGCTCGAAGGGAGTTTTCCATTGCAATTTCTCACGAAGCAGCAGCTGCAAAACTTAAACAGGGGCTGTCCTGTTTTGGAACTCGAGAATCTGCTTGTACGAAACAGTAGGTTCTTCTTCTCCTTCGCCCTTGTGTAGAACCAGGCTCTGATACCACTTAATACGCCCCTGGGGGGTCTATTTTATCAAAGTCACGCAGCTAACGACTTCTTCGATTGAGCTCGAATCAAGAACGAAGCGTTCTTAATACGAACTTGGATAAAACGGAACCAAAAGGACGATTCCACACCTGGGGAACGCTCGATTGGTATAGAATGGTAGTTGCTCGACCATGATTGAAGTGACTATTCAATCGATACACAAGCTCAGCAAGTTTGGAATCCACCAAACCCAAAACAAGTCGCAACTTGCACAAACCAAACGGTTTCGATTTCTATTCAACAAAGTCTGAATTTTTACAACGAAAATAGAAGAGTATTTAAAGGAAAATAAACCTAATACAAACCTAGATGAACAAGGAAACTAATTAGAACAGGATAGGCTAAAGAATTCTAGTAAAACAAGGTAACTTGCTGGCCAATAAATTTACTTAAAACGCAAGCAAGTCTGCCTAGGAAAACAGGCTTCATAGCATCTTTGAGCCCTTCAAAAATGGTCTTCTAGGTTGATTCGAATTCAACCAATTCCTTGCCTTTGTATAAGAAAACTTCCTATTTCACCTCCAACTTGAATCAGCCCAAGATCATTCTCCAATCTCCAGATATAGGCCTTCAAAGTTGGTATCTCAAAACAGTTTTCTGCCTTAGCCAAATTTAGGCAGTTTTCCTGTTTTGAGGTAGCTTTTTGATGGGCTTTGAAAGTGACCTTCCAGACATCTCCTTGAACTCCAAAATATACCAATGTAAACATATTAACATTATCTTCCAAACAAGCTCTTGATCTTCCATTTTGATTGAGCCATGTGTGAGATACAAGCTTCCAAAGTAGGCTACCTGAAACTGTTTCAACACTTAGCCAAAAATCAGAATTCTTCATGTGAGTTGAGATGACGTCTTTGGCAAGTAATTTTGAATTGTGGATTGATCCAACTGGGATCATATCATCACATCCCGCGATGTTGAATTCCACGAACAGGCATTTCCTTTTCAGGCTGGTGTTCGACAGTTTCTGCAATGGGTGCCACGGCCAGCATTAGAAGCCTCTGAAGAATTTATAGCGGGGGAGGAGAACACCTCACTGGAACCCATCTCTCTTGTTTCTCTCGACAATGGTGTGCAGGCCGAGTTGACTATTCACATTATTTTCTTTACTAGATACAACGTTTTATCCATAGTAATGTGTTCATTGCATCCAGAATCAATCAACCATTCAGAGTCATAAGAAATAATACCTACCATGTGAGCCGCAGGATCATGGTCCTCCATCGTTTTACCAGGAAAACCAAAGAACTGCTTGAATTGATTCAATTGTCCGATCGTGAAACCCGCGACTGGACTCTGATCTAAGTCTACTTGAGATGCCTTAGGCTTGCGACTGGAGCCATCCCTCAGATCATCGCCCGAGTTGCGGGGTCGGCACCTTGGTTTCTCTCCTCTTTGTCGCTCATTACTTTGTTGATCACGCGGAGGGTATCCTATCAGCTCCCATCATTTTTCTTTGAGGTGCCCGAGCTTATTGCAGTGAGTATAACGAGGCCGATCACGTTGCTCCCTCGTTTCGCGAGCAGCCCAATCCAATTTGCTTTGAGCAACAAAGGCAGTAGCTTCCGGCTGAGACTTACGATTTTGGGAGATCAATTCAAGCGCGTCATTGGTTTCATAGCCAAGACTTGAGTGCTGATAGCACCGAAAACAGCTTCATCAAGCCCCATGAGGAAGTCGAAGACGCGCACGCTGTCTTGTTGTGCGCGCACTCGTTAGGAGACATCGCACGTGCAATTGGGTAGGGGCATGATCGCGAAAACCTCCTCCCATAAGGACTTCAAACAAGTGTAGAAAGTAGAGACATACTTCTTTTCTTGTTGGAGAAGAGAGATGAGGCGGCACAATTCATAGGCGCGGGAGGAGCTGCCATGGCCGAACCGCTCCTGGAGATCAGACCAGATCGCTCGAGCAGTATCAGTAAAATATGGCAATAAAGTAAAGACGACTTGGTTTAACATGATTCTTCCTCATACAACAATTATCTAGGGTAGCATAAGCATTAGGAGAAGTCTCCTCGTTGGCATAGGAGCCGACGTGAGCTGCCCATGCAGTGGGTGAATGCATGGCAGTCTCGGCCATGCCATCTGGGCCCAACTAGTCAACTCGCCCAACAGTAACTGAAGGACAGGATCTCCAGAAACTCAATATAAAATATCTACTTTAACCAGCTTCACCAACTCCCACGGATTCTTGATTGATTGTATCTCATACATCCGGGTACATCGCTCACATGACTAAGAGCTAAACTCCAAATCAACCAGCATAAGTTCTAACTTGGTTTCTTCATTCACCACTGCTGCACACACCAAGACACTATACTTTCCCATTCTCCTGAAGTAGGCAACACACATCGTGTAAGAACAAGAGACAAGAAGGTGATCTCGATTCTCAACCCCGCCTGGACACAATATAAGCACATCTCCGACACTGGTTTACCCCAAGATAGTAGCTTGTCTTGGGTAACAAGTCTATCACGCATTGCTAACCAGAGAATAAAATCATGTCGAGCTATAATCTCTTTTGCCAACACAAGTTTCCACCAACTAACTTCCTGCGAATTTATTTAGTTTTCCTTATTTTATAAATTTTCTTTTTCTACTCCTTTTAGTTATTTTCTTATGCTTTCTACTTATGATAAAAATAAAAATAAAGTATTTAATAAATGATGGACAATATGGTCATCTTCCACCCCATATAATAGTTAGCTAACAAATTTCGGATGGAAATGTATATTTGTTACATTATAATAGTAAATGACTACATTTGAGCAAAATAAAATAGTGGAGTGGTGTATTTATGAAGTTGTAATAGTACATGAATATAGGGGTGGCAGTTCGGTTATTTCGGTTATAACAGATAACCGATTGGCCGGTTATCGGTTAACCGAAATAATCACACCCCCTACCGAAAACCGCCTGAAATAGGCTTTGGTATATCGGTTATCTCGGTTATCGATTAACCGAACCACTTTTAAGACCAAAAACCATTTCGTCCAGCCTCCGATAACCGACCGAAGTTCGGTTAGTTCGATTATCGGGTAGTGAATAACCGACCGATTATCGATTTAACCGGCTGGTTAACTGGTAACCGAACGACCACCCCTACATGAATATAACTCAGTATTTAATATTCACAGAATATGAGTCAAATTGATCAGCGAATAAAAATCATTACACTATCTTTGGGTCTTATTTCTTACGACTACCTCCACCAGCTCTGTAACTACTGTAAAACCTTTGTAGACAATTTGGAGTTAGAAAGAGAGGATTTCTTGGCCCACGAGGCGGCATGCAGCTGCCTGCCGACTTGCTAGGTAGGGTTTCTGTGGGCATGAAGATGAAGTGAACGTGAAGCTGCCACGAAAACATACATGTGTGTGCTAACTAAACTATCACATGGTACGTACATAACATAATAATATATATATACTGTTCTTGAGGCCGAGAGGCAGGCATGTTTTCCAGCAGTTTCACATGCATACATGCTCTTTTCTTTGATGTGGCTATGTATGTGTTGCTCCGGTTTAATCGTGATTCAATTGTTCCATACAGTTAACATTGTTTATTAATTTAGACTTAAATAGGTGATTTTTTCGATTGTACTGTTGAATATTGATACAATACACTTTAACAAACCGTTATTTAAATGTGATTAAGACACAATCTCAACTCCATTATTATGATTCAGATTTACGGTGCAATCTCAAATACTTGGAGGTATCAAGTATTTGGAAACTCACTCTACAAAAGTGGGCTGGCATAGTTTTTTAAAAACTTTAATTACATGCAATACACCGATTAAAACTTGAGACTTATTCGGATAGGAAAAATCGAATTCCAAACAATAGGCATTTATAACAGTATGATAATGACAAACCACGATTTTAATACCCTATAACATTGATTTTTCAATATAAATTTCGATGCACATTCACAATCCTTGCTGAGACAAATAATACCAATTTATAAATACACCGAACCAGAGAGCAACCACGTAAATTGATCCTAATCAACGATTATCAGGGCAACGTGTTGCATTCCATCCACCAGAAGACCACTCAGATAATTAAACAAGCAAATAAAATAATGGAATATCACTCACCCAACAATAATAATGCAACTCCCATAAAACTGGAAACCCTACCACCATTCCCCCTCAATAATTCCCCCTAACTCTTGCTAAAAGCCTAAAAGTATGTTTAGCAGTTGCTTAATTAATTATTGAGGGGAGCTGTAGGACCGATTCTAATCCCACCTTACTAATATCTATCTAACTAAAGGTTAAGCTAATTGCTGCATCATCATGATGATGTGTTCCACAATGACTACTCAAATTAATTGCTTAATCCAAGAGTACAGATTCTTCGTTTTATTGATACATACAAGATTGGAATTTTGAATGCAAGATTTTTCGGTCAATGAATGTTTTATTCATTGTACGACGAAAGAGTGATCTGTTTTAATAGTTCAAGAACTTGAAAGAGGTTTCTGAGTGAATCGTATATTACGAATCGACATATCTTTCACATAAAAGCATCCTCTTGTACTTAAAGTTTGCGTCATTTTCATAGTATTTGCTATAATAAATTGTTAACTATGTTGAGACTCTTCCAAAATTTGAGCGTTAAGACTTTAAAATTAGTATCATGCAGGAAAAGTGATTTAATCAATGATTATTAAATCGTTATATGTCAACGAGTGGATCATAAAATCGCATATTGCAATCAATGTTGGTACGGTACAACAGATATTAGGGGGAAAAGTATGCTAGCCGGCTTTGTGTAGTTAAAATAGCACGCAAGTACCAGCCGGGTTTTTGTTCTATTACACTAATATTGTGCTAGTTGTATTTTAATAACGATATCTAATTGCTATGTTATTGGTTGAACCATGATTGTAGCACTACAATATCATTCTGTTAACTTATAGGATATAATTTTCATTACAATTTTACGAATCATGAATTGAATAGAACATTATACTCGCTCGAAAATTATACAATTGTATCTTATTATGCCATCCCCATTTCCCAACGCTCCTCGTGAATATTTATATTTTCACAAGTTAAAGAACATTTCATCTAAAGCATTTAATTCTCATAGACCTATTGTGTCATCACTGTCATGTGCATAGAACTCAACCAAGTACAAATTAAAAAAAAAAAAAAAAACTCATACATCAAGTAAAGAGGAAAGCATAAACTAGAGTATTTCACACAATCACAATTGTTTGCTGACTTAAGCGTTGAAGTTTCAGCAAAATAAGATCTCCCAAGTTCCAACTGATCTTGTTTTGCAAGTAAGAAGAGAAAAAGTGAACAAGAGAATGAAAGAGGCCTTGTCGAAGACACGAAATTAATTACAACTCATTCCCTAGTGATCCACCTAAACCATTCATTCAAACGGGGAATTAGAATTCAACAACATGAGTTGTAGTCGAAAAGGCAAAATTGGATTTCAACTCCAAAGAGCTAGGTTAGCTGTTGGTTTATGTTGGTTCTTGTTTGACTATAAATGAAAACCTCATAGCAAAAATGATAACCTGTTAAGCAAATAAGTGCTTCTTTAGGTGCTTCAGGTTGAGGGTTTAATGCGAATGAGTGAGTAGTCCAACCGTAACACCGCGTGGTCAAGTCCTTGTGCCTACTCCATCAAGTCCTAGAGCTGAGCTTGTTTGCGACATCACCAAATTAAAGTGACAACTGAAGATAAGAATTTTCCGTCATAAAGGGTTTTAATCACAGTGATTAGATACTCCCTCATATAGAAGAGCAAATTGAATGGCATTTCAATCATTTTGTTCGTTGGTGCAAAAGAAATTATTTCAACTAGATCCAAGCCTAGTCACTCATGATATAGCCTTGGAATTGATATAAGGCCATAGTTAGAGGGAATGTCACTTTCCTTAAGAGTACTCGTCTCGTCTCCAACCAGCCACCTGCCACAAAAAGAGCTTTGGCACAGTAGCACCACCAATCCCCCAATATTACCATGCCATACACAAGAAGATGATACGTACAAATATACATCCAAAATGGCAATATCAATCACATGGCCTTGTGGGAGAGCGGTGAAGACAAAACACTATCAAAATCCAACAAAAACCCATAAGACTTAAGAGCAGCCCCCCAAACAGCCATTCCTAGCCATTTAAAACACCTATTGGTGGGACTTATGAGATTATATGTGGTGAAGAAAATCTACCATTTCCTCCCCCTACCCCAATCCATTACACACCATATAACAACACACTTTTTGGCAAACAGCAAAAACCCACTTCCTAACTTCCTGCGCCTCCTCCTCCAAACTTCATGCAACTTTCATTTCCTATCTAGCTTTGCTTCAAACTCCACCTAATCATCTCTACCGCGAGTATTAGTACATCGTTAACGCGTAACTCGAAAAAGGAACAGATTCTCGAGCTGCGTGTTTGCTCAACATGGTATTTTCGAGTTCATATGCTTAGCACTTCAATCAACCCAATTAGATGCAAGCAGATGAACATGTCTAGTAGTGTTTGTGAAAGCAAATTTTTGGTTTCAGGTCCTGGTAGCCGAGCATGGGGAGGGAGATGGCGGTGGAGATGGAGCAGTGGATTTCAGAGGAAACCCTGTGGACAAGTCCAAAACTGGAGGCTGGCTTGCTTCTGCCCTCATTCTAGGTGCTCCTTCCTTCCTTCCTTCTCATAACTACTCATTGGAGAGAGCAAATGAACAATCCATGAACGAAAGTTGTTTGCTTTTCTCTGTTATTCTTCTTCAGGAACTGAGCTGTCCGAGAGGATATGTGTGATGGGGATATCGATGAACTTGGTGACTTACTTGGTCGGAGATTTGCACATCTCGTCCGCGAAATCGGCCACCATTGTCACCAACTTCATGGGAACTCTCAACCTCCTCGGCTTGCTCGGTGGCTTCTTGGCCGATGCCAAGCTCGGCCGCTACTTGACTGTTGCCATCTTTGCCTCCATCACAGCTTTGGTAAGCTTGTTTTACTACTTTTAACTACCCTTTGGAAAATTAACTTACAAAGCATCATTCATAGCGATCTTAAGGAAAAGTTTCTCGGAAGAAAAATAGACCAACCATAGATAAGCCATGACGTAATATCATACACCGAAATCTACAAGTATCGGTGTATGCATAAGGGAAAACTCGCTCACTTCATACTCAAAAAGTCATATATTAAGCATCATTAGTCGTAAATCATAATGATTCTTCTTAATTATATCGTACTTGTACACTAAAACAAAGGTAATGAGTCAACTTCTTCTATATGTATACCTTAATAAAAAAATGTTAATTACCAACATTAACATACAAATAGAAGTAGAAGACAAAAAAGGTTGCCAATATTAGCCAGTAAACTAATCCCCTCCCCTGTTTTTATCCTCTGTTTTCCCCAGGGTGTCACTCTGCTAACACTAGCAACATCAATCCCAACCATGAGGCCACCAGTATGCGATGAAGCCCGTCGGCAGCACCACGAATGCATCGAGGCGAGCGGCCGCCAGCTCGCGCTCCTCTACGCCGCGCTCTACACGACAGCACTCGGCGGAGGAGGGATCAAGTCCAACGTCTCAGGTTTCGGTTCGGACCAGTTCGATGCAACGGACCCCAAGGAAGAAAAATCCATGATCTTCTTCTTCAACAGGTTCTACTTCTGCATCAGCATTGGCTCCCTCTTCGCGGTGATCGTCCTGGTTTACATTCAGGACAACGTCGGAAGAGGGTGGGGCTACGGCATCTCTGCCGCGACCATGGTGATCGGAGTGATTGTGCTGGTATGTGGAACAAAATTGTACAGGTACAAGAAGCCTAAAGGAAGCCCTGTTACTGTAATTTCAAGAGTTGTGTTCTTGGCCTGGAAGAAGAGGAAGTTGGATTACCCTTCTCATCCCAGTTTGTTGAATGGGTACCATAGTGCCAGAGAAGTTCAGCACACGGAGAAGTTCAAGTGCCTAGACAAGGCAGCCATTGTCGACGAAAAGGCAGGGGAAGACAGGAATGATCCATGGACGGTATCCAAAATCATGGAGGTGGAGGAGATCAAGATGGTTATCAAGCTTATACCCATTTGGTCGACCTGCATCATGTTCTGGACAGTCTACTCTCAAATGACAACGTTCACGGTCGAGCAGGCCACATTCATGAACCGAAAACTCGGGTCGATCAATGTCCCTGCAGGGTCCTTCTCCACATTCCTCTTCATCACAATCCTCCTCTTCACATCCCTCAACGAGAAGATCTTCGTGCCAATCGGACGAAAGCTTACCCACAACCCGCAGGGACTCACGAGCCTGCAGAGGATCGGGATAGGACTCTTGTTCTCGATCGTAGCCATGGTTGCAGCTGCCGTGATCGAGAAGGAAAGGAGGGAGAGAGGTGTTGGCGAGAACGCGGTTATGATAAGTGCATTCTGGCTTGTGCCTCAGTACTTCTTGGTGGGAGCTGGGGAAGCTTTTGCTTATGTGGGGCAGCTCGAGTTCTTCATCAGGGAGGCACCCGAGAAGATGAAATCGATGAGCACGGGGCTGTTTCTGAGCACGATTTCGATGGGGTTCTTCGTCAGTAGTCTGTTGGTTTCCATCGTCGATAAGGTGACGAAGAAGGTCTGGTTGAGAAGCAACTTGAATTATGGGATGTTGAATAACTTCTACTGGTTGCTTGCGGTTCTGGGGGCGCTGAATTTCGTGGTGTTCCTTATTTTCTCGAGCAGGCATCAGTATAAAGTGAGGAACCAACAAGTGAATGGTGACGAATCTGAGATGAAGGAGACGACCAAGGTAACAGAGAGTTTCAGTACTCTTGAAGTGGAGTAGAAAGGGGAGAGCTTGTAAGGAAATGGCAGGCATTTCAGTGTTAGCAATCTCAGGCAAAAGTTAGGCTTAGTTCATATGTGTATTTGTTAGTATTCAAGCAAACCTTGAACCAATGGTCTTGCGATCTATTCCCACCTTAAACCAATTCTTTTCCTTGTCTGCCACTCTTCCTTTGTCAGTGTGTTTTTTTACTGTACCATACGAAGACCCAGTATAAAGACTTTGTCAGTGTGTTTGCTTAAACGATATACTATGGCGTTTATATGCTTCTTGTCCTTGTTAGGGACAGAGGAATTTCAAACACATATTGAACGTGAGTTTACAAGAAAGTATTGATTAGGCTAAGTGAATTCCACTAACAATGAATTCAGATCAAATTTTGATGACACTTGTAAATTGTAATGGATACAAATATAGGTTTCAACCAAGGAAGCCAGATGGATGAATGAAGTTTGCAGAATGGTTTGACAAGAACCATCCAGTATGAGAATAACATCAACCCCTTTTTTTTCTTAAAACTTCTAGAGCAATCTCCAATAATTGTAGTTAGTAGGGGTGGAACATGGAAACGATTAACAACTTCTTGAGAACAAACAATGCATGTTTCTGGAAGTTCGAAAAAAGCTACTAGGCATTTTGCATAGCTGGTACAACTTTGGAAGAAGAACCAAGCAAATTGCTGTCTCGCACCAAAACTAGAGCTGACATCTAAAGAACATCGTAAGAACATGATATAAAAGGGTCTATGAGGAAGAGCTACTTGCAGCGATTGGAGGAGAGTGCCCGACAACCACCGGAGGGCGAACAGATTTGTGGTTAGCGAGATTCTGCTTACGAGCATTGTACATCTCCTCAGTCTCAATCACAATCAGCCTCTTTACCTGGATCCAGAGAACAGAAACCATGACAAAATAGTACATTTGGAGGTATGGGGTGCTAGAACAGTTTATGGTGAGATCATCACCTGGTTAAGCATTCCTCTAATGGAAGAACAATTGGCCCGTGTTACAGTTCGGTTGCACTTGGTGAGATTCAATGCCTCCAGGGTGCGCCTATGGAGTCTCCTGGTCCCAGGAATCCCTCTCACCAGAGTTATGTACAGCCGCGGACTCCATGCGATTGGGACTTGTGCTTTGAAGGCCTTGAAACCATTCATTTCCTTTCAGTTTCCTTTCCTTTCCTTTTTCACTTTCTGAAAGCAAAGGTTGATAAATAACAATGTCATGTTTCAATCATGAAGCATAACCAATTCATTCGAGGGGCTTAGATTGGTCATAGAAACTAAAAGCCTGGTCCAATTTATCATAGTGTACAATTTCTACATTAATGATTAAGACAAGTTTGAATACAATCAAACTTTTATAATCACACCGCCTCAAGCCTATTGCAAATATCCCCCATCTTAACCATCTAGCTGCCCGAAAGATTGGCTGCACACTCTTAAGCCCGCAAGTTGCTGCAACTTGTTGCAAATAAATTCAGAGAGCGCGGGTAAAACCGGAAGCCCCAGAGAGGGGAAAGCAGCAGAAGTAGCCAATCCAAATATTTAGCAAACTCACATCACTGAAGATATGCAGCATCTCAATGAGCTGCTTGGATTCATGGCAAAGTGTGAATCACTAACCATCCATATGCAGAAATGAAAACAAAATCATCATTATAATGTTTCTTCAGCCATGGAAAACCTTGCAAATTCCAAGGAACCGCATTTCCTATGCTAAACAGAACTACGGATCCACACACCATCTCAGCAAAACTGCAGGCTCTAACATTGTTATTAAGATTAACAAACTACAGATGGTAGATAACCGACCATAAGCGAATCGTGACAACAAAAATAAGTCTTGGGCCAACACAGTGCATATATATCAAGACCCCAACTCGAATCGTCTTCAGACATTCGAAAAGCAATATCAGGTACCGCATAATGAACGCTGCACACAATTTTTTTCCATGTCTTAAACCCTATTGGGATGCTTATGCTGAACCAGTTCAGGAAGCAATGATTATATAGCAACTCACTCTCTCATCCATCCCCTTATACATCAACCAACTAAAGACCCCAAAATCTGGCAAATCAACAGGAGATTTGACAACAAAGCAATTTACTGCTAAGAATTAATAGCTTACATAATTCAAATCTCCTAGTTCGCGAACAGAGCATAAACAAGGAATGCTTGATTGGGATTCTGAGGAAAAGGGTTTAAGGAAAAGTGCAGCCGGGACAAAACCCTCTAGATTCTAAGGTTTAGCGATATAAAATGTAGAGAAAAGTACTGACCTTTGTCAACAAAACGTGACGGAGGAGGTAAATTGATCAGTACAGCGATCGATTCAAGAACCAGAAGAAGAAGAGAGAGAGAGAGTGAAGAAAGGCCGAATAGAGGGGGAAAAAGAGACGAGAAGGGTTTTTGCTTTGCAGATGAATCGTCGTTCACTCCAAACACAATTACATTCCAGTACCTAAACTCATATATCACTACACCCCAGCCCTTTGCTCTCCGCTGTCGTCTGCTGCAGCAGAACTCCGACCGACGCCGCCACCAATGGCTGCAAACTCTGCAACTAATTTCTCTTGGGACGGATAAAAGAGCCACTAATAGAACCCGGCCCATCTCTCGGTAAGCCCAATAACCTGAAAGCCCAAATAGCGCCAGCCCAACCCAAAAACGGTTGAATCCCTTGCCTGAAATTTCCTCTGACCTACATTGTTTGTCGGGAAGGGAAAAACAAAAACGTTTCCATTCAGCTCAGTTCGACTACGATGCGCAGAACTCTGTCCTCCATTGCCGGAAGAGCTTTCGCAACAGTTCATAGCCCCGAGTGTCCACCTGGTCCCAACAGTAAACTATTCGTTGCAGGTTTTTCTTCTCTTCCCTATTGTTATTTTATAGAAATTTTACAATGCTATATAATATTAGTGTTGTAGGTTTTTGCCTTTATGGTCTAACTTAAAATTGTACATTTAAGTTATGGTACAACTTCATATTATACTTTTTTACAAATTCTTTTATGGTACAACTTGAATTTGTACCTGTTTACACTAAAAAATCATCGTGTACCGCATTGATTATTTACAAGGCATTTACTGTCTTTATAAGGCCAGATCAATAATAACAATTAATGTTATTTAAACTGGGCCTACGATACTAGATTTTTAAACCCAAACGATCAGGCTTGACATGACGCGTGAGAATAAACTAAGTCTGGTGCCTCATCGCGACAAGCCTCTTCAAGTCAAGTTGGTAGACCGCCTTGTCGCGACAAACCGCCTTGTCTAAACCACATCGTGAGTCTACAAGATACGTGGGGAGAAGGTCACAAGATAAACGAAGTTCGAGCGCCAAGCCTCCTCGCGTCAAGCCACTTCGCGAGTTCGCCAGGCCACCTCGTCGCAAGTCCGCCAAGCCTCTACTAAGTCCAAGCGCCAAGCCTCCTCGCGTAAAGTTTGGTAGACCGCCTCGTCGCGACAAGCCTCCTCGCGCCAAGTTTGGTAAACCACCTCGTAGCATTGTCATCATGTTTAACAAACCACCTCGTCGCGAGATCTGGAATAGCCATGGTAAAGGAAAGGGCAAGTAACAAGACAACAGTTTCAAAACGTAGAGCCAATGGTTTGATTGAGAAACTTTCAATTACTCCACGTTCAAGGACACGTCAGCCACGTCCGGGAAAGAAGGGAAGCGGTTTCTTTTTGGAAGTTACTCTCCAGACAGTTTTCTACGACGGTTATCACCTCAAGCAGTGGCGGAGCTGTTCATAAGGCTGGGGGGTGCTAGCAGCCCCCTTGGAATTTGTGGTATCGAACCCTCTAAAGTGCCAAGCAACAGTCGCTTGCTTCACCATTTCAGTTGGTTAAGATTTTGATTGTATACTGGACTTTTACTTATGAAAAAGTGGTTCAAAAATTTAAACCTGCAACTGAAAGTGTCCCAAGAATTGTAAAACCAAATTTGTTTCATAAAACCGTACTAGAGGTTGTACCGAAAACGTCAATAATATAGTATTTTGTGCTGAAAATCTAAAATATTGATTTAATTGTGGTTCAAACATTTCATACCCCTAAATAAAATCGCCTGCAAGTTTAGACTCTAGTAGAAGATTTTACTGTCGTATCTCCAATAAATTACATTTCACAAACACTGAATTTTCTTCTAATCGGCGCTCCTACCATTTTATTTTTGTTCTTTGACACAACCAGGCAGTAGACTACAACCTATGTCCATTTTCCTCTAAGCTCTTCCCCTCTCTGGCAATCAGCTTGCCATGGACCAATTTCATCTATGAAATATAACAAAAATGATCTTTGAAACTGGATGAACGATGAGTGATTGAACGACACTTTAGTAACATATACTGAACAAGATTTGTTTGTTAGTTTAGACTAGGAAGTATTCTAAATTGTTTTCAAAATATGAAATCTAGTTGTGGTTCGTTATAAGCGGTGTGCGTCAAACTATTAATCTGTAATTGTAAGAATTTTAATTATTATGTTGTTGACTTTTTATTTCGTTTAGAGGTTATTTTCTATTATATAATTGAACTTTTACGATATGAAGAAAGACACCCCCTTGACCAATTTTCTAGCTCCGCCACTGACCTCAAGCCTATAAATAGGAGGAAGAGTTGTCAGAGAGAAGCCCGCAAAAATTACCACTCGACACCACTTGTCAAGTTTTATCAATCTTATCTTTCTTCTGCGAATTTTTATCAGTAGTCGTAGATCTGGAGCTCTCTCAGAACCTCCGTAGGAGTAGGATTAACTTAATGTAGATCTGTCTCGAGAGTCGTGTATACATCGAACACCCTCGTTCGAACTGTGTTTAAAGAGGTGTGAACCGTGTTTAGTGATTGTTGTCCAAAGAAGTCAAAAGTGCAATCAATTTATTTCAACGCAAGTTTTCTCGCCGGAGAACAAATTTTGGCACACCTGGTGGGACGCTTGTGGTCGATTCGATGGCTTTGAGGTGGAGGAATCTGGAATGTGACGTTCCGGCTGGATTCGTGGAGGAGCAGGTGGCCAACATCGAGCATGGCCAAGCGTCTGACGCGGTTGCAGGAGGAAATGGTGGAGCAGAGATCTTGGTGGCGACTGCGCCTGGTGGAGATCTTGGTGAAGCCGTGGGGGCCCTTCGTCTGATGATGGAGGAGAACCGCAAGATGGTGGCTGACACCCATCAAGCCATAGAGGAGAACCGCCAAATGCTGGTGGAGAACCGCCGGATGTTGGAAGAGACTCGGGAAAATACTCATCAGGTAAATTCTCAGATAGACTGTCTCAATTCTCGCCTAGATAGACGTTTCATTCAATTGCTTGAAGTAGTCAACAAAAATGCAAATGAGGTGGATCAACTCCGACAGTCTTTAAGTAGACTAGTAGGGCAGTCAAGAGCTTTGCCATTAGATGGCATAGGCCTAATGCCTACTAATAATGTTCTTTCTCCCGCCGGTGGTCGGAATGGCCAACCACGGCAAGAGAACTTGCCGCCTCAAACGGCAAGCCAACCACCTCCACGTCGAGTAGGTGATGTCGAGATTCCTGCTACAACTCAAGTGGGGGAATCGTCACAGGCACTCGTGGGAGTTGAAGGGCTACCCCCGCGCGGTGAGAATCACGCCACCATGTTCAACACTTGAGTTGAGCAGCAACCCGTGCAAGTGGGTGCTCGTCCCTCTATCCCGGAGGCAAGACCCTACGTGGCTCCCGTGAATTTGGGAGTAGGAGGAGGCCTAGTTGGTAACATGGATCAAATCCCACCTCGAGGCTACCCAACTCCAACGCTACCTCATTTCAATGGGCATGGCATGGACCCCATTGGGTTTGTACCGTATGGGGGGCAACAAGGGGGGCATGAGGCCAACACTCTTAGAGATCAGGTGGCTCAACTCCTCACGGAGCAGTTTGGCATGGGAGTAAGACCTGCTATGCCACCTGTATACCGTAAGCCGTACCCAGAATGGGTAGATAGACTTTACCCGTTTCCAAGGGGATTCAGAGTTCCCGAGTTTGCCACATTCACAGGGACTGGAGATCAGTCCACTGTAGAGCACGTTGGAGGTTTCACCGTCCAATGTGGCGATGTGGGAGATTTTGTTAAGTTAAGACTATTTGGAAACTCGTTGACAGGACCAGCTTTTGCTTGGTACGTCAACTTGTCGTCTAACTCCATCCAGACTTGGCAACAGATGGAACAAGTCTTCCACGCTCAGTTTTACAGATCTGAGCCCGAGGTGTCCATGGCTGACTTGGCACGTATGCGCCAACAGCCAGGGGAATCGGTTGAGCATTTCTTGACTAACTTCAAGAATGCCCGTAACCGTTGCTTTGTTAATTTGACGGAGAGGGAGTTCGTCAAGCTGGCACAAGGGGGTTTGAGTTTTGAACTAAGGAAGAAATTTCAAGATAGGGAGTTCTCGGATTTATTTCAACTCCTGTCTTGTGCTGTGAGGTATGAGTCTCTTCTACATGAGGAAGAGAATCGTAGGAGTGCATCAAGGGGATCATACTTCCCAAACTTAGACTATACCATCAATCATATTGGCCACGAGGCCAATGAGATTGAGGTAGACTTGGCTGAGATAACTCTAGGGAAGCCATATATATGTGCTTCTTTGTATAAAGTTGAAGAGGGACCACAAGGGGGGAGACCCAATCGTGCTCCCATTTAACCGAGGAAGTACTCCTTTGACGTCTCCAAGGCAGATTTGATTTTTGACCAACTCTATAAGGATGGTCAAGTCAAGTTGATGGGGGGGCATGTCTTTCCCTCACCCGAGAAATTAAAAGGGAAAAAGTATTGTAAGTGGCATAATAGCATGTCACATGCCACTGATTCTTGTGTGGTGTTCCGTAATGTCTTGCAGGATGCCATTGATAAGGGACGCATCAAGTTCCCTGAGGCGAAGAAGGATGCCATGTTGGTGGATACTGATCCGTTCCCCAAGGTGCTTGGTGACAACATGGTCAACCCAGACTTCTCCAAAGTCGAATTGCCACGTTTTAAGCTGGTGTTGGATACAACTCCGCCTCGAAGGAGTCCCAATGTGGTTTTAGAGCAAGGGAGCTCGTCGGGGACCAAACAGACCATCCCGGCCGCAATGTTGACTGATGAAGTTGACAAGTTGTGTGCTCGGTGCAAGAAGAGTCTCAAACTTGACGAAGAGAAGCCGAGGCCATCGATTCATCAAAGAATTGGTTTTCCCAACAGGCCAAGGCCGAGGTACCTGCCGTACGAGAGACAGGTGGAAGGAGTGAAGCAACCAGCTTGGGGGCAACCGAGACAATGGGTGGCCCATGCTCCTTTCCAAAAGAGGAGAACATTCAAGATGCCAGATGTTCCACATGGTGGATGGCATACGAATGATTCTCGTCGTCAACAACCAGTAGCAGTGGCTGAGATGACAAGGACCCAAAGAAGAAGGTTCCTTCGCAAGAACGCACAAGCACGTCAAGGCCAATTACCAATGGCTCGTGGAAACATACTGGGTGTGACACAATGGAGGAGAGAAGGTAGTCTTCAACCAAATCTCAAGCTGGTCAACTCCAGGACCACAGGGTTCAAAGTGGGCGTGATAGACAAAGGCAAGCAGGTTCAAGTTCAGAGTGATGTCAAAGCTCGATGAGGGGTTGATGACAATTTCGAAGGAGAAGAAGGCGAATATGAAGATGAGTATGTGGAAGATGATATGCTTGAAGATGATCTTCCCAACTCCAAGTTCAATAGGGGTAACAAAGATGATGAGGAGGACGGCCAAGGGCCTGCTACGACCATCCCATTCGGAAGCTTGCCACCGGTGGTTGTTACTAACTACATACTGCCCATGGTGTTCCAATTCAATGAAAAAGATCGTGAAGGGGATATAGAGAGCGAAGACGTGGAAGAAGCAAATGACGAAGATGGAGCGGTTGCTGAGTTGACTGAGGCATTCGCCCATCTCAAAGCTAGTGATGAGCCATGGAGTGTGAGGATGGCTCGTTTGGGAAGTAGGATAGATCTATCCGTCGAGACGGCAAGGCAAGGCAAGAGTTCTCAACGAATTTTGAGGGAACTCCACGAGGCAGGCCATAGGAACGTTGGTTTGCTGGGAGAAGATGATGGTCGGTACCCATTCTACGTATTGTACCAGGGACCTGAAGCAACATCATCATCGGCTATTGAGAACCCTACATGGGGATCGGGGTTCGAGGAGGAGCAAGAAAGTTCATTGGCAAACGATGAAGGCACACCAGAAGAAGAGGCCGTCATGCATGTAGCCACCTCGAAGGGGAAACAGATTATGAAGGAAACTGCAAGTGATGAGTCAAGCCACTTGGTGGTGTTCAAAGAGCCCGAGCTGAGTATGATAAAGCATTTGAAACCCCTTTACATTAAGGCTAGACTTGATGGTGTGCCCATGTCAAGAGTCTTGGTTGACAACGGAGATGCTGCCAACGTGATGCCAACTCGTATGTTAAGGAAACTTGGGAAGAGCACTGGTGATTTGATTCCTACGGATATCTTTGTTACAAGTTTTAATGGAGGATCAACTTCAGCAAGAGGAATTTTGCCCTGCTTTCTTTGTTGTCGATGGGGTGATAAGTTACAATGCTTTGTTGGGAAGAGACTGGATCCATACCAACAAGTGTGTCCCATCTTCACTTCATCAATGTTTGATGTTCTGGAATGAAGAAGGTGTGGTCGAAGTGGTACAAGCATACGTCAAGCCCTTTGCCGTGGGAGCCAACGTGGCCGAAGCTCCATTATACGATGGAGACTTTGGGCCACTTCAAGTTAGAAGTATGGATGGTGGGTCTTGTACCGTGGTATTCTCAAGTGACAAGGTTTTGAGAAAAGCTTGCATCGATCCACTCTTAGAGATAGTGAGACCATCTATGATATCTCTTGATGGTCCACCTAAAGCTGAAGCAAAAGATGATGATGAGTAAGCCACAACAAGACAAGGTGGCGAGGGAGGCCGAAGTCACGGCCTTGATGGGGAGGTTGGCCATTTATCAGTTCGAACAGAGGCTAGCTTGGGAGGAGCTTGTGTTGGTGGCTGACTGTGTTCCCGAAGAGGATTTGCCTGACGAAGGCGAGGGGCCAAGTATGGCTGAGGAAGAAGAGGATCACATGACTTCTCGTGATATCCTATAAGAAATCAATCTTGGCACTAAAGAGGACCCGCGCCCAACCTTCGTCAGTGCCATGCTCTCTGAGCAAGACAGGTACGAGTTAATAAACTTATTGAAAGAATTTAAAGATTGCTTTGCGTGGGATTATCATGAAATGCCTGGTCTAGATAGAAAGTTGGTAGAGCATAGATTGCCAATTAGTCCTTGTTTCAGGCCTTACAAGCAGCCGCCTAGGCGCTTTGCTTACGAGGTCTTGCCAGAGATAAAGAAAGAAATTGAACGACTGTTAAAAGCTGGGTTCATAAGAACAGCTAGGTATGTGAGGTGGTTGTCTAATGTAGTGCCAGTTAGAAAGAAGAATGGCAAGATAAGAATGTGTGTAGATTTTAGGAATTTGAATCTAGCCACTCCTAAGGATGAATACCCCATGCCAGTTGCTGACATGTTGCTCGATGCAGTGACTAGGCATGAAACTTTTTCTTTTATGGATTGTTACTCAGGCTATAATCAAATTTACTTGGCCGAGGAAGACATCCACAAGACCGCGTTTCGTTGTCCAGGAGCGATTGGACGCTACGAATGGGTGGTCATGCCTTTTGGGTTGAGAAATGCGGGCGCCACTTACCAACGAGCTATGAATACTATCTTTCATGACTTGATTGGTGAGTTGGTGGAGGTGTATGTGGATGACATCGTTGTCAAGTCCAAGGTAGCAAGACAACACCTCTCTCATTTACGCATGGCTTTCTTACGTATGAGAAGCCATCAATTGAAACTAAATCCACTTAAGTGTGCATTTGGTGTGTCCGCAGGTGATTTCTTAGGGTTCCTTGTGAACCAACGTGGCATTGAGGTTGACAAAAGCAAGACCAAGGCCATCATAGAGGCTATGCCACCACGTGATAAGAAGGAGCTACAAGGGTTCCTCGGCCAAGTTAACTACATTCAACGCTTCATCTCCAATTGTGCGGGCCGGACTCAGGTGTTCTCCCCGTTGCTGAAGTTAAAAAAGGAGGAGGATTTTTTATGGCGTCAAGAGCATCAACAAGCTTTTGATGACATCAAGAGGTACTTGGCGAGCCCACCGGTGCTCAACTCTCCCATTCCACGTCGGCCTTTGAAGTTGTACCTTTCAGCCACTAACACATCTATTGCGTGTCTGTTGGCTCAAGACAATGATTCAAGTGATGCACAGGCCGTGTATTACTTAAGTAGATTGTTGAACACGGCCAAGCAAAAGTATTCTGCCATAGAAAAATTGTGTTTGGCTTTATATTTTTCATGTATGAAGCTAAGGTACTACTTGATGCCTGTTCATGTACAACTCATATGTAAGACCGACGTAATTAAATATATGGTGTCCCGACCAATCATCCATGGGAGGATTGGTAAGTGGACACTTGCACTATCTGAGTTCAATTTACAATACGTACCACAAAAGGCCATCAAAGGCCAAGCCTTAGCCGATTACTTGGCCGACCACCCATGTGTGGACGTGCCTCCCGAGTTAGTAGAGATAGGGATGGTTAGTGAAGCCCCTTGGACTTTATACTTTGATGGTTCGAAGACACGTTCGGGAGCAGGGGCTGGGGTGGTGCTCACTGCCCCATCTGGGCATGCCATGTCTTTTGCTTTTACTCTAAATGTTCCATGTACTAATAACCAGGCCGAGTACGAGGCCTTGGTGGTTGGGCTGGAGATGCTTGTCGATTTAAAAGCTAAGAGTGTTGACATCAAAGGAGACTCACAATTGGTAGTCCACCAAGTACTTGGTGATTTTTCGTTGTGTCAATTACGTGTTAGAGACGTACCTCGAGTATGTCCAAGTCCTGATAACTCATTTTGACAACGTATCTATCAAGTTTGTGCCTCGACAAGACAATGGCATGGCCAACTACTTAGCACAGCTGGCATCAGGCTTTAGGGAGTTCTACCATGAGGGGGGAGAGCAGATCTTCGTACAAACACTTAGTCCATTGAGAGAGCGTTTGAAGCAAGGAGTAGAAGTGTTCCAAATAGATGGAGAAGAACCCGAAGATTGGCGTACTCCTTTGATGTCTTACTTGAAAAATCCCAATGGGGATGTCGACAGAGCCATCAAGTTCAAAGCTAGGAACTACGTGCTATTAGATGAAGTCTTGTTCAAGAAGAGACCAGATGGTTTGTTGTTGAAGTGTTTGGGGGGGCAAAGAAGCTTTGAAAGCCATGGGAGAAGTCCATGAAGGCATATGTGGTGCTCATCAAGCTGGACCTTCCATGAGATGGGTACTTCATAGGTATGGCTACTACTGGCCATCCATTGGAGAGGACTGTGCCGCGTTTGCTAAGGGGTGTGAGGCCTGTCAGCGACATGGCCCGGTCCAAAGAGCTCCTACGGTTGATTTGAAGTCCATCATCAAGCCATGGCCATTCTTTGGTTGGGAAATGGACTTGATTGGGAAGATCTACCCGGCGTCCTCGGACAAGCACACACTTATTATCTTGGCAACGGACTATTTTACAAAGTGGGTGGAGGCCAAGCCAATGACGTTGGTAAATCAAGGTGAAGTGATCAAGTTTATAAAAGAGAACATAATCCATCGGTTTGGATTGCCTGCTACTATAACAGGAGGGGAGGTGATGGAATTTGCTAAGGAATATGGGATCAAAATCATACATTCCACCCCATACTACGCTCAGGCTAATGGTCAAGCTAAAGCATCCAACAAGGTGGTGAAGGGAATCTTGTCTAAAATGATTGAAGATAATCCTAGGAAGTGGCATGAGCACTTGTCAGAAGCTCTGTGGGCTTATCGGATGTCACCTCGTAGTAGTACAAAGGTGACACCTTTTGCTTTGACATACGGCCACGAAGCTTTCTTTCCACTCGAGGTGACCGTTAAGTCATTAAGATACATGCGTCAACATGAGCTCACGCCTTGTGAGTATTATGAGTCCATGATGCTAGAGTTGTGTGATCTTGATGAGCTTCAACTCAGAGCTCTTGATAACATTAGAGTTCAAAAAGAAAAAGTCGCACGAGCTTACAACAAAAGGGTGAAGCACAAGTCATTCGAAGAGGGTGAGTTAGTATGGAAGTTGCACTTACCCATCGGGGACAAGGACCCAAAGTTTGGGAAATGGTCCCCAAATTGGCGTGGTCCTTTCATTGTCCATGCCACCCGTCCCAACGGGGCGTATCTTTTGAAGGATAGTGATGGGGTATTACATGATCGTCTCATTAATGGAAAATATCTTAAACCTTATGTCCCTTCACTTTGGGACGTGGGGTGTCAACAAGCTTGATTTCACTAAGGCATTTGGAGTGGCATGGGGGTCAAACGATGACGTGCCATGCCAAGTTACTCCACTGAGCCACAACGTTGAATAATGGAAGGGGACATGGCGCTTCATAGATAAAGACGGCTGGGATGCCATACTAAAGCAGTTAAGTGTGTAAAATATATGTATATACACTAAAGCGATGTGTAGAGATTGTAAGATCTCAACGTATTACTCCCCATGAACACGAGCATGCCACGTTACCAAGAAGGTCATTAAATTTTTGGTTTATGGTCAGGGCGTGGGGCATATGTGGCTATGGAGATGGATAGCGGCATACGTACAGTATGAGCAAGTTGAGTGCAATATCATCCATTAGTGAAGAAAGAACATTCAGATCATTACTCGAACTCGATGAGGGAATAAAAAGAAAAAAAAACGCAACGATAAACAACCGCCTAGTGATCAAGAGTTCCATGGAGGGCAAGAAAGTTTGAAGTGGCAAGAGTTGCTATAAGGTTAACCCCGAATGTAATTGTTTCTGCGGCATGGGGGCTTGCCGGATCATTGCCGAGCGATTGTGAGTTAGCTAGTTGGGAATTGGTGAGCGGTCGAGTCTCAAGTTCCCTTTACAGCCGCACAATAAAGGGCGATGGAATTATTGGGAGGTTTGTTTTTCCTCTAAGGTGGTTTCGGTATGAGCCTAGTGGTGATGTGCGATAGAGACGAATGATGCTATATTGGCTTTCTTATGAAAGAGCCGAATTTTGGCTAAGGAAAAGTGTGTCGTATGGGAAGTCGGATGGGAAGGTAGAGAGTGCTAGGTGGTCGTGTGTATTGGTGGTGAAAGTGTTAGCGTTGAGAGAGTTGAGGCCACCCATCTGGTCTCCTAAAGCGAGTGGTTTGGCTTCAATATGAAAAAAAAAATCTAAGTTTGATTTCAACCACCACAAGATTGTATGTGAAGGACATGGGAGTTATCGATTAAACATCAAGCCATGAGCATGAGTGCTTTGGTGGCTTTCTATGTGAAGCCAGGCTTGACTAAGTGAGCCACGGGGCTTTGTGGGGAAAGATGACGGGCTACCACCCGGTTTGGATCAAGTGGCCATCCAACGTTAAGAGAACACGGCATCATGGTGATAAACAAAGGGGCCACGAAAATATTAAAAGTCATATGAAAAACGAGTTATAAAATCCGGAAAAAAAACCGACAAATCAAAATCCAAACAATGGCTAAACCGAATGTTCAAAAGTATGAGCAAAACAAAACAAAGATGCTTCAAACGTCAAGGGTCTTGATGATCTCATCGAAGCTAGCCTTCAAATTGGTGAATTTGGACTTGTTCTCGCGATCAGTCTGGATAGCCTTAGCTCGTTGAAGGGCAATTTCATTCGTAGGCATGATATATTCTTCTTTCGCACGAAGAGCACGGATCTTGGTTGCTGACTCATGAAGATCTCGTGCCAAATTTTATTTTTGAGTCCTCTCTTGAGTCTCTTCTTCTTCCAGACGTTGGAGCTCTGCCTTCAGTTCATCAATGCGTGCCTTGCGGGTAGCTTCCGTAGCTTGAAACGAGGCCACCTCGCTTGATGTAGATCTTCCTTTGGCCAACTCCTCTTGAAGAGAGGAGTGGGTGGTGGCTTTAGCCTCCTCTTCACGTGCCAACTTGTCCCGAAGCTCGCGAGCACTCTCAATGGCGGCAAACCATGACTTGATCTCCGAGGAAGCGCTCTGCATTAGTAGCATCTGCTCCATATCTATCCTCGGGATTGGGAGGTGCAGCTCGAGCTTGTAAGGAGGTCAAAGGCTTCTTGAGGCCACTTTGTGTCTAAAGCCCCCATGGCTTCTTCAGGGGAGAGGGTAAGGAATTCACCCACTGCCGTCAGAGTAGCTTTGATGGAGGAAGGAGAAGGATTGCTTGTGGGGACAGGAACCTCCGTCAGGAATTGACTCTCAAAGTATTTCAGATATGCGAGGTTGTCATCAAGACTGGCCATGCCCTTTAAAAAAAAGGTAAAAAAGGGTGAAGTACACTATGACAGGATTTGGAATTAGGAGTAGACAAATGGAAAATAGCTATACTTACCAAGTCAACAGGGCTAGTTGTTTGAGTAATAGGTGGATTATCAACGAGGCCAGCTTGGCATCCTTCCTCAGCAGGAATGGTAGTTTCCCTCGGCGTGGTTTTCACTCTTTCCCTTGACTCCTCTAATTCGTCAGTAGCCTCTTCAGTAGTTGAGGCAGAGACCAAGGTGTTTGCGAGTAAAGCAAAGGCATTCTTGCTGGTGGTAAACAACTCAGACATGGGTAACTCCAGCTCCAATGGCCCTTCTGGTTGTGGGAGAAATTCTTCTTGGTAATGAGGTTGTTCTTGATATGCCCAGGGGTCCGGTTGTTCTCCGTAGTAAGGGGGTTGGTACTGGAACCCGAATCCATAGTCTTCTCCTCCTTGATTGCTCCAGGGAGTATCGGGGTAATACCACCCGGATGGTGGTGGATACCCCCAATGATTGGAGAAGCCATTAGGATCCATGATTCAGATCTGCACCAACAAAAACAAAAACACCCAAGTGAAAAGCAAGGGTGGAAAAGAAAAGAAAAACGCTAAAGTAACAAACTTCTGCCTTTCCTAATACTCTAGAAAGTAACCGGCAACGGCGCCAAAAACTTGACTCGCTATGACACAACACCTAACAATGGCCAAGTGTAACCAATGGAAGGGACTGCAGTATAGTGGCTCAAGTGATAAATATCGAATCCACGGGTCTCTAGAGTTACTATTACTCAGCTTCAGTTTATTATTTAGCAAACCAGATCAAGATGAAAGAACTAAAACTACTCTAGCAAACTACAGTTAAAGTTAATCTAATTACAGGTTGGGAACTCACTTAGGTATGATTCCCCCTAGCCACTAGCCAGACTAACGATTGATGATTTCTAACTTGTTTCACTTTCATTCACAATGCGGAGAATCCTTGACTAGACCTTGAGTCTCGACTAAAGGAACAAGGCCCTCTTGAGTCAATTGCCTAGAGGGACGTATCCTTCTCTAGAACAACTGATCAAGGCGTTCTGAACTAGACTCCCTCTATCGAAAGGGGTTCTCAATCGATACAAAGCTGTGAATCAACCCTCGACTAAAGCAATCGATCCACGACTATCAATCTATGGTGCTCTATTGACCTAATCAGGTATTCCCTCTCATAGGATCAAAGCAGAATCAATAATCTCGACTAAAGCAGAATTGAATCATGAAAACATGCATAGATTGAATATGAACTCAAGATTATCAAGTCAGAGTACTCATACAATCATCCAATCAAACAAACATAGCTAGGGTTCCTCAAAACCTAAGTGAAGGGAAGTTACTCCATAGAGAAGAGAGAGACTGCAGTAAGAATCTTCAGATGATCAGTCTTCAAGTCCGGGCTTCTTCCTCGAGCTTCCAAGGCAAAGAAATCCTCCAATTCCACTCCAAGAATGCCCTCAAATCGCCCTCTCTCTCTCTCTTTGGTTCGTCCCTTGTGTGTTTGGGATCCAAAACCCAGCTCTCCCCTTTCCTTTTGGCTGAAAATCTGCTTAAAAGGGCATTAGTGGCCAAAGCACGGTCGAGGGCACGGCCGTGTAATGCCTCAGCCCGCCCGTGCTTTGGCTAGGGTTAATTACACGGCCAGTGCATTGAGAGAAACACGGCCGTGCTTGGGAGAGAACACGGCCGTGCTTTGGGAGAACACGGCCGTGCTTTCAGCCCGTGTAATCAGCTCATGTTTGCCAAACTCGAATTAGCTCGCGGCAGTAAAAGCACGGCCACAGAACACGGCCGTGTTTTGGAGAGAACACGGCCGTGCTTTGGGAGAACACGGCCGTGTAATGAATTAGGTGTGCCCGTGTTTTGGCTCCAGCTCGACAAAATGACTTCCGAATGCCCCGAAACTCGTGCTTAGCCTTTCCTTTGACGCCTGGGACCTGAAATATGACAAAATAGCACAACCCGGCGTAAAATAGTCCAAAAGTACACGACTATGCCCCTCAAACGGATAAGAACTAGGGGCGCAAATATGTGCAATTACATCGTTATCAGCTATACTTACCAAGTCAACAGGGCTAGTTGTTTGAGTAATAGGTGGATTATCAACGAGGCCAGCTTGGCATCCTTCCTCGGCAGGAATGGTAGTTTCCCTCGGCGTGGTTTTCACTCTTTCCCTTGACTCCTCTAATTCGTCAGTAGCCTCTTCAGTAGTTGGGGCAGAGACCAAGGTGTTTGCGAGTAAAGCAAAGGAATTCTTGCTGGTGGTAAACAACTCAGACACACCACTCGTGCCTTCTGAGGTCATGAGATGCCTAGTCACGAAACTCCCAAAGTCGAGTTTGTCAGGTGGGGTTTGAGTGGTAGTTGGCTTCGTCGTAGGAACAACTATGGGGCTAGTTGCTTGGCTCGTGACGAGGTGAGGTGTGGAGCGAGCAGGCTCTTCGTGAGCCTCAAAATCGTCTGTAGAGAAGTTGACCTCAGAGTCTGAATCTTCCACGCTAAATGGCTGGCGAGCCTTGTCACCAACTTCTTCGTAGTCCTCCACGCTTACATTGTGGGATCCATCATTCAGCTCCACTGTTTGTGACTACACATGAAATGAGGGAGAATGATAAGAGAAGGTGGCATGAGTAGTATCACATTAAGAGCATGAGATGGGGCTTAATACTTACATGCTCACTCTCTTGGGGTTGAATACGTTTTGGTGGCCTTGGTGAGGATTCATTTTCCTTAAGTGCTGAAAGCAAGAAAAAGACGTCAAGAGGCCATATGCTTATAAAAAAATAGAGAGATACGAAAAAAAAGGACTAAGGGTGAACTAGGAAGACACTTACATAAACGACGTTTGACAGAGACTTGGGTGTAGATGCTTGTTTTCCCTTGTCTCTGTTGTCGTGAGTTGATGCTTGACGTCCCGAGGGAATACTCACCGGTTTGCTTGGGAGTAAGCCTCGTGCGATCTGGACTGGATTACCATTGAAGAGGCCAAGGGCTTCTAGTTTGTTTGGGAGCAATTTTCCGAAGGTCTTGGAAGCGCGATTCTCTAGATATTTGAAGAAACTGAACTCGACACTTGCTAAGAGTTTGTCTTGCCATAACTTCAAGTTGCGTGCTTTATCACTATGCAAGTTCCTGCGGCCAGTGGGATCCATGAGTTGAGGAGAATGTGGCATAGTCAAAGGCCATGACTGGACAAGACCGAATTGGCGAGCAACATAGTGTGGATTGTAGACTTCCGAGGTAGCAAACTTAGCGCCAATAGGGGTGAACACTAAGTCTCACGGCAGTAGCCATCTCTTCCATTGGCGTACAAATTTCTCGTAGGGTCGCGAAGGACTTTGTGGTTTCTCCTTAAAAGGGGTGATGAAAGATTTAGACCCAAGGAGACGCTTCGAGAAAGGAGAAAATGTAGGTATCATGCTAAGTTGATAGAAGTATGAGAAGCAGTCAACAAAGTCTCATTCCAGCGGTTTGGCTTTGATGAGGTAGTGGCCATATGAATCTGGTAGGGCATCTGGGTTAATCTTGTCTAGACTCTGAAGATAAAAAGCAAATGGAAAAGGAAGACCGAGTGGGATCAAAGAAAATAGCGGACGTCGTCCTGGAAAGTACGCGTAGATCCATAGGAGCACAATCCACAAAGGGCCTGAACCATTAATAGTAGCACCCGTGGAAATTTGATGGTGAAGTGAATACATACCATGGTAAATATGGGCCAGTATAAAATCTGCAAAGTCACGACCACACCATCCCGCGGCAAGTCTATGAGAAAGATCACAGAAGGATTGGCGAGGTGAGCCTGAGCTGGGACAGATGATGAACTTGTAGAGCCAAAAGTGGATGAAAGCAGCCCGCTCTTCCTGTGTCACCGGAGTCTTTTCGTCAGAAGGTTGATATTGTTGACGAAATGCTTGGAACGACAATGGGGGGAAAAGTTGTGTGTTCTCCGGGAGCTCGAAGCGAGATTTGGTTGATGATTCGAAGCCAAGACCAGTTAGAGCAGTGATGTCCATGAGAGTAATGGTCATGGCCCCAATTGGGAAGACGAAGCAGTTGGAGGAAGTAGACCAGAAGCATAAGGCCGCCTTGAAGAGAGCAAAGTCGGGTTCTCCAATTTCGGTGCAAAGGGATATCAGTCTCCAAATACCGGAACTCGTCCACAAGCGCGTTGTCGTCACATCATTCTGAAGCCTTTTGAACCATCCATCAAAATCTGGGTCTCTCTGAGGCCAGGAACCCACTGGTTTTTTGGAGCGTTTCTTGTGAACGAAAAACGTCGTGGAAGGAAGGTTCATCTTATATAGCAGTCTCCCTTGACCGAGCGGGTAGCGATCAAGTTGGCTTACAGGGACGCTTCGTGCTTGGATCAGGTAAGGTCCTAATCTACCCATGCCATCTGCTTCGACTTGCAAGGTATGCATGAAGACCCCTTTATCTCGGGCGAGAAGGTCGTATTCCTGTTGGTAGACGCGAGTAGCCTCCTCGACCTCGGCTTGATTAATCTCTTCTTCTTCTCCGGTTGACATCCTACAAAGCCGCACAAGAAGAATGAGTTTTCCATGTCAAAAAAAAAGAGAGTTTTTGGCCGCAAGCCATTAGAGGTGGAAGGAGCTTGGATTTTCACCTCGATTTGATTGATGACGACTGTGTTTACTCCTGAGAACTCTATGGGGATTTGTGTGGATGAAGATGAGAAGAATGAAGACGGGTGGTCTCTATTTATAGAGTTTATGGGAGTTGATTTGGAGTATCATTTTTAGTTATGGAGAGGATTTGGTGGTAATAGAATCCCACTAGGAGAAGGAGAGGTAAAGTACCGGCCAAGATATGCCGTGTGATTTCCTGTACCCGAATTGAAATAGGATGGCGTAATTTAATATTGATGTGAAAAGAAGAATGGCAAGTTTGATGGCCTTGGTGTCCGAGTGTCCGAGTCCATGGAGGCAGGGAAAGAGCCGATTCTTTTGTTTTATTTGGCCCATTCCAGGTTGTTGTAGGTGCTCAATACGGAAAGGATAGGGTGCGGCCAAGGCGGACAAGGACATCGAGTGAAGAAGCGGCTTATGCAGCTGTATAATTGTGGGTCGTCCTTGCTTGAAGTTGTTTTTCGATATTTTCTCTTTTAAGTGTTTCGCCCCGACGCCAAGCGTGAAGAGGCAGGTGGCTTGGGTGGCTTACCGCATGAGAGCTGGAAAAAATATTAAGATTAATGGTGGATGCCTTCGTCGTATTTTTTGGCCAGGGTAATTAGTAGAATAAAAATGTTTTTAATTATATGGCCCCCAGGTTGAAGAAGATGAGGACTCGACTGTGAGTCTCACCAAGATGGATGAGGTAATACAGTTATGGGGACTTGGCGGCTTGTGGTCAGGGAAGACCAGTTTGTGATTAGTAAGGCCGTGTAATGACCAAACTTATAATGCCATCCTACCACATCTAATGCCATTGGTAATTAGTCCATCTTTGTTATATTTTAAGGTGGTTTTCTTGCTGATGTATGAAAAGAAAGGGTGATGGCTTTACAAGTTAAAGCCAAATTGGACAAAGGATGGTCGCAATGTGTAGTTGAATTTTAGGCATGGTGATGAAAGTTGACATCAACTACTTAGTCCATAATTCTTATGCACTAAGTAGTTGGGGGCATTTGTTTACACTAAAAAATAATCGTGTAACCCATTGATTATTTACAAGGCATTTATTGTCTTTCTAAGGCCAGATCAATAATAACAATTAATGTTATTTAAACTGGGCCTACGATACTAGATTTTTAAACCCAAACGATCAGGCCTGACATGACGTGTGAGAATAAACTAAGTCTGGTGCCTCATCGCGACAAGCCTCTTCACGTCAAGTTGGTAGACCGCCTTGTCTAAACCACATCGTGAGTCTACAAGATACGCGGGGAGAAGGTCACAAGATAAACGAAGTTCGAGCGCCAAGCCTCCTTGCGTCAATCCACTTCGCGAGTTCGCCAGGCCACCTCGTCGCAAGTCCGCCAAGCCTCTACTAAGTCCAAGCGCCAAGCCTCCTCACGTAAAGTTTGGTAGACCTCCTCGTCGCGACAAGCCTCCTCGTGCCAAGTTTGGTAAACCACCTCGTAGCATTGTCATCATGTTCGACAAACCGCCTCGTCGCGAGATCTGGAATAGCCATAGTAAAGGAAAGGGCAAGTAACAAGACAACAGTTTCAAAAAGTAGAACCGACGGTTTGATTGAGAAACTTTCAATTACTCCACGTTCAAGGACACGTCAGCCACGTCCGGGAAAGAAGGGAAGCGGTTTCTTTTTGGAAGTTACTCTCCAGATAGTTTTCTACGGCGGTTATCACCTCAAGCCTATAAATAGGAGGAAGAGTTGTCAGAGAGAAGCCCGCAAAAATCACCACTCAACACCACTTGTCAAGTTTTATCAATCTTATCTTTCTTCTACAAATTTTTATCAGTAGTCGTAGATCTGGAGCTCTCTTAGAACCTCCATAGGAGTAGGATTAACTTAATGTAGATCTGTCTCGAGAGTCGTGTAAACATCGAACACCCTCGTTCGAACTGTGTTTAAAGAGGTGTGAACCGTGTTTAGTGATCGTTGTCCAAAGAAGTCAAAGGTGCAATCAATTTATTTCAACGCAAGTTTTCTCGCCGGAGAACAGTACCTTTATGTGATGGTACAACTTCAAGTTGTAAAATTGTACCATAACATAAGGGTACAAATTGCTTTATGGTACAACCTAAACTTATACATTTAATGTTATGGTACAAGTTTAAGTTGTACATTAAAGCACCAATACTATATAGCATAGTAGAAGTGCTCGTTATTTTAATGTCCTAAAGGTGTGTTCTCCTTCTTGGTTTAACAAAGTTAGGTTTGGAGAATTGGCAACCCTTGCATTCACAATATATATAGCTTAGGCCTTATTTGCTTAATGGATTTCATCATGGATTTGGTACATAAAAATCAACCATCATGGACTTTGTACACAATCCATCGTTTGTTTGATGGATTTAGCAGGGACAAATCCATGGGGCCCATAGTATTTTAGAGTCCAAATCCGTGGATCTCATGGACTTGAGAATTCCATTCCCGGGTCGTTTGCTTCATAGACTTGAAAAATGAGCGTTTTGGTAAAACCTGGGTTTTGGAAAACCATGGATATATGATGAATTTGGTGGCATTATGGATTTGAACAAGTCTATTGTTTGCTTAATGGATTTGATTATGGACTTTGTTTGATTAGATTTGTGGATATTAAATACAAATTACCTAGTTACCCTTATTTAATTATATTTCTATATTATAATCCAAATCTTTCATTTAAAACTAATCCAAAACATAGAAAGAAATTTTAAACTCTTTACCACTATGTGGATTAATAATTCAACTACAAATATAGAAATGTATTACAATTTGGCACTGATCAACAATTCATCTAATAATGTAAGCAATATTATGTATCAATTGCAGCCAATTGCTCGCTTTATTGCTACAACTCATCATCTTCTTGCTAACTCACCGATGTGGAATCCGACAATCAATCAAATAGTAATGTACAAGATGAGCATAAAGTGTTTCTAGGTGAATCTAACAAATCACATATACATTCATATTTAAATAAAATACGATATTACAAAATGAAATGATAAATTCTCATATTTATAAAATACGAAATTATAAAAGTTTACAGTTGCATGACCATTGAATTAAAGTAGGACAAATTTGTAATTAAAGAAATAATTAAGGGTAGAAAGGTAATTTACCATCATGAATTTTAATCCATCACCCAAATCCCACCTCAAGAGGTGGAACTTCCAAGTCCGTGGGGTCCATGAATTTGGAACCCCTAAAGAGGTGGGCCCCACAAATTCCATCTCCCTAATTCCCTAAGGCAAACGATGGATTTCGGTTCAAGTCCATGATGGATATATTTCCATGACCAAATCCATCACCAAAACCCTCAAGCAAACGACCCTACTTATTTACAATTCATGATTTGTGTTGGGGTACAAAATTCATGATTACTTTTTACAATTTTAACCCTACTTATTTCACTAATCACCAATTTATCCTCTTTCGTTTACTAATGACCAACTTGTAGTGCATATTAATTTTGCATTCAATATTTATTATTATTCATTGCACACAAGCACTACATGATTAATCTCAACTTTACGAAATTGAAAACCATAAGGAATTGTCTAACTGTGTATAATATAAAGTTGTTATTGATTAATGATGTTCATTTGTTCTGATAATGTTAGTGGAACGAAGCTATTGGATGAAAAAAAAAATTAATAAAAATTATAATGTAAAAATAAATAATACTCAATAAGGGCACTAAGATAAATTTCTAATGCAACCACAAATATAACAATGTCAAATCCATCATGAAGTATAACAAGCAAACAATGGTTTGTACCAAAAACCAAATGGGGCAATTCCATCATATATCCATGGTTTTGTAAACCCAGGTTTTAACCAAAACCTTCACTTTTCAAATCCAAAAACCAAACGAGCCTTTTCAAATCCATTGATGTAATAAAAAACACTCCAACGTTGGCCACATGGCAGAATGCCATTGGCAATTACAAACCCAAATTACTATTTAACAATGTCTATAAGCCAAGATAAAAACGACAGCGTTTGATTAAAATGAAGAGCAACATAAATGAAACTTTGCTGAGAAACGTTTCTCCTTCTTCTCCTTCGATTGAATCCAAACATCATCAGGACTTCTTCTTCTTGCATCTGCAACTTATCTTCTTCACTTGGTTGACACCCCCTTCAAGTTGTGGCTTCTGTTAAGATTCCCAACATGCCAAGTAACTCTTGGACGCGCACCCTGTATAGACTTTTGGTATTTATGTCAGCCAATTGATTGGCTGTACTGACATGTTGCAGATGCACAAGACCATCATTGATTCTCTCCCTGGTGACATGCATATCAATCTCGATATGCTTTGTCCTTTCATAGAACACCGGATTTTCAGCAATATGAATTGCAGACTTGTTGTCACAAAAGATAGTCACGGGTAATGGTATTTTCACACTTAATTCAGTCAATAATCTCCTCAGCCATTCAATCTCACAAACCAGTAGAGCAAGTGCTCTATATTCAGCCTCTGATGAAAACCTAGAGATTGTGGTTTGTTTCTTGGACTTCCACGTGAGTAGTGACCTTCCAATGAAAGTGTAATAGCCCTTCTGGTGTCAGGGCAGCTTGCCCTGTCAAAATCACAAAAGCCTTTGAGTTTCAATTCTGCTTGGCTACTGAAATAAATCCCTTGTCCTGGTGATGTCTTGAGGTATCTGAGTACTCTATGAGCTTCTTACAAATGGTCACTGTAAGGATCCTTCTAGAACTTGCAGAGTTGTTTTACTGAGAATGTAAGATCATGCCTAGTAATAGTGATGTAGTGTAATCTCCCTACTAGCCTCCTGTACATCTTAGGATCTTCCATTTTGCTCCCTTGTTCAGCTGCAAGCTTCACCTTAGGATCAGAAGGTGATAAGCAACCCTTAGCTTCCAAAAATCCAGTGTCATTCAACAACTCCATGCAATACTTCCTCTGACATACAGCTAAGCCTTCTGCGGTCCTTGTTACCTCAAGTCCAAGGAAATATTTCAGAGGACCAAGTAATTTCACTTTAAACTCACCACACAATGATCTTTTAATTTGATCAATGTCCTTCTGTGTATCTTCTCCAACTATAATGTCATCCACATAGACTAACACCACCACAATTCTGTCATGAACCCACTTGGTGAACAATGAGTAATCAGATTTTGACTGTGAAAATCCATTCTTCAATAAGAAGCATGTTGACTTGGAAAACCACTGTCTTGAGGCTTGCTTTAAACCATATAATGACTTCTTTAATCTGCATGCCATTCTTGTATTGCTGGATTCTGGTATCTCAACTTCCAGAGTTATTTCCATGTAAACTTCTTCAGTTAATTCTCCATGCAAGAAAGCATTGGAAACATCCAATTGCTCAAGAGACCAGTTCTTCACTGCTGCTATTGCTAGTAGAGCTTTCACTGAGTTTATCTTTGCAACGGGTGAATATGTGTCTAGAAAATCTATTAGATATACCTGTGTGAAGCCCTTAGCAACTAGTCTGACCTTGTACCTCTCTATTGTACCATCAGGCTTCAATTTGAGTTTAAACACCCATTTGCTCCCCACTACATGTTTATCTGGTGGTACTGGTAATATTTCCCATGTTTGATTGGCCTCCAGAGCTGCAAGTTCTTCATTAATTGCTCTCCTCCACTCTAGAGCTTGAATTGCCTCTCTATAGCTTCTAGGCTTTACACATGTCAAGACACTTAATGCATATGATTTATCTAATGCATTGAGATGATCTAGATTGAAAGTGACAGGATGCCTAGTAATAGTGCCTCCAAAGGCTCCAAACTGCAGTTGAGAGTCTAACACACAATCTTGATACTTGGTTGGAAGGACAATGTGCCTTGTAGGTCTACCAGCAGGGTCCTCATATTCAGCCTGTGATTCTAATTCAGGTCCAAGTTCTATGCCAGAAGAAGAAAACTCAGTAGGTAGTGAAACATCAGGACTACTAGATTGGTCCCCCCTTGAATCAGAGGTTGTATCAAGAGGAACTGGTGGGTTGCAAGTGGGAACTAAGATAGGTGGTGTAGGGGTGATAATAGGGTAGGAAGGAGAAGGCAGGTCTGCTGCAGAAGGAGTAGCTTCTGATGCCTCAGATGAAATCTGAAAGGGAAGAATGGATTCATGAAAACAACATTTCTTGAGACAAACACTTCTCTGGTTTGCAAATCCAGTAAATTATAACCTTTAATCCCTACTGGTAAACTAAGGAATACACACTGCCTTGCACGAGGAGCAAACTTAGTTCTACCTCTAATCAAAGTGCTAGCATAGGTGATGTGTTGTATAAAATCTCATAAGGAGATTTGTTGCCAAGAACTAGAGTGGGCAGCCTGTTAATGAGAAAAGTAGCATGCAGAATGCAATCACTTCAATAGACTAAAGGGAGTCCTGATTGGAATCTAAGGGACCTAGCAACATTAAGAATGTGCTGGTGTTTCCTCTCCACTCGTGCATTCTGTTCAGGGGTTTCTACACAATACATCTGATGTTCTATGCTATTTTCCATGTAAAAATCACACATGTTAAACTCCTGCCCTTGGTCACTCCTGATCACCTTCACATTTTTACCAAACTGATTTTGTGTCAAAGCACAGAATCCTTTAATTTGAGAAGTGATCTAGCCTCACTTTTGTGACTCATCAAAAACACCCACACAGTTCGTGAGCAATCATCCGCAACCGTTATAAAATAAGAATATCCATCATAAGAAACAACAGACAAAGGCCCCCAAATGTCAACATGTATTAACTGAAATAAATCATGTGTAATACTGGTGCTAACAGGAAAAGGTAGTTTCTTATATTTGGAAAGATGTCCTAGTCACTAATGCCATAAGTCTACTTGTTGTGGATGAAAATTGAAGGAACTAGCTGCTTGAGGTTGTGATGGAGATGGTTGGTCTTTCTCTGGTTTGGAAAAGGTGAGCTGGCAGAGGCCTCTATTCTCTTTTGATAAACCCATCATCTTCATGCTTAGCAGGTCCTGAATTTGGCAGAATTCAGATTGGAAATGTAAGGCTAAAGGGTGATCACGAGTAAGCTTACTAACTGACACAAGGTTAAAGGAGAAGCCCTGAGGGTAATTTGACAGTTCCTACATGTGTTACTATAACTTTTGTAGTATTAGGTAGATAAACAAACATGATGTGAACTGCTCTATGTTCAATGAAGAGTGATAAAGAACATGAGATATGGTCTGAGGCTCATGTGTCAAGAATCCAGAAGGTAATGGGATCTAGGTTACTATGTTCTGTATGAGAGGAGAGGACAAATTTACTTGAGTGGTTAGGGAAAGGAGGCAGTTATTGGGAAACACAATAGGCATGAGGTGATATGTTGGTGATTGAGGAGGTGAGGGGCTGAAGCTAGCACCAGCTTGCATCATTAACTTTAGTCTGTTCATTTCTTCAGGAGTGAAAGCTGCTATTGCTTTTGCTTGACTTACAGGATTTCCATCTGGATTATCACTGTTGTAGCTTACCTCAGTAGATGAATCCCCTGAATTTGCTTGAGAGACCGATCTGCAAACCTTGGAGTATTGGTTTGAGATCCTCCAGAACTACTATTGTTATCAGCTTGTTTCTTTCTCCTTGCTCTCCAACATTCATCAACAGCATGACCAGGTCTTTTGCAGTAGACACAATGCTTTCTTCCTTGACCTCTGTACCCTAATTCCTGAGGTGTTGTTCTTGCTACCAAAGCCACACTTTGAGTTTTCTTTCTAGTGTTTCCCTTCTCGGCTTTCAACTTCTGTTCATACTGCAGCAGGTCATCAACTGCTTCTAAGACAGTTGGTAGAGGCTTTTGTGAGAGCAGTTGAGTCTTGATTATCTCAAAGTCAGGATTCAAACCTCTTAAAAATCAAATCAAATCAAATAATCTGCTTCATGCCTTTCCTTGTAGGCTACCACTGCATCACAAGGATTTGGGTTTCCTGGAGCATAATTGCAAGGTATAATAGGGCTAAATTGCAAGTACTCCTCCCATAATCCTTTAATTTTTGTGTAATACTGATTTATGGTTTGAGCACCCTGCTTGCACTTGTGAATATCATCCTCCAGATTTATGATCCTGATGGCATTTGGTTTGGCATATCTCCTCTTCAGTTCCTCCCACAGAACTCTATCATTCACATGACTCATTACAGATCTCCTTAGATCCTTGTTCTGAGAGTTAAGGATCTATGACAATACAACAGTGTTACAACCATCCCACAACAAGTAATTTGCATATGTTTTAGCAGGCATAGGAATGGAACCATCTATAAAACCCAATTTGTGCTTCATCTTTAGACTCATTATCACATAACGACTCCACATAGTGTAGTTACTACCATCGGAGACAGATCCTATGGATTGATTCAGTGTTTCGTTAGGGTTCAGGTAGTAAGGATTACCGAAGGTTATGACATCGTTTCTGGCTCCAGCTCCAGCAATGAGTTGTTGTTGTTGCTACTCATCAAACGATCCAAATTGGAAAGCGCGAGTACTAGTCCCATTCCCCGCTTGGGTTCCTCGAGTTGCTTGAGATCCAGCTCCCGATGAGGAATTTGGAAGACCTTGAGAACCCGGCGGCGGCGTGTTCATGGTTACTCTAGTTGCTTGACTGCTCTGATACCATAACAAAGTTAGGTTTGGAGAATTGGCAAGCCCTCAAAGTGAAGGGTTGCCCTGCATTCACAATATATAGCTCAGTGTTCTGTTAATCAAAAACACTCCAACATTAGCCACGTGGTAGAATGTCATTGGCAATTACAAACCCAAATTACTGTTTAACAACGACTCTAAGCCAAGATAAACACGACAGCGTTTGATTAAAATGAAGAGCAACATAAATGAAACTTTGCTGAGAAACGTTTCTCCTTCTTCTCCTTCTTATCCTTCGATAGAATCCAAACATCATCAGGACTTCTTCTTCCTGCATCTGCAACTCATCTTCTTCACTTGGTTGACATGGTTAACGGAGTCTCTGGTTTGGTACTCAATCCCCAGGTCTGTCATGGTCGGTGAACGAGAAATAACTGAAAGACGCCTTCTCTTCATTCGGCGAGGTGACAGAAAGTAATTTCTGGCGATACCCATTTGATCAAGTACGTATTTTTCCGTGTTAATCACATGTAGCTTTGTATGCTTCTTTGTAACTCATCCAACTGTTCGACAAATTGCCTCAATGAGCCTACTTCTGGCTGGGTGGTCTAGCTGGGTTATTGTGTTTAGAGGCGCCTGTCCAATTTCCTCTATACTCATGGATCATCTGTCATGATTGTCAGTGAGGATTGCATATGAAAGAGATAGCGGAAGGTCAAGAGGGTTTGGGTTCGTGAGTTCCACTTAAGAAATGAGGCCGCTAGTGCCAAGGACGCCATGGATGGGAAGGTGAGGAAAACGAAACATTCGTCCTTTCCTTATTATCTTCTATAGATGTTTTACTGCTCTCTTCTTCCAATTTGTTCATTACCCTATTTAGTGAGAAAATTTTTCTTGGGGGTTAATTGCATGGTAGGTCACTGAGATTATAAATAACATTTAAGTTTGGTCACTCGAAATATTTAAATCCATTGGTGGTACTTCATTTTACTGAAACCGTTCATGTTTGGTCACTCTCTGTCCAACTCCGTTAACTTTTGCTTATGTGGCAGTCAACTCTAAAAGTTGACCGTCAAATTGTGTGACGTGACAATTAAAAAATTATTAAAAAATAAAATTTAATCTTTGTATAATTTCCAGCCATCGTGTTGGGACCCATGCGGGGACACGGAATCCCTGTCAATCGATCAATAGAGTCAGCATTCTGTTTCCGACGCTCAAATTAATTCCATCAGAATTTCGTGTTCTCCTGCGCCTACTTCCTCCATCAAATTGCTGGTATATTTCTTTTTCTTTTCCTCCTCCTTTCCCTCTCTCTGTTCCTGCCACGTATTCCTCTTTCCCTTTACAGTCTTCCTTTCGTTTCCTCGTGTCCACTTCCCCAAAACCGGAGACTTTTTCTTCTCCCTTGATGAACCCAAATCGCAGAAAGCTTTACTGATTGAATCTCGAAGAATAACGAGGGTGAAAAACACTCTCCCGGTTCCTCCCTCTGTTCTGCGGTGTTTGATTATCTTGATGGATCTGATCAGTCTGGCAGTTTGAATCGAATCCCTGGCCACTCTTTATTGCTGCTCCTTCCTTAGGGTGTATGAAATGTTGATTTTTCTTTTTCAAACTGAGAATAGATTCGAAGATTATCGCTCAATTGTTCATTCTTTTCTTCGTGATCTATGAGCAGTGAAAAAACCCTTTCGCTCCAATTGGGTGCTAACAGATGGCACTGGTGACAACCGTCGAGGTCTACGACGCAAACCCACACGTAATCGTCAGCAGCGAGCTCAAAGCATTACAACCCGTCTGCCAGGTGTTCAGCGGGCCGGCAGTGACGTTCAAGGTGTTCGAGGACAACGTCCTGATCCGCGAGTTCCTCGAGGAGAAAGGCAACGGCAGGGTCCTCGTCGTCGACGGCGGCGGCAGCCTGAGGTGCGCCATACTCAGGCGGCAATTATACAAAGATTATTTTTTATTTTTCAATAATTTTTTAATTGTCACGTCACACGGTCAACTCTAAGAGTTGACCGCCACGTAAACAAAAGTTAACGGAGTTGGACGAAGAGTGACCAAACATGAACGGTTTCAGTAAATTGAAGTACCACCAATGGATTTAAATATTTCGAGTGACCAAACTTGAACGTTGTTTGTAATCTCAGTGACCAACCATGCAATTAACCCTTTTCTTGGGTCTTGACAGAGTTCGTGATGGACCAGTTGTCGTCCCTCGTCTATCTACTAATGTAACACCACATTATACTCCTTCACGATGCTTTGGGGGGGGGGGGGGGGGGGGGGGGGGTTGAAAAACTTGCGCCAGTTCAGGTTGATTGTTATCTAACAGTTCTTATGAGATCATGTATTAAGTAACCTGATCGCAGTTCGCAACATAGACCCTCATTTGATTGCTTAGACCATCAACAACCATGAAATAGCATAACTATTTCATTTGTGGCCTCTACAGCCACATGTACACCTTTTACAATTTCATTTCTTCACTTCTATTTTTTCAACATCCATGAAATCTACTTTCAATTGCATATGGTATGCCCTATTCACATTTATAATACAACAAATAATTTGTATACTCTCTAACCAATTGAAGTGGGCCCACTTTGCCTCTTCCATATTGAATTTCATCTAATGAAATCTTTCAAAGATGAAATAACAAGCTACAACCATGAAATTGGTAATGGAATTGCCATGTCACAATGAAATGGGGAAAAGACACCCATTGTGGATGCTCTTATGCCCTATTTCCATCATAGAACGTTGAGTCTGTGACGCACCTTCAGAAACATGGGAGCGAGCCAACCCAAACAGTGTGGTTCTGGTTCCCATCTCAGATCTGAGTGCCACAGACGGAAAGTATCAGTATCATCACTTCATGAAGCCGTCATGGTGGAATGAAAAGTTCGCCAAAGATACCACCTTCTTACTTGATTTAGCAAGATATATGTTAAAATTCTAAAGCACATGGTTGAGTTCAACAACCAATCCTCGAGACTGAACTCAAGAACAATAGTCACCTTACCACAAAAAGATGCATCACATAATCAAATTTACGAACACAAGCACAGACTAACATCTCCAGGATAATAACAAGGCTGCTTATGATCCAAGGTGAAAACTAGGGATCAAAATAGATCATCGGCAAAGAGACATAAAAAGCAACATTCATTCATCCGTCCGGCAGAACAAGAATCCCCATGGTCTCCAAATACCGACTGACATTGCATTACATTGTTCTACTGTCGGCTATCAAAACCATATAACTAAAACTATTCTTCATTAGAACAACATTTTCAAAATTTAAAGAGCAAAACACAGACAAAACCGCACCAGGCTCATCCAACTGTTCACTTCTTCTTCTCGCCTGCTCCTCCAGACCTATAAACAAAATAGAAGATAACTGAAATCAATATCCACCTTTCCAGTTTGAAAGCCACTGTCAACAGTCCCTAGGTAAATACAATTACTAGCCATGACTCGACATCAATACAGATAGAATTAGAGTAGAAGAACAACTGACCAAACTTCAGAACTTATGACAATCAATAATACAAATTCTAATGCCTGATAAAATCTAAGAGCTAGCTATAAACAAAAAAGGTGAGTACAATAGAATATATGCTACATTCCAGTCCTTAAACAAGAACCATAAACTAACTAGTTTTGCTCTTATGACAATCAATATATACCGCAATGCCAAAAACAAAAACAGGGTATTAGTTCATCAAGTTAATTTTTTTTTTATGAAAGGAATGGCAGCAAAGGATGGTCATTCTTCTCTTCAACCAAAACCCTAACTAGCTAGCTAAAAACCTACACAAACGATAGGACAGAAAAATCAGACCCAGGGACAATTAGCCAAAAGACGTAATAGGGCTAACCTCATCTTGCGGAGTGCGGTGGACATCTCCTCTCTCTTCTTCTTGGCCCTCTTGTGGGTTCCGAGCTTTCTCTTGGCCAGCTTCAACGCTCTCTTGTCCTTGCCGACCTTCAAAAGTTCAGTGATCCTCTTCTCGTAAGGAGCAAATCCAGCGACCTCCCTGATAAGGTTCCTCACCAAATGAACCCTCTTGCTGGTTTTCTATTTCCAAACATAATCGAACAATGCAGAAAGACGAAAAATCATCAGGATCCATTGGAATATGGAAAACTGCACAGCGATGGAAATCCAGAACTGAAACACACAGATATGTAGGAGAATAAAGGGCTACGTACCCCTTTTCTGTCGGATGGACGGGGCGGCAAATCGCGTTTGGTAACGATGTGGCCCTTGTTCAGACCGACGGCCAATCCACTCTTCGCAGCGGGAGCCATTTCCTACCGGAGAAAGAAAATAACACAGCCTGCAGAGTCAGGATCCGGAGAACAAACTGAACGATCAAGCGACAGGGGAGGAGGATTAGGGTTTTACCTTCAATCTTCTTCTTGCGGCTGCCGAAGGAAGGAAAACAATGAAGTCTCTGCTTTGCCAAACCCTAGTCTGATTTTATACTACAGGGTGGGCAAAGATGGAGACCCGGAGGGAGAAGGGCCGCGTTTTGGGCCATGGGTTCGGGCTAGCATCTGTTTGAGCCGGCCTGCTGCCTGTAAACAAGTCGGTTAACAGGCCCCTTTCTGTTCAGGCTCAAACAAACAATTCTTGGCCTTGGACTTTGATGAAGGTAGCAAATTGAATAATGGTACATACAGATTTTTAAAACGTAAACTACTAACTTATATTATGGCCGTTGTCGAGAAAGTTTTTGCCAAGTAAAACAAAGAAAGTTTTACAATTTTCCATGTCATTTATGATTATAACATTTTAAGTTATTAATTATATTAAAATAAAATTAAATAAACATGTATATCAATAATCATGATCTAGATTTGAACCTATGACCCATGAGATCAAACTATCATCATTTCAAGTGTTCAACCACTAGGATAAAGTATACTTGATACTATTAATCACAACAAAACATATATATCAATCACTAAAACTAATATTTAATCATGCAACCTAAGAGCTCAAACTGTGATAATTTAAATTAGTTAACCAATATAATAAAATCGATTTGAAGCAAGTAATCACAAGATTAACACTCATGTTATAAAAAAATGTATAACACATAACATTCTATTTTTATTTAATGGTTGACTTTTGTATATTACACAACAAAAACTATCACGGTTAAAATTTTGTATTCTATTTTTCAACAATGATAGAAACCATTAACCACTAGAAATAACCAATTTTAATTTTTAGTTTATGATATGTTTGATAATTTTTTAAAATAATTAAAAAATCCAAAAAACATGATTTAGTTGGTACACATTTATTAATTCTTTCATAATTTGAAATGTGATTTTCTTACTACTCCAATTGCTTAAATTTATGAACTATTTCTATTTTTTTTTCTATTTTCATTTTAACGTGATTATATTTTCTTCCATGAGCAATTATAAAATACATTGTCTTACAATTTCTGAAGTGAGAGAGTAGTGAGAGAAAATCCTCTCAATTTCTGGGCGAGTCACGGTTCCGACTAGGGCCTGCCTGGTCGTGCCAGCATCTACGCCGGCGCGAATTCTTTTCTTCCGGACCGATGGCAGCTGAATAGAGTGTTTTGGGTACTGAGGGGATCCCTGTTAAGCCTTGGACGAAGCTCTTTGGCATCGCCGAGGCGAATCGTCTTGCGTATATCCCGCCGGAGGTTTTCAAGGGAGGGATTCGCATGCCGAAGATTGTTTGTGATGAGGGAGCGGCCCGATGGAAACACAGTCTGGTCGGTCAGTTCCTCCATCCCTCTCCGCCTCCTCTTCCGGAACTCCGACAATGGGCGAACAAATTATGGGGGCGAGACGGTATAGTTCGCATTTGTTTGCTTGGCAATCAATTGATTCTTGTTCAGCTCCCAACCCAGGAAACATGCGATTGGATTCTGGAGAGTGGGCCATGGTTCTATTCAGATAATATGCTACACCTTCGACCATGGACCCCAGGGATTGATGTTGAAGATTTGGGGACTAAGGCTCTGCCTATCTGGGTTAGGTTCACAAATGTGCCGTTGGAGTATGTAAATTTTCAAGGTCTGAGTCGAATGGGAAGTTGGCTATGGATCCCGCTGGGTGTCAATCACACTACGAGGATGGGTGGTCGTCTTGGTTGTGCAAAGGCTCTTGTGGAGTTGAAGGCTTCGGGTGAATTTCCCGATCATGTTCTTATATGGACAACTGAGGATCGTTCAATTAGGGTGGGTGTGGCTTATAGCCATCTCCCTCCTATCTGTGGGCACTGCCAGTCTTTTGGTCTCAACTGTGGGTGTGGAAAGCATGACCGCACTCTGAAAGATAAGGGGATCCAAGATAACAGGGAAGTGGAGCGTATTTGGGTAAGGAAGAAGGCTGGGGGCAGTGAAACTAAGCACAATCCTAACCAGAACAGTGGTAGTCCAGTCACGATGGATAAGGGGAACAGTGGTAGTCCAGTCACGGTGGATAAGGGGAAGAGTGTGGTATCTGATGGTTCTATGCATCGCTCTAGTCTCCTGATTGGATCAAACTGTGTTGGTATTAATCTGGAGCATACTTTCCAGTCAGTCGCGGAGTGCAGTTCGCCAAAACTCCCAACAGAGGATGAGTTTCGAAAGGTGGTAAATGGAGCAAGGCCTAAATGTTGGCCACCTCTTCCGAGCCCCACCAGTGTGTTGCAAACAACTCAATCATTTGCTTCCCTGCAGGGGTAAGGAGATAGGGAGATTACTCAACTGCAAGCAGCTCCTAAGAAAGGTGTCAGAAAGGGTGGGGGTTCTCACTCCCCTCCAGGATGAAGATATTATTCTGGAATGTTAGAGGGTTTAACAAACCCTCTAAGAGAAGGGACTTCTCACAAGTCCTAAGGAAGTACAAGGTGGATGTGGTGGCTATTCTAGAAACTAGGGTAAGGAAAGCAAGATCTGATGAAACTGTAGTTGATTTCTGTGTGGGGTGGAAGAAGTATCTCAATTATTTTGAAAGTGATCTTGGGAGAATTTGGTTATTCTGGGATCCAGATATTGAGCTTAGAGTTCTTGCGCCTAGGAAGAACTATGTGCATTGTGTGGCTCGTGAGTTAAGTGGTGCTAGTTGTTTCATTACGGCTGTTTATGCGTCGAATGATGAGATAGAGAGGAGAGATACCTACAGGGACCTGGCTAGGTTCAAACTATCTTCTGCCCCTTGGATTGTTTGAGGGGACTTTAACTCTGTCTTGTCCCCAGTGGAAACTTCCAATTTGACCATGGTAAATAGCTGTATGTTGGATTTCAAAGGCTGGGTTGATGATATGGAACTTGTTGATCATAGGTCAAATGGACCTTTCTTTACTTGGACGTGAAACACCCTACCCCGGACGGGTACTACTTTTACTAAAATGCCCTTGACGAATAAAATACTCAAATCTTAAATTGCAGCGGGAAAAATTTTCATAAATAAAATACTGAAAACACACTTGTAGTTCCGAGCAAAGCCCTAACACGTGGGCAAATTAAACTCAAATTTTAAATCTCAATCTGATCTCAAAATAATATCCAGTCTGTACTCATAATCATAAATGTAATTAACTAATAAAATATGAAGTTGTTGATGCTGAAAAACTTGACTAAGCATCCTCTGTGACCCTTATACTGCTCTCCTCTAGCTGGCTGCTCTCGAACTCACTGCTCTCTAACTGCTCCTCTAGCTAGCTGCTACCGATCTGGTTCTCGCTCATTCCCTTACTAAGGCCTGGTGAGTGAGTTGGGGTCAGTCCACGCCCTTACGTTTAACCTCTTATTAAAACTTGAGCACTTTACTTAACTGTGTGGAAGTTGTTTTGTACTTCCACTATTGAAAAGCTTAACTCTTAAAACTGTATGGGAGTTACTGTTACTCCACTCTTAAATCTCAAAGCTTGACTTAAATACTTGACTGACACTGGGATCCCTCACTAGCTAGTCCGGTTGCCAACTCATACGTATGAGAAGCCATCAAGGCTTTCCTTAAACTTAAACTTAGTTAGGGAAGTCGTAACGATTCATCCCTCTAACATCTTAAACTTGTCGTGGTGGCTCTTCACCACGATTCTCAAGAGCATAACTGCTGCTCATCTTAAAAGTCTCAAGAGCATAACTGTTGCTCTGTCTCAAAGATCTCAAGAGCATAACTGCTGCTCTATCTGAAAATCTCAAATGGCAACGGACTGGCGCTAGCGACTAAAAACACTTAAAACGACTTCACCTTCTTGAAGGTGAGTACTTCTTCAAAACAACTGGTTCCTTAACTTTAACAATAACTTATCAACTTGAGCTTTAATTTAAATAACAACTCATGCACATTCACACCAAACATAGCTCAAACAAAATCACACATAATCAACCATAAGCACAAACAAACAACGACCATCACTTCATCAAAATACTTAAGGCTTGTAATTCTTTAAAAAAAAAACACGTAAGGCGTAGAATTTACCCCCCTTTACACTCACCTCGAATCCATCGAATCCGACTCTGATTCTGCTATAAAAATTTCCATATTTGATCCCAAAATATTCTCCTTGCTTTCACGATCACATAGGCGCAGACGGTTCCTCGATCGGACGTCAATTAATCGAGTTATGACCAAAATAAATATTCAGTCAGTTTAAAAGTACCAGGTACCAAAACTGTAATTTTCCAGTCAACACAGTTGACCACAACCTCTTTGGAAGAATTGCACATTTAATCCTCTAACTTCTCGAATTGCCAAGAATGGTACCTGAACTATCCGATTGTGTCCCAAACTTTCGAGACTCGTATCTCCCTCATCCGACGTCCGAATTCGATTTCATCGACACGGGGATACTCCTGGGATCGTCAGCTACGCCACCGTACTCCTTTCTTGAATTATGGTTGAGTTCGACCACGACGGGAAGTGTCGCTTGGTCAGAGACTCGGAGCGGCCGGAGCTATCGAGGACTAAGTTCGATTCGACTGAGGCTATCACGCCGAACGAAGCCCGAGGCTCGTACCTCAGGTAAGATTTCACCATGGCGACCGCCGCTTAGTTTTGCTTCCTGCTTCTCTGCTCTGGTCGCGGCAGTTATGGCGGCTGAGGTTTTCCAAGAGTTTTAAAGAATGGCGCCTTTCTCTTGATAACCACGTCAGAGCCAGTAACGAACCCAGCACGAGGCGGAGATGGCGCCCGAGAGCTCCCGCAGAACTAATCGTCTCTATTGCGCGGCTGTTTGTCGAGAAGTAGGGTTGCTTGGCCGCAAAAGCGTTGTAGCCGTGAGTGATAAATACTGACGGTGCACCCGGAAGGAACACACACCGACGAGCAACGCTGACCAGACAAAAGCGACGAGCGGCAGAGTCCGAGCTCTCCGATTGCTTCGCTATTTCTAAGCTCTTTTTTTTTCTCTTCTCAACGAACTCTTTACCCACCGTCACAGAATCCAAGCAACTCACTGACCACGAGCAGTCCTGCAGCTTTTCTCCTTCTCTCGATCCAACAAGCCTAGCGGACTCGAAAACTAACCTTTCCGAATGGTTGGGGAAAATCTCTCTTCGGGGCAACAAAAGCATGGCACCGGGGAGTGCTGCTTTGGGAAGAGGGTTTCTTGGGGGGGTTTGGGTTTTTATGCAATTAGTGAATTGGGACGGGTTCATGAGCGCGGGGGGGGGGGGGGGGGTGATGGAAAATTTCAATGAGGGTCGAGCGCCCTCTTGGCCTGTTTCCTTTTTTTTAATAATAATATTTTATTATTATTCCTAATCCGTGGTTGCAATCCTTAGTACGTAACCGTTAATCCAACCGTTCACGTATTTGGGTCGAACTTGAACCCAAAATTCGGGGTGTTACATTTCCTCCACCCTTATAAAAATTTCGCCCCCGAAATTTGCTTGAAACTCATTGCTCATTCTACAGCATCTTTGTACTCCCTTGCCTCAAGAATTTACTCTAGCTAAATGTACTTCGGTGATGCCCGTTGCTTGTCCAGTGTCCGTTGCTTGTCTCGTATAGTTTACCTCACTTCTTATATTTCCTCTTGACCATAGAAGGGATTCTCACCAAGCTCGTTAGCATCGGCCAGCTTTGGGTGGCTACTTATCCTTTTTAATTCCTCGCTTGGGCATAAGGCGTGACGGGACAACACTTCGAGTCGATTTATTGGTCCAGCCCATTCAGTACTTGTTTTTTTTTAACCTTATATTGAATTCGAGGTGTCACATTTCCCCCTTCCTTAAGAAAAATTTCGACCTCGAAATTTGTTCGTTGTGATGACCTCAAGTCTCACTTGTGATAATCTATTTGCAAAGAATTGTACCTCTTTAACTTGTGTGGCCCTGAGCTATACATCCTTCCCTTCGATATGATGTGATTTTAGAAGACTCGTAGTTCAACCATTTCTCGTAGACAACTTGCCTAGCTAGCTATTAGCTCGATACAACTATGAAATTCTCCACCCATATACGGCTCCGATGTTGTGGTGCTTTACTCAAACCATCTTGTGATCATCGCGGTTTCTCAAGATCCCCCCTTACAATTTCTTAAGCAACATCGTCTAATAATTCACCAGTATCTTGACCTATAATGTTCTCCTTTTCACGATTGTTGATGCACACCTTTGAAATCCATGGCGTAAACGTTCATGGTGAGTGTTCGACTTGCTCGGTAATCCCCAGTTGTCTGATGCCTCTTACCCCCTTCACATTGGTCATTTACTTCGAACGTGTTTAGGGCATCCGCTATCTCCACCATTTGGTACACAAGACGGTAATACCACTTCGAACCCCAAGATTACTTATGACAGCGTGATTTCCTTTTTGTTCGATCGTCAAAACTCTTTTAACGTAAACCTGTCTGTGGTTGACCACATCGGTCACCTAGGTCCTTGTATCTCCTAACTTTGCATCTCTTACTTTCTTCCTTTATGTCTAGCTCGTCTTATCCTTTAACCATAAACTGAATGGTCATCTCCTCGTTACTTCTTGCTAAACACAGAAACCTCATACTACTGCTTTTACTGTCTGATGCATGAAATGCATCCTTTGCATCTTTCTATAGCTTGCTAACAACTTTTTATGACTTCCTTCAAGAGTCATGATTTTCCCTTTGGCTTACTTGTTCACTCCTGGCTCCTAACTCAACACTTCTTTATCGCCTCCTGAATCTGAAACTATCGTACTATCCATTTTGCTACTCTTAGATCCTAGCTGAAATTCCTCGTACGGTTTTCCCGTCCAATAGAGTCTTACCCAAGAGATTGAAACCTTTCACCAACATAGGCGATCTTGGTTTCACTTTGGGGTATTCTAGCAGGTTCCCTAAACTCATATCCCCTCTTACTTCTTTACTCGTGACTCTTATTCTTGATGTTCCTTTCTAAGTTTAGGTGTCCCTTGTTCTCGATGTAATCCTCTGGGCTCCTATATCCTCCTCTCACTTATGTACCTTGGGCCTATAAGGTTTTTCCCTCGACTATTCTTGACGACCTTGATTCCACCTTAAAATCGACTAAAATTTCTTAATCGAGTTCCTATGGATCACTTGTTCCCCGCTGGTATTCAACCTAATGCTTTCTTGTTGTCCGTTTTACTCCTGCTTCTACCCGTCTTAACTATCTTCCTTGACGCATACATCGCCAGGTTGATGCCAACCATTTTTTTTCTATAACTTCCCCTGGTGTTCTTCTTGCTTCTTTACTTTTACTACCACCAAAATACGACTCTTCTGTTGTTGCTTGTACTATATTTGGTCACCAATCTCTGTTGAGTGCCTTCTCGTTGTTATTTTAGGTCACAACTTCCAATTGTGGCTTGCCCTTGGTAACCTTTAACATAACTCATTCCATGTCTCTTTTGTTGATCGATCTTGTACATAAACTTAGTCTCTTAGTTAGGATTCTTAGTGTCTTAACTAAGCGTGTCTGTTTCATCCTTAACTAGTTGTCTCCTCTGGAGCCCTCCTACCATGCCGCGCCCACTCAGAGTGGGGCACCTTGGATAAGGTAACTTAATGATTTCCTCCTCCTTGGAAATGCTTTTCCTCGTCGTACTCCACAATGCATTTTCTTGAACACGAGTCACCTACACATATTCTCAATCCTTCATCGGAACTTCCATGTGTTTCCTCGAATTCTCTGCCGTTCACTAGGACATTTATTGAACATTCCGCGATTTTCTGATTCTCCTTGATCATGGTAATTTGCAGGGTCTCTCAACCCCTTCTCATACCTTGTCCTCTAGCTTGCGCTTGACAGGCATATAGCATGCCTGATCTGACCTCAACCTGTACATCATTTATCTCTTTGCTTGCCTTGTTCCTTCTAACGGCTTGTCATCGGCCTAACCCCTAGGGTCGTGTACCCTCTCCTCTAGTGACGTAGTTTATCTATAAGGGTTCCTTTATCGTCCTATGGAAATGACCCTGCCTCCTCTTCGCCTTGACTTCTTGACGTCCTTCCAGACCCCCTCTAACCTACTTACTTCCTCATTTACTTCATTTATACTACCCCTAGCTTCTCTTGAAGTCTAAGCTTTCCACTGCTCCTTGTCACTATGTTGTAATAGCGTTGACCACTAAAACTAGTTGAGGGACTTCTCGTGGTACCTCTTCGTTTCTTGGCTCGTTGCTTCCTCGCCACTGCTTAGGACCAAAGACCCTAACATCATCCCATTATCATAGCTACTGGCATCTGGTGATTGTTCCTCTTCCTTTGGAGATTCATATTTCTCCCCTTCGTTTGTCTTAGCTTATTATATCATCCACTTGTTTCCTAGTAGTAAAATCCTCGTACTACTCTCTCAACTCCTTCAAAATCCTTGAGGTATTCCCTTTCAATTGGCACCTCTTTGCTGGTGTTTGGAGTTGAAGTCCTCGCACATTTGATTCTACCTCCACAGACCTTTACAACGTTCCTCCTTCCTTCTCTAGGTTGATGATGATGATCTGTCTGCTAACGCCCGAGTAGTTGGTTAACTAATTGAAAAACTACTATCAATCATGTCGATGAGATACTTGATCTCGAGAGCCTTTGAGATTCTGCTTGGGTTGGTCACGCTCTTTTCATCCTTTCTTTCTTACTGGCGATCACCATATGCCTAAATCTCTCATTTGACGTCCCACGACGTGTTAACTAAATCGCGTCCTAGCCTCTTCTTAACCAATCGCACCCCGGGCTACCATCCCTTCGTGTCGTGCTGTCATAGTTATTTACCTTAATATGATTAGAGTATACTGGAGATTCTATAAACTCTTAAAAGAAGATCCTTGACTCGTTTTCCTTTCCTTTAAACCAAAAGCCTTTAAAACTGAGACCGATATTCCAGTATTCCTTGGAGACCAAGGAACAGAGGAAGACCGGCTCTGATACCAAAATGAAACACCCTAACCCGAACGGGTACTACTTTTACTAAAATGCCCTTGACGAATAAAATACTCAAATCTTAAATTGCAGTGCGAAAAATTTTCATAAATAAAATAATGAAAACACACTTGTACTTCCGAGCAAAGCCCTAACACGTGGGCAAATTAAACTCAAATTTTAAATCTCAATCTGATCTCAAAATAATCTCCAGTCTGTACTCATAATCATAAATGGAATTAACTAATAAACTCTGAAGTTGTTGATGCTGAAAAACTTGACTAAGCATCCTCTGTGACGCTTATACTGCTCTCCTCTAGCTGGCTGCTCTCGAACTTTCCCTCTCGAACTCGTTGCTCTCTAACTGCTCCTTTAGCTAGCTGCTACCAATCTGGTTCTCGCTCATTCCCTTACTAAGGCCTGGTGAGTGAGTTGGGGTCAGTCCACGCCCTTACGTTTAACCTCTTATTAAAACTTGAGCACTTAACTTAACTGTGTGGAAGTTGTTTTGTACTTCCACTATTGAAAAGCTTAACTCTTAAAACTGTATGGGAGTTACTGTTACTCCACTCTTAAATCTCAAAGCTTGACTTAAATACTTGACTGACACTGGGATCCCTCACTAGCTAGTCCGGTTGCCAACTCATACGTATGAGAAGCCATCAAGGCTTTCCTTAAACTTAAACTTAGTTAGGGAAGTCGTAACGATTCATCCCCCTAACATCTTAAACTTGTCGTGGTGGCTCTTCACCATGATTCTCAAGACCATAACTGCTGCTCATCTTAAAAGTCTCAAGAGCATAACTGCTGCTCTGTCTCAAAGATCTCAAGTGCATAACTGCTGCTCTATCTGAAAATCTCAAATGGCAACAGACTGGCGCTAGCGATTAAAAACAGTTAAAACGACTTCACCTTCTTGAAGGTGAGTACTTTTTCAAAACAACTGGTTCCTTAACTTTAAAAAATAACTTATCAACTCGAGCTTTAATTTAAATAACAACTCATGCAAATTCACACCAAACATAGCTCAAACAAAATCACACATAATCAACCATAAGCACAAACAAACAACGACCATCACTTCATCAAAATACTTAAGGCTTGTAATTCTTAAAAAAAAAACACGTAAGGCGTAGAATTTACCCCCTTTACACTCACATCGAATCCATCGAATCCGACTCTGATTCTGCTATAAAAATTTCCATATTTGCTCCCAAAATATTCTTCTTGCTTTCACGATCGCAGAGGCGCAGACGGTTCCTCGATCGGACGTCAATTAATCGAGTTATGACCAAAATAAACATTCAGTCAGTTTAAAAGTACCATGTACCAAAATTGTAATTTTCCAGTCTACACAGTTGACTACGACCTCTTTGGAAGAATTACACATTTAATCCTCTAACTTCTCGAATTGCCAAGAATGGTACCTGAACTATCCGATTGCGTTCCAAACTTTCGAGACTCATATCTCCCTCATCCGACGTCCGAATTCGATTTCGTCGACACAGGGATACTCCTGGGATCGTCAGCTACGCCACCGTACCCCTTTCTTGAATTATGGTTGAGTTCGACCACGTCGGGAAGTGTCGCTTGTTCAGAGACTTGAAGCGGCCGGAGGTGTCGAGGACTAAGTTCGATTCGACTGAGGCTATCACGCCGAACGAAGCCCGAGGCTCGTACCTCAGGTAAGATTTCACCATGGCGACCGCCGCTTAGTTTTGATTCCTGCTTCTCTGCTCTGGTCGCGGCAGTTATGGCGGCTGAGGTTTTCCAAGGGTTTTAAAGAATGGCGTCTTTCTCCAGTTAACCACGTCAGAGCCAGTAACGAACCCAGCACGAGGCGGAGATGGTTGCCCGAGAGCTCCCGCAGAACTAATCGTCTCTATCGCGCGGATGTTTGTCGAGAAGTAGGGCTGCTTGGCCGCGAAAGCGCTGTAGCCATGAGTGATAAATGCTGACGGTACAGCCGGAAGGAACACACACCGATGAGTAACACTGACCAGACAAAAGCGATGGGCGGCGGAGTCCGAGCTCTCCGATTGCTTCGCTATCTCTAAGCTCTATTTTTTCTCTGTTCTCAACGAACTCTTTACCCACCATCACAGAATCCAAGCAACTCGCTGACCACGAGAAGTCCTGCAGCTTTTCCCCTTCTCTCGATCCAACAAGCCTAGCGGACTCGAAAACTAACCTTTCTGAATGGTTGGGGAAAATCTCTCTTCGGGGCAACAAAAGCATGGCGGCGGGGAGTGCTGCTTTGGGAATAGGGTTTCTTGGGGGGGGGGGGGTTTATGCAATTAGTGAATTGGGATGGGTTTATGAGTAGGGAGGGTGATGAAAATTTCAATGAGGGCTGAGCGCCCTCTTGGCCCGTTTCCTTTTTTTATGATAATAATAATAGTTATTATTATTATTATTCCTAATCCGCGGTTGCAATCCTTAGTACGTAACCGTTAATCCAACCGTTCACGTATTTGGGTCGAACCTGAACCCAAATTTCGGGGTGTTTCAGGACGAATAGGCAAAAGGATAACCCTATTGCCAGGAAACTCGATCGAGCCCTTGTTATTAATGAGGCTTGGTTTGATGCTTTTCCTAGTTGTGGTATTGATATCTTGGTAGGGACCTTCTCGGACCATTGCCGAGTCTGTGTTGATACACAGCCAGGGCAAAAGATCTCTACCTAAGCCATTCAAGTACTTCGAGCTTTGGGCTGGTCATCCTGACTTCCTCAAAATTGTTGAGGAGGGATGGTCTACCCCTGCTCAAGGGACCCCATTACTGGTTGTAAAGACTAAGCTTAATGCTGTTAAGAAGGGGCTGAAGAGGTTGAATAAGGAGGTGTTTAATGACATAAGTGGGCAGGTGAAAGAAGTAGAAGGTCAATTGCTTGCTGCTCAAGAGTTGGCTCTATCCAATCCATCTGGCGTTGCTTTCATTGAGGTAGACACCCTGAATACGCAGCTTGTGAACCTGAAGAAGGATGAGGAGAGTTTTTACTGGCAAAAGTCTCGGGTAAACTACTTGAAGCTTGGGGACCAAGGTACCAGATTCTTTCACCAATCAGTTAAGATCAAAACTGCTAGGAAGGCTATAAGGAAACTAGTGCTTGAAGGGGGCGAGGAGGTAGTGGAGATGGACAAAATTGCTGATGAGGCGGTGGATTTTAGTAAGCATTTATTCGGATTCATTGATCTAGAGGTAAAACCCTGTAGACAGTACCTGGAAGACCTTGTAACACATAGGCTGAGTGGTGAGCAGAGGGATTTATTGTGCCAAGGCTTCACAGCTGATGATGTGAGGAAGGTTGTGTTCAGCATGAATACTCATCGAGCCCCTGGCCCTGATGGATTCTCGGCTGGTTTTTACAAACGCACATGGGGGGTTATTGGAGAGAATGTTACTTCTGGGATTCTGGAGTTCTTCAATATAGGTAAACTTCCTAGTAGCATTAACTCCACTACTGTGTCTTTAATACCAAAAGTGGCTTCTGCTTGTAAGTTAAAAGAGTTTAGGCCAATTTCCTGTGTGAATATTTTCTACAAAATAATTGCTAAGTTGTTAGCAAACAGGCTGAGGAAGGTTTTAGGTAGTGTGGTCAGTGGAAATCAGCAGCTTTTATTGAAGGGAGGAGAATTGTAGATAATATTTTAATTGCTCAGGAGTTAGTGAGTGGCTATCATAAAAGTACTCTTTCTTCTCGTTGTGCTATTAAAGTAGACCTTATGAAAGCGTTTGATTTTGTTCACTGGGGTTACTTGTTTCTCATGATGGAAGTTATGGGGTTCCCCCATAGGTTTATCTACTGGATCAGGCTCTGTGTTAAAACTGCAAAATTCAGTATCAGTATAAATGATGGACTGTGTGGGTTTTTTGGGGCACAAAGGGGGGTGAGGCAGGGGGATCCCCTCTCACCTTACCTATTTACAATTGCAATGGAGGGATTATCTCTTCTCTTGAATTGAGCTGCAGCAGCAGGGGACCTGGCTTTCCATCCTCAATGCAAAAAAGTGGGGTTAACCCACTTGTGCTTTGAAGATGATCTTCTCATCTTCACAGAGGGCTCATGCCAGGCTATTCAGAAGGTTCAGGGGATATTGAAGGAGTTCCACACTATTTCTGGCTTAAGTGCAATCCAGGAAAATGTGAGGTGTATTTTGGAGGGAAGTCTGTGTAGTTTAAGCAGAATGCTTTGCAGCTTTCAGGTTATGCAGAGGGAACTTTACCTGTTAGGTATCTTGGTATGCCTCTTATCTCAGGGAAGTTACCTTCTAGTGAGAATGATAAACTAGTGGCCATAATCACAAAGAAGATCCACTCCTGGAGGTCAAAGAAGCTTAGCTATGCTGGAAGGTTGCAACTAGTAACATTAGTGTTGATAGGGACTCTTCAATATTGTATGCAGATCTTCATTCTACCCAAAAAGGTGATTAAACAAGTTCAAATGGTATGTTCAAAGTTTCTCTGGCATGGGGGAGAAGAAGGGCGTGCTAAAGTAAGTTGGGAGAGGATGGCAAGGCCTTGTCTGGAAGGGGGTTTGGGCTTACGTGAGCTAAATGCCTGGAATAAGGCTTGTACAGTTAGATTCATCTGGCTATTCTTAATGCAGAGTGGCGCTATCTGGGTGGCTTGGTTTCAGCAGTATAAGGTTAAGGATCAAAGCATATGGACTGTGCCTGCTAGTCAGAGCAGTTCCTGGGCTTGGAGGCGTATTCTCAAGATGCGCCCTGTGGTTCAGCCTTTACTTTCGATGAGTAATGCTCAGATTCTTTGGGACAATAAACCTATGCATGTGTTTAAGGTCTCTGTGGTTTGGAATACCTTGCGAGTCAAATATGAGGTGGTGGACTGGGCAAAGCTTATTTGGGGGAAGAATTATATTCCCAGAAACAGTTTTTTGGCCTGGATGATCATGTTGAATTGTATAGTCACCAAACAAAAACTGATGCAGTGGGGTAGGTAGACTGATGGTTTGTGTGCGTTGTGTGGTAATGAAGTGGAAACCAGAGAGCATTTATTCTTTACATGTGACTACTCTCGTCGAGTTGTTACATCGTTGCAAATGGGGGTATTCTGTTGTAGCTCCTGGGAAGCTACTGTTGCTACAGGCATTGCCAGTTGCAGGAGGCCGAAGCTGGGAAGAGTGACCAGTCCGATCTGGTGTTTTTGTTGCGCTGGGATTTGGAAGGAAAGATGCAGGCGTGTCTATGGTGATGCTAGGAAAACAGTAGAGGAATTAGTCCGTGAATATACCACTGAATTGCAGATTATTTGTAATGATAGTGAAGCCTTATTAGAAGGTTTGTAGGTGCTTGGAATGTTGGGGAGTGTGTAGGGGATTAGTAGTTTGCTGGTAGTTGTTTGTGGTGGAAATGGCTTGGGGTAGAGGCTATTTCCTTTTGCTTTTTAGGGCTGCTCAACTCGAGCTTTCCTTTTCGTTGTATTAGTTGGTCATTTGTGCTTTGCAAATGGTCTCTTTTTTGCAGTTAATAAAAAGAGTAACTTATTCAACGGAAAAAATACATTGTCTTTACTTTTTTCCTGATGTACTTATAATTATTTTCTTTTCTCTTTTTATTGGTTGACATAAGCCCACTTGAGTGTAGATGTGCAACTTTGAGATATGTTTAGATGCATAGCACCTAAATTAAGCAGGATTTTCGAACGAATCTTAAGCTATTGGATATATATATATATGATGTCAATCATCACTTATGTATATATATATGGTGGCGTCTTCGGTGCACTCACTTTTTTTAGTGCGTTAAGTGCACTCGCTTCATAACCAACATTTTAAACATGCGATTTGTGTAAAAATGATGTCAATCATCACTTATGATGTGATGAACAATAACGCACACGAATTTGCACAAAAACCATCGAAGATTTACTTTAATTTGAAGGATTTAGAGTTTAGAGATTTAGGGTTAGGGTTAGGGTTTACAATTTGGGGTTTAGAGATAGAACTCAAAATTAGATGTCTAAGGCTTAGGGTAATCGTCTAATTAGTTGTTATCATACGTTATATCATCATATTACACTGATTCTACAAATTAAATTTCAACATCCGACACCTTAAGACTAGTTTTTGAGTTGGGTGCATTGAACGCACCCATTTTTGTGAGTGCACCGAAGTAGTCACCATATATATATACTTATTGAGATGTAAAGAACTATTTTAATTCTTACTTAATATGACATCCTTATACATATATTACTATTGGTGGCTTACATCGTACCTTGGTGATAATCTAGGACATACCATGAGTAAGAAAAAGCTATTAAAGCTTGAATTAATCGAATTTTTGGGCATGATACTATACTCTAACCCTTGATGAGTGAACCCTAGGTCTTAGATACCTAAATCATATAGCCTAACCCCTAAGATTGTGCACGTAATTTTTTGACAAATCATGACCGTCGGTTTTTGTTTGTAATTAAATTGATCTTAGTGTATAAGATTTATAGAATCAAGACCTAGATTTTAATCTCTCGTGGTTTGGGAATAGTACCTGATGTCAAACTTTGGTCAATTCAAGGTCTAGATATCATTTTCTTACTACTCAAGGTGTGTCATACCTTTGATTTTACCCAAGGTACGATAGAACCACCCATTACTATTACTATTTTTAGTAACAAGTTATACTCTCCGGATAATCCCACTCATAAGATATACCCGATATGTTGTATCTCATTCAGTCAAATAAACATCCATTCGTCACCACATGCCATACACATGCATCATCTCAAACTCAAAGAGTTCATATATTCACAACATAAAGACCATCAAACAGTCTCTTGATAACTCATTGTATAAATATATATTCACCAAGTATCACATCATACTGGCATCACCATGTAACCCTGTCCCAACATAGCAAAACATCACACCATCTAATGGTAAATTATTTTATAAAACACCATAGAAACCATCACATAACCATCATCATCGACACGCACACTTCGTATATCACATCATAGAAAGTTATCACTTAACCACATCATAGTAATCTTTATACAAGGATTCAATCACATGCATGGTTAGGTTGATTCAGTGCCCATTTACTTCTTAATTTGCCAAGTCATACACTCCTCGGATAGTACAGTAGATGTCCTGTATACCACATTGGATTGTACCTATATTGATGTCCTGTAAATCCACTGCGGGATCATACCCTGACTGATATCCTATATAACAGCACGAGACATACCTGGACCGATGTCCTGTAAAACCAACGCGGGATCATACCTTCACTGATGTCCTATAAATTCATCTATTGTACTGATTACACAATAGAGCGCCTTTATATTTGTATTAAGTTATCAAACAGTTCCCTTTACAGTTAGTCACACATTTAATATTGGATGATAATGTGAAGCGAAGCCAAAGTGTCTTTATAACTAACATTTTCTTTTGATATCATTCATTAAATGTTGAAGGTAATATAGAAGCATAGCAGCATAGTCTGGTTGTACGTTAATATAATGGTGGAAAAGGCTAGCGAACACTCGAGGTGTAATATACACCTTCATTCACATCTATTAGTTGTACTTTAATATATTTTGTCAAATAAGAATCGTTGGTTATTATTTTTGCATTATATGAATTGTAAGATTTGAATTAGAGACTGAAGTTCACCCATTAGAGACTATGATATAGTATCATGTCCAAATTCCGTTAATACATTATCTAAATAGCAAAACTCGATAGGAGTACGGTAAGGTGGCGTACGCTAGCTTAATCCACGTACAACTTATGAAGTTGAAAATGATTGGTGAATCAAAGATAAGATGGTCATGAATACTATTTTCCAAGCGGTGATGAAGTTATAACGTTGTTTGACATTATTGTTGATCATACTTAAAACCTGGATCATATTAGATGAAACACGGATAAAAGATAAAAATAATAAATAAATATGAAAAGTAGGAATCCGATACCATTGGAAGAAATTACAGATAAAAGAAGAAAAAGTACACACAAATGAAACTCGTCGCCCGATGGGCGGGCACAAAACTAATGTTAGTAAGTTCACAAGGCTAATCGCAACATCAAATATGCTTTGTTGGCATAAAAATTGATGTCTCCGGCCGCTTCGTTGAGGTGGCATAAATAAAACGTTGACCATGCTAGATATATAGGCCATTTGTATGATTGAATCGCTTGTTTTTTGGCATCTTGAATCTTTATCAAAACAGGAAATTTATAGTTAAATCATGTTATATGAACTTAAGGACTTATGATGTATCAAATGTCATCGTTGCACTTAATTCTTTCATTATATTCAAGAAAAGGAGGTTTGATCCTTTGGCATCTTGAATCTTATACAAAACAGAAAATTTATAGTTAAATCATGTTATATGAACTTAAAGACTTATAATATATTAAATGTCATCTTTGCACTTAATTCTTTTATTATATTCAAGAAAATTGGATGTCAATGAAAGCAAAAGAAGGTATGATCCAAAAGAATATAGTTCATATTTTTTACATCAAGGAATAGTGGCTGAGCTTATTTCTCTGACAACGCATACTCGGGATGTTGATCGATTGCGCCATCTCTTTGAGGAAGAAACTGTGGCTGTGATCAGAGCTATTCATTTGCCTACTTTGGCGGTGCCTAATCGATTGATATGGCATCATGACCAGTCTGGGGTTTACTCGATTAAGTCGGCTTACCACCTAGCTGCTCAGCTGCGTTTGACTAAGGAAATGACCTCTAAATGTGAAGCTCGTGTTTGGGATAACATCCTTTGGACTACAGTTGGGGGTGGGGGGGGGGGGCAAAGGTGCCTGTGCCTCCAAAGTTTCGAGCGTTTTTGTGGCAGATTTTGCATCATATCTTACCTACGGGGAAGCGTTGTCTACTTGAGGGGTACAGGGGTGGCTCTATGATCGATTTGTCTTGGTGAGGAGGAGACATTGGAGCACCTATTCTTTGAGTGCAGACTGGCGCGGGGACTGTGGGAGGCTTCGGGCCTTCTCCCTTTTCAAGGGTCTTTTCATGTGGGGTGTACGGAATTGTTCTGGTGGAGATTCTTTGAGCGCGGGGATGTCACTAGTTCGGATCTGCTAGGACTTATGGCTCTTTTCTGGCGAATTTGGAAAGCTCAAATCTGGATTGTATTTGACTCCACCCTTTAATCTACCCTGGTTTTGTTATCTCAGCCAATGTTATCAAACCCGGGTCGGACCGGTCAGTCAGACCAAGTCCGACCCCATAAGGCTTAAAATGAGAAGACAGCTTATCGATCAAATTGTGATTGGTTAAGTCGGTTAACCGGCAAACTCGGTAAAACCAAACCAACAATTTTGAGCTTCATTCATTTTCAATTTTAAACTTTTCAGATCCAAATAAAAAATATCAAGTGTGCCTGCATTTGAATCCGTTATTTTTATAATTAAAGTTCAAGAACCCTCTACCCATACTTATTGCAGTTCCAACTTCCAATAATTATTTGGGAATCTGCCTTAGCTTTTATTTCTTGGAGAGTGGATATAAGAAGGCCTATTTCCATCGCCGGTCAAACTCCAACCTTGACAAATTATATAGCATCGGTTTTATGACTGCTTTATAATACTGGTTAATCATCGGTTAGGCGATAAACCTTCAACCTCTCACTAATCTGGATCGATGTCTGATCTGGTTTTGACAACATTGGTCTCAGCTCACCTCTCAAGTGTCGAAATGGGAGACTATACCGCAGGTACAACCTGTTGTTACCCCTTTGGCTGTGCATAGAGGATTAGGGGTAATAAAATGGTTGGCGGTTTTCAGTTGACTGTCTAACCGAACCAAAAAATGCTTTTAGTCGGCTAACCGATAACCGCCATTTATTTTCGGTTGGCGGTCTCGGTTGGAGGAAATGGCCATATTCGAAAACCGAGCGGTTGTTGGCTATAACCAAAACCGTTGGCGGTGCACCACCTAACCGCGCTGACCCAAAATGTAAATCGTCTCCTCCTCACTCCAGCATTCCCCAGAATCCCCCTAGTACCCATCTCTCTCCCATGCGTCCACTTCTCTCCTTCCCATCCATCATTCCACTCTCTCCCCACAAAACAATTGTTTTCCCTTCCTCTCTCTCTCTCAAATAGAAGATCTAGAGATCCGCTCTCTTCCTCTTCCTTCAAATATATCCTTGAGATCATCACCATCTCTTCCTACGATTGGGAAGCAAAGATAGAGCAGGAAAGGAGAACGGGCGTTGGGCAGCATGCAATTTCCCAGTCGCCTAATCGTCCTCCTCCCTCTGCGTCAGCCGTCGCCCAGTTGTCCGTCGTCCTCAGCCTTTTCCTTTGTTGTCGTTCGTCATCCTGGATCTCCAATCTTCCTATATGTGCCTCCGAAGATGGATTCATATCCAGATCCTCCTCTCACGCTCTCTCCCCTTCCTCCCTCATCTACCTTGATTCGCGGCGGACTCGGATCCGGATTCGCGGTGGACTCAGATCCGATTTTCGGTGACATGCATATCGATGTGGTGGTCGGAGTTGGTGTGTGTCGGTCTTAGAGCAACCGCCGCTTGAAACCGAAACCGACGGTTGCAGTTATCGGCTAACCGATAGTGTGTCGGTCTCGGTTGTGGTTGGCGGTCGTGTGATCAATTCGGTGGCGGTTAACCGTGTAACATCCCATTTCGGCTAAAATCGTATTTCGATCGCTAGAAAGTTCGCGATTTAAAATCGATCATTTCGACACTATTTCGACGAAAATCGGATTATCGATCGATCGGATAAGTATACGTATTATATATATATATATAACAAAAATGAGTGAGCGGTCGGATATATATATCCCCATCCCACCATCATTTTCATTTGCCAAGTTTCCTCTCGATACAGAAACCACAGGGACGCGCACAGGGTAGTTTAGAAGAAAATTTCAGAGCTCAAATCTTGAGTTCTACTAATCCAAAAATCCCGTAAGTAATGCCTAATTCATCCATACATCGTGATTTCTCGATTTAGAGCTTTAAAACGAGTTTTTGATTCAGGAATTTCTTGAATTCCCGATAAGCCAAATTAGGGTTTCGGAGTATCCGGAAGCCGGATTGAGCCCAAATTTCATATACGAGCTTCCTGCAGCGAGGTAATCAATCCTCTAGTTCTAATCCCTGAATTTCGGCAATTATTTAGGTCGGGGTCCAAACCGCTGAATTTAGCTCCGGCCAGGGTTTGATGTGTTTTTATCGAGAATTTGACCCGGAGCCTAGAACTAATATTGACGGGGATACTGCAGGGGATATTAGGACGGTCTCGGATTTTAATTCGGGGTTTGTTCGTGAAATTGATGTTTTAGTACGGGAAGCTTAAACCAGTGTTTGAACGACCAGAACTGGTGAGGGATTAGCACGGCATACCGGGTTTGTCGTATCACGATAATTATATTGATCCTTAGAATTGACCTAGGTTAACTAGAATGGCATGATTAAGGGTGTATGAACTTTTGTGCTATATGATGAACCATGGACTACTGTATGATATTATTGACTTGCCCTAATCGATATGAACCTTGTTTATGCTGATGATTGTGTATATGTTGCAAATTGTGGGCTGGACTGTTAATATGCTTTACGATGGTTCGAGAAGGTGATTAGGTATGACTTTTCATGATTGTTGTATTTGAATGCACAAGTGGGAAAATATATATTCCCTGGTGATATTATGATGTTTAAGGAGGATGACTTGCACGAGGGTTTATCCCGAGGAAGTGCAATTATACGACTCCTTATTTACCTATGTTGAGCCAATTATGGCCAGGGCAAGTACATGTGTAAGTAATGAATTATGATTAAGCAAGATGAGATATGAATCATGTACAAGGATACCAAATATGAGTGTTGTGGTCTCACGGTCAACTACATAGTAATTAGGGCTCCCTATGCTATTACTCTATTATGATATGTATGATAGTCACACCTCTCATGTGGTGGTGACTGAAGAATTCTTATGAGATATGACCACACCCAGAGCGGTGTCGGGGTATGACTACACCCATAGTGGTGTGGGGTATGTATGACCACATCCGACGAGATGTTGGGGTATGTATGACTACATCCGACGGGATGTGGGGTATGTTTCCCGGGAGAGTTATTAGATAAGTATGTTTCCCGGAAGAAGCTTTCAATTAAGTTTCTTCACTCTCCACTCGATAACATCAACTTCATTCTACACAATTAGAAAGAAAAAATTAGACATGTCTCCACAAACATAAATAAGATAAGTTGTTTAGAATATTAAATATATCGAGAAAATTAATTATATGGGTGTGGGCGGGTACCCATGGGTCGGGTTTACCTAAACCCAAACCCAACCCGATGAATATTGACCCGGCCCAAAACCCGTCAACACGGATTTTACCCGCGTTGACCGAGTTGGGTAGGGTGGGTACCCGTGGGTTCGGATTTTGTTTTCATCCCTAGAGGAAGGTGAGGTATGAAATGTGATAATGTAATGGGGTGTATAACTTATTGTTGTATAGTTTTTTTGGGAAACATGTGATAAAAATAGTGAATTTTAGCAGGAAAGAGACATTAATGATGCAACAAATCAAAAATCGGCCTTATGAACCAAAATCAAGTACCTGTTACCTTGTGAAACAATATTGTTTCTGGTAATATGATGAGGTGGAGTAAGTTTTATAGAAACTGAATTCCAGAAAATCGAATAAAAATCGCCTATCCCGTCGGTTTTCGGGAAATGAGCATCTCACAATCGTTGCTAGCTTTTACTCGGCCCGTTGGCCGATTAATTTGGTTTATAAAACTTTCATCTTGTCGTCATTGTGCTTTCTGGTTTTTTTCAGGCTATGATAAAATCTAAGGAAATAAAGAACGAACAACACGATTTGGGATAGGAACCGTCGTTGTCGTATCCCTAGAAAATGGTGGTAAACACGGACTCACCTGCCAAACTGGTTTGGATTGAGATTTTTATCGGGTATCAGGGAACCATGTGATTATAAATTAGACTTTATCAAAAGGGGCCAAAACTTGAAATGCAGCCTGTTTGACCGACCCATGCCAAATTCTAATTATTCTTTACTTTTAAACTTTTTATTTGAAAATAAAAAATAGTGAAAGAAAAGAGATGACTGCAATTTGCACATCACTTATTCGGGAATAAAACCATAGAAATTCAAAAGGAACTGAAAATGTTAGGATCGTTTTAATGTTTAAAATAACCAAATAGATCTTTCTGTTTAGTTTTTTACTAACAAATACCAAACGATTCCCTATAAAATACACTATGATTTGATCATTATGATATCAAATCATTATATAATATATATTTGAAATGATAAAAATTAGACTAATTGGGTTGGTCGAGGTTGAACCATTGAATAACTTTAAAATACATTATATTTTAGCCACTAAGATATAAAATAATAGCATAATTTATTATGCCAGAGAAAATAGCTTGTTTTAGAATGTCAAGCCAATGATGTTCATTTGTTTTACTTGATGTCCAAATCCCGTGTAGGGCAAACCAATTCAACTCTTTTATTTTATGGTTAGCGGTTAGCCCATTAGATACCATGCATTAGTTTATTGTTAAATTTTTTATTTTTAGCAATAAAAAGAAGTATTGTTTTTGCCTCTTCATATATATTGATAATATTAATATTCATTTTGCTACCGCCGACGCATAGATGTAATTGTACTTCATTGCATTTCACGCTCCAATTTTTTTGACGATTTCATCAATCTTTCTTGGGAGAAACGGAGGGTATCCCGATCGGGGGAGAGAACGGGGAAATCCCATATGACCCAATATATCTGACAAGCCGCACTATACGTCAATCCAAACGGAATCGTCCTCTCCAGGATTTCGAAAAGGTACTTTTGGAACACCAATAGGCATTAAATGAACTAAAAAATTAAGTACTCTATTTTACTTTGATGTGAAAGCGTAACAATGAATTTATTGTCTTAATAATATTTATTATCCTTAAAGGAAGAAAAAATGAATAAAATCCAATTTTGACTAATAGGTCCGTTGAATGATGAACAAATCTGTATGCATTCACTCATGTAAACCGGGGTATTGCGTATTGGTACTTACTTTTGTTCCGGGAGGAATAGCTTCTCATCATATTGCAGCAGGAACATTGGGCATATTGGCTGGCCTATTCCATCTTAGTGTCCGTCCGCCTCAACGTCTATACAAAGGATTACGTATGGGAAATATTGAAACTGTCCTTTCCAGTAGTATTGTTGCTGTCTTTTTTGCAGCTTTTGTTGTTGCTGGAACTATGTGGTATGGTTCAGCAACTACGCCGATTGAACTATTTGGTCCCACTCGTTATCAATGGGATCAAGGATATTTCCAGCAAGAAATATATAGAAGAGTTGGTGCCGGATTAGCTGAAAATCAAAGTTTATCTGAAGCTTGGTCTAAAATTCCTGAAAAATTGGCTTTTTATGATTATATCGGAAATAATCCGGCAAAAGGTGGATTGTTCCGAGCAGGCTCAATGGAAAATGGGGACGGAATAGCAGTTGGGTGGTTAGGACATCCTATCTTTAGAGATAAAGAAGGACAGGAACTTTTTGTACGCCGTATGCCTACTTTTTTTTGAAACATTTCCAGTTGTTTTGGTAGACGGAGACGGAATTGTTAGAGCGGATGTTCCTTTTATCACCACGGAGAAATAAAAGGGCTTAATGAAAAAATTGACACTCTTGAACCCGTTTAAATCTGCATGTGTACGGTAAGTTGGCCCGTTCCACAGAGGAAAGAGGAAAAAATTGACACTCCCTATTCTATCATTCCTACAAACGCTCCTGGAGCAGGAAATTTGAAATGGGGGAAGGGTTTTTTCCTCTCTGCTATTATATCTTTTTAATTTAAAAAGATACAAAAAATGTATTTAGTGTGATTGCACATCACTTATTCGGGAATAAAACAATAGAAATTCAAAAGGAACTGAAAATGTTAGGATCGTTTTAATGTTTAAAATAACCAAATAGATCTTTCTGTTTAGTTTTTTACTAACAAATACCAAACGATTCCCTATAAAATACACTATGATTTGATCATTATGATATCAAATAATTATATAATATATATTTGAAATGATAAAAATTGGACTAATTGGGTTGGTCGAGGTTGAACCATTGAATAACTTTAAAATACATTATATTTTAGCCACTAAGATATAAAATAATAGCATAATATATTATGCCAGAGAAAATAGCTTGTTTTAGAATGTCAAACCAATGATGTTCATTTGTTTTACTTGATGTCCAAATCCCGTGTAGGTCAAACCAATTCAACTCTTTTATTTTATGGTTAGCGGTTAGCCCATTAGATACCATGCATTAGTTTATTGTTAAATTTTTTATTTTTAGCAATAAAAAGAAGTATTGTTTTTGCCTCTTCATATATTTTTTATCACCACAGAGAAATAAAAGGGCTTAATGAAAAAATTGACACTCTTGAACCCGTTTAAATCCGCATGTGTACGGTAAGTTGGCCCGTTCCACAGAGGAAAGAGGAAAAAATTGACACTCCATATTCTATCATTCCTACAAACGCTCCTGGAGCAGGAAATTTGAAATGGGGGAAGGGTTTTTTCCTCTCTGCTATTATATCTTTTTAATTTAAAAAGATACAACAAATGTACTTAGTGTGATTGGTTATGATCCTTATTTTTCCTTAAAATGGTCATGGTTCGAATCCCACTACGTGTCTTTTTAATGAATTAAAAAAAGTAAGTGTGAAGACCAAAATGTCCTTCCTACTTTCACTCTCGTTGCAGGAAATTTGAAATGGGGCTCCCGTTTTTCCCTTCGGTGTATTATATTATGTGTAGATGTGTATATTTATGTGGTTGTGTAAGTTATGACGATTATGGTACGTATAAGTATGGTATGCAGTTGTGGAGTATGAAACTGTGACTATGGCTATGAAAGTCCATGTATATGGTTGTTAGTATATGTTTGTCATTGAATGCATGGATTCAGATAAATTATTTTGCAGGTTTTAGTTGCAAGAACTGTTAGCCCATTACGCGAGTAATTCATGTCGAAATTTTATTTGGGTAAATTTTTGGTAATTAATGTAACACCCGGGATTAATTCCGCTGCAGTTGTATGAACAATATCATTAGGCAAAACGTATAGGGTAGGGTGTTACAGTTTGGTATCAGAGCCCGGTTCCCTCTTTTTGCTGTTATGGCGTACTGAGTTTAAACACTCCTAAGGAGGGGAGTACCCCATAATGACTTAAACTGGGAATTGAGTTTGACATGATTATGTGTATTGGTATATTGGATGAAATTACCTTCATCATGGTTTTCAAAATTGAGTTTTGAACTTATTTGTTTTCAAGTAATTATTTTGGAAATTTTTTTGTTTTAACCAAGTGAGAGATTTGGTGAAGAATGAATTTTGGGTGGATCAATCTAAGGCCAATATTTCCTTGTAGCTCGCACGGAAGTTGTGAAAATGTTCCTACTGACCAGTCGAGAGGAGTGGGGGTGGTTGATGCAAGACCGCCAGTATTAGATTATGCAAAGATGAAGAGTTTGGGTGGTAGGGACTTTAAAGGAGATGTGAGTCCGGATGCTGTGGTAGAGTGGTTGAGGGAGATGGAAGATGTGTTTGAATATCTTTATGCGACCCCAGAGGAAAAAGTACAATATGTTGTTTTTCTCCTAAAGGGGTACGCAAGGAGCTGGTGGTCCTCAGTCTCTAGAGTTAATGGTAAACAAGTTCAGTTCACCTGGGATGAGTTCCTGAAGGCCTTTAAGACAGAGTTTCTTCCCGAAGCTTTTATCAGGCCAAAGAACAATGAATTCGCCAACCTTAAGCAGGAGAATATGACAGTTACTGAGTACACCATCAAGTTTGTTCGACTACTTTACTTTGAGGATGGGTTGGCGGATACTGAGCATAAGAAGAAGATGAGATACTTGCATAGTCTGCGCATAGGATTGAAAGAAAAGATCCACAGGGTTGATGAAGAGAGCATGGCCACAATCAAGGAGGCATCACTTAAGTATGAAGCCTATGAAGTTGAGAGCCGAGAGGAACACAAGGCCAAAGAAGAGGAGAAGAAGAGGAAGTTTGGAGTAAATTATGCTGGACCTCGTTACCCACCCAGGAGAGGTCCTAGCAGTTTTGGGAGAACACTGAGTCAATCTATGTCAGGAACATCATACAGGGCACCAATTTCCTCAGCCACACAATTTCCATTTTGTCAAGTTTGTCAGAAGAGGCATCCTGGAGAGTGTAGGAGATTTTCTGGTGTATGCTTTCACTGTGGCCAACCTGGGCACATCATGAGGGATTGTCCGCATTCAAGAGAAGTAAGAGCTACACAGTCCGAGCCTTCAGTGCAATTTAGTAGAGCCCCATTCAGGGGTGGTTACCAGGGAGGCCGTAGTGGATTTCAGAGTGGTCGTGGTGGTTCACAGGTTGGTAGAGGTGGTGGTCGAAATCAACCATCAGGAAGTGGTACGCAGGGTACCAGAGCACAGGGAGCACCAAGGGTTTATGCAATGACTCGAGGTGAGGCAGAAGTGGCACCAGAAGTTGTGACTGGTATGCTTTCTATCCTTGGCAAACAATTATATGCTTTGATCGATACTGGTTCCTCTCACTCATTCATGTCATATACGTTTGCACATATGCTACGCTTAGTTCCAGATAAGCTAGGTTATACCTTATGTGTTAAAACACCTGTGGGAGATACCTTGAAGGTGGACTCAGTTATTAGAAGTTCCTTCATTGGTGTGGAAGGAGCTTTCCTAGCAGCAGATTTAATTCTGCTACCTTTTGATGAATTTGATGTCATCCTTGGAATGGACTTTCTGGCAACACATGGAGCTGTTGTGGATTGTCAAAAGAAAGAAGTGTTATTTAACACACCAGATAAAGGTCCTGTTGTATTCCGAGGCATTAAGAAAAAGGAGACTCATGGTTTTCTTTCTGCCTTGGAAGCTTTTCGATTAGTGAGGGAAGGTTGTGAAGCCTTTCTTGCTCAAGTTACTGTAGTAAATGATGAGAGGTTGAGGATGTAGAGGTGGTAAGGGAGTTTCCTGATGTATTCCCCGAAGAACTTCCCGGCCTTCCACCAGAAAGGGAAGTAGAGTTTGATATTGAATTGGTACCTGGCACAACACCAATTTCAATGGCACCATATAGAATGGCACCAATTGAGCTAAAAGAGCTTAAAGAACAATTAGAAGAATTGCTAGACAAGGGGTTTATTCGACCTAGCATCTCACCTTGGGGTGCACCGGTTTTGTTTGTCAAGAAGAAAGATGGCTCCATGAGAATGTGCATTGACTACCGGAGGTTGAATAAAGCAACAGTGAAGAATCGTTATCCCCTTCCAAGAATAGATGACTTGTTTGATCAATTGCAGGGTGCATCGGTCTTTTCTAAGATTGATTTGAGGTCTGGATACCATCAATTGAAAGTGGCAGATGGAGCAACCTCAAAGACAGCTTTTAGAACAAGATATGGGCATTATGAGTTCCTGGTAATGCCTTTTGGACTCACTAATGCACCAGCGGTATTTATGGCTCTTATGAACAGAGTTTTCCATGAATATCTTGATAAGTTTGTGATTGTGTTCATAGATGATATTCTCATCTATTCTAAAAGCGAGGAGGAGCACAAAACTCACCTTAGAATTGTGTTGCAAATTCTAAGGGAGAAACAATTATATGCAATATTCTCAAAATGTGAGTTTTGGTTGAAGGAGGTAATATTTCTGGGACATGTAATTTCTGGAAGAGGTGTCGAGGTGGATCCGAAAAAGGTGGAAGCAGTGGTGAGTTGGGCTCCACCAAAAGATGTGTCTGAGTTGAGAAGTTTTCTTGGCATGGCGGGTTACTATCAGCGGTTTGTCGAAGGATTTTCTAAAATTGCTGCACCATTGACTAAACTGTTGAGGAAGAATACCAAGTATGTTTGGGATGAATCATGTCAAAGGAGTTTTGATGAACTGATGAAGAGATTGACCACCGCACCAGTACTTGCACTACCTTCAAGTCAGGGGGAGTTTGTGGTGTATAGTGATGCCTCGTATCAAGGATTGGGTTGTGTGTTAATGCAAGATGGAAGAGTTATCGCATATGCCTCTAGGCAATTGCGTCCTCATGAAGTAAATTATCCCACTCATGATTTGGAGTTGGCAGCGGTGGTATTTGCTCTCAAGATTTGGCGACATTATTTGTATGGTGAGACTTTTAAAATCCTAACTGATCACAAAAGCTTGAAGTATATTATGGATCAGAAGGATTTAAATAGTCGCCATAGGAGATGGATAGAGTTGTTGAAAGATTATGATTGTACCATTGATTACCATCCAGGTAAAGCTAATGTAGTTGCTGATGCTCTGAGCAGAAAGGGGAAGAAGAATATAAATGATCTGGTTGATTTGAGGACAATGAATGTGGATTTGGAAGTGGATGGTGTAACAGGGTTACTAGCTCGGTTGAACATTCGACCTTTGTTGCACGACAAAATTCGTGAGAAGCAGAAGGAGGACCCAGAGTTGGCAAAAATCATTCAGGACATTGAGGAAGGAAAGGAAAGCCCATTTGAAATGGTAGATGGCATGTTGAAGATGAATGGAAGAGCATGTGTTCCTAATGTTAATAACTTGAGGAAAGATATCCTAGATGAAGCTCATTCTTCTGCTTATGCTATGCACCCAGGAGCAACTAAAATGTATCACACGATCAAACCATATTTTTGGTGGCGTGGGATGAAAAAGGAAGCGGCTGAACATGTTTTCACATGTCTGGTATGTCAGAAAGTTAAGGCAGAGCATCAAGCTCCTGTGGGAAAACTACAACCACTTCCAATTCCAGAATGGAAGTGGGAAAGAATCACAATGGATTTTGTATATGGTCTCCCATCATCGAGGGGAAAAGATGCAGTATGGGTTATTGTAAACCGACTGACCAAATCGGCTCACTTTTTACCCATCAGATGGAAACCATCACTGGAGACTTTGTCTCAACTATATATTAAGGAGATCGTTAGATTGTATGGTGTGCCAATTTCTATTGTCTCTGATCGAGACCCGAGCTTCACATCTCGGTTTTGGCAAAGTTTACATGATGCCTTGGGAACTAAACTGCATTTTACTTCAGCTTATCATCCTCAAACAGATGGGCAGAGTGAACGAACCATCCTAACTTTGGAGGAATTACTTCGATCATGTGTAATGCAATGGGAGGAATCATGGATTGACCATTTGCCCTTAATTGAGTTTGCTTACAACAACCAGTACCATAGTGGCTTGGGTGTTCCACCATATGAAGCACTTTATGGGAGGAAGTGTAGAACACCATTATGTTGGGATGTAGAAGGAGCAAGGCAAATCTCAGGGCCAGAGATAGTCCAGATCACAGTTGACAAGGTCAAGGAAATCAGGGAGCGGTTGAGGGTGGCTCAAGATCGACAGAAAGTTTATGTTGACACGAGTAGGCGTGAAGTTAATTTCGAAGTGGGTGAGAAAGTATTTCTCAAAGTTTCACCCTGGAAAGGCGTAATGAGATTTGGTAAGAAAGGGAAACTTGCACCTCGGTATATTGGACCTTATGAAATCATAGAGAAGATTGGACTAGTGGCATATAAACTAGCATTGCCTCCAGAGCTATACCAAATCCACAATGTATTTCATGTTAGTATGGTGAAGAGGTACAAAGTGGATCCTTCCCATGTTATACAACCAGAGGAGATCGAGTTGGGTCCAGATTTAACTTTTGAGGAGGTTCCAGTTGAGATTGTTGATTACCAGATTAAGAATCTTCATAGGAAGGAAATCCCAATGTTGAAAGTGGTTTGGAGAAATCAAGATAGTGAGAGTGCTACCTGGGAGACTGAAGCAAGTATGCGAGAGAAGTACCCTGAGTTGGTAGCGACATACTTTGCAGGTTAACAATCTTGCTTAATAAGTTATGTTTTGAACTTGCTGATGTGCTTTTGTTGTGATAGCCCAGTATAGGTTTTGAAACCTAAACATGGGAACTTGAGGTGTTATGTGTTATTTTCTATGTTATGAATCGCCTACTCTAAGAGTTAGGTAATGGTTTATCTATGATAGACCATGTCAAGGGTAAGTAAGCGGACTTAGAGTACAACTCAAGATTAGATTTCGGGGACAAAATCTTTTAAGGAGGGGAGAATTGTAACATCCCATTTCGGCTAAAATCGTATTTCGATCGCTAGAAAGTTCGCGATTTTAAATCGAGCATTTCGACACTATTTCGACGAAAATCGGATTATCGATCGATCGGATAAGTATACGTATTAATTATATATATATATATATAACAAAAGTGAGTGAGCGGTCGGATATATATATCCCCGTCCCACCATCATTTTCATTTGCCAAGTTTCCTCTCGATACAGAAACCACAGGGACGCGTACAGGGTAGTTTCGAAGAAAATTTCAGAGCTCAAATCTTGAGTTCTACTAATCCAAAAATCCCGTAAGTAATGCCTAATTCATCCATACATCGTGATTTATCAATTTAGAGCTTTAAAACGAGTTTTTGGTTCAGGAAATTCTTGAATTCCCAATAAGCCAAATTAGGGTTTCGGAGTATCCGGAAGCCGGATTGAGCCCAAATTTCATATACGAGCTTCCTGCAGCGAGGTAATACATCCTCTAGTTCTAATCCCTGAATTTCGGCAATTATTTAGACCGGGGTCCAAACCGCTGAATTTAGCTCCGGCCAGGGTTTGATGTGTTTTTATCGAGAATTTGACCCAGAGCCTAGAACTAATATTGACGGGGATACTGCAGGGGATATTAGGACGGTCTCGGATTTTAATTCGGGGTTTGTTCGTGAAATTGACGTTTTAGTACGGGAAGCTTAAACCAGTGTTTGAACGACCAGAACTGGTGAGGGATTAGCACGGCATACCGGGTTTGTCGTATCACGATAATTATATTGATGCTTAGAATTGACCTAGGTGAACTAGAATGGCATGATTAAGGGTGTATGAACTTTTGTGCTATATGATGAACCATGGACTACTGTATGATATTATTGACTTGCCCTAATCGATATGAACCTTGTTTATGCTGATGATTGTGTATATGTTGCAAATTGTGGGATGGACTGTTAATATGCTTTACGATGGTTCGAGAAGTTGATTAGGTATGACTTTTCATGATTGTTGTATTTGGATGCACAAGTGGGAAAATATATATTCCCTGGTGATATTATGATGTTTAAGGAGGATGACTTGCACGAGGGTTTATCCCGAGGAAGTGCAATTATACGACTCCTTATTTACCTATGTTGAGCCAATTATGGCCAGGGCAAGTACATGTGTAAGTAATGAATTATGATTAAGCAAGATGAGATATGAATCATGTACAAGGATACCAAATATGAGTGTTGTGGTCTCACGGTCAACTACATAGTAATTAGGGCTCCCTATGCTATTACTCTATTATGATATGTATGATAGTCACACCTCTCATGTGGTGGTGACTGAAGAATTCTTATGAGATATGACCACACCCAGAGCGGTGTCGGGGTATGACTACACCCATAGTGGTGTGGGGTATGTATGACCACATCCGACGGGATGTTGGGGTATGTATGACTACATCCGACGGGATGTGGGGTATGTTTCCCGGGAGAGTTATTAGCATGGGAGTAGCCAGGCGCCTATAAGTAAAACATGATAAGATGCATTTGCATAAGTCAAGGTGGTTGAGTCTTTTGCCTATTGGGATGTCGGAGGGCTGAGATATGATCCTAGTGCTTTGGCTTGATTGTTAGATGTATGGTAGGGGTATGCTGGTTATGAACTCACTATGTGATGATTATCTCACTCAGCTATGAGCTGACCCTCTTTTATTCTTCTTCTCTGCTTATGCTATGTGTAAGCAGATCATCAGCAGCAGTAGATAGGTGTATAGGTGGGAGGTGAGCAAGAGTTGAAGGCAAGATGAGGTATGGTCTTCAACCATTCTGTGCTTGGACTACTACTCGGGATTTTGGCCAGTGATCCACACCTTATTGTAAAAATGTTTTGAGAACGTTTTTCATGTGCATACTAGCTTCTGATGTAGTGTGAGATATCCACAGGTGTGGAAAGTTAATGATATGTGTATATTTATGTGGTTGTGTAAGTTATGATGATTATGGTACGTATAAGTATGGTATGCAGTTGTGGAGTATGAAACTGTGACTATGGCTATGAAAGTCCATGTATATGGTTGTTAGTATATGTTTGTCATTGAATGCATGGATTCAGATAAATTATTTTGCAGTTTTTAGCTACAAGAACTGTTAGCCCATTACGCGAGTAATTCATGTCGAAATTTTATTTGGGTAAATTTTTGGTAATTAATGTAACACCCAGGATTAATTCCGCTGCAATTGTATGAACAATATCATTAGGCAAAACGTATAGGGTAGGGTGTTACAAACCGATAGTGCGGTTCGGTTAAATCGAAACCGCACCGATTATCAGCCCTATAGAGGATGGGGTGGGTGTAGGGGTTTCTCGTGGTTTGCATGGGGTGCGCGCGGGGGGGGGGGGGGGGGGGGGGGGGGGGGTGGGGGTGCTACAGGATTCTACAGGCATGGTGTTGGGGCCTCGCCAAAGGTCTACAATGGTGTGGTGGATCCATTCTTGGTGGATTTATTGGCACTTCGAGATACCATTTGTTGGTGTGGGTCTTGTGGTATCCAACAAGTGGTTTTTGCTGGGGATGCAAAAGTGGTGCTCGACAAAGTGGCGAATGGAGAATGTCAAAATATTCGTGGCAGGGCGATCTTTGAAGAAATTCATATGTTGCTCCAATGTCTGCATTGCTTTTCTATTCTCTTTGTAGGACGATCTGAGAATAGTAGGGTGGCCCATTTGGTGGCCAAAAAAACCCTCTCGTTGTTTCCTAGTTTGGTTGGTTTTGATTTTTCTTCTTTGTTGTTGCGGCCATGTGACTCTAGTGTAACTCTTTTGTCTCGGTAATACGAGTTATCATTCGACAAAAATATATTATATTTTTTCCACCTTTGCTAACGTCACATCCTTTCTCTCATTGCACCCCCTATTATATCTCTCTTTCTCTACGCTCCTCTCGGAGATGTTGAGTTCTATAACAATTAGTGTTGGACAACAGTGCAACTTGTAGTTTTTAATCACATTTCAATCGAGAATTGTGTGAACTAGAGTGATGTCTTAAAACTTTTTTATATGTTTATTTCTTTCACTAACTGCCACTTCCATTGTTGTTGATATATGGAGTTTTGTTTTTATGGCTCCAATAGAGATCTTCATCGAGCTCTATTCATATCGATGCACTTGAAACCATATCCAAAGTAGTATACTATCTCAATTATGTTCGAGCTTTCATAATAGTCCAGCACTCAGAAAATACAAATTTGCATCTTTTTCAAGATCCAGAACTAGAATGACTAACATAGCTCGCCTTTTACCTTCACTCTATCCCCCTTCCTTGAGATCAAACAATGTCGTCTGCGCCACCTCCTCCATCCTTTCCTGTTGTTTTTGCTCCTGCTACGGTCGTTGCATTTTCTTCCCTGGATGCGAGATACCAGCCCAAGCATTCTCTACCTAAGATAAGAAGAACAACCATTAGGGCTACACCAACCACGGGAATAAGCAGCAAAATCGAATTAAGTTTTGACTCCCAACCTTGTTCCAGTTTCGGCGACATGTTGCCATCACACGCACGAGGAAAAGGATGGCTGCAATACTACTAGCCAACAAGAAGATCGCTGAAAACCACAGTCCTCCTAACCTATTCATCGCACAGTTCTTTCTCCCTCTAACAATTATCCACCACAACAAAAACAAAAATATAAAGATGAGTATGGCAAAAAAACTGGCCGACAATAGAGAAGCACAAAAAAAAAACTTTCCCTCTCTCTCTCTATCTCTCTCTCTAAGCCGTTAGAGCCTCATGCCTAACGAATTCGCTCTCCAGTGAGACTCTTGCTACCAAGAGTATTTTTCTCATCTTCCTTAATCTGTCGTCGATTGACCCTTTCCATCTTCCTTCCCCCTCTACTCTCTCGCCTGACTTCCTGACTCTCATTCGTGGATTATGGATTCTGTCGCGAAATCATGGGCCAATTTGTTTGGCATCGCTGAGGCAAATAGATTGGTTTACATCAAATCGGATACAGTTGACGGTGGTTTGCGTATCTCAGAGGAGCTCATCCATGAGGGTATTTCTCGATGGGAGCACAATCTTATGGGGAAATTTCTTCACTCTTCTCCTTCGGTCAAGCATCTTCAGATTTGGGCGAGTCGGCTCTGGGGGAAATCTGTTCTGGTTAAGATTTCTCGCTTCAATGATCAATTGATCTTGTTCCAATTTCCAACTGTTGGTGCAGACGAATGGGTCTTCACCAGCGGACCTTGTCATTACATGAAGGTTATGTTTCTTGCGCAAATGGTCACCAGGTATCGAGCGATCAATAGCAATTCTTCGATTCCAATTTGGGTTTGTTTCCAGGATCTCCCTGTTGAGAATTCTACTGGGCGTATCCTTACATGTATGGCTAGTATGCTTGGTATTCCACTCTGTTTTGATCAATCCACTATGCTTGGTCGAAAAATGGAGTTCCCTAAAGTTTGTATTGAGATGTATATTGAATCTGATTTTTCTTATACTCTGAAACTTGCATGTCTGACCATAAGCCTACTTTTCTTGTTAACTTGGAATACTGTGATCATCCTTTGGGTTGTAGGAAATGCAAAGTATTTGATCATGCTGAGAATTTCACAGTGGGGGCATATAATTTACCAGCCCTTCACTTGCTAATAGGTTGGACTTCCCTCATCTGGTTGAAGGTATTAAGGCTAAGGGTAAGCAAGGTAAAAGAGGGCCTGACAGGCCTGCAAAATCTTAAAAAAAGAGATGAAGTTCCTTGCTTGGAACTTAAGGGGCTTTAATTGCCCTGATAAGCAAGACCAGGTGTTGGAGGTAGTTAGACATAATAAGATAGAGTTGTTTGTTGGTATTGAAACAAGGGTGAATGAAGAAAAAACAAAAGAGATACTCCAAAAACGATTCTTAAATTGGCAATTTGCATAAAACTGTTGCAACTCGAGGCTGGAACGCATCTGGGTGGTATGGAAAAAGGAAGTGGGTTTTACAGTGTTAGATAAAGGTAGTTAATATATCCATGGAGAGGTATAAAGGTGTGGAGAAGTATAAGGTGACTTTCGAATATGGATCAAATGAAGAATGTCTTAGAAGGCAGATGTATATGACCTTTGATCTGGGGCCTTCTAGAGTCTCATGGATAGTACTGGGAGACTCTAATGCGGTAAGGAATAAGATGATACCTCAAACTTCTCAACTCCATCCCAAAGTATGGATGACTTCAGTTCTTGGATTGTCAATATGG